>CM062808.1:405167066-405853221 GCA_031772625.1 Pinus tabuliformis
TGAATGGCTACTATCAGCTCTAAGTCATATATCTGAATACTTTTTCCCATGCACCTTATTAAGCTTCCTAGACTCGTAAGAAACAACCCTGCCTTGTTGCTTTAGTACGCCACCTACACCTTCCTTGCTGGCATCTGTACAAACCACATAATCTTTATCTGGATCTACAATGCATAAAATAGGCACGGTGGTGAGTAAATTCTTAAGCTGATCAAAATTCCTTTGGCAATCCATGCTCCACTTAAAAAAATTTCCTTTATTTTGCAGAGAGGAAATGGGATATGCTACCTTGGAAAATCCTTCAAAAAATCACTAGTAGTATCCATCTAGACTCATAAATGATCTTATATCAACCACGTCTTTTGGTACTGGCCAATCCATTATAGTTTTTATTTCTCTCTGGGTCTACAGCAATTCCATCCTTAGTAATGACATGCCCAAGATATTGGATGTGTTCTTTAAACAAATGAAATTTGCTGTACTTGGCGTACAATTGGTGTCCTCTATAAACTTGTAGAACAATACAAAGATGTTCTTTATGTTCTTTTACATTCTGAGAGTAAATTAGTATGAAATCGATAAAAATCAACACAAATTTATCCAAATATTGATGGAATACATTGTTCATAAGGCACATGAAGGTCGCGGGAGCATTAGTTAATCTAAAGGGCATCACAATGAACTCGTAATGCCCATAATGAGTTCTAAATGTTGTTTTTGCTATATCTTCCTCCTTTATTCTAATCTAATGATAACCCAAGCGAAGGTCGATTTTTGAAAATATAGTTGCTCCCTTCACTTGATCGGACAACTCGTCTATACGAGGTAGAGGATATTTATTCTTGACGGTTAGTTTATTTAACTCGTGATAATCCATGCACATTCACAAGGTTCCATCCTTCTTCTTAACAAAAAGCACCAGAGCTCCCCAAGGTGATACACTTGGTCGGCTATAATTTTTATCAATAAGTTATTGTAACTACATTTTTATTTATGTTAACTCCTATATACTCATGCAATAAGGAGCTCGAGATACCGGAGCAGCTCCTGGAATCAATTCAATGGTGAAATCTACATCCATCTTTGGCGGGAGTCCCAAAATTTCTTCAAGACACACGTCCGGAAAATTCTGCACCACTGGTATAGTTTCTAAAGAAACAAACTTTTCTTTTGAGTTAGTATATCCTATCTGTATTACATAAATTTGGATCCTTTCCAAATACACTTTGCCAATTGAGAGGTTGTTACAGGTCTCAGTTTGAATGGTCTTATTATCCCCTGAATTTCATGCCTCTTTCGTTCTTCGTCAATATAGTTAATAGTTTTGATTTTATAGTTAATCAGGGACCAATGTTTTTCCAACTAGTCCATGCCTATTAAAATATCATACGATCCTAAGGGCAACACATTCAAGTCTGCCATAATAGATTGACCTGCTAACTTTAGGGGTCAGCAGCTGACCTTGGTCAACACCCTTCTTTTGGCTCCCATGGCTAATTGTACTAACCAAGGACTCTTAAACTTAATAGCTTGCAAATAACATTGTTCTGCTATTTTGGGACTAATATAACTCAAAGTAGCTCCTGGATCAATTAAAATAGATACAGTTCGATATAATATTTTACCTTCAAATTCTATCATGGTCGGTTGGTATTTCGCTTGATGGTCTTCAAGGGAAACATTGATTTTAAGAATACTTCTTGCCACTTCTCCCATCATTGATGCTCCTTGAATATGTGCAACCTAATGTGTCCCCTTGCAGTGTGGACAGTTTTTAACATAATGTGGTCCTCCGCATCCCCAACACTGTACTGGGGGTCTAATTGCTACCTCTAATTTAGTCCTCATTGATTGTTCACTTGTCTTGATCTCACTGGAAAATTTGAATCTAGGATGATTTATGTTCATATTTCTATTTTCCTGTGCTTTATGAGGTCTATTGACTATAGTCTTGTTCCCCTTACCATCGGAGGAAAACTTATTCCCTTTTTTGTCAATCCATCTCTTACCTCCATCTCATTTTATCCTATTTTGATGATAGCAGAATCGAGCCTTTCATATGACTTCATCCATGGTTTTCGGGTTATCGAAATTGAGGCACTCTTTCACAAACAACGACAAACTACTAATAAACTGTTGCACCTTTGCTTTTTCCTCCCGTATGTATGGAACATACCATAAAAAGGATGTAAATTTTGTTATGAACTCGTCCATAGATAGTTGACCCAATTGAAGGTCATGAAACTCCTTGGCTTTCTTGTCATAGAATCCTTTAGTTAAATATTTCTCCTTAAATATCTTTGAAATTTGTCCCAAGTTATGCACTGCTCATTTACGCCACGTACCGTTTTTACTTCCTCCCACCACAAGGTGGCATTTCCTTGCATCTAAAAGATGGCCAATCGAGCCTTTAAGTTATGATCATATTCATACAACTAAAAATACTTGTTCATATTCATGAGCTAGGCCTCAACTCCCTCTTCTTGTTCACCATCAAAGAGGGAAGGTTTTATTTTCCAAAATTCTCCTTGTAGTTCTACTTTCTGTCTCTTTTGCATTTTGTGTTTTGATACGTTACCAGATTCTTCCTCCTGATTCTCTTCACCACCTTCAGTTTACACATTCTCAATACAAAATTCTTGTTAACCAATCATGTTCTCATGCTTAGGACTGGGACTTAGTTGTCGTTGATTCTGTCTATGAGACAGAAATTCCATGATCTTTTCCCGTTCCTACATTAGCCTTTCATTATCTTCCCGTAATCAAGCCATCTCATCCTTTAACTCTTACACAGCTTCCAAGATTACAGTATTAGTGTTACGTGGCTCTTCCCCCAGTTGTACCCATACCTCAGAATTAGCTTCTTGAAAAGATGTTGGTCCTGTTCTTGTCACAGTTCGGTGTGGTGTAATTCTCGTTCTCCTCATTTTGGCTGCTTTTCTTTCTATGTGTACATCACAAATTTTGTTACTCATTTATTTTTCAGAGGTCTCAGTTTTGTAACTTGAGCACTCTGATACCACATGTCACATACCCATATAAAAGAAAATTATTGTTAGTTAGTAAAAGAAAACAATAACACATAATTATAACAATATATGAGCTATGCATTGTAAATTCTGTTTTTACAAAGTACTTTTTAGAATTCCAAAGTGTATTTGATTAAATACAAAAATCAGATTTCTACGCCCATGATATAACAGCCTCATAATGTCATTTTTCATTGGGTTTATTTGCTCTGGAGAGCATTCAAGTCACATAATCGAACTCTATACTTTATTTTAAAAAGACCAGTGAATTGGTACAACAATATTTAATGATCACTTATCCTTTCGGGTGGTTGGCTACCTTAGAACTAGGAAACACTGCATCTGGATCCTTCGTTATGCACCACAGTTGGTCCTCCGTGTACTGGTAAGTGTGATTCATCAATAGATCTCTTATAGTCTCCAGATCAAACGGTGGATGTGGATGCCCATCGATCTAAGCTTCTTCGTGGTATGGTAGGCAGTCATTTTCGCATCTCTGGGGCACAGCGTTAGGTTCTAGTCCACTGTCGAGCTTGCTCTTAGGTAAGTGTTCCTGCACTGTTACTCCTTCCTTTCCATTGCACGGTTTTCCTTGTTCTTACTCTTTTCTGCAATGGAGTTTAAGAGTGTACCTCTTTTTTGTAGGTTGCCTTTCGGTGATGTTCTTGCTTCCGAATGTTGCTAGATGGTTATCTACACTCTGAAAGGTATGGGTTTCCTCTCACTTAGCTAGCTTGTTGTCTCTATTAACGCTTCGGTTTAAATTTCTTCAACTAGCTCTCACACTATGCTGCTTTCTTGCCTAGGTATCGTCGAGATTTTTCAAAGCTTTTCTTGTTCACTTGGTAATGGATCTAGACATTATGAAGCTTCTGCTCAGCCTATCGAACCCTACAGACTTCATGCAAGGAATTACTGGGTAATTCCATAGACAATTCGAGCAGTCACTTAGGGTTTAGTCTTTTGGATGACGGTTTTAGTGATTTCCTCTAGTTATGTGTAGATTCTAACTATATTTATATTTAAACCAATCTTCTAGTTTACAAAACATGCTCAGGCTGTGTTAATGTTAATGGCCTTGGTCCATATTCCCGAGAGAGGAATTACTGTTGATTTTTTTGTAAATTTGAAACTAAATTGTTAAGGGTTTGTGGCCATGAGAATTCTGGGTTTTTATTTAACTGTTGATGAAGCTAATTTTGGGATTTTTGTGGAATTATTGAGAACGGTTAAGCTCTGTGAGCTCGTCGATCTATGATGAAACCCTTGGTTTGAAGATCTAGTCTATTTCTTTATGCTTTGTATATATTTAATCGTTTAGCTCTTTATATCAAACGGTTGTTCCAGTATGGTTAAATGGGTTCATTGGTGTATGTATGATAATTGGGAATCTTTCGGTTTGAGGTCTATAATTTTATTTTAGCTATCATTTTGGATTGTGTTAAACCTCACCAAAATTTGGAAGGATAATTTTTTGTTTAAATATGGTAAAACTTCATGAATCTTTTCCTATAATGAGTTAAGTTGTCTTGTATAGTTCTTGCACGGGGTTCTATACATTTACATTTCTCTTTTAATTTTTCTCCTATGTTATGGCTTATATACAGTGGGTTGTCATGAGCGTGGTTTCCATACAATATTGTTTGCTCACTTAGAATTCTAAACAAGCATCTTATGACAGTGAAGTAGTTCACAATAGGTCACCAACATGGCAAGGAACAAGTAAACATAGATTCTAAAAAACGAAACATACATGCAACCACTATGTATCAGTTCAATTGTGAAGTAGTTCACAATAGGTCACCGACATGGCAAGGAACAAGTAAACATAGATTCTAAAAAACGAAACATACATGCAACCACTATGTATCAGTACATAACATCTTGCGTATATGAAAGCACTCATACAGATATGGTGAGGTACCAACCAGCTAATAAAACGACCATGAGTCAGCATGGGAATCAGTGCAAAGGGAAGAGAAAACATCTTATTAATATTGCTGCAACTTCAAATACATATCATGCAACTAGTCAATACCCAGTAGTGGAACATGGATTGTTCATACTATCGCCTGGTGTCAAAACCCTAGCCCTACTACAAACCCACTCTCCTAGGTACCAAGAGCTGAGTGGCCTTAGCTCTCAAGCATCAATCAACTATCTCTATTGGCCTCAACTCAAGTGCTAAAGTCCACTGTCAATGAAGCATGAAGGCACATTTATAGAGGTGAGGTGATTGTTCACCTGATGTGACCTTTCACGTACCCTCATGACTCTTGAACTTCCTCACTGCTCTCTCATGCCTACCACCTAGTACATGCTCGATCAACCTCAACATAGTTGTTGGCACCATGATGAGAACATTTACATATTGATAGAAAGGAAAATGTGAGGAGAATAAAAGAGGGTTGCTGGAAACCCTAATGTTGTTGCGTAGTCAAGATGAGCTACTAAACAGGGTCATGATCCATTTGTTGTGTTGAATGTTGATTAGCCTACTATTGTTCCTGCCATCATGGTTGACACAATGCTTCGAGCATCTACATGGATCCAACTAGCTTGTTTGTCGACACCCTAATCGCACGATTTCTTACAAAAACCCTAGCTTCCTCCATGCAAACTTTCCACCTGCACACAAATGACATTGGTATTATACACTTTTCAACAAAGAATGATTTAAAGCATAAGTACTTGCTTCAAAAGAAAAAAAACACTAATTGGGATTCCTATATAGTCCCCTTCCATGTAATGGTGTTGTTGAAACAAGTGGCCTTTGCGGGTTTTTTCTAAGCTTCCTCAAACATGTTATCATCCATAGATCTGTTATTATCCTTATAACAAGTGTTGAATGCAGCCTCGTTGTCTTGCAATGTCAAAGGCATAGTGCTTTTAAAACTGGATGATGTTTTTCCATGTCTATGGAAACTATAGTAACAAACTCTTTCACAACATCAACCCTGCAGCACATACAACAATTGATTAATCATCAATATAGGTTTACTTTAATAAAACAAGTAGCAAATGTTATAAATAATAATAGGCAAAAATGTATGGCCCTGATATACTATCATCAAGATGGCTCGACCTTCCATAGCCCTTTATAAGGGCACTCAACGTTCTTTGTATCACCCCTTAAATATGCTTTTTGAGATGCATCCCAACTCATTGTTTGATATTGTATGTTTGTTTATGTATAATCCAACCCTTTGGATCAGTCAATTAGGCATTGAAACTAGTGCGTTCCTCCTACTTTCATTATCTTATATTACGAAGAAAACGTATTTGATGGGCAAGGAGCTAGATATGTTTTCCTTGGGTCACAAATCTGGTGAGGTTGCATAGTCGCCATTTAATGGAGATCGCATTTTTTGGAAGCAATGTTGGAGCCCTGAAACACGACTTTACGACGTGCAGTGTTGCTCTCGTTGCAATTTGTAAAGGAAAGGGAGGTTGCATAGTCACAGCGTAGTTTGAGTCGCATTTTCAGGTCATGGTGTTGGAGCCTCTGTCACAATCTTGCAACCTAAAGGAGGGTCACATAGTCACAAAAGAGGGAGGCTCACAGAGATCATGACATTTTTCAAGTGTGGTTTTGCGACCTTAGAGAGGGGTTGCAGTGTCGCAATACATATAGGTCGCAAATCCTCGCTGCATTAATGAGGTTTATAACTACGATTTTGCAACTTGGAGATAGTCTAGTCGCAGATGTGAAAGGATCAACTTAACCCATGCACAGACTTAGCAACAACTCCGGCTCTTCTGATTAAAGGGACAAGGATATACTTGATGTTTCTGAGTTCAATGTAGCACAGACTACAACGTTCGATCCTTTGCTCTACGAAGAGATCAAGTTTAATTGTTGGGGATGTTGATATGGTTGCACAGGTAACATCACCAAAATTCTTCCCTAGAACAAGCATGGTTTCCATAGCAACAGTAAGGTGCCAGTTAATCTCACTTTGAAGTAACCGAGGGAGCAATGGAAGTACGACTATGCAAATATTCTGCACGAAGATTCCACTTCTTTCAACTAGAATACTAATAATGTCAACAGACATAGAATGATCTCCCATCTTTCTCATAGCATCAATAGCACTTTCACATCATTCCTTTGCCAAAATCTCCTTATCGCCTGCAACTTAGTCAAGCGAGCTTAAAGAATGCTTGTAAACGAATGGTGTCATTGTATTAGCTCGTATAGCTCACTATTGTCATTACAAATTGTCATGTCGTTTTCTCAAGTCCCATGGATTCCTTTGTATAGGTCTCATCTATGAGGGAGAGGCATTAATAGAGACTGTGGGAGAGATCACAGCTGGATACTGCGACCAGTAACTAGAATTGTGACCCATAGATAGGAATGTGACTCATATAGATGGTCAAATAGTTGCAATTAGGCTAGGTCACATTTTCGGACTATATTGTTGTAGCTCAAACTGCGATTTTGTGACCAACCTAGTCGCAAATCTATTGAGAGACTGTAGTTCTTTCTCACCCAAAAGGTCGCATTACATTATTTGGTTAGCAAAGTGCGACTTGCCCTAATTTTATAATGCATCGTGGGTTCCTCCATTGGTTAGCTCTCTTCATGGAATGACTGTCAACGCACTCCATATTCCATTATTCAATGTGATGGGAATTATGATGTGGTATGCACCCAATGTGCTCTTTTGACACCTAAACGTATGTAGTATCGTCACGCCTTTCATAAAGGCTTGCATTGTGCCCACCATATGGCATATTATGACTCGCTAGGCTTGGTGCCGATCCTTTATGCATTGTTTATCGATAACCATAAATATATGTTTGTGTTCCAGCCCTCAGGCACGTGGCATGATTCTAATTTAATAAAAGTGTCATTTGGTATGCATTCCATGCCACTCCCTTTAAGTTCTTTGATTCAAAGTGTGTTGAGGATGAATCATGAAGGAGTGTGATAGTCTCAATATACAACATTTTGACAGGCCTCTTGTTGTTGAGCTCCAGTCACCATCTGAGCGACACATTCAACGTTGTATCATTGAAACATTAGCTCACTCATTCCATGTAATGTTTTGTTGGCACTATCTATGCATTCTCTTGACATCGACCTTTTTTAGCATGAGATATATGCAACAACAATTTTAGATCAGTCACCCCATTATGAATCTCCCTAACATTTCTTTGGTATCCACCCAAATATGTATTAAAAGAACAATTTACTTCACGTGAATGTTGGTTAGTTATCCCCACGTGTTGTCTTATAATTGCAGCTTTCAACTTATGTGCTTCATTAACCATGGCATTACCATTCACATTGCAAATATTGTTCCATAATATACAAGCATAACATTCCACAAGCCATTGATCTTTACTTTTGAGGACAATGTCATCAAAGTTGCTTGCATCGTGCTCTATTTATGAGTTGGATGAACTTTTCTTATTTTATCCAATCTTCCCATTTAGTCTGTCTTTAACAATAGTTTTCAACTGCTGAATTGCAAATTTGGTTGTTGGTTTTGCATCATTTGCTCCTTGATAGTCTAATGGGGGCTTTCTAGGAGTAAATACCTTAATGGTTGGAAATCCCTTGATTGTGTATTCTATGGTGCAAAAACTCAAGAAGGACACTCATGTCAGAGTTTGGAACCTGTGGTGCCCATATGATATCTCTTATGCTCCATTTAAATCCCTACAAAGAAAAGGGATAAATAATTAAAACTATGAAAATAATTTCATCTCGAGGTGATAGTAAAAATTTACAACTAAATTATATGAGTAAAACAAGAGGTGCATGAAACCGAAAATCAACATAATATTTAGGCACCTTACTAGACTTATGAATTTCCAGTAATTTATGTGATGCAAAAGCAATGGTGTAGCTATAGATTCAACAATGCAGAGTAAGATGGAAATTTGAGGAATATTAATCCACTCGAGGGGAGGAGGACCAAGACAAAGCAGGGTTACTGTCATGATGCATTATCACAAATCCTTATGCATATGTGTGATCATGCTTCGAGTTGAGTGGTGGGGTACCCAAAACTTTGAATATGCCCAAAAATTTGGGTGGTGTTGTATCAACTACAACAATTGGCGAACCACTATTAGATTCCAGTATCTTTGTCAACACCCATGTAGTAGTCCGAGTGTGAATAATGATGCAAGGGAATATTGAAAAAATGGTATGGGTACCTCTTGCATGGCCACGACCTTTTCATATATGCCTTCCCTCCTGCCTCAGCTAGGTCTTTCCAGTCAGTAAACACCTCACTGATAGTTCACACATGCCAGTAGTTAATGATGATGCAAAGAACAGGGTAGAGGGCTTATTGTATTAAGAATTTTAAAAGTATTTTTCTGGTGTTTCTCCATTGCCAGTAGGCCTGGACAGTACCCCGGTGGAGTCACTTGAAGAAATCACAAACGTTTCTCCACTGCAAGTGAGCCTGGTCAGTACCCCGGCAGAGTCGTTGCATTACCTCTCTATGCAGGAAGCCTTTCTCGATCCTTTACCCTTTATTTGGTTTCATTTTCTTTTATGTGTGCATTTGCACTTATTTCGGGGTGTTCATTACGCCAGGGAAGATGAGGGATCCCAACTTATTTTACGAGCAAGAGAGGTTGTTTCTTATTTCACAGAAACTAAGGGATACCCTGATTTAGGTTTTCCCTCATGCCAAGCTTTCACATCTCATTTCCAGTCAGCAAGTAAAATTACACAAGTCATTGAAACAATCAAGACCATGCTGGGCACTAGGTTCAAGTTATGGGTATAGATCATTTAAACAGATTAGGGTTCCCCATGAGCAATTTGTTCATATTTTCCCTATTAATAAATTTGACTCATAAGGGAGATATTCAGGATGCAAATATGATGACTGGCTCTAAGAGAGGCTACCCGTTGGTGTAACCATCACAACTTCACACAATCACAGGGCTAGGGTTTTAGTTCTAGGGCTAGGTGACCAAGAAACTCTCCTAGGGTTTACAAACCAGTGTGAAGAGGTTGAAGCAATGCACTTGGAGTAAGAGCCAAATGTGTGAGAAAGCTATTCACGGACCCACAACTTTGGATTCTTCAGGTTCATGAAGGCTCATGCAGCGACATGCAACATAGGTCAAAATTCTAGGTTAGGTCAAAGGTGAGTGTGTGCCAAGTGAGAAGGCAAGTGTATGATGTAATGCAGCAACCATGGTTAATGACCCAATCTAATGCTATGTGCAGAAGAGATCAACTAATTGCCATTAAAGGACCAATGCAATGCATATTCAGAGATTTCATAAATGTGATTCAATAACAAACAAATGCAAGGACATGAGTGCAGAAGAAACAACCTGGGAACTAACTACCTACAGTAAAGAAAATGAAACATGACAAATTTAAATAATGAGCAAATTCTAATCAGCCAACTGATAAGAAAATATAAAACCTAACTAGTCTAAACCCTAAATCCTAAATTAACCAAAGCATAGGTTGGTTTATGTGAAATCAAACTTCCAATGCAGCCACCGCAGGAGTTCCCAACCTGCAAAAGCAAAGATGACAACAATTTGAATTTGTGGGAAGAGTTGTGAAAAATAGCTTGCTTACCTGTAAAGAATGTACAACAAAAAGAACATATTTTCCACTTATAGGGAAACGTGTCAGAGAAGACCATTCAAGACAAACAAAAACCCAATCCTTGTAAACTGAACCACAATTGTGAAATTTATAGTCATCTATCCATAACATACATCTGTTTATGCTTAACCCTAAATCCAATGCAAGTAAGGCAAGATGTTTTCGGCTAGTAAAGGAATATGCCATATTAATACAATCAGCAACCCTATCATGATGTAGAGGATGATCAGCTTGATAACCCGGAAAAGAGGGACCTCTATTGGGTGTAACTAAGATCCCTGAGGACTCAAACACATAAACCCTAATTTCAGAAAACCTTGTTTGAAATTGTTCATGGATTACGCCAAGGACTTGAGGACCTGACATAACCATCAGCTGAAGCTAAAGTGCCTCATCGTCTTGGCTGACCTCTGAACCTTCAAACGACACACCATCCAATATTGGTAGCTTCGCAAGATTTGTAGATGGGTGTATATGGTTATTCTTGGTTGTGACCGGACAATTATCAGTGAAAATATTGTGGATGGGATTCATTGTCTGAATATTCATAGATCATCAACTCAACAAATGAGACTCTTTAGATTCCCAAGAATGAACTGAATCAACTGCAAGAGCGTCAGGCAAAGGGCAGATCACGCGATTGGCCCCTTTCCATATGGGAGATTGAAAGGTATTGTTTGATTGCATATGTTGACAAATTTTATTGGCTAGGAGACAACCAAAAATATTTGACACAATGGCCTGAGCACTTCCTTTAGCGAAAAAATTAGGATATAGAGGTTGATGCGCATCAATTGAAATGTGATCGAAATATTTTCCCAGAGAGGCATTGCTCAAATCAGAGGGTTTCCAAGATGAGCTCGCATCCAGCGGGATGATGTTGAGAGGAGCATGATGTGTAGAAACCCTAATTTCAAAAACCCTAATTTGACCTGGTTCAGGGGTCTCATCAGGAATGTGAGAACCTGACATAGCCATCAGTGGAAGCTAAAGTGCCTCAACTTCCTGATGAATCCCTAAATGTTCAAAAGGTGGGTCAGAAAATTTCGGTGGCTTGGTAGGATCAATAGATGGATACGTAGGATAATCACGAGAGGCATGAGAAAATATATTTCTGGTAAAATGAGAATCGCTGGAATTGCCAGTTTGATCAAGTTGGGTATCTAATACATAAGGATCTTCTTGGCTTGGGGGTGAAGTAGGATTAATGAGGGAACCGGCTTGAGTTGGGCAAGATGCAGGGCCCTCTTCCTCACTTCTTAAGGACTGCAAGTGGCAAAGATCAGGCATAAGGGATTCAAACTCTGCATCCTTTTACTGTGAAACCTCGGCCCCATGCACATGATTGCAATCAATGCAAGTGAGATATAGATATGAATGACTTGAAGGAACCGTCGATGTAGTAGACCCATAGACTAAATCAGGGTAGGATGGATGCACAAGGTCAGATGAAAGAGCAATGATCAGACCCGAACTCACATCCTGCCCATTTACGTTCGCCAAAGAGAAAGACAAATTTACAGGCCTAATATGTTCTGTGGATTTGATAAGATAGTCAACATTAATTGAGACAATAACAACACCATCATGCACAGATGAATGACATCCCAGGATGTACTACAACGTATGTTGAATGGACTTGATCGGAATAGATGTTATGTGATTTTCATATTCAAAACCAAAAGAATGTAGGAGGGATTTAGAGACGAGACCATGATATCAGTTTCCTAAAAAGCACTGATCATCGTTTGAACCATCAATGGCCACAATCTTATTATGTAACAAGTCAAGAGGAGGATGAGAAATCCCACGAACAGTAATCTCTTCCTCGGGATTTTGAGGTTGTTCCAGATTTAAAGAGATAGGCAAAAAAAATTACGGGTAGAATCTGGGGACTTTGCAATTTGAAAATTATGATGATACTCATGTGAAACGGGACTTGTTTCTAATTGAAAATGTTGTAAGGAAACGAGGTCCAATCGTTGAAAATTTATATTCAAATATACCCAGCTGACGTCACTTTCAGGAAATTCAAAAAAAGACGCACATGTCTGAAAGAAAAGTCTTCTAAAGATTCTTCAGGTTTCATCCTAAGCTCATTTATCATCTTTAACACATCCTGAAAATCATACCTTTCAAACGCTTGTTGGAGCTTACCGAAAAGTTTCTCGAAAGAATGAATGGATGCTAGTGGCACCGTGTGGCACCATTGCTTGGCACGACCTTCAAGGGTGAGGGAAAAAATGCACAAGCAAACACTTCATCGTCGATCTAAAAAGATTCACAGAACTCGAGGAAGTCATAAATGTGCTTTATTAAAGGTGTTCCATCCTCACCATCAAACTTTAACTTAAGCAAGTGGTGGAGCTGCTCCTGGGGGATGGAAAATCAAAAAATATACAAACTAGATAAACACTCTGGGAGCAAGATTTTGGTCGGAGTCATTAATAGATATGAGACAAGAATGCAGGATCGAAGGGCTCAGCTTGTCATCTGGCCCTCCTTCTAGCGCAAAATTTGTTGACGAGCCAAAATGTACCGCCAATGACTAAGGGGTCTCCCCAGTGTGAAGTCCCAATTAGACCTCACACCATTTGGGATAGGAGCCTGATCCGATATGTGGGCCTGGCTTCCACCATGAATGTTTTCTGCTCTTGGTTATCAAATGAGAAAGTGCTAGAGTGGGGTGGGAATGAAGTGCTCAGACAGCGAAACAAAATCAAACCAAGATTGACAAATTGCATAAAGAGGTTTAAACAAATCACAACAACAATAAGAAGAGATGAACGATGAGGGCGATTAGTTAAATAAATCCCCATCGGACATAATAAACAAGAACATGTCGAAGTTCAATTGTGAAGTAGTTCACAATAGGTCAGCGACATGGCAAGGAACAAGTGAACACATATTCTAAAGCGAAAAATACATGCAACCACTATGTATCAGTACATAACATCTCGTGTATATGAAATCACTCATAAAGACATGGTGAGGTACGAGACATCTAATACAACCACCATGAGTTAGCATGGGAATTAGTTCAAAGGTGAGAGAAAACATCTTATTAATATTGTTGCAACTTCAAATACATATCATGCAACTAGTCAATACCCAGTAGTTGAACATGGACTCTTCATACCATCGTCGGGTGTCAAAACCCTAGCCCTACTGTAAAGCCACTCTCCTATCTACCAAGAGCTAAGTGGCCTTAGCTCTCAAGCATCAATCAACTATCTCTATTGGCCTCAACTCAAGTGATAAAGTCCACTGTTAATGAGGCATGAAGGCACATTTATAGAGGTGAGGTGATTGTTCACCTGCTGTGACCTTTGACCTACCCTCATGAATCTTGAACTTCCTCACTGCTCTCTCATGCCTACCACCTAGTACATGCTCGATCAACCTCAACATACTTGTTGGCACCATGATGAAAACATTTACATATTGATAGAAGAGAAAATGTGAGGAGAGTAAAAGAGGGTTGTTGGAAACCCTAATATTGTTGCAGAGTCAAGATGAGCTACTAAATAGGGTCATGATGCATTTGTTGTGTTGAATGTTGATTAGCCTACTATTCTTCCTTCCATCATGGTTTACACAATGATTCAAGTATCTACATGGATGCAGCTAGCTTTTTTGTCAACACCCTAATCGCACAGTTTCTTACAAAAACCCTAGCTTTCTCCATGCAAACCTTCCACCTGCACACAAATGACATTGGTCATATATACTTTTCAATAAAGAATGATTTAAAGCATAAGTACTTGCTTGAAAAAAAAAACACTAATTGGGACCCCTATATAGTCCCCTTCCATGTAATGGTGTTGTCGAAACAAGTGGCCTTTGTGGGGTTTTTTCTAAGCTTCCTCGATCATGTTATCATCCATAGATATGTTATTATCCTTAGAACAAGTTTTGAATGCAACCTTGTTGTTTTGCAATATCAAAGGCATAGTGCTTTTAAAACTGGATGATGTTTTGTCATGTCTCTGGAAACTACAATAACAAACTCTTTCACAACATCAACCCTGCAACAGATACAACCATTGATTAATCATCAATATAAGTTTACTTTAATAAAACAAGTATAAAATGTTACAAATAATAATAGGCAAAAATGTATGGCCCTGAGATACTATCATCAAGATGGCTTGGCCTTCCATAGCCCTTTATAAGGGTTCTCAACATTCTTTGTATCACCCCTTTAATATGCTTTTTGGGATGCATCCCAACGCATTTTTTGATATTGTATGTTTGTTGATGTATAATCCAACCCTTTGGATCAGTCAATTAGGCGTTGAAAGTAGTGCATTTCTCCTACTTTCATTATCTTATATTACGAAGAAAACATATTTTATGGGCAAGGAGCTAGATATGTTTTCCTTGGGTCGCAAATTTGGTGAGGTCGCACAGTCTCCATTTAATGGAGGTCACACTTTCTGGAAGCAGTGTTGGAGCCCTGAAATGCGACTTTGTGACCTGCAATGTTGCTCCTGTCACATTTCGTAAAGGCAAGGTAGGTTGCATAGTCACAGCATAGTTCGGGTTGCATTTTCAGGTCATGGTGTTGGGGCCTCTTTCACGATCTTGTGACCTAATGGAAGGTCACATAGTTGCAAAAGATGGAGTCTCATAGAGATCATAAGATTTTTCAAGTGTGCTTTTGCGACCTTGGAGAGCGGTCGCAGAGTCGCAATACATACAGGTTGCAAATCCTCGCTGCATGAATTAAGGTTATAACTACAATTTTGTGACTTGGAGATAGTCTAGTCACAAATGTGAAAGGCTCAACATAACCCATGCACAGACTTAGCAACAACTCTAGCTCTTTTGATTAAAGGGACAAGGATCTACTTGATGTTTCCGAGTTCAATGTAGCACAAACTACAACGTTCAAGCCTTTGCTATGCTCAGAGATCAACTTTCATTATTGGGTATGTTGATATGGTTGCCCAGGTAACATCGCCAAAATTCTTCCCTAGTACAAGCATGGTTTCCATAGCAACAGTAAGGTGCCATTTAATCTCACTTTGAAGTAATCGAGGGAGAAATGGAAGTACGACTATGCAAATATTCCACGTGAATATTCCACTTCTTTCAACTAGAATACTAATAATATCAATAGATATAGAATGACCTCCCATATTTCTCATAACATCAATAACACTTTCACGTCATTCCTTTGCCAAATATCATTATCACCTGCAACTTAGTCAAGCGAGCTTGAAGAATGCTTGTAAACATGTGGTGTCATTGCATGATATTTTCTATAACACTATTGTCATTACCAACAGTCATGTCACTTTCTGAAGTCCCATGGCTTCCTTTGTATAGGTCGCATCTATAGGGGAGAGGCGTTAATAGAGACTGTGGGAGAGATCGCAGCTGGATACTACAACCAGTCAGTTGAATTGTGACCCGTAGATAGGAATATGACTCATATAGATGGTCCAGTAGTCACAATTAGGGAAGATCACATTTTCGAACTAGATTGTTGTAGCTCAAACTACGATTTTGTGACCATCCTAGTCACAAATCTATTGAGAGACCGCAGTTCTTGCTCACCCAAAAGGTCGCATTACCTTATTTGGTTAGCAGAGTGCAAATTGATCTAAATTTCCAATGCATCATGGGTTCCTCCATTTCTTATTTTTCTTCGTGGAATGACTGTCAACGCACTCCATATTCCATTATTCTCTGCGATGGGCATTATGATGTGGTATGAACCCAATGCACTCTATTGACACCTAAATGTATGTAGGATCATCATGCCTTTCATAAAGGCTCGCATTGTGCCCACCATATGGCATATTATGTGCATACTCACACAACGTGTCATTCATGACTCGCTAGGCTTGGTGTTGATCCTTTATGCAAGGTTTATTGATAACCATAAATATATGTGTGTGTTCTAGCACTCGAGCACGTGGCATGATTCTAATTTAATAAAAGTGTCATTTGTTATGTATTCCATGCCACTCCCTGTAAGTTCTTTGATTAAAAGTGTGTTGAGGATGAATCACTAAGGAGTGTGATAGTCTCAGTATACAACATTTTGACAGGCCTCTTGTTGTTGAGTTCCAATCACCATCTAAGTGACACATTCAACGTTGTATCATTGAAACATTAGCTCACTCATTCCATGTAATGTTTTGTTGGCACTATCCATGCATTCTCTTGACATCGACCTTTCCTGACATGAGATATATGCAGCAACAATTTTAGATAAGTCTGCCCATTATGAATCTCCCTAACACTTCTTTGGTATCCACCCAAATATGTATTAAAAGAACAATTTACTTCACGTGAATGTTGGTTAGTTGTCCTCATGCATTGTCTTATAATTGCAGCTTTCAAAGCATGTGCTTCATTAACCATGGCATTGTTTACCTTTCGCATTGCAAATATTGTTCCATAATATATGAGCATAACATTCAACAAGCCATTGATCTTTACTTTTGAGGACAATGTCATCAAAGTTTCTTGAAGCACGCTCTATTTATGAGCTAGAAGAACTTTTCTTGTTTGATCTAGTCTTCCCATTTAGCCAGTCTTTAACAATAGTTTTCAACTGTTGAATTGCAAATTCGGTTGTTGTTTTTGCATCCTTTGCTCCTTGATAGTCTAATGGGGGATTTTCAGGAGTAAATACCTTAATGGTTGGAAATCCATTGTTGTGTATTCCATGGTGAAAAAACTAAACAAGGACACTCTTATCAGAGTTTAGAACCTATGGTGGCCATATGATATTCATACCTCTTATGCTCCATTTAAATCCCTGTAAAGAAAAGGGATAAATAATTAAAACTATAAAATAATTTCATCTGGAGGTGATAGTAAAAAATTGCAACTAAATTATACGAGTAAAACAAGAGGTGCTCGAAACTGAAAATCAACACAACATTTAGGCACCTTACGAGACTTATGAATTTCCAGTAATTTATGTGATGCAAAAGCAATGGTGCATCTATAGATTCAAGGGCGCATAGTAAGATGGAAATTTGTGGAATCTTAATGCACTCGAGGGGAGGAGGACCAAGACAAAGCAGGGTTACTGTCATGATGCATTATCACAAACCCTTATGCATGTGTGATCATGCTTCGGGGTGGGTGGTGGGGTACCCAAAATTTTGAATATGCCCAAAAATTTTGGTGGTGTTGTAGCAGCTACAACACAACTTAATATTTAAATTTGTGAATTGTTTTTATTTTTGTGATTTTCTAAATAGCATGTTCCATTTTTTTAAGTAATTGGGTATGTTTTTCAAGTCCACCATAATAATTTAGAATATTATATGGTTTATTATATGGCTTACTATAAACCATATTCGTAAATTCATAAAATTACATAAAATTATAAAATTTTGAAATGATCTATTGAGCATATTAATTTATCTAATTGAATTTTACCACAAATAGCAAACAATAGTAAAGATATAAAATCCAAAATAGTATTGATGAACCTATGAACTCCATACTCAAAGTGGAAGGTATTGACAGACGTGTTTCAAAATAGCAATGACCATAGGAAGTTAGCACTTAAGAACAAACTCAAAAGATCAAGATGGAGAAGGGCAACTCAATTCTGAATTACTTGACCAAGTTCACTCATTGCTGGGATGAGCCTGGAATTGTCAGGATTACTGTTTCTGAAGATGATATGGTGAGCCTAGCTCTTCTAAGACTTCCCAAGAGCTGCCATAGTTACCAAGACTCTGTTAATGGGAGGGAGAAGCTACCAGATTGGGAACAACTATGGTCAGATTTGGTACAAGAAGAGATTAAGAGGAACACCAGAGATGGGACCTCTTCCAAAGAAGTGGAAGAGGAATTTTCATTAGTGAGCAAAGACAACAAAGACAAGGGGAAGAATTCCCAACGCGAGGCGGGTGGCAAGAAGATGGACTTGTCAAAAGTCAAGTGTTTTCACTGTCACGAGCACGGGCATTATGCCATGAATTTCCCACAGAAGAAAGCAAGAAATAAGGAGCCAACAGTAGTGGCAATAGGTAAAGCTCTAGCTTCAAAATTTGAACTTGATTTCACTCTCATTGCATGTACGGTCAGCACTGTAATGGGAGGCGTGTGGTATCTTAATAGCAATGCCTCGTTCCATATGATAGGGAACAAAGATCTCTTTAGTGATTTTGAGGAGAAATAACTCAAGCAAAACATAGAGTTTGGATATGACAGGAGGCATAAAGCTACTGACATCGGTATAATTACCTTTCATAGGGAGTCTCGCTCCCCTCTCATAATCACAGATGTGATGTATGTTCCAGGGCTAAAGAATAATCTTATTTCCATTGCGGTATTGGAAGACCATGGCTATGATGTGATTTTTAGTAAGGGAAAGGTTTTACTTAGAAGCATCCCCACGGGACACGTGAAACAAATCGGTGCACGAGTCAAAAACCTATATGTTCTTGAGGTACAAGACACATGCAAAGCCTTGAGGAGCAAGGAAAAGGTTAGATACTTGGTGGTTGAGAGGGAGAGTGAATTACCTCTCAACATGTAGCCCCAAAAGAAGCCTCAGAAGTAGTATCATACAATTGTGGAGCATCCACAACTGGAGAAGCATAGAGGAGATCGAGTGGAGCGATCCACTCAAGCAGAGAAGAAGCAGCCTCAGAGGTAGGCTCAGACAATTGTGGAGCTGCCACAATTGGAGAAGTAAAGAGGAGACTGAGTGGAGGCATCCACTCATGCAGAGACCTCGAGTAGGGGGAAATTTCAAGTAAGGTGGGAAGAGGGAGCACATGCAGCCATACCTCCATGTGAGAGGTGGGGCAATGTGAAGTGATAGTCCCAAGAGGGCAAAAATTGGGCAAGTTACATTGAGAAGTTTTATCTCTTGGACAGGGAAAATTTTAAGAACCACCCTACATTTATATGTATAATAAATGGGCTAATCCCCATGATACATAGGAAAAGTGGGAGGCGATTTTATCAATAATATAATATGTATATATAATTTTTTTGGTGAATATCTCACCAGATTATATTATCTTGTACAATGATGGAGAATTTTTCACTGAAATATAAAATCTTGTAAGATCTTGGCAAATATTTTACTGAATAATTAAACATTGTGAAGTCTTGGTGAATGTTTTGTTAAAGTATGAAACCATGTATGATAATAAGAAAACATATTCATTAAACTGTAATATACTATCATACATGTTTGGAAAAAAGAAACATAATTTTCTCTTCCTACAAACAATGTTCGAAGTTTCAGTGGTTGTGTTTGTCAAGGTTCTTACAATACACTCTTTCATATCCTTCTATTAGTTTTGATAATATTCCACAACAATGTTCTTGTAGGTGTTGATATTGACAGCAAGTTCCGTCAAGGTAGGAGAGATTAATCTTTTCTCTACAACTTTTGTCAAGCTACCACTTTTTTCAAGTTATCAAATTTCTTTCTTATTCCATAGACTCCAACTACGAGATAAAAAAAAAAAAAAAAAAAAAAAAAAAAAACACATCAAGTTTATTTACCCCAACAGACCAACAAGTAGCAAGCCCAAACTATATTATATAAGAAAGTATTAAGTATCCCAAAGGCTTGAAGGGGATCTAATGAAAGAAGTGACCATTGTGAGAATCCTTCCAATCAATATATGAATATATAAATGTAGATTTATTATTATCTTAATTGTAAATATTCAATTAAATAATAAAATTTAATTATGTCTCTCCCAATCTAAATTACTTGTTAGCATAATTCGCTACCCTCATAGATCTTGCATTTTTTAACAGCATTGTAACATGTAGATTAATTTCCTTTTTGGTGAACAATCTCCACCTTTTCGAAAAATATGGTGCAGTGGCTCCAACCCCTACACATCATTAGGACAAACTAAGAATAGCACAAAATATGAAAGGTTGTACAATCCAGCTTATTTTTCAAACAACTAATCCAACATCAGTACCTAAACTTTTTCATGAAGATATCATATTGCGAATGTTTGAAAAATGGTGAGAAATCTTCTGCGAGGGTGATGCGGAAAGAGTGATAAGGTTTCATTGTTTTGAATTTTTTTGTTAAATCAGAAAAAGTTAAAAACCAATATTAATGGAAATATTGGTATTTTTTACTAAATTTTGTGAAGTGACTAAATGTAGCTTTAACCATTCACCTTAAGATGTTTTTACAATATAATTTCCTAAGTCTATTTAATACCTTCATTATCATAAAAACCAACCTATATCCATCTTAACTCCACATCTACCACTCTTAGGGGGATGAAATCTACTTATCCCTCTGAGCACTTGGTAGACCCAAAATTAAGATGGATCTAAGATGATAGAATTTCTCCTTTAAATAGTCTATGCTCACATGAATACCATGGTATTACCATGGGTCAATACCATGGGTTATCATAAACCTGGAGCTTAAAAATTACTATTAGTAATTTATAAAAATTAATAAAATTAATAATTGATTTTTATTTTATTTTTTATTTTAACCAAGTTAAAATGTTTAACATACATTAAATTACAACATCCATTTTTACTCTTGATCCACCAAGCCCCAAGAGGGATCAAATATTTTTTCACTCTAGGCTAGTTTGCATATCACGATATTTGATCCCTCTCGGGGCTTAGTTCACTCTATGCTAGTTTGCATATCACGATATTTGATCCCTCACGAGGCTTAGTAGATCAGAGTAAAGATGGATATATGCTGGTTTAATTCCCCCATTTAAATAGGCGACATTCCACGTGAATACCATGGGTCAATACCGTGTGCCATTTTTAGTTTTATTAATACTATTATTAGGGTTAATAATGTTTTTTTGCATGGTATTAATAATAATATAGCCCATGGTATTTGGCCCATAGTATTTTTCCCATAGGTTTCACCTAAATATAAGGAATTTTTTTAGTGTTCTTAAATATAAGGTGACTTATGGACTAAATATAAAAAAAAATGTTCTATTTGTTTATTATACCTCTCGTTTATTTATATTTTTATTAATTTGCCATACCTCTTTTACAAATATGGTATTTGGCCCATAGGATTCACTTAAATAAAACCTCTTTTTTGAGTCTTCATAAATAGAAAGAGGGTTATGGACTAAATATAAAAAGAGGTTTTATTTATTTACCATACGTCTAGTTTATTTATATTTTATTTATTTACCATACCTTTTGAGTAAGTATAAAAAAAGGTTTTATTTATTTACCATACCTCCACTTTATTTATATTTTTATTTGTTTACACCCTTGCATGTATATAAGGTGACTTATGGAGTAAAAAAAAAAAAAAAAATTTACCATACCTCTCATTTATTTATATTTTTATTAATTTATCATACCTCTTTTATAAATATGGTATTTGGCCCATTGGATTCACATAAATAAAAACTATTCTTGAAAATTAGGGTGAATGCAAGGTTGTTGCTCCTAATTTCAAGGGCTATATTTACCTTTTTTACCCTCTCCCTTAAAATAAGGTGGACTAATTGAGGCGATTTTTAAAAATATACTATGATACAAAATATTCGCCCCTAAAATTTTCCATGTTCTCAACCATGTTTATTTTAGGGTTTATAATATTTACCTTAGGATTTATATAACTTGGGTTTATAATATTAATCCCTAAGGTTTAATATTATTCCCTTGGGTTTATAATTCCTTAATTTTTTAGTATTAATCCCTTAGCTTAATATTATTGCCTTGGTTTTATAATCCCTTGGGGTTTTAGTATTAAACCATAGGAATATCAACCCTTACATTGATAAACCAAAGGGATTCGTATTATAAACACAAGTGTTAATAATAAAATCCAAAGGGACTAATATTATTAAGCCCAAAGGACTAATATTATAAATCCAAGGTATATAAACCCTTGGATGACCATGATTTATATTGATCCTAGAGGATTAATATTATAACCCTATGAATAATATTATACCCCAAGAATATGAATCCTTAGATTAATATACCCAAGGGATTGATATGATAAAACCAAGGGAATAATAAACCCAAGGGAATATAAACCCTAGCGTTATTAGTATTAATCTGTTAGGTTTATTATAACTCGGGTTATTATTATTCCCTTGGGTTTTTAATATCAATCCCAAGGTTTTAGTAATCTAAGGGTTCATATTTATATTGCGTAATTTAAAATTAAACTATATTAAATAATTATTATTATAAAGAAATAATTATTATTAATTATAATTATAATAATAATATTTTTATTGCAATAGTTTTTTTGTATTATTATTTCTATTATTACATATTTATCAATGGTAGATACAAATGAAACCTTCGACTATATCAACCACATTAATATTAATATTTTTAATGTGGTTGTACATCCCATGCATTCTATTTCACTTGTAATTAACACCATGAAAAATAAATAAAGAAAATAATCAAATAACACGTATATGATGATGATGATGGTGGTGGTGGTTAACGTCCATTGAGACCAAATTGGTCTATGGGACTTATAATTTTCTTAGTTTTTAATTGTCTGGCTCCTCGTCTTTCTCGGCGAGATTAGTGTTGTAGCTTTCTTTTTTTTCTCTATATTCTTACAACTTCCTTTATCTTGCATCTCCTTCATCACTTCTAGGCCTTGGGACATTGGTGTCTTAGCTTCACGATCTATTGTGTTCGTCCTTTTGAAGATAGTTTGAGAAGAAGTTTGGTCTAGAAGATCTGATTTGCTGTTAAATGAAGATTTATTTTGTGCGGTATTCGAATCCTCATAACTGTTGATGCTTGAGGGGTCGTCGAGTTCACTTTTTTGTTGTTGGGCACGGCTTTCTCCCTGCTTGTCTTGAGAGTTGTTTCTTTCATGTAGTTTCATGAATACCAAGTTTATTGTTTCTACTTAAAGACTCTAATTATGATCATTAGTTTTATGATATTAAAACTAAATACATACAATCCAATAACCAATGAACACTTTTCTTTTCACTTTATCCTTTCTTTCTTTTTTCTTAATCTTCTCACCCTTTCCTACTTTGAAAAAAAGAAACACAGGGTTTCAAAAGGAAATGATTATGTTTTTCAAGAGCTCTCTAATGGAAACAATAAAAATTGCCCAATTGGAGTCAAATCATTTTTCTTAACTCTAATAAATTTTGAAAATTTTAACTTTTTTTTTTTTTTACATTATTTAAATTTAGTTTTATGTTAAAATATTTATAATATCTATCATGATATTCCAATCCACCTAAATAAAAAATGCACAAAGAAGCCATTAGAAACCTATTTTAACTTCATAATGATACATTCATTTAAGTTGAATGTATGTATTATTTATAATCAGAATTCTTTAAATTTGTCTGTAAACCTTTCGAGCGTAGTCCTAAGAAATTAAAAAAATGCTTGAAACCAATTTGATATTACTTAATATGTAATTCTTCTTAAGTCTAAATGAAAGCTTATCCCCAACACACAGTTTGAAGCTTCTTCCCAGCCCTAAATCCCAAAATTGAGGTGTTTCTTTTCCAATTCAAAAATGAATGAAGAATTTCCCCTTTGAACTCAATTTATTCCATTAAGAGGGACTTACTCTACTAAGAGATGATAACAATAAATGATCAATGAGAATAAATGACAAAGTTGCATTGATCCGCCCTAACAACTTATACTTACCAATTTGAGATCCAACAACAAATAATAGGTGAAGAAGATCAGAAGAAAGTAACTCCACAACCTTCATAGATTTAATTAAAGAATGTGATAAAAAAATGGGAAAATTTACTAATTTCATTAAAGGTTGTGGTTAATTATCAAGATCTTTGTGTTTTCTATTTTACCATGGTTTGGCCTTTTATGTTTTACCATAATTTTATTTATTTGTTTTCAAATACTATATATTCAATAATGACTCCACACTAGTGAGCAATTTCATCAGTTCAACTTGAGCATTATCAATATTGAACATCACATCGATTATCTTGTTGTCTCCAAAAAGCCTTTGCAATATAGATCCTACTCCACCAATCAAAATCTTACCAACAGTTTCCCCAACATGTCACATGCATGTCTCATTACACCCTACACATAAGCAAATTTATTAAACGATGGTATGATTTTACTCTGCGAGTCACGTTGACCTAATTAAAAACACAACCACCAATGTAAAACAAATAGTAAGGTGTAGTATATGAATTATTTAAAATTTATTCAACCATAGTTTTCTCTCCCGGTAAAACAAATTTTAAATTTAAATTTCTCTTAATTTAATATTATATTTATAATATGTTAAAATCCAACCATTAAACTCTTGGAGGCATTCTGTAATTCTTTGGATGTTTGATCAATAGAAGTGTGAAATTTGGAGCTTGGATGTTTGATCAATAGAAGTGTGAGCCATCTTGCGATCCCTCCCCACTGGACTTACTCTCCCAGGACAAGAATGACCCTCGCTATGGGCTAAAATGGTTCCAATCTCCAGTTCCACTCATCCTACAAAGACTCCCTTTTAGCTCTATTTATTTTCATGATAGGGTGGGTCTTTTGGATATACTCCCGGTGATCACTAGCATAGTCCCCAAGAAAGGATCTTCAAAATTGAACCTTCCCTCACCCATATGATGAGTGAGCGTTAAAACCCTTACTTTCTGCGCCTTTAGCTCTCACTCGCAAAGATCGAAGAGTGAGCGGGCCTATAAAGAATTTCATTTTCCTGCAGATTCTTCCAGGAAGACGGAACTCACCTTCCTTTATGGGTAATTTCGAATTAAAACTTACAATGACAATGGTGAAACATCAAAAGAAGTTAATCATTAAGCACAAAAGAGAAACTTAAACCACTTGGCAAAAACTCTGTAAACCAAATTTAATTATTAAGGAAAAAAGAGCAGCTCAAGCCTCAAATTTAATTATTAAGGACGAAAGAGCAGCTCAAACAACTTGGAAAAAAAATAGTAAACCAAAGTTAATTATTAAGGACAAAAAAGCAGCTCAAACGACTTAGCAAAAACACAGTAGGAAAAATATTTCAAAGTTGAATTCCATACGATTATAAAAGTAGTGGAAGTTGGACAATAAGTACATATAATTCTTTGCAAAAGTGAGGAGTGACTATAATCTTGGATAATAACCAAAGGACTTCAATATACCCTTTAAAATTTCAAAAGGTGAATCTAGTTAGCTCATTCAATAGTCATGTAATCACATTCGCAAACTTAAGTGAATGCAGACACATATTGTATGTATTCAACTGCTGGAATGAAGTACCATTACTTAGTGATAGAGAGTTCACATAAAATTTAATTATTGACTTAGGATTAACAATCAAATGAGATTGAGAAAGACCATAATGCAATGTTTACGTTCCAAAGATTATATATATATAAACCAACTTACTACTATTATTTAAACAATCAAGTTGACATGTTGATTGGCCACTTAAACAATAAAATAATTTACTCAATTAACACTTTGAAATGGTTTTTCTTTTGGTAATATTTACAGTATTAGGAAAATCTTATTAAAACACACCCCTTATAATACCTCATTTACAACTTTAACTATCAAAGAAGCCAAAATATATTTCCAACAATTCTTGTAAGAAAAATGCTTCAACACGGGAATTGGCTAGTAAATAAAATAAATCACATTATTCCAACGTCTACTAATGAAAGTAAATTTTGGATGTGATTACCCTAAATTACTTCAAGCTCGAAACAACTTTGTCACTAAATGTTTTTGTTAACAAAAGAAAATTGCGCAAACCGAACACCAATTTTCAGATTATTCGTGTTTTTCTTAAAATGAATAGACATTATAATCCCCTATGGCTTATCCATTATTGATAAAAGTAGGTAGGTGTAAAGTATGGATTCAAGAGGCAAAGGCACTAAATATTTTATAAACGATATAATATGTTGAACGTAAATACTTTTGGAAAACATATCACAAGCAATGTCTTTAAGTTTTATTATTAGCACCGATGATACTAGATGATCACAGTAAAAGTATTTAGTATTAGCACCGATGATACTAGAGATATATTTTCAACTGCAAAAGGGGAAAAAAATTGATTATTAGTTAAATGGATGAAAGTTTAACGAGATTTACTTAAAAAAAATATTTCCCAACCATCTTTTTAAATCTTTGGAAACAAGATAAAAACACACAGAATTCTTGAAGAGTGATTTATTTTAACCAAAACTCTTATATTTATAATATATATATATATATATATATATATTGTGATCAAACCTTGTTTAAATTCTGTAAAAATGAGATAAAGTAAAATGTGTGAATTACAATATTAATTCATAGTCTAACTAAATCCACAACCAATTCAAGGACTAAGTCTTATCAAATAGAACCTTTTTAGATCCCATTATCAGTAGAATTTGACTAACTATTCAATGAAGAAAGATTTTTCCTACCGAGAAAATAAAACTAAGGTCTTTTAGCGCATCCATTGTGCCCTTTTGAGAACTTCAATGCAAACTATCATCACACTTCTTCAATAACATATTCAAAGGAACTCTTTTCAATCTATGAAATTGCTAAAAAGAAAATAGAAATTGCTTCTTCAAATAATAGTGTACTTCTCCTTAGTTGTTTGTAGACAAGGTTATGGCGTCATCAAGGCTCTGTTAGCCAACCATGTTGGTATACTTTGCAGAATAAATAAGGGGAGCCACTATATTGGAATCAATGAAGGAGCTATAAACACAATTAAGCTAGATTTTAAAAGGAATTTATAATTGATCTAATGGGAGCTTGAGGGACTCTTATTCCTATTGAACAAGTATGGATTCTATACACAATATGGAGATGAACTATGGTCAACATATTCCTCTATAGCTAGAGCATGGTTTATTTTCTTTTCAAGATATGGATTTTTTCGCCGACCTACAGAATTAATATCACCTCAAAAGAATTCAAAATTTTCACTCTCAACACATCTTTTAAGTCAAGATGGTCGAGAGGTGTGATGTTATTGGTGGGTTTAGGGTCCAGATTTTGAACCTTGCTCTGATACCATATGTGAGGCCCTAACCTAGTTTTCTACCTAATCCAAATTTATCATTAAATTTAATTACAATAAGAAGAAAATATAGCATGTTTATAACTCTACATTTACTTGATAAAAACATACAAGTAAAATTTGTTCAACGACATATTAAAGATGTAAGACATTTCATTTGTAGCAATTTACCTAAATAAAACAACAAATACAAGAATATATATTCCAGTGGCTTAGTTGGGATGCTCCTCTTGGCTACCTGACCGAATTTACCTCCCAGCCAACTAGGAATGATTTCCTAGCCCAGGGAACCTCCACAAGTTCCCTAGCTCTTTGAACCCAAGTTCAACTAGATGTTGTGTGTCCAAGTTAAAACTAACACCCTCCAATAGATTCAAGTTTGAGTTCTCTCATTTTTCTCTCCATTCTCTCCCTTCTCCTTCTCCACATTCCTCCCCAAAATAAAATCTTCCAATGCCAAAACAAAGACCAAGGATCTCCCCCTCCCTTCTCCTCTTGTCCTCCTTAACCACTTACCATTAATGCCATGAATACCCCCACATCCTTTAAATTTAATATCATTGACTTTCTTTACCATAACTTATCCAAAAGTAGATTTGAGAAGACACCTTGGGAATATAAATATAGATATTTGATTTAGAAATAAATTTGTGAAGACTATATCTTATCCAAAAGTAGATTTGCGAAGACACCTTGGGAATAGAAATATGGATATTTGTTTTGGAAATAAATTGAATAAGACCATATATTATCCAAAAGTAGATTTGAGAAGACACCTTGAGAATAAAATAATAACAAATAATAAAAGTCATATTAGTAAAATAGGTATATACCAATATTACTTAATATTGGTATATAAGTCAATATTTGCAGGTTAATTAAACACTAATTAAAATTAGCCTAATAGGATCAAGTAGGGAATTACATTGCATGTAAGCTACATGCAAAAAATACAAAGACAGTGACATTGCCACCATGTGACTCTTGTTATTAACTATCCACCAAACTTTAAAGTTTAGACCCTGCTTTTATTTGTGTGCAAATATTTATTTCAATGATGATGTGTGTATGCATGCAGATGTTGCTTCTATTGACCAACCAATAATTTGACAAATAAACATTTCTTCTACATTACAATATTTAATATAGCTAATTTAAATAATTACGTAAAATATTTCGACTTACCATTCTAATTGGTAGTGTTTATATATATAATTATATCTAATTATCCTAAAAGTCGAAATTATGAGACATTTCATTATGAATTCTTTTTAAAAAGTTGAAACATTGAAAATAATTGAAAGACCTCATAAGCCATGTTGTTACTATATCAACGATCACCCATTATTATTAATTGACAAAAAAATGATGATTACGGTTGTACCATACATTTTGTAAACCTCTAAAAACAAATTATGGTAAAATAACAAATTATATAATTATGGATCAAATTATATAATTATGGATCTCAATGTAAAAATGATCTCCTAGCATATTCACAATAGCCACTTACACTAAAATTTAACATAAAAAACAACAAAATGAAAAAAAATAATATGAAATTTGAAGTTTTATGATAGATTTGATATGGTATTAAAAACAATGTGATTTTATTGTAGAAATTGTTATATAAATATAGATCTTTATTTTAGCAATAAAATATATATATATATATATATATATTTTTATTTTTATTATTATTTAATTTAATTTTTTGACCATTATTTTTTATTAAAAATTAATAATAATAAAAATTTATAAATCAATAAGATTAAAATAAATATTTTATTATAAGCCATAATTTTTTTAAATTTGAAATTGATATTTTTTATTAATATATTATTATCTTCCTCATCTTAACATATTAGAAAAATATATTGGACTTCAATAAGAAAAATATATTGGACTTCAATAGTAAGATTAATAAATATACCATATGAATATAAATAAATAAAAACATAATAAAATATATTTTTATTTGTTTTCCAATTAAACTCAGATTAGTTGTGATTTACCCAATATCAGTTATGATTTAACCCGTAGGATGATGTCATTAAGATTTATTCGGGTTTTTCTTGAAATAGTTTTTATTTCTAAACTCTTAATACCTCTCCTGAAATTTAAACTAATAATATAATGGAAACTAAACCTCTCACGCGCTAACTAGTTTACATTTCATAAATAAAAAAATGAAAAACAAATAAATATATATAAAAGTTGATTTTATAGATGGAAAAGAAGTTTCGTGGAAAACACTGTCGCTTTGACAAAATTAGGAAAACAACTAGTCCCATTACAAATAAAATACCATGAGTCACGACAAATAAGGGTGCGATTTTTTGGCGATGGATGTGACGTTCCCATGGATAATGGCCATAGATAACAACATTTAAAGTGCACATTACTTGTAAATATTATGTTATATTCCTTAATTATTTTTCAACCTTGACAATAAACTAATTTATATTTTTTACATGGTTTGAATTACATTATAAATTGGATTTTTCCTTTCCAAATAGTAATTATTTTCATGGCATTCTGCACTATAAAGGATTAGCACATGTTGGTAATAGAATCTTTAAGGTTTTTTAGTTGTAAATATATAAAATTAATTATATTTTTTTCATAATTTTATATTAATAATTTGGCATATTTCCATGGTAATAAAGTATTGAAACTTAGTCTCTTACCAATAGAAATTTATGAAAATTAAATGGAAATACTTTTTTGAATACTCAAACTTATAAAAAGTAGCATAAATGTCCATAGACATCACAAAGTGTATCTCATGACACACCTCACATTATCAAAAAATTAAAAATCATAAAATTTAACCAAATTATAACTTTATTTTAATATTATTAGTAATTTCTTCATGAGGCACTCTAAAACCCACTATGGGAGAGATGTGTAGAGATAGATGTTAGATATCTAGTTGTTAGATGTTAGATGTGTGGGAGTTAAATATGTGAATATTTTTTAAATGTAAGGCTCATAGAATATGTCACATACCCATATATATATATATATATATATATATATATATATATATATGTATTGTTAGTTAGTAAAAGAAAACAGTAATACATAATTATAACAATATACGAGCTATGCATTATAAATTCTCTTTTTACAAAGTATTGTTTATAATTCCAAAGTATATTTGATTAACTACGGAAATTGGATTTCTACACCCATGATGTAACAGTCTCATAATGTCATTTTTCATTAGGTTCATCTGCTCTAGAGAGCATTCAAGTCACATAATGGAACTCTATACTTTATTTTAAAAATACCAGTGAATTGATACAACAATATTTAATGCTCACTTATCCTTTCAGGCGATTGGTTGCCCTAGAACTGGGAAACACTACATTCAGAGCCTTCGTTATGCACCACAACTGACCCTCTGTGTATTGGTAAGTGTGATTCATCAACGACTCTTTCACAATCTCCAGATCGAACGGTGGATGTGGATGCCCGCTGATCTAAGCTTCTTTGTCGTATGGTAGCTAGTCATTTTTCACATCTCTGAGGTAGAGGGTTAGGTTCTAGTCCACTATCAAGCTTCCTCTCAGGTAAGCGTTCCTGCACTGTTACTCCTTCCTTGTCATCGCGCGGTTTTCCTCGTTCTCAATCTTTTCTGCAATGGAGCTTAAGAGTGTGCCTCTTTTCCGCAGGTTGACTTTTGGTGTTGTTCTTTCTTTCGGATGGTCCTGGACGGTTATCTACACTCTGAAAGGTATGAGTTTCCTCTCATTTAGCTAGCTTGGTGTCTTTGTTAACGCTTCAGTTTAAAGTTATTCAACTAACTCTCACACTATGCTACTTACGTGCCTAGGTATCGCCGGGATTTTTCAAAGCTTTTCTTGTTTGCTTGGTAATGGATGTAGACATTATGAAGCTTCTTCTCAGCCTACCGAACCCTAAAAACTTCATGCAAGGAATTATCGGGTAATTCCATAGACAATCACTGAGGGTTTAGTCTTTTGGATGAGGGTTTTAGCGATTTTCTCCGGTTATGCGTAGATTCCGACTGTATTTATATTTAAAATGGTCTTCTAGTATACGAAACAGCCTTAGGCAGTGTTAATGTTAATGGCCGTGGTCCATATTCCCGAGAGAGGAATTATTGTTGATTTTTTTGTAAATTTGAAACTAAATTTTTAAGGGTTTGCGACCATGAGAATTCTGGGTTGTTTTCTTTAACTGTTGATGAAGTTAATTTAGGGATTTTTGTGGAATTATTGAGAATGGTTAAATTTTGTGAGTCCGTCGATCTACGATGAAAACCTTGGTTTGAAGATTTAGTCTATTGCTTTATGCTTCATATATATTTAACCATTTATCTCTTTATATCAAACGGTTGTTCCAATATGGTTAAATGGCTTCAGCGGTATATGTATGTTTAATTGGGAATCTTTCGGTTGAGGTCTATAATTTTATTTTGGCTGTCATTTTGGATTGTGTTAAACCTCACAAAAATTTTGAAGGGTAATTTTTTGTTTAAATATGGTAAAAGTTCATGAATCTTTTCTTATAATGAGTTAGGTTGTCTTGTACAGTTATTGCACCGGGTTCTATACATTTACATTTCTCTTTTAATTTTTCTCCTCTGTTATGGCTTATATACAGTGGGTTGTCATGAGCGTGGTTTCCATACAATATTGTTCGCTCACATAGAATTCTAAACAAGCATCATATAACTATAGGCTACCTTTCGGTTTCTGCCATATTTACAGGGTTATTCAAGTTCTTGATTTCTTCTACATCTTTATATGTCTGCAGACTTTATTTCGTATTTTACGCTATCTACTGGGTTACACATGGTCTTTACTTTGTCTTCTAAGTTTATAAATTTTTGTACAGTAATAAAAATAGTTATTCATATTTTACCCTATCTACAGGTTTACACATGGTCTTTTCTTATTTTCTAAGTTTATAAACTCTTGGACAATAGTAGAAATAATTACTTTAAATAAAAGGACAAACAGTCGTTCTAATTGAGAGAATAAATCTTATAATTTTTCCTATAGTTAGCTCTAGAGTATACCTATCTGTCTGTCGCTAATATTCCTATTGTTCGCACGTTACATACCTTAATCTTCTTGTTTTCCTCCCAACAGTGAGACTTGTTGTTCCAGCCTCGCTATTCAGCCTAAGTGTTCCCTCGAGCTATCCTCTCACAAGATTTCTCCTTAAGACTTATAGTCTTGAATAATAACAGCTATCTGGTCTTAACCAGACTAAGCTCCTTAAATTTGTCTAACCTTATAAAACAAATAAATAAAGCATCTAAAACAAACAAATAAATCAAATCCTAGATGGTCATTGAAATGTAAATTATTTCTTAATTAAAAAGATTAGATATTCGAGAATTGTGATGACTTAAAAACTAGATTGATTTAAGTTCAAAATGAGTGATCTCTTTCTTAATTTGATGGACACATCAAATTATTTTTTCTATTTATATATTTGTTGGCCCCCCAAAAAAAAAGAAAAAAATTTAAAGATCCTTCAATATCTCCAAAATCGTGCAATGTTTTGAAGAAATTTTCTCACTGCAACTAAATTTTCTCATTCTACACAAAAATCATGTTTTAGTTTTTCAATATCTGTCTTATTTCCATATATTATGAAACTACATGAATTATAAAACTACATCTTACAATAAAATGAGAATATAAAAATCTAAAATAAATAACACAAGAACTTATCAAATGTATTTTACTCCATCATAGTTTGGAATTATGCTCCAAGAATTCCTCTCTTTGAATGGATAAGACACTCCTATTGATACAAAAAATAAGATAACTAATTAATAAATGTAGATGTTATCAGCTCAAAAAATAGAATAAAATATAAATTGAAGACCCACCATGTTCCAAATATCGATATGAGGAAGTTAGAGATTTTGTAGGCTCTAATACCAAATGTTATGTAACCAGCTCATAAAATAGAAGAAAAGATAGATCAATGACTTTAAAATTATCCTCTTCGAGGGGGAAACCTCCTTTACGTTACAAAAATGAATAATTCTTGGATGATACAAATGAGAAAACCTCATTTCTATATATAGGAGTCTAAGGGGCCACAATATAATCAAAGTCAACATAACAATAATAATACAAGGGCACAACAATAACAATATTGAGCTTCTATGGGGCACAATAATAACAATATGGGGACAATATGGGCACAATAATAACAATAAGGGCTACAATGACAATAGTAATGGGGGAATCACTTGTATTATAGTGAGCTAACATTAGATCCACAAATATCTCCTAGATCCACAAATATTGCTTGTGGTTACAACCATGTGTTAACATCTAGCAAGTAACATCTCTACATATCCTCTCACAAATCTCTAAAATATTTGATAAGAAATTTATCAAAACTTTCATGATTTTTCTCCATCAAATGTGCTTGAATGATTATCTCCAATATTCCTCAAATCTTCGAGATTTTGAAGAGGAAATTCGAATTTAAGACTTAGAGTCCAAATATGACTTTGCTGGGATCTTCAAATATGCCTACACATATCACAAAATTCATCCAAATTTTATATATAAGTGAATACATGTTATTTTTCTAATACTTAACCATAAATTCACTCAAAATACTAAAATAATGCTTTGGGAAATAATGATAAACCCATATATGATCATGAAAATGGTCTTAGTGTAAGGTTATAATATAGTGGAATATGGTTAAAATTGAATGAAGGATGAAGAAAAATATAACATTTCGGAGACCCAACATTAATCATAGGGTTTATATTCCTAGGTTGACTATTTAGCATAGGGTTTGCAATATTAATCCCTTGTGTTTATTAATTGTAGGGTCTGTATTACTAGGGTTTAATATTCAACCATTGTCCAACATCGCATTGTGGCAAATATTCTCTCAATATGAAAATCAATCATGGTCAAGCATGGTAAACCATCACATTGTGACAAAGATTGTCTCAATATGAAAATTAACCATGGTAAACCATATTTGTTTGAGGGTTTTAGTTAAACCCTAGGGATCTGAACCCTTACATTAATAAACCTAAGAGATTGATATTATAAACCCGTGTTAATACTAAAACCCTAAGGTATTATAAACCCAAGGGATTAATATTATTAAACCCAAGGAATTAATATTATATATCCAAGGTATATAAACCCTTGGATGACCATGATTTATATTGAACCTAGAGGATTAATATCATAAACCTATGAATAATATTATACCCTAGGAATATGAAACCTTAGATTAGTATACCCAGGGGATTGATATTAGAAACCCAAGCGATTAATACTAAAAACCAAAGGGAATATGAACCCTAAGGTTTTTAGTATTGATCCCTTGGGTTAATATTATTCCCTTGTGTTTATCAATCATGACAAAGATTCCATTGTGACAAATATTGTCTTAATATGAAGATCAACCATGGTCCAACATTACATTATGACAAATATTGTTTCACAATATGAAAATAAAAAATGGTCAACCACGGTCAATCATGATAAACCATGGTAAATAATCATGGTCACATTGTGACGAAGATTGTCTCTTGGCCCAACCCCACATTATGACAACCATGGTCATCCATCGTCAACTATAGTCAACCATGGTCCAAGACTGCATTATGACAAATATTATCTCAATATGAAAATCAATCTTGGTCAGCCATGGTCCAACGTCATATTGTGACAAATATTGCCTCAATATAAAAATTAAACATGGTCAACCATGGTCCAATGTCACATCATGACAAAGATTGTGTCCATATGAAAATCAACCTTGGTCAACGATGGTCAACCATGTTTATAATCCCTTGGTTTTTTAGTATTAATTGCTTTTGTTTATTAGTGCCTTGGGTTTATAATATCAATATCTTAGGTTTATTAATCTAATGTTTCAAATTCTTAGGGTTTAATATAATTTCCTAGGGTTTATAATCATGGTAAACCATGGAAAAATGTCACATTGTGACAAAGATTATCCCAATATGAAAATCAACAATGTTCAACCATCGTCAACCATTGTCAGCCATCGTAACTCATGGTCAACCATGGTTAAATGTCACATTGTGACAAAGATTGTCTCAATATGAAAATAAATGATGGTCAAGCATGGTCAATAAGAAAATCAACCATGGTCAATTATGGTCAACAATGGTCCAATTTCACATTGTGACAAAGATTGTCTCTATGTAAAAATAAACCATGGTCAACCATCATCAACCATGGTAAATCATGGTTAATCATTATCAACCATGGTCAACTATGGTTCAACGTCACATTTTGACAAATATTATCTCAATTTTAAAATCAACCATTGTCAATCATGGTCAATGATTGTTAATAACCATGGTCAAATTATGACAAAGATTGGTTGATTGTTCAACATCACATTTGTTAACCATGGTCCAACGTCACGTTGTCAAAACGATTCTCAATATGAAAATCAACCATGGTCCAATGTCGCATAGCGACAAAGATTATTTCAATATGAAAATCAATCATGGTCAACCATGGTCCAATGTCGCATTATGACAAAGGTTGTTTCACTATTAAAATAAACCATGCTCAACCATAGTAAATCATGTTCAACCATCATCCAACGTCTCATTGTAACAACGATTGTCTCAATATGAAAATCAACCATCGTTAACTATAATATCAATATTATCAATCCCTGGGGTTTATAATATCAATCCCTAGGGTTTATAATATCAATCCCTTAGGTTTATTAATCTAAGGGCTCATATCCCTAGGGTATAATATAATTGATAGGTTTATATTATTAATTCTTGGGAATAATATAAATCCCTTGGATTTATAATCCATTAGGTTTATAATATAAATTCCTTTGGTTTATAATATTAATCATATGGTTTATATTCCTACATTTATTATTCAGCCTCGGTTTACAATATTAATCCATTATGTTTATTAATTTTACGGTTTATATTCCTAAGGTTTAATATTCAACCATGGTCAACCATGGTTTGATGTCGCATTGTGGAGAATATCCTCTCAGTATAAAATCAATCATTGTCAACCATGGTCAACCATCACATTTTGACAAAGATTATCTCAATATGAAAATCAACCATGGTCAACCATAGTCAACCATGTTTGTTGTAGGGTTGATAATATTTATCTAAGGGTTTATATGCATTTGGTTTACAATATTAATCCTTTGGAGTTTTGGGTTTTCAGTATAATATCTTGCATTTATTAGTGCCTTGGGTTTACAATATCAATCCTTTGGTTTTATTAATCTAAGGGTTCATATTCCTAGCATATAATATTATTCATGGGGTTTATAATTAATCATAGGGTTTAATATAAATCTTTTCGGTTTAAACCCAAGAAATTAATATTATAAACCCAAGGTATATCAACCCTAGAATAAATATGGTTGATCATGGTCAACCATGATCCAACGTCGCACTGTGACAAGAATTGCCTCAAAATAAAAATCAACCATTCTCAACGAGGGAAAATTTTAAGAACCACCCTAAATTTATATGTATAATAAATGGGCTAATCCCCATGATACATAGGAAAAATGGGAGGCGATTTTATCAATAATATAATATGTATATATAATTTTTTTGGTGAATATCTCACCAGATTATATTATCTTGTACAGTGATGGAGAATCTTTCACTGAATTATAAAATCTTGTAAGATCTTGGCAAATCTTTTACTGAATAATAAAACATTGTGAAGTCTTGGCGAATGTTTTGTTAAAGTATGAAACCATATATGATAATAAGAAAACATATTCATTAAACTGTAATGTACTAACATACATGTTTGGAAAAAAGAAACATAATTTTCTCATCCTACAAACAATGTTCCAAGTTTCAGTGGCCGTGTTTGTCAAGGTTCTTACAATACACTCTTTCATATCCTTCTATTAGTTTTGATAATATTCGACAACAAATTTCTTGTAGGTGTTGATATTGACAACGAGTTTTGTCAAGGTAGGAGAGATTAATCTTTTCTCTACAACTTTTGCCAAGCTCCCACTTTTTTCAAGTTATCAAATTTCTTTCTTATTCTATAGACTCCAACTACGAGATAAAAAAAAAAAACCACATCAAGTTTGTTTACCACAACATGCCAACAAGTAGCAAGCACCAATTATATTATATAAGAAAGTATTAGGTATCCCAAAGGCTTGAAGGGGATCTAATTGAAAGAAGTGACCATTGTGAGAATCCCTCCAATCAATATATGAAGATATAAATGTAGATTTATTATTATTTTAATTGGAAATCTTCAATTAAATAATAAAATTTAATTACGTCTCTCCCAATCTAAATTGCTTATTAGCATAATTCACTACCCTCACAGGTCTCACATTTTTTAACAGCATTGTAATATGTACATTAATTTCCTTTTTGGTGAACAATCTCCACCTTTTAGGAAAATATGGTGCAGTGGATCCAACCCCTATAGATCATTAAGACAAACTGAGAATAGCACAGAAGATGAAAGGTTGTACAAACCAGCTTATTTTTCAAACAACTAATCCAACATCAGTACGTAAGCTTTTTCATGAAGATATCATATTGAGAATGTTTGAAAAATGGTGAGAAATCTTCTCCGAGGGTGAAGTAGAAAGAGTGATAAGGTTTCATTGTTTTGATTTTTTTTTGTTAAATCAGAAAAAGTAAAAAGAAAATACTAATGGAGATGTTGGTATTTTTTACTAAATTTTGTGAAGTGACTAAATGTAGCTTTAACCATTCACCTTAAGATGTTTTTACAATATAATTTCCAAAGTCTATTTAATATCTTCGTTATCATAAAAACCAACTTATATCCATCTTAACTCCACATATACCACTCTTAGGGGGATGAAATCTATTTATCCCTCTGAGCACTTGGTAGACCTAAAATTAAGATGGATCTAAGATGATAAAATTTCCCCTTTAAATAGTCTATGCTCACATGAATACCATGGTATTACCATGGGTCAATACCATGGGTTATCATAAACCTGGAGCCTAAAAATTACTATTAGTAATTTATAAAAATTAATAATTGATTTTTATTTTATTTTTTATTTTAACCAAGTTCAAATGTTTAACATACATTAAATTACAACATCCATTTTTACTCTTGATCGACCAAGCCCCGAGAGGGATCAAATATTTTTTCACTCTATGCTAGTTTGCATATCACAATATTTGATCCCTCTCGGGGCTTAGTAGATCTAAAGTAAAGATGGATCTATGCTGGTTTAATTCCCCCATTTAAATAGGCAACATTCCACGTGAATACCATGTGTCAATACCATGTGCCATTTTTATTTTTATTAATACTAATATTAGGGTTAATAATGTTTTTTGGCATGGTATTAATAATAATCTAGCCCATGGTATTTGGCCCATAGTATTTTGCCCATAGGTTTCACGTAAATATAATGCATTTTTTGAGTGTTTGTAAATATAAGGTGTCTTATGGAGTAAATATAAAAAAAAAAAAAAATGTTTTATTTGTTTATCATACCTCTTGTTTATTTATATTTTTATTAATTTACCATACCTCTTTTACAAATATGGTATTTGGCCCATAAGATTCACTTAAATAAAACCTCTTTTTTGAGCCTTCAAAAAGAGGGTTATGGACTAAATATAAGAAGAGGTTTTATTTATTTACCATATGTCTAGTTTATTTATATTTTTATTTATTTACCATACCTCTCATTTATTTATATTTTTATTAATTTACCATACCTCTTTTATAAATATGGTATTTGGCCCATAGGATTCACTTAAATAAAACATATTCTTGAAAATTAGGGCAAATAGAAGGTTGTAACTCTAATTTCAAGGGCTAAATTTACCTTTTTTACCCTCTCCCTTAAAATAAGGTGGGCTATTTGAGGCGATTTGTAAAAATATACTATGATACAAAATATTTTCCCACTAAAAATTTAAAATCCCGTAATTTTGCCTAAGGGTGAAACTTCGCCCCTAAAATTTTTCATGTTCTCAACCACGTTTATTTTAGGGTTTATAATATTTATCTTAGCGTTTATATAGATTGGCTTTATAATATTAATCCCTAAGGTTTAATATTATTCCCTTGGGTTTATAATTCCTTAATTTTTTAGTATTAATCCCTTAGGTTAATATTATTGCCTTGGTTTTATAATCCCTTGGGGTTTTAGTATTAAACCATAGGAATATGAACCCTTACATTGATAAACCCAAGCGATTGGAATTATAAACACAAGTGTTAATACTAAAACCCAAAGGGACTAATATTTTTAAGCCTAAGGGACTAATATTATAAATCCAAGGTATATAAACCCTTGGGTGACCATGATTTATATTGAACCTAGAGATTCATATTATGAAACCAAGGGAATATAAACTGTAGCGTTATTAGTATAAATCTGTTGGGTTTAATATAGCTCGGGTTACTATTATTCCCTTGGGTTTATAATCCCTTGGGGTTTTAGTATTAACCCCTTGGGTTTATTATTCCCTTGGGTTTTTAATATCAATCCCAAGGTTTTAGTAATCTACGGGTTCATATTTATATTACCTAATTTAAAATTAAATTATATTAAATAATTATTATTTTGAAGAAATAATTACTATTAATTATAATTATAATAATAATATTTTTATTGCAACAGTTATTTTTGTATTATTATTTCTATTATTACATATTTATCAACGGTAGATACAAATGAAACCTTCGACTATATCATCCACATTAATATTAATATTTTTAATGTGGTTGTACATCCCATGCATTCTATTTCATTTGTAATTAACACCATGAAAAAAAATAAAGAAAATAATCAAATAACACGTATATGATGATGATGATGGTGGTGGTTAACGTCCACTGAGACCAAATTGGTCTATTGGACCTATAATTTTCTTAGTTTTTAATTGTCTGGCTCCTCGTCTTTCTTAGGTAGATTGGTGTTGTAGCTTTCTTTTTTTTCTCTATGGTCTTCCAACTTCGTTTATCTTGCATCTCCTTCATCTCTTCTGGTTCTTGGGACATTGGTGTCTTAGCTTCGCGATCTATTATGTTCGTCCTTTTGAAGATAGTCGGAAAATAAGTTTGGTCTAACAGATTTGATTTGCTGTTAAATGAAGATTTATTTTGTGTGGTATTTGAATCCTCATAACTTTTGATGCTTGAGGGGTCGTCGAGTTCACTTTTTTGTTGTTGGGCGGGACTTTCTCCCTCCTTGTATTGAGAGTTGTTTCTTTCATGTGGTTTCATGAATACCAAGTTTATTGCTTCTATTTAAAGACTCTAATTATGATCGTTAGTAAACTCAGTAAACCAAATTTAATTATTAAGGACAAAAGAGCAACGCAAGCCTCAGACGACTTGGAAAAAACATAGTAAACCAAAGTTAATTATTAAGGACAAAAGAGCAGCTCAAACGACTTAGCAAAAACACAGTAGGAAAAATATTTCAAATTTGAATTCCATACGATTATAAAAGTACTGGAAGTTGGACAGTAAGTACATATAATTCTTTGCAAAAGTGAGGAGTGACTATAATCTTGGATAATAACCAAAGGACTTGAATATACCCTTTAAAATTTCAAAAGGTGAATTTAGTTAGCTCATTCAATAGTCATGTAATCACATTCGCAAACTTAAGTGAATGCAGACACATATCGTATGTATTCAACTGCTGGTATGAAGTACCATTGTTCAATGATAGAGAGTTCACATAAAATTTAATTATTGACTAGGGATTAACAATCAAATGAGATTGAGAAAGACCATAATGCAATGTGTACATTCCAAAGATTATATATATATATATATATATATATATATATATATATATATATATATATATATATATGCACCAACTTACTACTATTATTCAAACAATCAAGTTGGCATGTTGATTGGCCACTTAAACAATAAAATAATTTACTCAATTAACACTTGAAATGGTTCCTTTTGGTAATATTTACAGTATTTATGCTTCGATTAAATAGGAAAATCTTATTAAAACACACCCCTTATAATACCTCATGATGAAATATAATTACAACTTTAACTCTCAAAGAAGCCAAAATATATTTCCAGTAATTCTTGTAAGAAAAGTGCTTCAACACAGTAATTGGCTACTAGACAAAATCAATCACATTATTCCAAGGTCTATTAATTAAAGTAAATTTTGGATATGATTACCCTAAATTACTTCAAGTTCGAAACAACTTTCTTGAAGTTGTCACTAAATGTTTTTGTTAACAAAAGAAAATTGCGCAAACCGAACACCAATTTTCAGATTATCGGTGTTTTTCTTAAAATGAATAGATATTATAATCCCCTATGGCTTATCCAATATTGATAAAAGTAGGTAGGCGTAAAGCATGGATTCAAGAGCCAAAGGCACTTAATATTATATAAACGATATAATATCTTGAACGTTACTTTTGGAAAACATATCACAAGCAACAGTCTTTAATGGAAGTTTTATTCATTGGAGATGATCACAGTAAAAGTAGTTAGTATTAGCATCGATGATACTAGAGATATTTTTTCAACTACAAAAGGGGAAAAAAATTGACTATTATTTAAATGGATGAATGTTTAACAAGATTCACTTAAAAAAAAATATTTCCCAACCATCTTTTTTAAATCTTTGGAAACAAGATAAAAACACATAGAATTCTTGAAGAGTGATTTAGTTTAACCAAAACTCTTATATTTACAATAAAATACACACATACATACATATATATATAGATTGTGATCAAACATTGCATAAATTTTGTAAAAATGAGATAAAGTAAAATGTGTGAATTACAATATTAATGCATAGTCTAACTAAATCCACAACCAACTCAAGGACTGAGTCTTATCAAACAGAACCTTTTTAGATCCCATTATCAATAGAATTTGACTAACTATTCAATGAAGAAGGATTTTTCCTACCGAGAAAGTAAAACTAAGGTCCTTTAGCACATCCATTGTGCCCTTTTGAGAACTTCAATGCAAATTATCATGACACTTCTTCAATAACAGATTCAAAGGAACTCTTTTCAATCTATGAAATTGCTAAAAAGAAAATAGAAATCCTATTTAATTAATTCGATAATACAAAACCAAAAGATAATGTTCTGCATTATCTTCTTCCTAATATAGCCTACAAATATTTAAATATATCCATCCTTATAATATATGATTACCTAAAACTAAATATGATTGAAGCGTAAAGGAGTATTCTTGAAGTGTTGAAGGGATAGTGCAGAAAATGGCTGCCGCTACCACAGGTTGCCCTATCATCACTGGAACTGAGAGGTCAAAGATCCTTGTGCAGCGGTTGCAGAACATTCGAATCGGAAAAGAAGGCTATCTTCAATGGGGGATTTGGTACCTTCTTCTGGAAAATGAGAGATCTATCATAGATCTGGAACATGGTGCGATGGATCGAGATTTTGGTGTGCATAGGAGAACTGACGTCGTTCTTCAGATCACACCCCCTTCCCAATCTGCCGCAAACCTGATAGTTCTGTCTCCCTGGGGTTGCAACATTAACGAATTCTTGGATAGATGCCCGGATCTCTTTGTATTGGCGTCTCCAAAGGCATTCAGCTTGACGTTGGCTCAGATCCAAGGACAAGAAGCTCACAGGGACCATAATCCGGAGGTAAGGATGCGCAAACTTAACCTTAATACATATCGAACTTCGGAGCAGATCAATCGCCAGGGAAATTGACATCGTGGACTATATCGAAAGCTGCCTGAAAATGCATGGATACTGAAAGGGTTTTGTTCCCCCCAAAATACCTGTCATTCATGGACCTAGATCGACCCCCCACACCTCGGGAGGGTATATTAATCACCGATCTGCTACTGAACAAATAGATCTAGTGCAAAACAGAGAGAACAACCCTCATCAAGCTCAGATCTGGAGGCATATACGCACAGATGCTCCCTCCCATTTAGGATCTCAGTCCCAGATCACAGATCTGACATGGGGACATGCTCTTGACACGCCAGATCTGGAAGCATATGCTCTTGAAGCACCCAAGGAGAATCAAAGCAACCTATTTATCAGATCCATGGAAGGGAACACAATATGTATCAGGATAGGGAGCTGGGAGGCGATAAAAATGCACAAACAAAGGATACAGGAAAGGACAGGCATACCACCATGCAAACAAATCCTGAACTACACAGGAAAAATATTGCAGGAGGAGCACAAACTAAGCAAATATGGCTTAGGAAAAGACTCAACCATTTACCTCAGCACAAGACTCCGTGGAGGAAGTCCAGGCATGAGCTCAAAGGGACCTATTTCCTTCAAAGATGCAGTGAAAGGGAAGAAGGAAACACAAGCACATCAGCAAGTCACAATCCTCGGAACCTACATCATCGAGCAGACAACACAAAACCCTGCAATAGCAATTTCTGCACCTAAGGTAAATGAAATACATGAGGATTATTTAACCAAAGCTGTGATATGCAGGTTCAATGGGTTTTGGCCCAAGCTGAAAGCCCTTCGTCAATGGATATACTCCATATGGACAACAAACTGCGACATCCATCTCTATTCTAAAGGTTTCTTTATTGTCAAATTTGATACAGTAAATGACAAAGAATATGCATTAAACGAGGGACCATGGTTCTGGGGCAAAGCTAGACTGTTTTTGACACCTTGATTCCTGGAATTCGACCCTAACACTATGGTGTTCTCCAAAATGCCTGTGTGGGTAAAATTATATAACCTACCCCTTCACTTTTGGCATTTCAAAGTATTAGCAGACATTGGCAACGCATTAGGGAAATTTTTAAAAACAGATAATGAACACCTCTCCAAGGACATCTACACATTTTCCAAGATCTGTGTGGAGGTGGATCTCAGCCAAGGATTGCTAGACCACATCCTCTTACTACACAATGGAAAGCAATGGGCATAGCCGCATGATTACGAAAACACAGCCTTTAGATGTTTCATATGTCGTCAAACTGGCCATCTACAAAGTATGTTCCCTCAAAACAAAAAAAACAAGAAAAGAAGACAGCCACCAAGGCCGAAAGGATGGCAGTTTTCAGCGACAGATGGCATAGCAAAAGAAGAAAACACAGAAGATATCAGCATAGCCCAAGAAGCAGAATATACAGGAAATAATACAGAACACAGCCCACAAACTGATGAAAAACAGATGGAGTCTACATTAGTGCAAATCAATCCAGAGCAACAAAGTGAGAAATACAGCCCAGAGCAAGAAGTCAAAGGAAACAAGCGAGCACACTCTACAAAAAGCTCAGATTCTGAAAAAGAATTTGCAAACGAACCACAGATGGCTATTGTAATAGCCACACCCAACAATGAGGGTTAGCGGAAAGTGGAAAAAAATAAAGGTGGAAAAGCATAGTTTTAGACTGAAAATCATTTTAGATCCTGAAGCACAGGACAAGTTTTGATAAAGCATATGCTGATTCAGCATCTACAACATGTAATTTTACTCAATATGAATAAAATTACGATTTTTCCATGGGAAAAAAAATATGATTACCTAAAACTCAACATATGAGAGTACTGAAACTTAGACATGAAGTTGAACAATTTAAAAGCTACCAAACCACAAAACATAGATTGACCTCCATTGTATTTTCCGATTACATATTAACTTTTTATCTGACTTACTGAAGTCGTAATGTACATAACTATGTTCTCAAGCAAAATTTTGCTATTTGTTTATTTAAGATTTAATTTATATCGATCCTAACAATATTTCTCTCGAACCATAAATGACATTTTTACTATTCTCCTTTTTTTCGGGAAGATGAAATTTATGTCCACACAAGTCCAGTTGAGCACAAATTTGTTTTAAGTTAACATAATAGTAATGCACATACAAAATGATTAAAGAATTTCAAGCACGGATTCTAAAATTTCTTTGCACACCTACTTTTCCTATGTGGCCTTGATGTGTTCTACAACAAACTAGTTTCATGAAGCTAAAGCTAATTTGGGTCCTTTCATTCATGTTGGCATACGTTGTAACATCTGTATCCAATGGCTAGAGATGCTTAGCCTTTATCCATTCTCTCAGAGTGTTAACTTTTTCCATTGGCATTACATGACATTCCTTAATCTTTGGCACTGACATAGTTTGATAATTTAAAGGAAACAAGATTGTTAATGTTATGGAGAATGCATCAAAACCCTCATTTACATTGGAAAAATAAGTGAAACCAAAGATGTTCGATCTGCAAATCAGTAATGAGCTCCAAGTCATATGCAAAAAAATCATTTTCTTCGAATATTTAGGGAACATAACCTTCGCATAAAGGAAGGACTTAACCATCGAAATCCAAAGATTCTGGTTTCACCTTATCCATTGCACTAAAACATGGGTTCCTTCCATTTTTGGAAGATCCCTTTGATGCCACTCCTTTGGATATTATTGTCTTTAAAATTTGAAGCATTCACACCTATGATAAAGTGTTTTTGTACTCAATTATGTTTACACTCCATTTTTTTTGTTTCCCTTATCTTTTCGACAAAGTTTAATGATGAATGCAAGTGTTTTACATGAATATGATGAATGATTTTGATTGTAGAAGGAATTGAAAGAAGCAATGTTGAGGCAGTGAGCTAATATAAAACTTCTAGAGTCTTGACTTCAGGAAGCAATACAAGTATCCAAAGGTAAATGGTGGCTTATTCAGGTCAATTTCACCTTATCTTAATCTGGAAAGGGACTCAGAATGGGATCGCATGGCACCACTTTCGTTGTCTCGTGGCTCAATCTATTCACTTTGGTGGTGTATGTGGAAGTTGCATGGATGGGGATATGGCTGGGCACTGAACACCATAACGAGTGTGACAGGCTCCTCACTCTACTCGTCTTGCCATTTGAGGATTTGATTTTTCTTATATCATTTAGTAGGTTTATAGGCGCTTTGAAAGACATATCTATACTCTTATGGATTTTCATTTACTTTATACTCATGTTTTTTTGTTCCTGGTGGGCATTACCTCCTTCAGAGTATTAGCGAGCTTCTTCAAATAATAGTGTACTTCTCCTTAGTTGTTTTCAAACAAGGTTATGGCGTCATCAAGGCTTTGTTAGCCAACCATGTTGGTATACTTTGCAGAATAAAGAAGGGGAGCCACTATATTGGAATCAATGAAGGAGCTATAAACATAATTAAGCTAGATTTTAAAAGGAATTTATAATTGATCTAATGGGAGCTTGAGGGACTCTTATTCCTATTGAACAAGTATGGATTCTATACACAATAGGGAGATGAATAGCATGAACTATGGTCAACATATTCCTTTACAGCTAGAGCATGGTTTATTATTTTCAAGATATAGATTCTTTTCCCCAACCTACAGAATTAATATCACCTCAAAAGAATTAAAAATTTTCACTCTCAACACATCTTTTAAGTCAAGATGTTCAAGAGGTGTAATGTTATTGGTGGGTTTAGGGTCTAGATTTTAAACCTTGCTCTGATACTATATGTGAGGACCTAACCTAGTTCTTCTATCTAAACCGAATTTATCATTAAATTTAATTACAATAAGAAGAAAATATAGCATGTTTGTAACTCTAGATTTACTTGATAAAAGCATACAAGTAAAATTTGATCAATGACATATTAAAGATATAAGACATTTCATTTGCAACAATTTACCTAAATAAAACAACAAATACAAGAATATATATTCCAGTGGCTTGGTTGGGATGCTCCAGACTCTACTGGGATGCTCCCCTTGGCTACCTAACTGAATTTACCTCCCAGCCAACTAAGAATGATTTCCTAGCCCAGGGAACCTACATAGGTTCCCTAGCCCTCTGAACCCAAGTTCAACTAGCTGTAGTGTGTCCAAGTTAAAACTAACACCCTCCAATAAATTCAAGTTTGAGTTCTCTCATTTTTCTCTCCATTCTCTCCCTTCTCCTTCTCCACATTCCTCCCCGAAATAAAATATTTCAATGCCAAAACAAAGACCAAGGATCTCCCCCTCCCTTCTCCTCTTATCCTCCTTAACCACTCACCATTAATGCCATGAATACCCCCACATCCTTTTAATTTAATATCATTGACTTTCTTTACCATAACTTATCCAAAAGTAGATTTAAGAAGACACCTTGGGAATATAAATATAGATATTTGATTTAGAAATAAATTTGTGAAGACCATATCTTATCCAAAAGCAGATTTGAGAAGACACATTGGGAATAGAAATATGGATATTTAGTTTGGAAATAAATTGGATAAGACCATATATTATCCAAAAGTAGATTTGAGAAGACACCTTGAGAATAAAATAATAACAAATAATAAAAATCATATTAGTAAAATAAAATTACAGATTCATAAGTGTAGGTATATACCAATATTACTTAATATTGGTATATAAATCAATATTTGCAGGTTAATTAAACACTAATCAAAATTAGCCTAATAGGATCAAGTAGGGAATTACATTGCATGTAAGCTACATGCAAAAAATACAAAGACAGTGACATTGCCACCATGTGACTCTTGTTATTAACTATCCTCCAAACATTAAAGTTTAGACCCTGCTTTTATTTGTGTGCAAATATTTATTTCAATGATGATGTGTGCGTGCATGCAGATGTTGCTTCTATTGACCTTCCAATAATTTGACAAATAAACATTTATTCTGCATTACAATATTTAATACACCTAATTTAAATAATTGCGTAAAATATTTCGAGTTACCATTCTAATTGGTAGTGTTTATATATATAATTATATCTATTTATCCTAAAAGTCGAAATTATGAGACATTTCATTATGAATTCATTTAAAAAAGTTGAAACATTGAAAATAATTGAAAGACCTCATAAGCCATGTTGTTACTATATCAAGGATCACCCATTATTATTAATTGTCAAGAATGATGATCACAGTTGTATCATACATTTTGTAAACCTCTGAAAACAAATTATGGTAAAAATGACAAATTATATAATTATGGATCTCAATGTAAACATGATCTCTAGCATATTCACAATAGCCACTTACACTAAAATTTAACATAAAAAATAACAAAATGAAAAAAAAATTGATACAAACACAAATAATAACATTGGATGGACCTATATATTACTACAGTAACGTATTAATGAATAATTTTATTTATAAGATAGAATTTCAGCGTATCAAATTGGATAAGGACTTCTCTTAATCAAAACTTAAAAAAAATTATCTGTGAGACCATAAATCTCACAAAACAATAATTTTAATATTTAATATATTAAATATTTTGGAGAGATTAAACCATAAATTAATATTTAATATATTAAATAGTTTGGAACTATTTTTTTATATTGATAATATAAAATTTGAAGTTTTATGATAAATTTGATAGGGTATTAAAAACAATGTGATTTTATTGTAGAAATTGTTATATAAATATAGATCTTTATTTTAGCAATAAAAAATGTATGTATATTTATTATTTTTATTATTATTTAGTTTAATTTTTTTACAATTATGTTTATTAAAAATTAATAATAATAAAAATTTAAAAATCAATAAAATTAAAATAAATATTTTATTATAAGCCATAATTTTTTTAAATTTGAAATTGATATTTTTTATTAATATATTATTATCTTCCTCATCTTAACATATTAGAAAAATATATTGGACTTCAAGAGTTAGATTAATAAAAATACCATATGAATATAAATAAATAAAAACATAATAAAATATTTTTAATTTGTTTTCCCATTAAACTCAAATTAGTGAGATTTATCCCAATATCAGTTATGATTTAACCCACGTGTAGGATGATGTCATTAAAATTTATTCAGGTTTTTATTTAACCCACGTGTAGGATGATGTCATTAAGAGGTTTTTCTTGAAATAGTTTTTATTTCTAAACTCTTAATACCTCTCCTGCAATTTAAACTAATAATATAATGGAAACTAAACCTCTCACGCGCAAACTAATTTACATTTCATAAATAAAAAAAAAATGAAAAACAAATAAATATATATAAAAGTTGATTTTATAGATGGAAAAGAAGTTTCGTGGAAAACGCTGTTGCTTTGACAAAAGTACGAAAACAACTAGTCCCATTACAAATAAAATCAATGGTTCGTGGAAAAAAGTTATTGACAAAATACCATGAGTCACGACAAAGAAGGGTGCGATTTTTTTGGGATGGATGTGACGTTCCCATGGATGATGGCAATAGATAACAACACTTAAAGTCCACATTACTTGTAAATACTATGTTATATTCCTCAATTATTTTTCAACATTCACAATAAACTAATTTATATTTTTTACATGGCTTGAATTACGTTATAAATTGGATTTTTCTTTTCCAAATAGTAATTTTTCATGGCATTCCGCGGATTAGCACATGTTGGTAATAGAATTTTTAGGGTTTTTTTAGTTGTAAATTAAAGTATCATTAATTTTTTTTAAATATATAAAATTAATTATAAGAAAATTTAGATTTTTGTGATCCATATCAATTTTGAGAAGAATCTTTGGCAAAAATCACATAGAAATATTTTTGTCGACGCGTTTTGAACCAACCAGTGTGGTTCATCGTCAGGACAAGTTGAATGAGCAGATCTTGCTATGCATTATAAATAGATCGGGCAGAATGTCCAATGACCAAATTTCCAAATCAGGGAACAGCAAAAATGATAACAACTAGATTGACGAGAAAACGGCTAGTTAGACCATGAAGGGCATAATTTATTTAATTAGGTAAGGTCAGTTATTAATTTCTTAATAAATAGACCATTTTTATAATTGCAAATATATGTTATAATAAGCGAGTTAATATATTATAATTATAAAATAAATCAAGTCATAGAGAATAGTTGATTATATTTTAACTAAATATAAGTTAATTATATTCTAAATAAAAAATGAGTTAAGGGACATTTAAATCTTAATTTAAATTAAGAAAATAAATGAATAAATTAATTGGTTATCAAAATTTGGAAATTTGGTCATTGGACATTCTGCCCGATCTATTTATAATGCATAGCAAGATCTGCACATTCAACTTGTCCTGACGATGAACCACACTGGTTGGTTCGAAACGCATCGGTAAAAATATTTCTATGTGATTTTCGCCGAAGATTCTTCTCAAAATTAATTATATTTTTCTCATAATTTCATATCAATAACTTGGCATATTTTCATAGTAACAAAGTATTGAAACTTAGTCTCCTACCAATAGAAATCTATGAAAATTAAATGGAAATACTTTTTTGAATACTCAAAATTATAAAAAGTAGCTTAAATGTCCATAGACATCACAAAGTGTATCCCATGAGACACCTCACATTATCAAAAAAAAAATAAAAATCATAAAAATTAACCAAATTCTAACTTTATTTTAATATTATTAGTAATTTCTTCATGAGGCACTCTAAAACCCAGTATGTGGGAGATGTGTAGAGTTAGATGTTAGATATCTAGTTGTTAGATGTTAGATGCGTGGGGGTTAAATATGTGAATATTTTTTAAATGTAAGGCTCATAAGAATATGTCACATACCCATATATATATAGTAAAAGAAAACAGTAATACATAATTATAACAATATACGAGCTATGCATTGTAAATTCTCTTTTTACAAAGTATTGCTTATAATTCCAAAGTATATTTGAATAACTACGGAAATTGGATTTCTACGCCCATGATGTAACGGTCTCATAATGTCATTTGTCATTAGGTTCATCTGCTCTAGAGAGCATTCAAGTCACATAATGGAACTCTATACTTTATTTTAAAAATACTAGTGAATTGATACAACAATATTTAATGCTCACTTATCCTTTTTGGTGATTGGTTGCCCTAGAACTGGGAAATGCTGCACTTGGAGCCTTCGTTATGCACCACAGCTTGCCCTCTGTGTATTGGTAAGTGTGATTCATCAACAGCTCTTTGACAATCTCCAGATCGAACGGTGGATGTGGATGCCCGTTGATCTAAGCTTCTTCGTGGTATGGTAGCTAGTCATTTTTCGCATCTCTGAGGCAGAGGGTTAGGTTCCAGTCCACTATCGAGCATTCTCTCAGGTAAGCGTTCCTGCACTGTTACTCCTTCCTTGTCATCGCGTGGTTTTCCTCGTTCTCAATCTTTTCTGCAATGGAGCTTAAGAGTGTACCTCTTTTCCGTAAGTTGACTTTTGGTGTTGTTCTTGCTTCCAAATGTTGCTGGATGGTTATCTACACTCTGAAAGGTATGAGTTTCCTCTCATTTAGCTAGCTTGGTGTCTCTATTAAAGCTTCAGTTTAAAGTTATTCAACTAGCTCTCACAGTATGCTACTTACCTGCCTAGGTATCGTCGGGATTTTTCAAACCTTTTCTTGTTTGCTTGGTAACAGATCTAGACATTATGAAGCTTCTTCTCAGCCTACTGAACCCTAACAACTTCATGCAAGGAATTACCGGGTAATGCCATAGACAATTCAAGCAGTCATTGAGGGTTTAGTCTTTTGGATGAGGGTTTTAGCGATTTTCTCCGGTTATGTGCAGATTCTGACTGTATTTATATTTAAAATGGTCTTCTAGTTTAAAACAAAGCCTCAAACTATGTTAATGTTAATGGCCTTGGTCCATATTCCTGAGAGAGGAATTATTGTTGATTTTTTTGTAAACTTGAAACTAAATTTTTAAGGGTTTGCGACCATGAGAATTCTGGGTTGTTTTCTTTAACTGCTGATGAAGTTAATTTAGGGATTTTTGTGGAATTATTGATAATGGTTAAGTTTTGTGAGTCCATCGATCTACGATCAAAACCTTGGTTTGAAGATCTAGTCTATTGCTTTATGCTTCATATATATTTAACCATTTATCTCTTTATATCAAACGGTTGTTCCAGTATGGTTAAATGGCTTCATGAGTATATGTATGTTTAATTCGGAATCTTTTGGTTGAGGTCTATAATTTTATTTTGGCTGTCATTCTGGATTGTGTTAAACCTCACAAAAATTTCGAAGGGTAAATTTTTGTTTAAATATGGTAAAACTTCATGAATGTTTTCTTATAATGAGTTAGGTTGTCTTGTATAGTTCTTGCACCGGGTTCTATACATTTACATTTCTCTTTTAATTTTTCTCCTCTATTATGGCTTATATACAGTGGGTTGTCATGAGCGTGGTTTCCATACAATATTGTTCGCTCACTTAGAATTCTAAACAAGCATCATATAACTATAGGCTACCTTTCGGTTTCTACCCCATTTACAGGGTTATTCAAGTTCTTGATTTCTTCTACATCTTTATATGTCTGTAGACTTCATTTCGTATTTTACCCTATCTACTAGGTTACACGTGGTCTTTACTTTGTCTTTTAAGTTTATAAATTCTTGTACAATAATAAAAATAACTATTCATATTTTACTCTATCTATAGGGTTACACATGGTCTTTTCTTTTTTTCTGAGTTTATAAACTCTTGGACAATAGTAGAAATAATTACTTTAAATAAAAGGACAAACAGTCGTTCTAATTGGGAGAATAAATCTTATAATTTTTCCTATAGTTAGCTCTAGAGTATGCTTATCTGTCTATCGCTAATATTCCTATTGTTCACACGTTACAAACCTTAATCTTCTTGTTTTCCTCCCAACCGTGAGACTTGTTGTTCTAGCCTCGCTATTCAGCCTAAGTCTTCCCTCGAGCTATCTTCCCACAAGATTTCTCCTTAAGACTTATAGTCTTGAATAATAACAACTATTTGGTCTTAACCAGACTAAGCTCCTTAAATTTGTCTAAGCTTCTAGCACAGTTTACATGCTTTCTGAATTAAAATCTTTCTTTAATCACAAATACGCCTATCCTCTTGATGCCTCCCTTGGGAATAAATCTCCAAGGAAGTAGTTAGGGTTATGTAACCACCTAAGCTAACTACTTAACACATGAGAAATGTAAAACTGTCATCATTCTAACATTTCACTCTCCATGTAACTTTAATCAAAAAAATAATTACTGCCGTCATTTTGACATTTTATTTTCCATGTAACTTTAATAAAAAATAATTAATTATATAAAATTAATAGTATTTAGTTTGTTCAAATGTGGCAAATAAATATGTATCATTGGGGGCATCACATCTTCCCACCCCTAAGACTGAACATCATCTTGATGTTTCTCTACTGGGATTAAATTTGGAAAAGTCTCCCTAATAACATGTTCATCTTCCCAGTTGGCTTCCATTGGCCCAAAGTGTTGCCACTGCACTTTAACTTGGGTGATAAATCGTCTTCGCAGCATTACTTCTCTCTGATCGAGTATACCCAGTGGTTTGACCAAGAACTCGCCTTCTGGTTTGACCTATAAAACAAAACAAAATTTTAGTCGACCTTCTTTTTTTGTAATCAGTTTTGCAGTATTATTTATGATATGGCATATTCTTAAATCAAACCTTCCGACTTACCTGTATATCATGCTAATTGATAATATGGTTAGGATCATATATGTATTTTTTTAACACGGAAACATGAAAGACATTATGCACATGAATATGGTTGGGTAAAGCAAGTTGATAAGCCATAGGTCCAATTCGAGCTAAAATTTGCAAAGGACCGCAAAATCTGGGTGCCAATTTAGTGCATCCACTCCATTACAGTGTAGTTTTCTTGGCTTGAACATGAACATAAACATGATCTCCCACTTGGAATTCCCAAAAACATCTTTTCTGATCAGCACAATTCTCTTTTCGGTCCTGAGCGGCTTTTAAATTGGTTTGCACCTTTTTAACCATCTCTTCCATTTTTGTTAGCATATCTCCTAGCATTAACTTATCTCCTAGGCCGCCCCAATTCGACGGTGTCCTACATTTATGCTCATACAACACTTTAAATGGACTCATTTTTTGAGAAGTATGGTAGTTTTTGTTGTAAGAAAACTACTAAATGTATATACTCCTCCCATTTAGATGGTTTTTGCATTACATAGGTTCGCATCATATCCTCCACTATTTAATTCACCCACTCTGTCTGCCCATCCGTCTGAGGATGGTAGGCAGTGCTGAAATGCAGCTAAGTGCCTAGACCCCCAAATAAAGCTTTCGAGAAGGTTGATGTAAATTTTACATCACGATAAGATATTATAAATTTTGGTATATCGTGCAACCTAAAAATAATTTGCATGAATACGGTGTTCTGCTTTCACTTGCTGGCATTCCAAACTGTGGACTAGATACTCAGCCACCTACTTCTTCATGTGAGGCTAGAAATATTCCTTTATTAATGTAGTAATTAATTTCTGATATACGGGGTGGCCTGCATAGGGAATTTTATCATATTCATCTAAAATTAAATTTTTAATTTCTTTCTGGTTAGGTACATACATTCTTCCTCTATAAATCAGTATACCTTCTTGATTCATTTTATATCCCAGTTGTTGTTCATTGCTGTTCAAAATTTTAGTTTGCTAAAAATTTATATTCTGGATCCTGCATTGTTGCCTCTTTAATTTTCTCCTTAAATGTGGTTCGCACTTCACTAAAAGATACCTCATATATACAGTTGATCTTCCGACTGAAAGCATCTGTGACACAGTTCTCTTTTCCTTTCAAGTGCCTGATTTCAAAATCAAATCTGCTTAAGAAATTGACCCAACGAGCTTGCCTAGCATTCAGAGTGGTCTGCTTAAAATAGTTAGTTAAACTATGATGATCAGTCATTAACAGAAATTTCTTACCCATCAAGTAATGTTGCCACATCTTTAATGCATGAATGGCTACTATCAGCTCTAAGTCATAAGCTGAATACTTTTTCTGGTGCACCTTAAGCTTCCTAGACTCATAAGAAACAACCCTGCCCTCCTGCTTTAGTACGCCACCTACACCTTCCTTGCTGGCATCTGTACAAACAACATAATCTTTATCTGGATCTACAATGCATAAAATAGGCACGGTGGTGAGTAAATGCTTAAGCTGATCAAAACTCCTTTGGCAATCCATGCTCCACTTAAAAAAATTTCCTTTATTTTGCAAAGAGGAAATGGGATATGCTACCTTGGAAAATCCTTCAAAAAATCACTTGTAGTATCCAGCTAGACTCATAAATGATCTTATATCAACCACATCTTTTGGTACTGGCCACTCCATTATAGTTTTTATTTTCTCTGGGTCTACAACAATTCCATCCTTAGTAATGACATGCCCAAGATATTGGATTTGTTCTTTAAAGAGATCACATTTGTTGTACTTGGCGTACAATTGGTGTTCTCTTAAAACTTGTAGAACAATACAAAGATGTTCTTTATGTTCTTCTACATTCCGAGAGTAAATTAGTATGTCATCGATAAAAATCAACACAAATTTATCCAAATATTGATGGAATACATTGTTCATAAGGCACATGAAGGTCACCGGAGCATTAGTTAATCTAAAGGGCATCACAACAGACTCGTAATGCCCATAACAAGTTCTAAAGGTTGTTTTTGCTATATCTTCCTCCTTTATTCTAATCTGATGATAACCCAAGTGAAGGTCGATTTTTGAAAATATAGTTGCTCCCTTCACTTGATCAAGCAACTTGTTTATATGAGGTAGAGGATATTTTTTCTTTATGGTTAGTTTGTTTAACTCGCGATAATCCATGCACATTCACAAGGTTCCATCCTTCTTCTTAACAAAAAGCACCAAAGCTCCCGAAGGTGATACACTTGGTCGGATATAATTTTTATCAAGAAGTTCTTGTAACTGAATTTTTATTTATGTTAACTCCTGTATACTCATGCGATAAGGAGCTCGGGATACCGGAGCAGCTCCTAGAATTAATTCAATGGTGAAATCTATATCCATCTTTGGCGGGAGTCCCAAAATTTCTTCACGACACATGTTCGGAAAATTCTGCAGCACTGGTATATTTTCTAAAGAAACAAACTTTTCTTTTGAGTTAGTATATCCTACCTGTATTGCATAAATTTGCATCCTTTCCGGATACACTTTGCCAATTGAGAGGTTTTTACAGGTCTCAGTTTTACTGGTCTTATTATCCCTTGAATTTCATGCCTCTTTCCTTCTTCGTCAATATAGTTAATAGTTTTGATTTTACAGTTAATCAGGGACCAATGTTTTTCCAACAAGTCCATGCCTATTAAAATATCATACGATCCTAGGGGCAACACATTCAAGTCTGCCATAATAGATTGACCTGCTAAGTTTAGCAGTCAGCAGCTGACCTTGGTCAACACCCTTCATTTGGCTCCCGTGGCTAATTGTACTAACCAAGGACTCTTAAACTTAATAGCTTGCAAATAACATTGTTCTGCTATTTTGGGACTAATATAACTCAAAGTAGCTCCTGGATCAATTAAAATAGATATAGTTCGATAGAATATTTTACCTTCAAATTCTATCATGGTCAGTTGGTATTCCGCTTGATGGTCTTCAAAGGCAACATTGATTTTAGGAATACTTCTTGCCACTTCTCCCATCGTTGATGCTCCTTGAATTTGTGACCCCTGATGTGTCCCCTTGTAGTGTGGATAGTTTTTAACATAATGTGGTCCTCCGCATCCCCAACACTATACTGCCAGGGGTCTAACTACTACCTCTAATTCAGTCCTCATTGATTGTTCATTTGTCTTGGACTCACTGGGAAATTTGAGTCTAGGATGATTTATGTTCATATTTCTATTTTCCTGCACTTTATGAGGTCTATTGACTATAGTCTTGTTCCCCTTACCGTCGGAGGAAAACTTATTCCCTTTTTTGTCAATCCATCTCTTACCTCCATCTCATTTTATCCTATTTTGATGATAGCAGAATCGAGCCTTTCGTATGACTACATACATGGTTTTCGAGTTATCGAACTCGAGGCACTCTTTCAGAAACAACGACAAACTGCTAATAAACTATTGCACCTTTGCTTTTTCTTCCCGTATGTGTGGAACATACCATAACAAGGATGTAAATTTTGTTATGAACTCGTCCATAGATAGTTGACCCAATTGAAGGTCATGAAACTCCTTGGATTTCTTGTCATAGAATCTTTTAGTTAAATATTTCTCCTTAAAATATCTTTGAAATTTGTCCCAAGTTATGCTCTGCTCATTTACGCCACGTACCGTTTTTACTTCCTCCCACCACAAGGTGTCGTTTCCTTGCAACTAAAAGATGGCCAATCGAGCCTTTAAGTTATGATAATATTCGCACAGCTAAAAATAATTGTCCATATTCAAGAGCCAGGCCTCAATTGCCTCTTCTTGTTCGCCATCAAAGAGGGGAGGTTTTATTTTCCGAAATTCTCCTTGTAGTTCTACTTTCGGTCTCTTTTGTGTTTTGTGTTTTGATACATTACTAGATTCTTCCTCCTGATTCTCTTCACCGCCTTCAGTTTCTACATTCTCAGTACGAAATTCTTGTTGACCAATCATGTTCCCATGCTCAGGACTGGGAATTAGTTGTCATTGATTCTGTCTATCTGACAAAAATTCCATGATATATTCCTGTTCCTACATCAGCCTTTCATTATCTTCTCGTAATCAAGCCATCTCATCCTTTAACTCTTACACAGCTTCCAATATTACAGTATTAGTATTACGTGGCTCTTCCCCCAGTTGTTCCCATACCTCAGAATTGGCTTCTTGAAAAGATGTTGGTCCTGTTCTTGTCACAGTTGTTGAGATTTTCGGTTTTCATAAATTGGGCAAAAATCTCAAGTAGGTGACAACAATAACATTTGTTGCTATATTAGCTCTATTTGTTGCTATATTAAGTTTCTATATCTAATAATGGATCCCAGCTACACCTAAGCACCTCTCCTTACTGCATGACAAAGAAACACTGCAAAAGAAATCGAGTTCGATTGAGCATTTATCCACCTGCAAAGACACAATAAGCAAAGGCATTAAAAACAAGGTTTTGAAAAAAGACAAGAAACATTAGAAAGTGGGTTTTTCAAAGTGAAAGATCAAAATGTACTCCTATTTAAGCTCTCATATTTCATTTTCAAAAATCATTATGTTCATTTAGCAAGAAAGGAGTCCAAAAGTAAGAAGAAGAGGCGAATTTGAGTGAGTTTGGGTGAAAGAAGCTCGGCGCTACGCATTGGCTGAGTGGCGTTGTGCTTTTTGGCGAAATAGGTCGGCGTTGCACGTTGGAGACTTGGCGCTACGCATTGGAGACTTGGCGTTGCATGTAGAGCCTAGCGTTGCATGTCTGGAAGAATTCTCTAGTGTACTTTTACATGGGCACTATGCGTTGGGGCCGGCGTTGCGCGTCTAGGCAAAGGCACTGTGCGTGGAGGAGAAAGGCTCCAAAACCCTCAAAATCTCAAAAAATCTTCAAATTGCTTTCTCTTTCCCTCTTTCCAAGTACGTTACCCTCTTCTCCTTCATTTCTTGTTTGCATATGAAAGTCATAAGCATCATTCTTCATGATTAAAATCAAACCCTAGTTTTACTCTATTCATCCTAAAAAACCATAAACCCTTTGTTTCTTCCCATCACTTATCATTAGAAATCAAAACCCCTCTCTACATCACTGCATATCCCCTCATTATATCCTCTCATCCTAAAACCCCCCTCCCTCACTCTCATAATTCACATCTTACCCTTCATTGTCTAGTCTACCCTAATACATCCCTTCACTCCTAAAAGAATCCCACTCATTCCCTTTATCCCTTTCTAGGAGTGTGCAACCAAAAAACCTTGCAAACATGGACAGGAGGAAGACTGTGATGATGAGGAGGAAAGAAACTTTGATCTGGCAGAGTATGATGAGCTTGAGAAGCATGACACTCAAACCATTGATTTAGAGGCTCGAGATGAAGAAACAATCAAAGACATCATCATTCGGGAAAAGGAGGGCCAAGTATGTCATCACATACTTAGAGCAGGAAAACAAACAGTTGAGTGACAAACAAGTCCTCATGGAGCTAGAAGTGCTCAAGGCAAAATGACGAAGTGGCAAAGAAACACAAGTCACTTTGACCCCTATTGAGCAGGAGATAGAAGAGGATAGAGAAACTTGGCTTGAAAGAGTCAACCTACACCTTGAGAAGCTGCTACAGAAGGCCAACGGAGATAGTCAGATGCTCAGACACATGGCCTATCATTACAGGACTCGCAATAGGATTTGCAACATAAGAATCAAGAAGATGAAAGCTAGGTTAAGGTGGGCCTTGAAGGGCAAGAAAGAGGAGGATAGACTTAGAATGTTGGTTGAGGCTTCCTTGACTCATCAGAGCATATGGTGGTGAGGCTTCACACAAATTTTGGGGAAATTTTGAGCAAATTTTAACATTTGCAATTTTTGGAAATTTGACACACAGAAAAATGGCCTAGACGCGTAGCGCCACTGGCGCTGTGATTTTCCTAGGGGCACCCAATGGACAAATGGCTTAAATTTTTGGATTCAGGGCAGTGAGGACATGCATCCTAGTAAGTTTCAAAGTCTTTGGAGCAGAACTGGGCCACCAAAAGGTCAAAAAACACCCTAAAAATGACCTTTCTGCCACTTTTTGGACACACAGAAGTAGTCTTGGGAGAATCAAGTTTTGAGGGGACAAATGAGCTCCAAATGCAGGAATTATAGGTATTTTGGAAAGTAGACTTGAGGACCTTTCCAATGAGCTATCATGGGCTCAATTTGGATGCCGGGAAGGCCTTCAAAAGGGACCTGAAAGTGGCGCTACGTGTTGAGCCAGTGGCGCTGCGCGTAGAGCAAATTTTGCTCAGGATGCCTATTTTTCCAGTTTTTTACTATGATCATGGATTCTCTCTCATGGTGGATGATTTACTATTGTGAATGATGTCATGGCTTGTAAATATGATGGTTAAAAAGTTGTTGTAGAGGGTAGATTCATTTCTTTAGGAGATAGTTTGAAGTCAAATGAATTAGTTTTTCACTTTTAGAGGCAAGTTGTTAATGATGCCCATATTCCTGTTCCTTGTTTAGTATGAGTTAGATTAGCTCCTCATCTTATGGATTCAACCCCTGAAGATGGGAGGAGGTGGAATGCTTGTCTATATCTTCTTCTTCTATCTCTTTGTGAGAGGTTGGACTCAGTTGGATGCTCAGACGTTGATTGTATATCATTGAAAGCAGTTTGACAAGGAGAATAATAGGATTTGAAGCTATTTTTGTGGGATCCCTGTGGTATGGAGTTTTATTACAGTTTCTTCTTTTGTGATCATTTGTTTACATGTTTTATGTATGCCATCATTCATTTCATTGCTTCTAGTTGAATGTTTTCAAGTTTGATAGGTAGAATCCATTGTATCAGTGCTCTGCCTTGGGAGATCATTCAACATTTCATGTTTTCTACTGTTTAGGAAGGATCCATAGTTGTCACATGCCCTTCTTAGCTCCTCGTTAGTCTTAAGCACCTCACACCATCAAAGCCTAAATTGCTAAAGCCTATGCCTACCTTGTCCCATAGAACACCCTGCATTTCTAACCTAATTTCCCAGACCTAAACTGCCCAACTCCTCCTGGTCTGGCAAAACACCAACAAAATTCAATCAAAACCTTCGAGCTACTATACCTAGCCTAAAATACTTTACATGATCCAGTCATCTTGACTGAGATCCTTATGGAGAGAGCCCTCTCCCAGCCTAGTAGGGCTAGCTACTTGGCTAAGCATGGTTTGTGGTTACCCTGGCTTGCCTTCCTTCAGCCTGAGGTTCAATCCAAGTGATAACACATGTAACCTCCAGCTGCTAAAAATAGATCCCTGAAACAAGGGATGCCTTTGCATGCTGCCTTGGGAGAAGCAACCCATGCATGCAAGTCAATTTTGCTCGGTCTCGGAGGGAACCGGTCAACTCAGCTGCACATGTAAGAGACTGCTCAACTGCTGGGAGAAAATGTGCATTTTTGGCTGGGAGCTGGGTTAGATGCCCAGGAGATTTGCGCAATTTCTGGGCAGAGCAGCTCACTGCTAACCAGATTTGTGCAAATTCTGGGTTGAGCAACCCTGCTAGGGAAAATTGCACAATTTTCACTGTGAGTGTTGACTGCCATAATTGCGCAATTCTGGAGCCCAGCAAGCTGCCATTTAGGATTGCACAATTTCTGGAGGGAAGGCTAGTTTCCCTCTAGAATTGCACAATTTCTTGGGGGAGCTGCTTTGCCTGCAGCTTGACCAAGTTCGGGTGATCAGCTTGTGAGGGGAATGCATTGAGCTGTGATTGACACGCTACCTTTGTGCAAGAAAAACACTGAAACTTGTGAACTTGACGAAGCAAGGCAAGCTACTATGAAGGTTGGAAGGGAGGCTCCAAAACGAAGCTAAGGAAAAATTTTGGAGGGTGGTTGTAGTCACTACAACAGGGTCCTAGCAGCTAACATCATGTCATAGCAACAAGTAGTGAGGATTGGGAGTTGTGGACTTCCAATATGGTTATTGGATCCAGAGATCCAGTTGATTGGTGGGACACTCCATTACATAGTGAGTAAATCCCAAATAGTAGGTGTCTTGGTTCTTTATCAGCTTAAGACATGGGGGATCACTGGGGTCTTCATCATATGGCGAGGTATGTGGTTGTTTAGGATTAGGGCTAGCCATGGAGTGATAGGCATGAGAGTTGGTAAGTCATATTAGTAGGTTGAGCTTAGCCTCAATCATCACATATATTATGGCCGAGAGTTACATGAGAGGAGGTTCTGGTACGAGCATAGTAGGCAGTTAGCCATGACTAGAGTGTGACAGGGTCAGCAGGACAATTTCTTTCTATGATGGGCATGGGACCCGGACATCATATTACTTTACCACTCAATGACCTTTAGGGAAGAGCTGGCTAGTATAGGAGGAGATCACCCAAATCTTCCCCAAAGCTTTAGGAACTCGCTGATAGCATGGGAGACTTCCTCATCATGACAGGTTGGTTGGCAGGAGGATACTAGGGGAAGTTCATGCAGGAAAGAATTCATCCCCACAGGGATTGTGTTGTGTCATCAAGAGTTTACTCTTGGAGTGCATGAGGTGGACTACTCGGTAGGGAAACTTCACGGGGAGTTAGACAAAGTCCTACATTATCACGATGCTCTAATTATTGATAGTATGTAGAAGGATTTTGGTACCTGTATCTAGTTGGACAACTAATGGAGTAAGGTTTGATTTGCATTGATCAAGATGGCTTGGGATCTTAGTATTGAGGGATTCCTTCATGTCAAGACAGGGGTGAGATTGGGGATGACTCAATGGCACATTTGGGACCCTAGTATTATTCATGGTTATAGCGGTGATCAAAATTCAAAGAGGGAACTTGTTCAATCATTGCTTGAGGACAAGTAATTTTTGGCAGGGAGTATTGTCATGTCCCTAATAATTAATAATTTTGTTAAGGGAAATTCTCAAATTTACAATTTTGGCAAATAATAAATATTTTTGGCAAATAAACTTAGGAAAATGGGTTATGATGGCTCAATATAATTTTTGGAGAGAAAAGAAGGCCAAACTTAGGATAAAAGAAAAATTAAAGTAAAGATAAGTTGTGGAGGTTACCAAAATGGAAATCGAACCATGAGAAGAATCAAACCATAGTATCAAAGCATAGTGCAAGAGAAATCGACCCATGGTGTGAGGAAGGGAAAGAAATAATAAAAGGAAGGCTAGATCCTCATTTTGATCATTCTATTTGGCATTTCATTTCAGAATTGGAGAGTTTGCTTGAGCTGCTTAGCCAAGTCAACCAGTGTTGTTTAGCACAAGGAATTTCCAAGAAGAATTCCACCCTCATTTCGAAGAAATTCGAGTGTCTCCGTAGTGAGGTAATTTGGGGAGTCCAATTCAGGATTTCCACAGAGCTTTATTGTAGGTATTCACTTAGTTTGCCACTCCTTGGGCATAGAGGTTGTTCGAATTGCTCATTGGAGGATCAACTATTGTGGGTTGGATTTCTATCTATTTTGCAGGGGTTGAGAAATAGTGTTTTTTTTCAGGTGTTAGAGATTATTTTGGACGAAAGTTTGAGGAAGGAATTTTGTTGGGATTTTGAGGAGTTTCCCTTTGGGGAAATTGTGCATTCTTGTAGCAGTTTGATTTCTGTAGCTCACTGGTAGACTGTGAAGGGTTTCACACTGATTTTGGGGTTTCAGTGATTGGTGGATTCAGCTTGAGATTTTTTGGGTTTTTGTGGGTTTGGTGAGATGAGACTCCAGTTAATTTTACAAAACAATTTGGGCGATATAAAGGCTTGAAATCCTCATTCTTATAGCAGGGTGCATTGTTGTTTTAACAAGGATTTTGCACTATTTTGGGCATCTAGGTCAAATGGAATTAGCTCAAAAATATTTATGGGTTTTATTGGTTGGGTTGTGAGGAGCCTCCCTCTAATTTTTCAGAAATTTTGGAGCTGTTTCGAGTGTTCATTTCATAGTTTGCCTCCAACAGCAGCAACAACAACAACAATTTATGGGCAATGCATTTGGATAGATTGAGCCATTTCAGTTGGATATTTCACTTAGTTTCCCACTTGGTTATTGCATGCTTGCAGTAGCAAGCCCAAGTTCTATATATTCACTCCATTGTATTTAGTTACAACTTTAAAATCAATAAAATGGCTTAGTTATATGGCTGTTATTTTATGGTTTTCTGATCTATTTCTGTTTGTGTAAATTTGTGCATGCACGTGTGAAAATTCTTGGTTGCAATTTAGTGTATGTTTTTACATTCACTATATTTTCTAGTTTGGAACATTACATATACACAAAAAATTCCCCTGGATCCCAAAACCAGGAATACCATATTGATTTCTCATTATATTCCTTTTAACGTTACAATACATATATATACATGTCGAAGTATTCATAAACCCCAATCCACTAACCCTGGATTAGAACATACTTGTAGTTCCCTTGACCAGATCTACAAATACCATGGGAAAAAACCACCGTGCCCAAAAACCATGCGCAAAAACATGGGTAGGTTTTCCCACCATCTTTAGGTTTGGCCCCCATCCTTGGATCCACCCAACTATTATTGAATCTGCACAAAATAAAATATAACACACCCAACACCAAATGTTATGTTATTGACAAATTTCTCTAAGAAAAGGTTAATCATTTATCATAAACATTAGCATTATTCTATTAACATAATCCTATTCAACAACTCTGACTCACGGTAAATTAATAACATCACTTTGTTACAATAATTATGGTCGGTATCTCTGGCCTATGTTGTATTATCACCGTAATCTCATCAGTACTTTTGACCCATGATACATCATTTGCATCAACTAGTCAGTACCTCGGACCTATGGTATATCATCACCATCATCCTGGTCGATACTCTTGACCTAGACTAGTCTTCGTTAACCATCAATCTATTTAATATCTTTGACTCGTGGTGAATCTCCAAATACCTCACTCTTCATGAGTAATTCTGGGCCTAATGCTAAATGTGCTCACTCAACCTCTCTAGATAGTTTGAGACTGATGCTAAAGGGCACCCACTCAACTGAGTGATTCTAGGCCTCTAGGATAGTTCTTCCTAATTCTAGTCAGCATAATTGACACAAGAAGAATGACTTTCCTCTATTGGACCATTCTCCCTAATTCTTGACCTAGAGGGAATGATATTCGTTGAATTAGCTATCCATGTTGATTTTTTAATCCACTACCTATGGAAAGCATCATGCATAAACATCATTCTCAACAAGTCGTCACTTGGAACAATTCACCAATTATCCAAGTTGTCACTTGGAACCTAGTCAACACCTATGACCTATGGTGAAACCATGGGATATTACCATTCCTACATGTTAATTGAATGGTAAATTTCTTTTCTAATGCTAGAGGCACTCACTCGCCCATTTAGGGAGTACTTTAGGACTTGATTCTCTCTGGGTCATTCTCCCTAGCCACATTTTGTGGCCCCTGGTCAATACTTTGACTTGTTTATATTCTGACCTAGGGAGAATGTCTACCCCTTGATGCAATGACATCAACATGAGGTTCCAAAGACAAAGCAACAATCTAGGATAGCTTTAGAGAGGGGATCTAGGAGGACATCAATGGATCCTTGTCGATTAGATGATGGGCTTCCATTACTCCATTGCACCATTGGTTGTGATAATATTACCTTGATGACCATACCTTTGAGACTTTGATGCCATGGGTAGAAATGTGTTATGTTACAAATCATGCCTTTCATCTAAAAGGGACTTGATCACAATCCGACTTTTAACTCGAAACATATCCTTCAAAATTTGATGTTTGCTAAAATTTCCTTACTGAAGTCCATGTATACACATGCATGCATATGTTGCAATACACTAGCATTTCACCTAATGAATATCAAATGAAATACAACTAAAGCATTTGCACTATCTCTTAGAGAATTATAAATGTAGAGGGAGGTTAAGCAAGCTTACCTAGATGAGCATCATGGAGAAGTGGTTCAAAGAGGGGTCAAAAATTGGAGTCTAGGGTTTCATGTAGAGATGAAAGTTGCCCTAGAACCATTGACCAAGGTTTCCCTAGAACTGTTGACAAAAGTTCAAGTTTCAATCTTTGTCCTCAAATAAGTCAAACACTATTGTGAAAAATCCCTTGGCACGAGGATATATATATATATATATATATATATATATATATATATATATATATATATATTTCTTCCTTATTTCTAATTTCCATGTAGGAAATCTATGAATCATAGATTTGCAAGCTTTAGACTATAAATTATTGAATTTACAAATCAATCCATTCTCTTTATAAAATATTGATGATTATGATACATTCTTTTCTATGAATATAATAAATGTTAATGTTTCATAATCATACAAATTCTTTGGATTTTACTAGAATCCACTAAAATTACTTTTTATGACATATTCTTGAAACACAAACTAAAAATCCCCATTTTTAAAAATCAAAACAATATAAAAATTTAAAGTATATATATATATATATATAAATAAAACATTAAACCAGGATAGAGAATGAAATAGAAAACTTGAAGGGGTCATATGGCATAATGGCTAAAAAGACAAACTGAAATGGTCATCCTCCAAAAATTTGAAACAGTCATTTTATTTTTAATAATAAAATAATATCGTAACCTTTAAAAGTTATTAATTTCATTAATATTTATAGGTATAGAAAATGTCTTTAAAATTGAAAAAAATTATTATCAATTAACTGCAATGTCTATTCGTAATAACTTGGTCTTTTAAAATATCCAATTTGCATTAGGCGTTGGGAAAGTCAAACGCGTGTTGGAGAATGAACCCGTTGATCAAGTCAACTTGCATCACGCGTTGATGAAGTCAAACTTGCATCACGCGTTGATCAAGTCAAACGCGTGTTGGAGAATGAACCCGCAATATCAGGAAGAAGTTTAGTGTTTGGTTCCTCGTGATTGGTATTTAGTGGTTGAAAGTACATTTAGGTTAGATGCCACCCCATGTTTAATAACTCTTTGAATGAATCTCTTTCAATATTCATTCAAATGAATGATGCAACTCCATTTCTGCAAATCCATTCAAATGAATAATGAAACTCCATTGAAATGCATACCGTTTCTATTAAATGTACTCATGGCCATGTGCTGACGTGACAAGTACAATGATAGTACAATAAAGGTCTAACTAATAGATACGCAAACAAATTAATTAAATTAACAATAATTAAAAATAAATTTAAATATTATATTGTAAATTTGGTAAAATCATTTTTAGTTTTCAGTGAGTTTTCTAACTAATTGAAGGTTAACGCTTTTGCGGTAGAGTAATAACTTCCTTCCTTCCTTTTTTCTTTCTTTCTTTCTTTTTTCCTTCTCTTCAGTGTGAAAAAAGAAGTATATTTATATTCCAAAATATATGTAGTACATGTTGTATAAGGATAGTATATAAAGATACCAACATATTTCTTCAGATACAATACATTCCATAATCGAGTCTTTTCCGACTCGACAAAACATGGTAAATACAATCATTATCAGATATATGTTTCTGTGCACAGTGGTCTGTACATATAATATAGTGCAAACATACAAACAAAATGATCTAATATATCATTTGTCTAGACATCTAAAATGTGGGAGAAAGATATACAAAAACCAAAACACAAAAAATAAGTCTTTGTCACATAATAAATCTCTGAAGATAAACCACCAGCATTAGCATATGAAAATCTCCACAGAAATAATTGTTATCCTGGTAGTGGAAGCACCCCGGTGTCCATGATGTTTTCCCCCAACTTGATCTCAATGTGCATCCCATCCAACTCATCCTGTAACCCCCTCTTAGAAAGTCTATTTGCATTTTGATTAAAGTCCCTTCCAATGTGCTCAATCATTGAGTCTTTAAAAGAGGCCCAAAGTTGCGAAATTTGATATAGCCAACCATGGAGCGTGGGTTGGTAAACTTTTGCACATCCCAGGACATAGTCGATGATTATCTTGGAGTCCCCAAAAATGTGAATTGAAGGGATGTTAAGATATCTAGTGAACCAGAGAAGTCCCCATGTGCCATGGCTTCTGCCCTCGTGTTCATGCCGCTGCCAACACCCCAGTTGTCATGCCCCTATCCTAGTGGTAGTCTTTCAACCGCTCATAGGCAGGTGCGGCACCACCACCCGATTTCTTTCCACCAATACTTTCAAGTGTGGAATACACCTAACATTCAATACTTAGAATATTTTCACTTCACTAAGAATTCATCATTCATTTTACACAGCAAAAACATTCATCTTTAACTTCATTCACATATAAAAGTATACAAGTACACTTAATCTTTTAAGGGAGGGGCAACTCCCTGATAAGAGCTTGCCCACAATAATATAATAGTACAACTTTACAACTTCATATATAGTTCAGCCTCTCAAGGCAACCCCAAAATACCTTTGGCCAAAACAATGCCAAACTGCAATTTCAGAATTTTACCCAAGTTGTCGTTCAGCTCAGCCCCACTATTGTGCAACCCTGCCCGGGTCAGTCCACCCTATTGTGCGGTCTTACCCAAGTCTCGCCTACCCGAGTCTCTGTGCACGCTCCACCGTTTGCTATTGTGTTACTCGGTCTGCGGGTCGTGCCAAACTTCCACCCGACGCCTGTGCCATACCCACCACCCAGTGCTCAGTTTGCACTTTCCCTGACCGTCGTGTCACTCGGCTCACGGGTCGTGCAGGCTCCCCAGAGTTCGGGTAGTCCCGCCCAGCCTTTGCGTTGTCGTGCGAACATGCCCAACTCGTCCGTCGCGCACTCTGCCCGTTCACCTAACCACTAACTCATCAACTCGCCTGCCTTGCCAAGTTACCCGCCCATTCGCTCATCCATCTACTAACTTGCTCGAACCAACTTTCCCACCTACCCAAGATTTCGCCCTCCGTCTAGCTGTTCACCCGACTGCAGTTCACTGCGAGAAGACCTGCCCCACTGCTACCCGATTCCCACGACTACGGTTCTGCTCGGTCCTTGCACTTGTCCAGTTCTTCTCCTTGCCTTGGCACTTTGGTCTATACACCCGCCTGTCCCTCAGCCTTCCTTCATATGTCTTCACACCTTCGCACTCCAAGTTGTATGAATTTGATGCTCTTGCTTATGCCTTTCTCCATCCATGCGTCCACTTACTTATATGCTCAACTTTCCTTGCCCCCACTCAAGGTCGGCTCACCCCCTCATGTCGCCCCGCCGGGTCCACCTACCCGACCGCTCATCGTATAAGGTCGCCTCCGTGAGTTTTACCCTTAGCCAAATTTTCATCTCTCCATTGGCTCATCGCATGCCAACTCATCCCAATGTCGCATAACTTCACACTCGACTCACCTGCTCACCAACTCGTCACACTAGCTCGTCGCCCATCGACTCGTCGCACACCAGCTCATCACATTTAACTGAGGGCGCTTCACCCCAACTCATCGCATGTCACATGCATGACTCATGGGCGTGACATACTCCCCCACTCTAAACAATTGTCGTCCTTGACAACACTATCCCGGCAACCACCATCGCCAAGACTGTAAATCCACCCAAATGTGTGTATGGGTAATCCAGATGTGTCCACCTTTCGACTTGCCTCATGCCATAAATATGCCAAACTTTGCAAGAAATCATGTGTTTGTACCCCTCATGTTGGTGACTATTTGGGTAGCTAATCCAACTCTACATCGCCTCCATAAGAACGCATGCCCCTACATCATCATGACTTAACACTGCACATTTCCTGCCAATCTGTGTTCATCTCACCCTAGATGTTTGCTCAAAATGTTGAAGACTCACTGCCATGAGCAGCTAACAATGAGCCTCATCTCCATGATAATCTAAGAAGATGAGGAGGAAGTGGAGCCTGAAGGCTCTCCCTCTTCCTCACATATCAACTCAATCCATCTATCAGGATCCTCCACTTCTAACCTTTGCAAGTATGCTTCTCGATCTTCCGTCTGAACATCTGGTCTAGCGTCCTCATCCTTCTCCATTGCCTTTAGTCTGCTTGATAGATCCAAGATGCTATGAGACAACGTGTGAATCACCTGTGACTATTCCATAAGCTTTTCCTTCGTAGAAGACAACCTCTTATAGACCTCTTCATCTTGCTTGACATCCTCCACATTCATCGTTGTCAACTTACACTCGGATTTCGTAGCCCCTATGGTTGGCACACCAATGGGTACATCCTCTCGCCCGTTGTAAATGTACAACTTCCTCATATGTGGAACTATCTTAGCTTCGAATTGATTCATGAATTCCATGCCCAACACAGCTTCATAGTCATCTATCCGCACCACTATGAAATCGACCTTCCCTGTCCATTCACCTAGTGTCACATCGACCTTCTCAGCCACACCAATCACAGAATCAGGAGGAGAGTTCACTGCTTTCATTTGAGCCTGAACTGGTACAAACTTCAGCCCAATCTTCCTCGTAGTATCTTCACTCATGAAGTTATGAGTTGCACCACTATCCACCATAGTGAGAAAAATTCCATTCCCAATCTTCATCTCCACATACTCCAATTGGTTTCTCTCAGGATCTCTTTGTGAGATCGCTTTCGTAGCCACTGCAGCTCCTAGAATCTGCATAACCCCAACGGAAGTTTCATCTTTCTTCTTCTTCGCATCAGATTGTGCTATTGCTGCCACTTTCAATCTTGAAGGACAATTCTTCACTGTATGTGGTTCTTCACATATCCAACACTTCAATGGTTTCATCTTTGTCTTATCATACGATCTCGAAGGATCTTCTTTTGTAGGTTTTTCTTTCGGCTTGTTAGTCTTTTTCTTTCTCTCTTCAGTTCCTTCATCATAATGTTCTACCAAGCGATCAACAACTGCAAATGATTCTTCAAGTGTTTTAATCTTTTGCCTCTTCACCTCATTGTGTGCCCAAGGTTTCAACCCTATAATGAAATTGAATACCTTGTCTCTTTTGGCCATATCAGGTAGTTCCAAAACTGCGCTTGAGAATTCCCGTCGATAAGCTTGTAGGCTCCCTGTTTGCTTTATATACTTGCATCCCATGTTTCGTCTTGTGGACTAAAATGAGTTTGAAAATCCTTCTTCATGTCATCCCACGAAGTGATCTCCGCAACATGTCCATTAGGAATCTGGTCCATCTTCCTTCGCCACCACATTTTAGCATCCTTCGTCAATAATTGAGTAGCTACTTTGACTTTGGCCTCCTCATCGGACATCGCCAAACGTTCCAAGTATTGATCCATATGCCATAGAAAGTTATCAAGAGTTTTTAGACTTCTTGTCCTGTCATAAGAATTAGGTTCCTTGACTTTCACATGAGCATATCCCCCACTAGAGGGAAGACCTGCCCCATTGCTACCTGATTTGCCCGACTGCGGTTCCGCTTAGCCGTTGCGCTCGTCTGGTTCTTCTCCTCACCTTAGCACTTCGATCTATACACCTGCCTGCACCTCGACCTTCCTTCGTATGCCTTCACACCTTCGCACTCCAAGTTGTATGACATGTGATGCTCTTGCTTATGCCTTTCTCCATCCATGCGTCCACTTACTTATACACTTCACTATGGTTATAACGTGGGTCGGCCTGCCCAAGCCGACCTTCCAACTCGGCTGTCCATGCCCCCACTCAAGGTCGGCTCGCCCCCTCATGTCGCCTCGCTGGGTCCACCTACCTGACCGCTCATCGTATAAGGTCGCCTCTGTAAGTTTTACACGTAGCCAAATTTTCATCTCTTCATTGACTTGTCACACGCCAACTCATCCCAACGTCGCATAATGCTGCACCTGACTCACCCGCTCACCAACTCGTCACACCGACTTGTCACCCACCGACTCGTCGCATGCCAACTCTTCACGTTTAACCGAGGGCATGTCGCCCCAACTCGTCGCACGTCGCACACACGACTCATGGGCGTGACACCAGTGAACCCAAAATTCCTATTCCTGAGATAAAGCAATCGCGAAACCACATCCGCATCTATTCCTTTGTGTTGCCCCGTCAAAGAAACCAGTCATGTAGACCATCCTCAGGCCAGTTTGTTTGTGAATGATTTTCTTAGGCCCCATGCCTTGTTGTGTACCAATACAGTACCATTTGATAATGCGATCCAACACCTGCATAACATTTTCTCTGAAATTTTTAAAAATAATATTGTTTCACCATCTCCAGATCTCCCAAAAGAAAATAAGGGGGCTTTTTCGCCATGTTGAATTTTGATTGCTCCACCACCTGAAGCAATGAGTAATACTATCAAATTGATTATAAGGGAAACCGATAAAACCAACAAGATTGTTCCAGACCTGAACAGTCGTAGGACATTTTAGGAATATGTGGAAATTTCTCTCCTCCGCTTCCCTGCATAGTGCACATATCCCCTGCCCATACCAATTCCTCTTCTGGAGGTTTTCCCACGTTAAATTTTTATTATTCCAAACCAACCAAAGAAAAAAAATAATCTTAATGGGGATTTTGGATTTCCACAAATTTGGATTTTTGGATTTTGGATTTCTGGAAAGTAATAACTTTGTTATTCTTTAAGCTCTATTTATTATTATAAGTATTAATCGAATCAATAATATTACTTATGTGATGCAGATTATGATCACTCAGGTTTACCAAATATTTCATAGTGATACCATATTAATATATATGAAATTTAGTTAATTTCATGTAAATTCAAAGCTCTCAATTTCATAATATTGTATACATTGTTATTTTTTAACTTAAAAGATTACCGTAATTTTAAACTCTAATTAAAAGATTAATATATAATAAATAGTAATAAGTTTGATTTAAATTTTAAAAAATTGATTAACATATTTATTTTTGAAATTAATCTCTATATTTGCCAATGTTAATTATACATACTCATGATACAACTAACTCTTTTTCTTAAACCATGGAAGGGGAAAAAAAATCTAAATAATTTTGGTATTCTTTGACCTCCATTTATTACAAGTAGAATCAATCAATGATGTTAACATATACCAACCTCTCACTTGATACCGCTGTTTATTAGCGATATAGCACGAGCGTTGAAACCTGCTCTTCGCCGAATTTATATAAATAAGCCGATGCAGTCATAATTGTGGCCCAGCGATCCCAATATCGTCCACCTTCGCATTTACTGAGAGAGAAAATATGTCTGTCATTAATTGAGATTGCGCCTCCTGCATGGTGGAGCCGAATCCATAATTCTGGCCCAGCGATCCCAATATCGTCGACCTTCCGCATTTAGTGAGAAAGAAAATAGGTCTGTCATTAATTGAGAGTGCGCCTCCTTCATGGCGGAGCCGAATTCAAATCGAACAGCCAGAGATGATGAAAAGCAGGGAGAGGGAGAGGGAAAGGTAGGGGAGGAAGTATTGTTTAACGCTAACCGCCATGAGCATGAGCTCTTGCTGTTTGAGGGTCTTCCGGCTTACACATGCAGCGGATGCAAAGAATACGGAGCCAACAGGGGTTACAAGTGTAAGATTTCTTCTGGTTCTTGTATGAATTTCACTCTGCACGAGGTCTGCGCCGCCCTCCTTGACGACATCCAACACCCGTTTCGCAGCGACGTGATCATCAAGTTTCGTTCCAAGACGTTTCTGAGGCATCACTGCAGTGCCTGCTGCGAGGTGATTAAAGGTTTTGTGTTCGAAACTGAAAGGCATAACAGAAGGTTCCATCCCTTGTGTATGGCGCTTCCTAAAATACTCGACTACGGTGAGCACGCAAATCACAAACTCAAAATTGTGACGGGTGATTTAAAGCGGAAAGCATACACTTGCAGCGCCTGCGATGGTTACATCCGTTGCGGTGGTTGGAGATATCGGTGCGAGGATGTGGCGTGTAAGGTTTACGTGGATCCGAGCTGCGCTAAAAATGATATTTTTGGACTCTCAGAGCATGGTATTCATCGAGTTGCATCCGTGGGTCCCACCACAGCCCCATCTGGCGGTAAAAGAGCTGGTTTGGTTGAGTCAATCATCAGTGGAGCAGTAAGTGGGCTCTTCGGCTCATGAAGTAGTAATATTTTGGAAATATTTTTAAATTTACAATAAATATAAATATAGATTTATTTTAGACTTAGGACATGAATATCTATATGTAAGTTTTTGTTTGTTACTTAAGCTTCAGGACCAGAGTATCTATTTGTAAGTCTGAAGTCATCTTTATATTGATCGTCTTTAGTCCAATTCTCCTCTATATTTTTTTTGGTGAACATAAAGTCACTGATTTAATTATCATCGATACCCTAAGAGTTAATTCAATTTTTTATTCCTCTATATTTTTTTTGGTGAACATAAAGTCACTGATTTAATTATCATCGATACCCTAAGAGTTAATTCAATTTTTTATTCAATTAATATAAAAAAATCGAACAATCATTATATTATAATTTTTTTAGAGTTTGTTTTTATTTTAGTTATATTAATTTTTTATTTTAAATTACTTAAAATATAAAGATTTATTTGTTATAGGTTGAATGGCATAGTGAATATTATCTTTATAAAACTATGTATTTTTTTAATTTTAAATGTGAATTTATTATAATTTTTTTAGAATTTGTTTTTATTTTAGTTATATTAATTTTTTATTTTAAATTACTTAAAATATAAAGATTTATTGGTTATAGATTGAATGGCTTAGTGAATCTTTTACTATTTAATTATCTTTATAAAACTATATATTTTTTTAATTTTAAATGTGAATTTAAAACTTGAAGTAATTTTAAATGATTTTGTTTGAATTTTTTCTAATGTTTATTGTTTACTTTACATTACTTTTATAGTATAATTTTATTTAGGTGTTTGAGTATTTTTATTTATAAAGTGAAGCAAGTTTAAGAAATTTAGTTTCAAGCTAGTGCATCTACATAAATTAAATGTATGATAAATATTAAAATAAAACTACTTTACTATTTACTATGCAACTCACACTACTGAAATAATAAAAAATCATAAAAAATAACTAAATTATATTTTTAAGTCCAAATTAACTTAGCTCAACATTGTGACTTCAACTTTCTTAACTAATTATATTTTTTTTAAATGTGAATCTAAAACTTGAAGTAATTTTAGATGATTTTGTTTGTTTTTTTCTTTAATGTTCATTGCCTATACTATATGTTTTTTGATAGTATAATTTTTTTGTAAATCTAGATGTTTGAGTATTTTAATTTATATGGTGAAGTAATTTTAGGAAATTTAGTTTCAAACTAGTGCATTTACATAAATTAAATATATGATAAATGTACATAAACATTTAAAAAAAAAACTATTATACTATGCAACTTACACTACTAAAATAATAAAAAATAATTAAATTTTATTTTTAAGTCTATATTAACTTAGCTCAACATTGTGGCTTCAACTTCCTTGGCGAATTATGCCTTAAATAGTTCTTTTTTTGCAAATTTTGGTCTGGGTTTCTCTAGTTGCGAAGATATTAAAGAACTCAAAAGATCACAAAAAATCAAACTCTCTTAAGGAAAGAGATTTATTAGATATATATCAAAAGTTGCTCACAAACAAATTCAACATAATCACTCAATCAAGGGAAGATACAAACAAATGAATTGGCATTCAAAGAACAAACTCAACATAATCACTCAATCAAGGAAACATACAATAAATGAATTGGCACTCAAAGAACAAATTCAACATAATCAATCAATCAAGGAAACGTACAAACAAATGAATTGGCATTCAAACAATCGGTTCCAATTTGAAACTAGCTCAGCTCCTGTCTTTCATGGCACCGATATGTTTTAGTGGGGCAAGGGCATGTGTCGTTGTTGTAAGAGCTGCATTTAGGAATTTTATAGCACAAAGATTCAAAGCAGTATAAAAAATAAGCAAATATATGCTCTTTACTTGTATGGATGCAAGTTTCCATGGCATACACCATCATAAGACTAGCCACATTGCCAATCGATGAGGTATTGTTGGAATATGTGAGGATGAGGTTATAGCATCATTGGGTAGAGAAATAAGCATACAATGTTAGTGTTAGAGTACTCAACATTGGAATGGCCATTTACAAAATTAGTCTTTTTTCATTTTAAAATTATTTGTTCAGAACCGACACAGAAGAAAATAAAAATGCACACCACGAGGGTTGTTAAGTCCCATAAAATTGCTCTATGCCAATCAGAAAATGAGAAATACATTTTTCAAACTCTATAAAATTGTTTTAATAATTTAACAAAAGACATAACAAAAAAAATTAATCGGGGTTAGACAAAGAGGCTAAAACTACCCCTTGCGAAGGAAGGGACTAATACTATTTCTAGTAATAATTAATCTATTAATCCATTTTCTTACATATATCGAAATTGCTTATCTTAGTTCAGATATCCACAATTGTTTATCTCAGTTCTGATATCCACACTTGTTTATCTCATTGTTAAACCTATTGTAACCCTACACATCTTCTCTTCTTTTAGGGATCTTCAAAAGAAATGAATTTTGTGGCACCTCATTCTCCTTTGGCCATATTAACTTAGCTGCACATTGCGGTTTCAACCTCCTTAGCGAATTATGCCACACAAATTTTGGTATGGGTTTCTCTACTGGGGGAGATATTGAAAATCACGAAAAATACAAACTCTCTTAAGGAAAGAGATTTCTTAGATATAATATATCAAAATTTTCTCACGAAAATATTCAACATAATCACTCAATCAAGGAAATATTCAAACAAATGAATTGGCATTCAAACAACTGATTCCAATTTGATGCAATCAACAACTCAACTTGCAACCCCTAGGAGGATACTAAAATTAGAAATTAGGAGCCCAAAATCTGATATTGACACCTCTGATTATGGAATTAGCACTCCTAAATCTATCAAACCTCCACAAAGTCCTAAGTTTGTAGAGGCAAAATCGAAAATGAAAACCATAATGCTAATAAAACAAATCTAGAATTTCAAATCATGAGAATTACAACCCTCCATGATAACGCCTACTACATGGAAACTAGCTCCAGGAATATTGAGTTGACTGAGGATCATAATCAGCCAAAAGTCCTGACAAAAAAAAATAAAATTTATCTCAGAGCTAAGAATGATAGCTCACCCATTGGTCTGTGCGACGATCCCCATTACAAGTTCTACACTAGGGTCGATTTTGAGTGTGATGCAAACCCTTAGTGGGATGAGAATCTCATGATCCCCATTACAAATAAATCCTTGTTGATTAATGCAGAAGAAATTAACTCCCTCATTGATTATTTTCCCCATCAGATAGAATTGGCTATAAAGATTCAAGAGTAGATCGTTCACTGTGAGGTATAGAATTTGGGGTCATATTTGAAGTTGATATTTACTCTGGATTCCCTCATAAATATCCTAGATCTAGAAGAGAAAGCAGAGAAATGTGTAAATATATCTATGGAGGATAGTTGCTCAATGGCTACAATAGCACTATCACCAAATAGTCCATGTAGCTGCAAGAGTTGTAGGAAGCACTAGACGATATTTCTAAAAGCATTAGATGTAGTTACATACATCACATGCCTCATGTGGTTGGTTCTATACTTCATGCAATAGATTCTATGAACCTATGGCTACAACATAGAAAGTCCAACTTGCACAACTTCCAATGGACAATGCTTCAATATTGTTTCTCACATGTCACACCACCTCTAACAAAACAAGAAAAACAAAGACAACATAGAAAAATAAAATAACTATGTAACTAAGAAATTTTATTAATTAGAGCACATACATATACCACGTAATAGAGTATCGTTTTATGACAATGGTATCAACCTAGAAGATACTGATGATATAACTATAAATTAATGCTACAAACTAACAACATTAACTTAATTAATATAAAAGAATGGATTGACACAATGCATTCCTACCATTAACTTTAACATCTTATTATTCCTAATTTTATAGATGCATTTTTAAACAATAATTCTTTAAATTTTATAGTAAAGAGGTAGCTATCTCGCATTCAAATTGTTTTTTACATTATGCAAAGAAATATATTTTATTTAAAACAACATATATTACAAACGTTATGATGTGTAACTTTCTAATTTGTTTAACATTTATATGGCTCCGCATAAAACACATTTTTTTAAAATTGAATAAATAGTGTAGTGAATGCTCGAGAGTGACTATTTCACACTAATTTTATTAGAGAAGAGAATGCTCACGGGTCACTATCTCTTTGTTTCTTCTTTCACTTTATTCAAATTCAAATTGTTTTCTAGGTTATGCCAAGAAATCTATTTGCTTCTTACAAACCACATTTTATTATCCATCTTAATTACATAAACATGCGAAATGAAAATATATATATAGATATATATTTAGAATATCTGTAATATGTTTAATTATTTTATTAATACTTAAGGTTGTAAATTTACATGAAATCTATTATTAAATCACGGAAATTTAAAACTTTTATAAAAATATTCTATTAATTGATTTTAAAATATAATCCAATCTTTTTTTATTTATAATTTTATTTATTTATTTAAGTGTTAAATAATCATGTTTGCACAAAAACAAAAACTAAATTGTAGTTAGTTGAAATAAATTATTAATAGTGTGGAAAAAAGTAGGTTTTAAATCTTACTTTTTTATTTATCCATTTTCTTTTATTATTAATATAATTTATTTTCTAAATTAAATTATATTTATTTAAAATAAACATTATTGATTTTAAAAATTAATCTAAACTAAATTATGTTAATAATAAAAGAAGATGGTATAATTTGAACAATTGCTTAAAATATCTTCAAAATCAAATTTCACACTAATCACAACACTACACAACATAAATATAAACAAAGCTAGAACGGATTTCACCGTGATTATTTAAACTCAGTGCCTACCTTTGCCAAATTAGCTCACATGAAAATTAGTTGTAAGTATGAAGATTAATTGTTATACCTATTAAATTAAATAATTATTATTTATAGAGTGATCGGCCAAATTGCACAACTAGAAAATAGTTATACACCAAGCATTAAGGCGCAACATACCATCGATTCCATTTTTTGGGCCATTAATTCTTCTTTGTTCATAGAAATAAGTGCATTGAGATGTATTTATTTTAGCATTTACATGGAAGGTTTTCATTAAATTGAGATGTATTTATTTTAGCATGTAAATGGAAGGTTTTCATTAATGGTTCAAGTTCAATTGTCTAGAAAACACTATAGAAGATTATTCATTGAAATATTTTAGAATGATTTTTTCCATAGACAAGTCTAATATATATATGAGATGGCTGTATTTTACAGCTTGGTGATATGAATTTTTGGGAACCTATATTTTTGTAGAAAGTGTGTCAATTGAGGCATTTAGCAATAAAATCTACCAATAAACAATAAATTATATGACAAATAAATCTAAATTAAATAATTAGAAAACAATAAAAAATTAATTTGTTAAATTTTTACTTTGGTTCATTCAAAAAATAAATATTTGGTACTTGACTCAATGAATATAAAGTCAACAACCTACGGGGGCTGCAAATATGGTAGGAAAAATAAGTTAACTTTAATTTCAAAACAATAAAATCTAAATAATTTTGTTAATCTTTAACTTATATTTATTATTATAAGTATTATTATTATAAATATTAATAGAGTCAATGATGTTAACCTATAACAACTAATATATATAAAACTTAGATAGTTTGATATAAATTCAAAACACTTAATTTCAAAAAAAACTCATAATAATGTATACCTGATATTCTTTAACTTAAAATTTTAAAATCTAATTAAAATATTAATTTATAATAAATAAAATCTAATTAAAAAATAAATTATAATAAACAAGAACAAGACTGAAATAAATTTTATAATTTAATTAAAAATAATATTTAATTAAATATGATGAAATTAATTAATATATATATTTTTTTAATAAATAACATTAACCCATATATATTAACTATACTTTTACTATACTTTTACGTATCATTATATTCATTATACAGCTAAACTCTTTTTAAAACGTCGGAAAAAACAGTAAAATACCTCCATTATTATGAGTATAAGTAGAATCAATGATGTTAACATATACCAATCTCTCTGACATAATGTATATTATAATCACTTAATTTTACTAAATATTTCACAGTTACACTATAATTTAATATACAATATATATCATGGGGCTTTGGGGGGTTTTGGGGATGACTTAGTTTTGTCGGGGAGTCCTCTTACTATTTCCTTCGCGTCTCTGTTTTTAAGGTTTGAGTTTAGTCTCGGGCTAAATCATTTTAGTGAATGCCCATTTTATTTTTGTAGTGAATGCTTAATAGTTTTTTTCTCTCGCCATCTCTTTTTTCATCGTATTTAAATTATTTTTTAGATTATGTAAAGAAATATATTTGTTTTTAAAACAACATATATCATAAATTTTTTAATTTATTTAGAATGAATTTATCATTACATAAACCACATTTTATTACCAAATGAAAATAATGTATATGTAAAATTATATTATTTGTAAAATAAATATAATGTATATATAAAATTATATTATTTGTAAATGATCAATTATTTTATTAATGCTTAAGATTGTAAATTTACTTGAAATTTACTCTTAATCATATTTACTATATTTGTAAGTATTATATATCTATTTGTAATAAATATTTAATTATAAAAATATAAATCTTTTATGACAATATTCCATTTCGTTTATTTCAAAATATAATTAAAAAACAATTTTTTATTTTTATTTTAAGTGTTAAATAATAATGTTAAACACAAAAGTTAAATCCTAGTGATTTAAAATAACTTATTAATAGCGTGTAAAGAGATAGGCTTTAAATCCTACCTTTTCATTAATCCATTTTTATATATAAAGAAAAATGAAACCTATTAAAAAAAAACTCTATTTTCATTTAGAAAATAAAACAAATATGAAAAGACTTGATAAATGGAATAAGACATTTAATCATCTATTAATTTATTATTATTATTATTATTACTATTATTTATAAAGGAAAATAAAACTTCACAAAAAAAATCTACTTTGCTTTAGAAAATAAATTAAATATAATAAAATATCATAAATCAGTTAAGAAATCTTATATATATATATATATATATATATATATATATATGACATATATTCTAGTTATGTCCAAAAATAACACCCAAATAAGAGGGGAATAGGAGGGACTTAACATTTAGGAGCCTTAAAAATGTACCTAATCACCGGCTATCCAAGAACTTATGAACAAGGTTTCTAATAATAATTAATTAAAGATGAAAAAATCTATTTTCTTCTATAAAATAAATCAAATATAACACCCTAATAGGAAGGGGAATTGAACCGATAACTTGATGTCTAAGAGTGTCTTAAAAGTGTACCCAGTCTTACCCACGAACTTATGGACAATGTTTCTAATAATAATTAATCCAAAATGAACAAAACTATTTTCTTCTATAAAATAAATTAAATATGAAAAGTCTCCATAAATTAAATAACATTTCTAACAAATGCTACATAGTAGCTAGTCCCTGTCACTTAGCTTAAATATAACTAATACATAATACACTTAATACATGAAAAGCATTGTAATACAAGTTACTTCTGAGTACAATTTTGATTTAATAATACTTCAAAAACATCATCCACAATTTTATGAAATAGAAAAGTTTTTGAGAAATTTATTAATTATTAAAGTTTTTGATTAAAAAATATAGCAACAATTCGGTGTCTCATCACCATTAGATTTCTTTTAATTCATAAATCTGCTTTTAACCTCTCTAGAAAACAACGTGACAAAGTTTAAATCATGAAAATCATAATAATACTACGAAATTTCTAACATCAATAGGAAATAGGAAAATGCGAAAAAGGTTTGAATTTGAAAAAAATTAAATTTAAATGCATGAATTTTGCAAGAATGTAATTTTCGGTATTTATGGTTAGAAAAAGAATTGCCTTTAAAGCAGGCAGCCTTGTATTATTGGAGAATTGAACAACGTACTACATAGATAGATAAGGCTAGGCCCATATAAGAGTACATATAAATATTTGCCCGGCAGCCTTCTTAATCTTCCCGGATACAACTTATTCAACAAATTTGCTTCATTGTTTGATATTAAAATAAATTAAATAAATAAATCTGAGCAAACATAATAAATAATATCGCCGCATTTTGACATTTGCAGCATCTTTGAGAGTAGGTGAAGAGCGTGCAGCAACAATCTGGTGGCTCAAAAAGCGGACACCAATATGAAGAGGTCAACAAGTGATTTAAGCCATTAAGGTCGAATCCGAGGTTATGTAGTAGGTGTTGGGTACAAAAATATAGTTTGAAACTTAAAAACTGTGGAAAGCAAATATTTAGATTTGCCGCAATTTTGTTTTCGGGGTAGTTTAAACAGATTGTTTTTCCCGGGAAAATTATAGATTTTTTCTAAGATTTTGATAAAATTGAAAGGGATTTTTGTAAATCTAGATTATAGTTATCATATAGGGATATTGATCGAAGTCTGTTATATATCACAGTGATAGTGATCAAGAAGATTTGGCATGGTTGTCGGATCTATTTGGTTACGAAGTGCAACCTATTGGCTTGGGTATCAAATATCTGGGTTTCTTGTTAAAAACCCACTGCTATTCCAGATCCGATTGGCTATGGATTCCCGATCGTTATTTCAAGAAAATCTCATCGTGGGAATTCAGATGTCTTTCTTTGGCGGGAAGGGTTGTTTTGGCGCAATCAGTTCTAAATCAACTGGCTATTTACTGGGCTCACCTTTTTTATCTTCCCTCGAGCATCATTCAATCGATGAACAGACTCACTGCCAATTTTATATGGGGAGGACAACATGGAAAAAGGAAGTATCATCTCTCGAAACTCTCTTTTATATCAGCTCCAAAAAGTCATGGTGGCTGGGGTCTCTTAGACATGCGATCTTTTGGAAAGGCTTTGCTCTGCAAGTCTTTTTGGAGGGGTATATGTGATCATGGCATATGGGGTTCGATCATTCAGGACAAATATCTGGGAAGAAAAGACCTTTCATATTGGATCAGAAAAGGAAGCATTGGGCCGGCTCATGGATCTCTGATTTGGTTGAGTCTGAGGAAAGTCGAGGCATTGATCCGGAAGAATCTGATATGGCGGTTTCAAACGGGAGACAGGATCATGATTGGAAGAGACTCTTTTCTGTGTGGAAAGGAGGAGATTGACATTCCTGGATCTTTATTGGAATTTTTGCACAGGAAGGGCATTTTCTTTTGGGATGGCCTGATAAACAAATGGAATGGCCCTTTTCCCATCTGGTACGAGGCTTCTTGTTTGAATATGCAGGCGGACATTGCTTTATCATGGGACCATATTAAAACTAAGCTCAGGAATGGTGGGTTTTTTAGATCCTCTGACCACGACTTCCTTACTTGGCGGATCTCTGATAGGATGGACTCCATCTGTGTTAAGGATATATATCGGCTTTTGTTATCTGAGGGTCGGCAACTGTGTAACAATGCCTTCCCGGGCATTTTCTGGAAATCTGGTTGTCAGTCTAAAATGGTGTTTTTTGCCTGGCTGACTTTTCATAATAAAAATCTGACATGGGAGAATTTAAAAAAACGTGGTTGGCTTGGACCTGGTATATGTCCCTTATGTAGTTCTGCAGAGGAGGACAACCTTCACCTTTTTTTACTCTGTAAGGAAGCTCGGCGGATTTGGATGCTCTTGGAAAAGTTTTATGGATTTCATTTCGATCCTCCCTCGACGATCAGGGATGCTTTCTTTTGGTGCAGTGGGCAAAAAGTTCCTTGGCGATCCATTTTTATTATTGCACTGTGGTGTATTTGGAGGTGGCGAAACGACTATATTTTCAACAATAAAAGATCTCCGCTGATGGATATTTTCTCCAATATCTGCGCTTTTTTCGAAGATATTCCTACTCCCTCCCCTTTGTCAAATATGTCTCAAGTTTCACCTCCTCAAAAGATGCCTTCCTCTCTGCCAAGGGCTTTTTTTGATGGGGCCGAACAGAAAGGTATGTGCGGCTGCGGTTTTCATATAGTGCCTGACAAAGGATGTTCTTTCTCCATTCATTGGAACGGAGGAAGAGGGACCAACATGATGGCAGAAGCGATGGCCCTCTCTGGTCTCTTGTGTTTTTGTCTCTTTTTAGATCTCCATGATGTCTCTATATATGGTGACTCCCAAGTGCTAATTAATTTTGTTGCCGGAAAAAATTCCATCTCAAAATCTCATCTCGCCGGCTGGCTGGATCGGATCCGTTTTTTATGGAACTCTTTAAATGGTGTTTCTATCAATCACATTCGCAGGGAGCTAAACCAAGAAGCCGACTGTCTTTCTAAAAAAGGCCTTTTGGATGATCCAGAGTTGTGGCACTTACAGGTTTTCTCAGATGGCATAAATATCTGCATACAGGACTTTCTCCCTCCTTTCTATTAGTCATCAATTTTCATATGTATTATTTCTGTTTTTATATATGCTGTTCCTTCAACAGTCGAAAGGTTTTATACTCCATATGCTATGAGATTTTTGGGTTTTATGTACAGGTCCTTTCATCCCGCTGATCTTTTCCTGGGTATGGCAGTCAGTTTAAGTTTATCTCAATTATCCTGGCGAAGGATGATATGGTTCCTCTGATCTAGTTTTTTTGTTCTTGAACATATCCGATATATGCTGATCTATGATCTACTGATATATCGGAGTCTATGTCTTTCTAGTTTTTGTCGAACTGTTGCTTTTTCTGAAGCAACATATGTATATCCTGTCTATTTTGTACCATGCAGACTCTTTTATATCTCTTATATAAATAATATTACACTTTTTCTGCCCTGAAATAGGGATTTTTGTAAATCTAGATTTTGATAAAATTGGAAGGGATTTTGGGTACTCAAGAGGTTTTTGATAGTGCTGAATGTACTTCTACCATCAAAAACATGGTTCAAACATGGCTACTGCAAGATTTTTTGAACTTTTCTATCCAGATTCCAATCACTTTTGATACGCCTAGTAATACCTCCACCTAAGTATCCTTCTTCTTTTTAGCATATTATAACTGCTCAACAGAAAAACAAAATTTGTAATTATGATACTTGAACCCTACAAATTTTTCCTAAAAGCTATTCTTTTTCTCTTTAATAATGGTTACCTTATTGAGAAAAAAACAACCCCAACATTAATATTAAATAAATAAATCAACATTAATAGTAATAAATCTGTGTAGAAATTTGAGCACATTAAATATATGAATTTGCAGGAAATCCAGATCAGTGCTATCATTTCAAATCCACACCACCGACTAAATTAAATTTTCAAGGACCATTTTGGCGCCAAAAAAATAAAAAAATTGTAATACTGGAATAGCATGTAATTTGCCATAAATGCATACTTGTAATTTTTGTTACAACTTCAAATACATAATTAAATTATTTTTAAATATTAAACTTATCAAATTGAATAGGAGTTGTCTATAATGCGACTTTTTGGAGATTCCAGTGACGGAATCCGGCGGAAGAAATTGAGGTTAAATCTTGATTTGTTGCAGTTAAAATGGTTTTTTAACTGCATAGTTGGATTCAGCACCCTTGAAAACCCCTAGGACGCTTTCATTGTGCAGAAACTAGCTATCAAACTTGCGATTCCAATAAATTCCTGCCGGATTTCGACCGGAAAAACCCGCCGGAAAAGCTTTCAAAAAGTCGCGTTATAGACAACTGCAATTGAATATGGATAAATTAAATTATTTTTAAATATTAAACTGTAGATTAGATTTTTTTGTCCATCCAAACTGATTTTATAAAAAAAAACCAATAATATAAGCTTTTGAAGATTAAACTATAAAAATATTACATTATTGCATTACATTTTTGGTCGAACCAAACTGATTTGACTAGAGACCCAATACAATATCTACTGGTTGGTTGGGATATAATAATTAATTAATTTGCGGAAGGAAAAGCTTTTGGACCATTCACGTATTTGAAGAAGATTTTAAAAAGGATTAGATTTCGTTGAAAAAGAATTTGATTTGATTTCACATTCATATTGTGATTTCTGTACACCTCACATCACATCTTACGCTGAGATTTTATGTTTCGGCATACCGTGACATCTGTACATCTTCCGTTGGTTGCAGTTGTCATGGACATTACGCGTGACATTTTTACACCTCACATCACATCTTACGCTGAGATTTTATGTTTCGACATACCGTGACATATGTACATCTTCCGCTGGTTGCAACTGTCATGGACATCTAGGGGGCTGAGGACAAAGAGGGTGGAGGATATCATGGGATCCGTTCGCGTCCGGTCCACAATTGGAAGAATGCTTTGCATCTCTAACCCAGCAGCGAAGGGAACAGTGAAAGTCAGGGTCTTAAGGTAAGCGTGTGATATTATCGATTTAGTTTTTTGTATTTTGTACGAAGCCCAGAGTGCAATTGGGTGCAAACTGGGTTTCTGTGTGTGTGCTTCCCAAAACCCTCGAGTTCATCTTACACCTGAGACACCCATATGAATCTAAGCATATTTCTTTTATTTTCATGGACTTTTTTGAAAAAGAAACCCTCAGACGCTCCCTCACATTCAATGAAAATAAATGTGATCATTCTACTTTAGCCAACCCAAAAGCTTATTTGTGGGCATATATACCTGTATGCATTATCAATATTTATATATAGCTGCGCTATAGAGACATTAAGGGAATAACAGAAGACATGGACGAATGTTGAGGGCTTTGGTCCTATTATACTGTTCATCTACGGACTAAGTTCCTCCCTCGAGCCATTATTCCCCCTCAAACCTCGTCTATCTTGTGTATTTAGATTCGATATGAGTCAATAAACTCCCACTAGATGCATCTGAAACACAGTGTACCGGGGGAAGAAACACCACAGGCGCAAAATGCAGGTTAAAATGGTACAGATTCATCGGGGGATGTTGGTGGATTGTCACCACATATTATATTATAATTTATACTCATACCTGGCATTTTGGGACTTCATCTTTTTCTTATGAATCAATCGATCAGACTCTTGCAAAGTAGTCCCGTCAGCCGGCCTCTGGTAAAGGATATTTGTTTTTTTTAATTAGGCTGAGAGCAGTCAGTCTCGATGTTGGATGGAAGAATCATTATCATTTGTTCACTTATAAGATACTAGTATCGCTAGGATTGTTCAAAGCTTGTCCAAACATGAATGATCTTGTTAGATCTGCCAACTTTAATGTTGATGGAAAAATCATTTACAAATTATTTACTCACTTATAGAATATTATCATCGCCAAAATTATTCAAAACTTGTCTAAACTTGAATGATCCTTGCATGATCTTGCGAACTCCAACTCCAATGTTGAATAGAAAAACTAATTTAACTACCCCATAAAATACTATTACCAAATAAACGAATTTACCCACCCATAAAATACTATCACCAAAATTATGCCAAACTTGGTCATGATCTTGCGAACTTAAACTTGAATGGTCCTTGCATGATCTTGCGAACTCCAACTTCAATGTTGAATAGAAAAACTAATTTAGCCACCCCATAAAATACTATTACCAGATAAATGAATTTACCCACCCATAAAATACTATCACCAAAATTATGCCAAACTTGGTATGAAATTCACAGTTTGTGGAACTCCTGCAAATTTATTTTCAGTGAAATGTTTTTAGCTTAGCTTTATAATAATGCATCCAAATAGTACTGTCAGAATTATGGAAGAAGGAAATAAACTTCAATTCTTGTGGTCAACCAAGGAATGGAAAATGATATAGTGTCTATTAGAATTAGATACTGCTCTAAGGTAATTGTGTCATCTAAGTAAATTTTGATAATATACTGACATGCAACAGATCTAACACATGAAATTTATGATGACTGTGTAAAAGAAACTATATATGTGATGTTTAACATTTTTATTAAAATATATAGAGAATGTTTAATACAAAATGAGGTTGAAATTTGTCTATGAATAAAAGAAAGATATTGTGAGATTGTTGAGCTTTTTATCTTGGCTCATAGATTGTTGTTTTCCAAGGAAGGGACTATGAAGTTTTCTTTGTTCAATTACAATTGTGAAACTTGGAAAAATTAGTCAACTTGAACACATGTTGAAAGGTAATACGAGGTTGACATGTGAGAGGAAGCCAATTATTTTAGTGTGTGGTCATTTATTTTTTATTTTTAAAATTTACAATAAAGTTTTGATAAAATTAATTACTATTTCTTTCTTAATAATAATAATAATAATAAATTAGGCATTTGTGCACCATATAACCTCACATTTCTATGCACCATATGAAATCACATTTTATGACTAACCTCACATTTTAATGCCAAGAATATCATTATGGAACTCCACAATCCGGATGATTACCCGAGGAATCTCATTATGGAACTCCACAATGGCAGATGACTGGAACTTGCAAAGATTTTGTATATTGGTTAAAGCAAAATTTGTACATTATATTATGAAAAAATAAAAATCAATTTTTATGTATGTGATAGACAATATTGATTTTTGGATGCTATTATTGACTTTTTCATCAGGCCAACCTTACTTTTTGTTGTAGATCTAATTTCAACTAATTTATTTGCATTTTATGAATAAAGTCAATAATATAAATTCATAATTTAATAATAATAATAATAATAATATATTTTTAGGCCGATAATAATAAAATTAATATTTTTAGTTAGGTTGATAGGTCTTTCTTTTAAATCAGTTCATCTCATTTTCTTCTACATGTTTCTTTTGAATCAATTCATCTCAATTTTTCTTCTACCTTTTTAGTCTACATGTTTCTTTTGAATCAATTCATCTCATATTTTCTTCTACCTTTTTAGTTACTCCATAAATGCATATGTAGAATGCTATGCACTATGATAGAACCTATGGCAACTAATTGTGGTACATTAAGAAAATATCTCTTTAAGCAAACAATATCATCCAAAAACTACTATTGAAGCAACCAATATACAACAATAATAGGATTCTTCTAATTTGTCATCCTCTAGGCCAAGTTCAACTTGATGTAGAGTAATTATACATTGTCTTGATTTACAAGAATTATAGATAATTTCCTAAATGAGATAATCACCAATAATAGAAAATATAAATGAGAATAAGAATACAACACACATTTTGAATGCCACCATATCAAACATTTACAAAAAAAATAATAATAATAATAACCCAAAATGACGCAAAAGTAATATTTACCTACGGTTTCCTCTTAGTAGAAATTGCCCATTCTACAAAATCAATATTTATTCATAATGACTTTAAATTTTTCATTGATAAAATAAGTGATAAATTATATGTCAATCAACTTTCATCATCTTAATATTTTAATTATTAGTTTTATTTTGTATTACCAACTTAACACAAATATAACAATATAACAATTATTATTTCAAAACAAAGTACAAATTTTCCAATTCAATAATTTCAATTTACCAATCTTATCAGCCTCTCTTTGCACCTTTTTTTGAAATGTAGTAGTTTTTTTTGTAAAATAATGTTGTAAACTCCTTTTCACTGCATTAGGTATGAGAGGTTTGTATTTAGATATTATTAATATTTTGGTTTATAGAATCTATGTAATCAAAATATATAATGTTTGGTTCAGTCTCTCCGGGCTGTTCAACGACAATGCCATTAAGGACGAGGAAGAATCAAGGTTCACTTCGACTTAGTCGGCTCCGACCATAACGTCGAAGATGGAGCAGGCTACCAAGATTTTCGGATTCAACTTTAACAAGGCAAAGGAGTTTAAGGCGCAATTGCAGAGGTTCGAGCAGGGGTAGAAGGGACATTTTAGTATTGATGCCGAGATTTTTGAAGTCACGAACTCGGTGCTTCTGGTGGAGTTTCGTAAGATCGTTGGGGATACGCTAGAATACAATGAGTTCTTGAACCATGAGCTCAGGCCCCATCTGAAGGACATCATATCGGCATGAGCTGGTGACACTCAGCACGATGGCGAGCAGATATTGACTAGAGACACATTTATTGTGATTCGTGAGCATAATCATGAGAAGAGTATTTTTGGTTTCAACGTGATGTTGTAATGTACTCTATACATATCTCTAACTTTGATATATCTGTGAGCTTATAATATGTTACAATGTTATTTTTTTTATCCTTTTCATCTAAATGTGTATTTACATTAAGAATGTTTTGGATTTATTAACATAGCGAATCATGAGTTTCCATAAATTAAAAATGAAAATTCCTTCTTCATTTTAGTGGCGCTTCTTCTTAAGTTGATGTTGTAAATTTGAGGGAGTTAGTGTTTTTTTAGGTTTGTTTAAAAATAATTTGATTTGAGGTTGATAACCTTTCATATATAATGCAAATTTCATTATATATTTTCAAACAAAAAAATTATATTATGTCAAATTGTAAGAGGCATATGTTTTTAAATAAAAAACCACATTAACATGAACAAAACAACCATGATAATTAACAATCTTACACATGTAGGACATTTATACAAAGAACAAAACAACCATGATAATTAACAATCTTACACATGTAGGATATCTATACAACTAGTGTTCACCAATTCTAGTAAGTGATGATACTTACCATGATATTACACCAAGTAAATGATCCCATAAATGTCCAAATGATCATTACCAATTGTAATATGGTGTATTGCAAATCATTAAATAATCATCGTCAGTTGTATTATGGTATATTGCAACTCATTTTAATTTATGAGTAAAGTGCTCAATCCTTATTACAAAATGGGACTAGATTTATGTCATTAAACTTAGAAATCCCTCTCATCTATATTTTAGTAATTCACAAAACTAAAAAATTCCTTCTCATCTATATTTAAGTAATTCATCGAGTCCAAGAAAACAAGGTTTTCCACAAACCAATTAAGCCTTTCAACCTCTTAGGCTTATTTTCTTATATCAAACATTTGTGCAGGGTTTCAACCAATTAACATTTCATTGAGTATATATCTACAAATCAATGATTTTGGGATCAAATCCCACAAAGCAATTCTATACCTGGTCTTTAAATTCCTTCAAGCATTTGAAAATAAAACCAATGAATTATCAATATAATTTTACAATAATAAAAAACAATCATCTGTTAGGCTTGAACCAACATCTCTTCTAGAGAAATTCAACAATTCCAATTTAATAATCCTATCAACCTCTCTTTGTACCTTTTAGGACAATTGCTAGTTCTAACTCCTCCATACCCTGCATCAAAATAAGAAATCTTAGTGATTGTATGGGTTTAACCTAAGAGACTAAGATGTCTAAGTATACTTTGATATTTCAAACCTCTGTTTATTAGCGACATATAGCACCAGCGTTGAAAGCTGCTCTTCCCCCAATTTATGTAAATAAGCCGATGCACCCATAATTCTGGGTCCCAGCACATCTGGTGGTAAAACGGAGACTTCAACTATTTTGGTTCAGTCAATCATTAGTGGAGTAGTAAGTGGGTAGTAATGTTCTAAAAATTACCATAGTTATGGGTATCTTTATGTCAATGGTAGATTTTGGAAATATTTTGAAATTTGATAATGATATGAAAGATGGTATCTTTAAATTTACAATAAACATAAATTTAAAAATAAGTATCTATTTTGTTTTTTATTTTAAACTTAAAACATGAATATTTATATGTAAGTTTTTGATGATGATGATGATGATGATGATGGTTAACGTCCGCTGAGACCAAATAATGATCTATCGGACCTAAAAAGACAAATTATTTATTTTGATTTAAGATTTTATTCCTATGCTCAAAAAGCTTGGAGAGAAGCCTCCCGAGTTCACTATAATTTTGGCATTGTAAAAGGCTAGGAAGGTCAGTATTGTAACAAAGGTTGTGAAATTGAGATCTAATGTGGTTGTATGCAGGGCACTCTAAGAGGAAGTGGTTTTCATCCTCGATGCTCCTATTCTCACAAATATGGCAGATCCTTTCCATCCATGGCGTTTTAGGAACTGCCCAACGACCAGTTTGTTTGTTACTTAACCTTCAAGACCAGAGTATCCAAAGTATCTTTTTGTATATCTGAAGTCATCCTTATTTTGATTGTCTTATAAATTTTTAAGTTTGCAATTATTTATTTGTAAGTTTGTAATAATGAATATTTATTTCTAAATTTGGAATCATTTTCATCTTGATTGTCATCCATTCTGATTTTATCATTTTATCTTGTTTTCTTGAGTTCCAGTTTTTAAAGCATCTCCTAAATTAGAGTTTTTGGTTCAATTCTACTCTATGTTATTTTAGTAAACCTAACGTCACTGATTTAATTATCCTCGATACCCTAACGTCACTGATTTAATTATCCTCGATACCCTAAGAATTAAACCCCTAAGAATTAAACCCCGTCATTGAGTTAACGTCACTGATTTAATTATCCTCGATACCCTAAGAATTAAACCCCTAAGAATTAAACCCCGTCATTGAGACAAAGAGAAGAGAAATGCCTGAAATACTATTCTACTCTATGTTCTTTTAGTGAACCTAACGTCACTGATTTAATTATCCACGATACCCTAAGAATTAAACCCCGTCATTGAGACAAAGAGAAGAGAAATGCCTGAAATACTATTGCCACAAAAACATAGCAGTTAGCGGCCACCAATATCTGCATCTCTCCATAAACCACACTCAAATTAAAAAATAAAAATAAATGATACATGGTTTTCAATTATCTTTCTGTACTTTTATCCTCTGTTCGATAGAACATCACGCAGCGTGATTATTTTCGACAGCAAGTACTTATATTTTTTGTGGATTATATTCAACACTTATAGTGTCTCCGTAACAATGGTGAATCATAAAATGCAAGAGGGGCAAAGTAACCTTTTAAGGTTTCGAACAATCTACTATTATATTTAAAATATTAAGGAATTGACTGAGGGAGCTTAGTAAAAAATGACCAGGGGTTAGAATCTTATGAATTTATGGTATTTATCATTATCATTGGATAAAAATGAGATAGATAGGTTTTCTTAGTTTCAAATTTTATTTTTATAGGTTCAAAAAGCAGAAGAAAACTTTTAAAATGGGTATTTTAAAATATATATATATATATTTTCAATTTTTTTATTTAATTAATATAAAAAATTCGAACACATCATTATATTATAATTTTTTTTTAGAATTTGTTTTTATTTTAGTTATATTAATTTTTTATTTTAAATTGGGTAAAACATAAAGATTTACTTCTTATATAGGTTGAATGGATTAGTGAATTTTGTATTATTTAATTATTTTTATAAAATTATATATTTTTTAATTCTAAATGTGAATTTAAAACTTCAACTAATTTTAAATGATTTTGTTTGTTTTTTTTAATGTTTATTGTCTACTTTATATGTTTTTTTATAATATAATTTATTCTGTACATTTAGATGTTTGAGTATATTGATTTATAAGGTGAAGTAATTGTAGGAAATTTAGTTTCAAGATAGTGCATCTATATAAATTAACTGTATGATAAATATAAATAAACATTTAAAAAAAATGGCCTTACTCTGCAACTTACACTAGTGAAATAATAAAAATTCATAAAAAATAACTAAATTATATTTGCAAGTGTAGATTAACTTAGCTCACCATTGTGGCTTCAACTTCCTTAGCGAATTATCCCTTAAATAGTTCATTTTTTGCAAATTTTGGTTTGGGTTTCTCTAGTTGGGGAGATATTGAAGAGCTTAGAAGATCACAAAAAATCCAAACTCTCTTAAGGAAAGAGATTTATTAGATATAATATATCAAAATTTGCTCACAAACAGATTCAACATAATCACTCCATCAAGGAAAAATTCAATTAAGGAAAAATTCAAACAAATGAATTGACATTAAAACAATTGATTCCAATTTGATGAAATCAATAATTCAACTTGCAACCCATAGGAGGATACCAAAATTAGAATTTAGTGGCACCTTTGATTATGGAATTGCACTCCTAAATTTATCAAAACACCACAGAGTCCTAAGTTTGTAGAGGCAAAATCGAAGATGAAAACCAAAATGCTACTAAAACATATCTAGAATTTCAAATCATGAGAACTGCAACCCTCTATGGTAAGGCCTACTACATGAGCATTAGCTCCAAGAATACTGAGTCAAGTGAGGATCATAATTAATCAGCCAAAAGACCTAGCAAAATACCAATAAATGATCCTGGAGCTAAGAATGATAGCTCGTCCATTGGTCCATGGGTCCATCCATATTACACGTTCTCCACGAGGTTCAATATGGAGGGGGATGCAAATCCTTCGTGGGATGAGAATTCTATGATCACCATTACCAACAAATCCTTGTTGATTAATGTAGAGGAAATTAATGCCCTCCTTGATTATTTTCCCCATTCGATAGAATTGGAAATAGAGAATCAAGAGTCGATCATTCACCATGATCTATGGAATTTAGGGTCAGATTTGATGTCAAGATTTACTTTGAAATCCTTCACAAATCTTCTAGATCTAGACGAGAAGGTGGGGAAATGCGTAATGGTATACATGGAGAATAGTTGCGTAATGGCTACAATAATACTATCACCAAGTACTCCATGTACCTATGGGAGCTTTAGGAAGCATTAGATGAGCTTTCCTAAAACATTCCATGTAGTTGCATACATCACATGCCTCATGTGGTTGGTTCTATATTGCATGCAATAGATTAACACCTACTCTTATTTTAGGAATCTTCAAAAGTAATGAATGTTGTGCCACCTCATTCGCTTTTGGCTCGATTAAATTAGCTCCACATTGTTGCTTCAACCTCCTTAGTGAATTATTCCTCCCAAATTTTGGTTTGGGTTTCTCTACTTGGGGAGATATTGAAGAGATTAGAAGATCACGAAATACAAAAACTCTCATAAGGAAAGATATTGATTAGATATAATATATCAAAATTTTCTCACGAATAGATTCAACATAATCAATCAATGAAGGAAACATTCAGACAAATGAATTGGCATTCAAACAATTGATTCCAATTTGATGCAATCAACAACTCAACATGTGACGCCTATGAGGATACCGAAATTAGAAATTCGGAGCCCAAAATATGATATTGACATCGCTGATTACGGAATTAACACTCCCAAATCTATCAAAACTCCATAGATTCCTAAGTTTGTAGAGGAAAAATCAAATATTAAAACCAAAATGCTACTAAAACAAATCTAGAATTTCAAATCATGAGAACTACATCCCTCTATGGTAAGGCCTACTACATGGAGGTTAGCTCCAAGAATACTTAGTCAATTGAGGACCAGAATCACCCAAAAAAAGCTAACAAAATAATAATAAATGGTCTTGGAAATAATAATGATAGTTCGTCCATTGGTCCATGGGTCGATCCCCATTACAATTTCTATATCAGGGTCGATCTAGAGGGTGATGAAAACCTTTCGTGGGATGAGAATCTCGTGATCCCCATTACCAATAAATCATTTTTTTAATGTAGATGAAATTAATTCCCTCGTCGATTATTTTCTCCATTAGATAGAACTGGAAATAGAGATTCAAGAGTTGATCGTTCACTATGAGCTATAGAATTTGGGGCCAGATTTGGTGTCGAGATTTACTCTCGACTCCCTCACAAATCTCTTGGATGAGAAGGCGGGGAAATGAGTAAAGATATTCATTGAGTATAGTTGCTTAATGGCTACAATAGTACTATCACCAAGTACTCGTGTGTTTGCAAGAGTCGTAGGAAGCACAAGATGATCTTTCTAAAAACATTCCATGTAGCTGCATACATCACATGCCTCATGTGGTTCGTTTTATACTTCATGTAGTAGATTCTATGGACCTATAGATACAACGTAGAAAGCCCAGCTTTCACAACTGCCAATGAAAAATTCTTCATTATTGTTTCTCACATGTCACACCACCTCATGTTTTTGAGACCAAAATAAGAAAAACAAAGATAACATAGAGAGACAAAATAACTATTTAATTCAGAGGTTTTCTTAATTGGAGCGCACACATATAACACATAATAGAGACTCATTTTATGGAAATGGTATCAATATAGAAGATAATGACGATATAGATACAAATAAATGATACAAACTAACAACATTAACTAAGTTAATATAGAAGAATGAATTAGAACAATACATTTCTCCAATTAACTCTAACGTCGTATTATTCATAATTTTATAGATACATTTTTCAACCATAATTCTTTAAATTTTGTAGTGAATATGTGTTGAATGCTTAAGAGTAGCTGTCTCAAGACTCTACTTACTACATTAAAATTATTTTCTACATTATGCAAAAATATCTATTTTCTTCTAAAACAGCATATATTGCAAACCTTCTAATTTGTTTTGCATTTATATGTCACTGCATAAAACACATTTTACTCTCAATTTAAAATACATAATGATTTATTGAATGCTTGAGAGTGACCGTTTCACACTCTCATTAGCCACTCTCATTTCATCATTGTAGCTCATACTCCCTAGTGATTATCTCATTGTCTCTTCTTTCACTTTATTCAAATTGTTTATTCAAATTGTTTTCAAGGTTATGCAAATGTATCTATTTTCTTCTAAAATAAATATATATTACAAACCACGATTCTAATTTTTTTTGCATTGATCTAGCATTGCATAAGCCACATTTTATTATCAATCTAATTATATAAACATGTAAAATGATAATATTATATATGTAGAATTATATTATTTGTAATATGTTCAATTATTTTATTAATGTTTAAGGTTTTCAATTTATATGAAATTTATCATTGAATCATATTTATTGTTTGCAAATCTAGTTGTATTAAGTATTTAATTATGAAGATGTAAAAATTTTATAACAATATTTCATTTAATATATTTCAAAATATAATCTAAATTTTTTTATTAATATTTTCTGATTTTAGATGTTAAATAATAATGTTTGCACAAAAACTAGATCATAGTTAATTGAAATAACTTATTACTAGTGTCTATCAGGTCTTGAATCGACGATGATCATGTGCTATGTTGTTAAGGCACTCCTTGCACTCCTTGATGTGAAGTCATTATTTCAATTTCAGGTCTAGGATTGATGATGATCAGGTGCTAGGTGCTATGTTGTTAAGGCACTCCTTGATGTGAAGTCATTATTTCAATTCCAACCCGATAGAAACTATATATATGACATGATGAAGATGTAGTCCCACCAAGATTTAAAAAAAAACAAAAAATATTAATAGTGTTGAAAGAGATAAGCTTTAAATCCTACCTTTCTATTAATTTGTTTTCATACTTAAAGAAAAATAAAACTTAATTAAAAATTTCTAAAAAAATCTCATAAATCTAATAATAGTTAATTTATTAATTTGTTTATATAACTAAAAGAATAAAGCATAGCCAAAAAAATCTATTTTCCTTGTTAAAAATAAATTAAATAAGAACAAAACTCTATAAATCAAATAAGATTTCTAATAATAAGAAAATAAAATTTCTAGTAATTAGAAAATAAATAAATCAAATAAAAATTAATAATAAATAATAAAAAACCTATTTTCTTTTGGAAAATAAATCAAATATGAAAAAGCCTATAAATCAAATAAGTTTATTAATTCATTTTCCTACATCGACTAAAAATAAAACATATATATATATATATATTCTTCTCGAAATTAAATCAAATATGAAAAAGCCTGTGGAAATCAAATAAGATTTTTAAATGTCACGCTCGTCATTCCATTAACCCTGGATATTTCCCATCCCGGAAATCTATTTCAGCAAGGCCGACCATGTTCGTATAACACTATGTTTGTTAGAAGGATTCGAAATGAGGATTTCGGTCTAGAGCAAATCTTTAACAGTTCGAAATTTTAATAGTTCGTGAAGTTTCAGGCCTCATCCAAATATATGCGATATAATCTACCAATCATTTTTCGTATGAGTAGTAGGTATGATGATTCCTAACATGTATTTAGATTATTTATGAAATTAAAGAATAAATTATGAAAAATAGATTTTAGTATTATTGTTAATTTTTTAAATAAAAAATTATAAAAATAAAAATTTAGATTATAAAATTGTTTAAGGTTTTTATTTTTAGCTCTTAAATGTTTTTATATGTTCACTTTCAAAATTATTTATAGCCATTTTGTTTTTATATGTTGACTTTCAAAATTATTTATAGCCATTTTCTTTTTAGTTAAGTCAATTTTACAATTATGTTTAAATTTGTGTGATTTTTTGAATTTACAAATTTATTGATCTCAAAATGAGATCTTAGATTAATATTAATACTTTAAAATATTTTAAAATTATTTAAAAAATAAGTTAATAAATAACAATGTTTAAAACAAGCTGACACCCATTTAAATCTTTTCACCTCAAACTACTAAAAATTATTTAAAACCCTCATTCAAGCTCTTCTTCTATCATCATTCAAGAAGTCATGATGATGTATCCCTATTGGGATTTGAAACATTGACGAAAAATGGTTTTTATTGTGGGTTCTCCGGTTACTAAGTTAGAATATTAAGGTATTACAGACTCATGCAGGAATGCCTATATTACTTAGTGCAACGGATCGAAAAAATTGCGAATAATATAGACAATGAGCAGTTAGAGAAACATAACAGACACACACACATAACAGAGCAAATAATCAAGGAGTTCACCCAAAACTCTTGGGCTACGTCTCCTGGTCCGACTTTCAGTGATGACCTCTCTATTATGTCTTCAAGAGTAGAGTTTTTACAAATGTGAGCTCAAATTAAGTCTCAACACAACAAGAAAAAACAACAGGGTTTTTCTTGAATCCCTCAAGTCTTTCTGAGTACACAGACTATCCCTCTTGCTCTCTGTCTCAGCATTGCCTACCCTGTCTCTACCACTGACTAGATTTTAAACCTATCGGCACTTGTCTGTTCGTCTCCCCTTTTGGGCTCTCTGGCTTCCGACCTCTGTCCGTTCAAATCCCCTCTAAGCATTAAACAATCATTGTGAAACGCCTTCAAGTATGGTGGCCACCTGTTTTTAAACCAAAAGGACCATTGGTGCCATTGAAATCCCCGGGAACACGTTTATCTGTTTACACAGAGAAATACACTAAAAACACTGAAAAACTCGCTAAACTCTTTTTATCAGACTTAAAAAAGCATCGAAATTGCCCTATAATCCTTTCAGATTTGCCTTTGGTCGCTATCGCGAGCCCACCATTGATCTGTGTGATATTTGATCCAACGGTTGATATTCATTTAGGGCGACTTATGCGTATGCAGATTACATGCCCGAAAAAGCAGTTTTCTCTCTCTAACGCCAAGCCATGTGTCAGCCTGTGTATGGGATCAGACGGAGCTCGTCCAATAACACTTACCGCCTGAGGACCTTTTAAAATCCTACTCATCATGAAACTCAAAATATATAAAGCTGCATGTATAAACTTTTCGTGTTCGTTTTATCGCTCCGGGCACATTTCCTTTGTATTTCGTTTATTTAACGAAAATGAAAAAAATACATAGAAAACCCTTTTTACCAGAACTCAAAATATATAAGTTCGCATCTATAAGACCCGCCGGGTCCGGTTATCGCAAGTCACATGTTTGTATCGGCACTTCTCCTTTGTATCACTGCAATGCGATATTGCGATGCATTATATCGCAATAGCATATCGCATGGTCTTCGGGCCCCCCGGTAAGTCTTCCCTTGCGTTTTATCGACGTGATATTGCGATGTAATCTGGGCCATTGATGTGCGCGCTTGATCAACGGTCCTCGTTAAATCGTGTTGATCGCTATCGCGATTTCCATCAGGCTACCTCCGATAGACTCCGCTTGCTGCCTCCAATCACGATATGCCAATTAGATATGGACCGTTGATCGGCCAAATCCGACAGCTCCTGTGCGATGTTGCTTAAGCCTCCGATAGACTCTGTTTTCACCATTTCTTCATGCTTTTCCCGTCCGATAATGTTTTCCACCATTCTTGAAGGTTTATCCTTTGCGATAGTGTTTAAGCATTGAAAGACTTACAGGTTTTTAGGATCCATTTTGGATCACACCTTCCCACTGAAAAGCTTTTGGACCACCAAAAGTTGGTTTTTAAGCATCGATCAAGTGAGGATACAACTTCATCGCTTGCCCAATTTCTATCCATCATGCACTGCTTGGGTTTGAACCTTTGAGTCCGATCCTCAGGTACTCAACATCCCCTCTGTGCGTAGCTCTCACCTTTATGTCCAGGATTGTGTCTTCCTACAACTCATTGAGATATTCAGGCAATAGATCATCAATATAAGGCAACTGACTTTGCTTTTTTGGATCTTCAATCAATGAAGGTTCATACAGTCTCAAGTTCTTTACATTAACGACTAAATAGATATGCATATAAGCTGGGAAATCAAGGCGAAAAGTGTTTTCACCAATTTTCTCAAGTATCTTGAAAGGCCCATACCTTATTGGTTTCAGCTTCTTACCTTCACCTTGCATTTTGTCTTTGTTGATGTTGAGCTACACTTGATCACGAACTTGGAAACTATGCTCAATTCGATGCTCGTCATGCCTTGCCTTGTACTTAGCTTGGCCTCTTTCTAGTTGTTCCTGCACTTCCTAGTGAATTTCTTGGATTTGTTCAATGAACTTGGTTGCTTTGTCCACATCACTTTGTCCATCAACTGCTATGTCTTTACCAAAGACAAAATCTAAGGGAGACTTTGGTATAAAACCAAAACAAGTCTCAAAAAGAGATCTCTGAGTAGAAGAGTGCTTGGCACAGTTGTAAGCATGTTGCACATAACACAAATGTTCATCCCAAAGCTTGGGATGCTTGTTGCAATAGCCTCTAAGCAACTAGATCATTGTCCTATTGACCACCTCTGTTTGACCATCTGTTTGTGGATGAAATGTTGTGCTCTTCTTCAATCTGGTGTCCATCAACTCCCATAGACTTGACCAAAACTTCCCAACAAATCGGGAATCTCGATCAGATACAATAGAAGTGGGTAACCCAAAATGAACCCATACATGCTGAAAGAACAACTTCGTTGTTTGTTTAGCTGTAATCTGCTTGTTACAAGGTATCAAAATACACATTTTGCTGAACCTATCCACAATAACATACAAATAATCATGACCTTTTCTAGATTTTGGCAATCCCCCAACAAAGTCCATGGAAACACTTTCCCAAGGATGAGAAGGAACTGGAAGTGGGGTGTACAAGCCTAATTTTCTATTACTGGGCTTGCTTTTAGCACACATAGTACACCTTTTAATATATCTAGAAACCGTTTCATGCATTCTTGGCCAATAACAGAACCTTTGTATCTGTGCAACTATTTTACTTACACCAAAATGACCTGATATGAGAGAAGTATGTGCTTCTTAGATTATGTTAACTCTTTCAGTTTGTGGAATACATAACTTTCCCAAATGATATAAGAGTTGTTCCTTAACATAATAATCCAATTCTTCTACTTTCTTGCCATGACTTAAAGTTGCATATACATCTTGAGCATATTGTTCAATGTAACATTCATGCATTAATGAGTTATGCTTAAATATAGTAGATGCATTTATGATTGGTCTTGATAGCATACCTGCAACCTTATTGTGTATTCCCTTCTTATATCTGATGACAAGATGAAATTTCTATAGAAAACCCATCCACCTATAATGTCTTGATTGCTGCAATTTAGTTTTTGAGTGAAAATATTGAATTGGTTGATGATCTATATGTATGATTGTTTCTTTGCCCATTAGGTAATGTTTCCACTTTTTCACACTCTGTGCTAATGCATAAAATTCTTTATCATATGTGGGATAATTAACTACTGTAGAAGTAAATGTCTCAGAATGATAGCATATGGGTTTACCATGTTGCATCAACATTGCTCCCATGGCATAGTCACTGCCATCTGTTTCAATCTCAAATGGTCACTGAAGATCTGGTAATGCTAGTACTGGTGCTGTACTAATTTTTTTTCTTTTAAGGTGTCAAAGGCTTTCTACTATTTTCCTCCCCACGGAAACACCTTGTTCAATCCTGTTAAAGCATGTAATGGAGCTGCAATCAGAGAAAAGTTAGCAATAAACTTTCTCCAATATTGTGCTGCTCCTAGGAAACTCCTAACTTCTGTAGCAGATTTGGGTTTATGCCAGTTCACAATGACTTCAACCTTAGAGGGATCTATCTTCAATTCACCACCCACTACAATATGACCCAAATAATTTAAATATGTGTTTCCAAATTCACATTTTGATAACTTCACAGAGGTTTTCTATTTTCAAAACATATAGAGTCCGCTTTACATGCTTCAAATGGTCTTCCCATGTTTTACTGAAAAAAATAATGTCATATAAATATACAATTACTAAATCATCAATAAAAGGTCTGCGTACATCATTCATAACTCTCATGAAAGTGGCAGGAGCATTAGTTAAGCCAAAAGGCATAACCAACCAATCATACAACCCTTGCTTTGTCTTGAAAGTAGTCTTCCATGCATCTTATTTTCCAACGCTGACCTGATGATAGCCACTACGCCAGTTTAACTTGGAAAAGTAAGTTGCTTCTTTCAACTGATCTAATAGATCATCAATATGAGGAAGAGGATAACGATTCTTGATAGTTATTTTATTCAGTGCTCTATAATCAATGCACATCCTCCACAAACCATCTTTCTTTCTCACTAGTATGATTGGAGATCCACATGGTGATGTGCTTGGTCTTATGAACCCTTTATCGAGGAGCTCATGTACCTGCTTCTTGATCTCTGCATTCTCTAAAGCAGATAACCTATACATTCCAATGTCAGGTAATGGAGCATCTTGCTACAAATGAATATCATGTACTATTTCCCTTTTGGGTGGCAGACCTTTAGGTTATTGAAATAGGATATCATATTCTGAAACAACTTTAACTAAATCAGCTTTCTGTTTAGCATCACAACCTTCAAATACATTGGTTTTATCAGGGCTCTTTTCCTTTACAACCATTAGTAAAAATTGCTTGCTTGGATTTACAATTCTTTTCATCTGCCCTGAGTTTATGTGAGAATAGTTATTTTTGAGTTTATGAGCTCTTACAATATATTCTATTCCATATTTAATGAGTTGATACTTATTTTTAGCTCTATAGAAAATATCTTTTCTATCATACAAGTAAGGACTTCCTAAAACAATACCACATATATCCAAGGGAACTATATCTAACTCAACCTCATCTACAAATGTTGACCCAATAGCAAACCTAAGTTTACATTGTCTTGTCACTTGTAGCTTTGCTTTATCACATACCCAACCTAATGGATATGGCTTCTTGTGAGGTGTTGTTAGTAATCCCAACTTCTTTACAATTGTTTCAGAAATCAAGTTTACTTGTGATCCATTATCAAATAAGTATCAATCTTTTGGTGCTTGGAAATAACTCTAATATGAAAAAGCTCACGTCTTTTCCTCTCATTATCTTCATTATCAATAGATTGTGTAGAATTACTTATAGATGCTTTAGAATTTTTACCTTTTATACATGTGGCTATGACTATTGTTTCATCACCTAAGTCTGACTCCAAGTCTTTCTAAATAGCAGCAATAGTCTTCTTCTTCTTACCACCAAACTTCTTAGGTTTCAGCTTGGGATACAAAGACCAGCAGTGTGCATCATCGTGTCCGTCCTTCTTGTAATGACTGCATGAAGGCTTGTCCTTCTGTACAGTGTTTGTCTTCCGCTCCTTCCATTTTATCTTCTTCTCTTCCTTGTTTTTGCTTGCAGAGGGTTTTGATGATCCCCCAACCTCTGGGTTCACAATATTGCCTCTAGCTTCTAGATGTGTAGCCTGAACTGATACATCATTTAGGTTAGCGGGATTAAACATGAGAATGGTGTGCTTCAAATAGTTATGCAGACCACCTATACACTTCAACAAAGTTTTAGGTGAGTCTAGAGATATGCCTAGACTTAAATCTCTTTTTCTAAATTCCTAGGTATAAATTTGTACACTTTGGCCCTTTAATTGGTGAAAAGTTTTCCAACTCATCATTGCTTGTTGCATATAAGCTAGACGATAGATTTTTTTTTTGATGGCAGAAACAAATTCATTGCAAGTAGAAAGGATTTTACCATGTCTCTTAAAATCAGCTTGTGTCTTTCCTTCCCACCACACTAGTGCAGTTCCTTCAAGGCGAAGGCTAGCCAATTGAATCTTTCTCCTTTCTGAATCAATGTTTTGCACCCTGCAATATACATCTATCTATCTAATCCAGTTATCTACTTTTCTGCATTTAGTTCTCCATCATAAATTGGCAAATCAAATTTCACATCTAATTTAATCAAAGAAGTTTTCTTCTTTTTATTTTCAGAGCTAGGAGATGAGGGTGACGAAGGTGATGGTGGAGGAGATGATGGAGGAGGCTATTCCCCTTTCCCTTTTCCCCCTGGAGGGGAAACTAGAGAAGTTTGCTCTGCTCCTTTGTCTTGTTTGGGTGTTGAAGTGCTTTCACCTCGACCCTTCTTAAATTCCCGATACATCTCTTCCACCATGGCTCGCATGGCCATAAAAATATCCATGAACTAAGATTCTGATTCCAATGGAGTTTCTTCTACCATTCTCCTCCGAGGATAGACCCTTCCAATCTCTGGATTAGCCTCAACAAGTTTTCCTTCTCCTAGTTTGAGCTTTGACCTAGTTAGCATTCAAATCCAGCACAAGTTGTTCTAACCTTAACAAAGCCAAAAACCAAAAGCTCTTATACCACTTAATCTGAAAATGAGATCTTATATTAATATTAAGGTGTTACAGACTCATGTGCAGGAATGCCTATATTACTTAGTGCAACGGATCTAAAATATTGTGAATAATATAGACAATGAGCAGTTAGAGAAACATAACAGACACACACACATAACACAACAAATAATCAAGGAGTTCACCCAAAAATCTTGGGCTATGTCTCCTGGTCCAACTTTCAGTGGTGACCTCTTTATTATGTCTTCAAGAGCAAAGTTTTTACAAATGTGAGCTCAAATTGAGTCTCAACGCAACAAGAGCAAACAATAGGGTTTTGCTTGAATCCCTCAAATATTTCTAATTACACAGACTCTCCCTCTCCCTCTCTATATTTGTTTTCTCTCTATCTCAGCACTGCCTGCCCTCTCTCTGCCACTAACTAGCTTTTAAACCTATTGGTGCTTGTCTATTCGTCTCCCCTTTCAGACTCTCTGGCTTCCGGCCTCTGTCCGTTCAAATCCCCTCTGTGTGTTAAACAATCATTATGAAACACCTTCAGTTATGGTGGCCACCTGTTTTTAAACAGAAAGGACCATTGGCGCCGTTGAAATCCCCAGGAACACATTTCTCTGTTTACACAGAGAAATACACTAAAAACACTGAAAAACCTACAAAACTCTTTCTATCGGACTTCAAAAATCATCGAATCTGCCCTATAATCCTTTCAGATCCGCCTTTGGTCGCTATCGCAAGCCCACCATTGATCTGTGTGATCTTTGATCCAATGATTGATATTCATTTCAGGCGGCTTATGTGTACAGAGATTACCCACCTGAAAAGGCGGTTTTCTCTCTCTGGTGCCAAGCCACGTGTCGGCCCGTGTATGGGATCAGACGGAGCCCATCCAATACCACTTACCACCTGAGGCCTGCCCGAAATCCCGCTCATTACGAAACTAAAAATATATAAAGCTACATGTATAAACCTTTTGAGTTCGTTTTATCACTCCAAGCGCATTTCCTTTATATTTCGTTTATTTAACGAAAATGCGAAAATACATAGAAAACCCTTTTTACCGAGACTCAAAATATATAAGTTTACATCTATAAAACCCGTCGGGTCCGGTTATCGCAAGTCACATGTTTGTATCGGCCCTGCTCCTTTTTATTGCTGCAATGTGATATTGCAATGCGTTATATTGCAATCCCATATCGCATGGTCTTCGGGCCCCCCGGTAAGTCTTCCCTTGTGTTTTATCGATGCGATATTGCGATGTAATCTGGGTAGTTGATCTACGCACTTGATCAACGGTCCTCGTTAAATCGTGATGATCGCTATCGCGATTTCCATAAGGCTGCCTCCGATAGACTTCGCTTGCTGCCTCCGATCGCGACATGCCGATTAGATTTGGACCGTTGATCGGCCAAATCCAACAGCTCCTGTGCGATGTTGCTTAAGCCTGCGATAGACTCTGTTTTCACCATTTATTCATGTTTTTCTCGTCCGATAATGTTTTCCACCATTCTTTAAGGTTTATCCTTTGCGATAGTGTTTAAGCATTGAAAGACTTAGAGGTTTTCAGGATCCATTTTGGATCACGCCTTCCCACTGAAAAGCTTTTGGACCACCAAAAGTTGGTTTTTAAGCATCGATCAAGTGAGGATACAACTTTCTCACTTGCCCAATTTCTATCCATCGTGCACTTCTTGGTTTTGAACCTTTGAGTCTGATACTTAGGTACTCAACAGCCCCTCTGCGTGTAGTTCTCACCTTCCTGTCCAGAATTGTGTCTTCTTGCAACTCATTGAGATATTCAGGTAACAGATCATCAATAGAAGGAAACTGACTCTACTCTTCGGGATCATCAATCAATGAAGGTTCATACAGTCTCAATTTCACGGCATTAACGACTGAATAGATATGCATATAAGCTGGCAAATCAAGGCGAAAAGCGTTTTCACCAATTTTCTCAAGTATCTTGAAAGGCCCATACCTTATTGGTTTCATCTTCTTAACTTCACCTTGAATTTTGTCTTTGCTGATGTATAGCCAAACTTGATCACCAACTTGGAAACTACGCTGAATTCGATGCTTGACATGCCTTGCCTTGTAGTTGGCCTGGCTTCTTTCCAGTTGTTCCTACACTGCCTGGTGGATTTCTTAGATCTATTCAATGAACTTGGTTGCTTTGTCCACATCACTCTGTCCATCAACTGCTATGTCTTTACCAAAGACAAAATCCAAGGGAGACTTTGGTATAAAACCAAAACAGGTCTTAAAAGGAGATCTCTGAGTAGAAGAGTGCTTGGCACAGTTGTAAGCATGTTGCACATAACACAAATGTTCATCCCAAATCTTGGGATGATTGCTGCAATAGCCTTTGAGTAACTGGATCACTTTCCTGTTGACCACCTCTATTTGACCATCTGTTTGTGGATGAAATGATGTGCTCTTCTTCAATCTGGTGTCCATCAACTCCCATAGACTTGACCAAAACTTACCAACAAATCGGCAATCTCGATCAGATACAATAGAAGTGGGTAACCCAAAATGAATCCATACGTGCTGAAAGAACAACTTCGATGTTTGTTCAGCTGTAATCTGCTTGTTACAAGGTATCAAAATACACATTTTGCTAAACCTATCCGAAATAACATACAAATAATCATGACCTTTTCCAGATTTTGGAAATCCCCCAACAAAGTCCATGGAAACACTTTCCCAAGGACGAGAAGGAACTGGAAGTGGGGTGTACAAGCCTAATTTTCTATTATCGGGCTTGCTTTTAGCACACATAGTACACACTTTAATATATCTAGAAATTGTTTCATGCATTCTTGGCCAATAACAGAACCTTTGAAACTGTGCAATTGTTTTACTTACACCAAAATGACCTGATATGAGAGAAGTATGTGCTTCTTGTATTATGTTAACTCTTTCGGTTTGTGGAATTCATAACTTTCCCACATGATATAAGTGTTGGTCCTTAACATGCTAATCCAATTCTTCTACTTGCTTGTCATGACTTAAAGTTGCATATACATCTTTAAAATCTACATCTTGAGCATATTGTTCAATGTAACTTTCATGCATTACTGAGTTATGCTTAAGTATAGTAGATGCATTTATGATTGGTCTTGATAGCATATATGAAACCTTATTGTGCATGCCCTTCTTATATCTGATAACAAGATGAAATTGCTATAAAAAACCCATCCACCTATAATGTCTTGATTGCTGCAATTTAGTTTGTGAGTGCAAATATTGAAGTGGTTGATGATATGTATGTATGATTGTTTCTTTGCCCATTAGGTAATGTTTCCACTTTTTCACACTATGTACCAATGCATACAATTCTTTATCATATGTGGGATAATTAACTACTGTAGAAGTAAATGTCTCAGAATGATAGCATATGGGTTTACCGTGTTGCATCCACACTGCTCCCATGGCATAGTCACTCACATTTGTTTCAATCTCAAATGGTCGTTGAAGATCTGGCAGTGCTAGTACTGGTGCTATACTAATTTTTTCTTTTAAGGTGTCAAAGACTTTCTGCTGTTTGCCTCCCCACTGAAACACCTTGTCCAATCCTGTTAAAGCATGTAATGGGGCTGCAATCAAAGGAAAGTTAGCAATAAACTTTTTCCAATATTGTGTTGCTCCTAGGAAACTCCTAACTTCTGTAGCAGATTTGGGTCTATGCCAGTTCACAATGACTTCAACCTTAGAGGGATCTATCTTCAATTCACCACCCCCTACAATATGACCCAAATAATTTAAAGATGTTTTGCCACATTCACATTTTGATTAATATTAAGATATCTTAGACTCATGTGCAGGAATGCATATATTACTTAGTGCAACAGATCGAAAAGATTGTGAATAATATAGATAATGATCAATTAGAGAAACATAATAGACACACACACATAACACAAAAAATAATCAAGTAGTTCACCCAAAACGCTTGGGCTACGTCTCTTGGTCTAGCTTTCAATCGTGACCTCTCTATTATGTCTTCGAGCGCAGAGTTTTTATAAATGTGAGCTCAAATTGAGTCTCAACACAATAGGAACAAAGAACAGGGTTTTGCTTGAATCGCTCAAGTCTTTTTGAGTACATAGACTCTCCCTCTCACTCTCTGTCTTTGTTTTCTCTCTGTCTCAGGACTGCCTACCCTATCTCTACCACTAACTGGCTTTTAAACATATCAGTGCTTGTCTGTTTTTCTCCCCTTTTGGTGTCTCTGGCTTCCCTCCTCTGTCCGTTCAAATCCGCTCTGAGCATTAAACAATCACTGTGAAACGCCTTCAGGTATGGTGGCCACCTTTTTTAAACGGAAAGGACCATTGGTGTCATTGAAATCCCTGGGAACACGTTTCTCTGTTTACATGAGAAATACACTAAAAACACTGAAAAACTTGCAAAACTCTTTCTATCACAAGCCCACTGTTGATCTGTGTGATCTTTGATCCAATGGTTGATATTCATTTCGGGCGGCTTATGCGTACGAAGATTACCCGCTTGAAAAGGCAGTTTCTCTCTCCAGCACCAAGCCATGTGTCGGCCTGTGTATGGAATCGGACGAAGCCCGTCCAATACCACTTACCGCCTGAGGCCCGCCCAAAATTCTGCTCATTACAGAACTCAAAATATATAAAGCTACATGTATAAACCTTTCGGGTCTGTTTTATCGCTCTGGGCGCATTTCCTTTGTATTTCGTTTATTTAACGAAAATGCAAAAATACATAGAAAAACCCTTTTTACCGGAACTCAAAATATATAAATTCGCATCTATAAAACCCGTCGGGTCTGGTTATCGCAAGTCGCATGTTTGTATCAGCCCTTCTCCTTTGTATCGCTACAATGCGATATTGCGATGCGATATATCGCAATCGCATATCACATGGTCATCGGGCCCCCCGGTAAGTCTTCCCTTGTGTTTCAGCGATGCGATATTGCGATGTAATCTGGGCCATTGATTTGTGCGCTTGATCAATGGTCCTCGTTAAATCACGCTGATCGGTATCACAATTTCCATAAGGCCGCCTCTGATAGACCCCGCCTGCTGCCTCTAATTGCGATATGCTGATTAGATCTGGACTGTTGATCGGCCAGATCCGATGGCTCCTGTGCGATGTTTCTTAAGCCTCCGATAGACTCTGTTTTTGCCATTTCTTCATGTTTTTCCCATCCGATAGTGTTTTCCGCCATTCTTGAAGGTTTATCATTTGCGATAGTGTTTAAGTATTAAAAGACTTAGAGGTTTTTAGGATCCATTTTGGATCATTTATATATGGTTTTTATTTTTAGTTATTACATGTTCTTATGTTTACTCTCACAATTATGTAGAGGCATTTTCTCTTCAGCTAAGTCAATTTTATAATTGTGTTTAAATTTGTGTGATTGTTTGAATTTATAAATTTATATATAAATCTTACTCCAACTTGCGTCTAATTAGGTTAGGCTATTTCAAATATAATGTGATACATTTAAAGTGAAGAAATTAGTAATTTAAAATTTATTTATAAATTTAAATGATTTATAAATCTAGTTTATAAAATTTTTAATACTATTTAATATATATATATATATATATATATATATATATATATATATATATATATTGGCAATTGGGTCAGTCTTGTATTTGCATGACACCGATTCAATTTCAGTAGTCTTCTTCTCCATAGACTAGATTACTCTATGGAATTTGAACCTTGGAGCCTTTAATTCACATAATACTTCATTTCATGGCAATCTATGATAATAATTTATTTGGAAATTCACCCCCACAGCGGCTGTGAGTATAGGCCAAATGTCATGCCAATGATCAAGTTGAATGGTGATTCTAGCCACCTGCCTAGTCGCATGCTCATTGCAATGCATAGGTTCAGTATGATAACTCCTCACATTCTGTGGGAATTAACAGATTCAGTGGGAAGGTAAACTCGCTCGACTTTGGATTATAGGGAAGTGATGACCAATTATAATGGCATGGATTGATACGTTGAGTTGCAAGTAGGAGTGATGCAGGAGCATATTGCCTCCAAGACAAACTTTGTTTGTCTAGACTTAGGGGTTGTTTCATTTACCAAGGGAGTTAGTTCTTAATTTATGTAATTGAGTGTAATTAATTTTTATTGTATTTTTCTAAGTTTGTAAGGAGATTTTAGAGAATATGTATAGAAATTGTAATTAGATCTATTCCTCGGGATAAATCTTAGGAATATTTATGATAGTTAGAGAAAAATGAGGGAAGTTAGATTAATGAGAGATTTGTGGATCTAAGAGTCTTATATTAGAGATTTAGGTGAGGATTCTTTTGATCTAAACTAAATCAGTTCAAAATCCATTTTCATGTAAATAATAGTTATAATAGAGATAGAGGGGTGTGATAAAGGTAGAGACAAAGTGTGCAAGTTATAGGGTTGAAGAAAAAAATTGGCTTAGTGCCAGAATGGGCCAATTAATGTAAATCAGGGTAGAAAGGACCTTTTGTAAATCTTGCATATATATATATATATATATATATATATATATATATATATATATATATATATATATAGCTAGTTAGTTAGTTAGTTCAACAAGTTAGATTTTGTGCCCTTATATTTTATAATTGTTGCAGAGGAAACCAAACTCAAGAGGAGTCTATGTGTTCAGTTTCACGAGAGATTTGAATCCAAACATTGGTGGATTCAGTATACATAAAGCTCGGGAGAGATAAGTGTTGATTGTTGATCAACAAGGATCAATGATTCATTAATCATAGAAGGGTCACGTGGAGGCATTGGAAATATTGTAGGAGGGCCACAAAGAGAGATGAATAGAAGCAAGAGAAGACAAAAAGGCATTCTATATAGGAGGAGACCTAAATTAGATTGACTTTCAGAACTCAAGGCTCAAAAGGAATAGTGCAAACTGAGATCTAAGCTCATAGGAAACAAATTGAGCATTGATAGTGTCGAGAAGGAAGAAAAAGAGCATGAGGGACCAAGTATCATTAGTTAACGAATTGTCAAGTGACGAGAATTTTCTCATTACCCAGGGTTGTTAAGTCGGAAGGTCAGAAGTCCTGGAAGGTTAGAAGTCTCGAACTGTTGTAAGCTTGTAACGATTTGCAAATTTGAATTTAAATAGAGCGTCGAGATCCGAGATTGCGAAGAAGGAAAACCTGGAAGGCCAGAACCTCGAAAATCCTATGGATTCATTTAAATAGCACATTAGGGTACTTGGAGGGGCCCACAAGGAGAAAGGCAGAAAGCTAAATATTTCCAGTTATAAGGTAAAAAGGTACCCGGGGAAGATTTTATAATGGAAGGACTACTTAGGAGTGACGTTATTGGAAGGACGGCCTTAGTCAGCAGGTCAAAATCCCATAAGGTTTTAGAATTTGAATTTCAAATATTTATGGGCCCTCAGGGTCACGAGAGTCGATGTAGTGCTTGGTTACATTGCTTAGTTCTTGGGAACACGAATTGGTAAGGTAGAGGATTAGAAGATTGGTTCTAAGGTTATTAAGAAGAACTTGGATATGGAGTTTATGAAGTGTTGTATTGCCCCATAATTATCTCCCACTGTAAAATTAATAGAGAATGGATTTTGAATCTTGTAATGCGTCTGTAGCAAGGATTGAAGGAAGCACCTTTTGAGAAGAAGACAGGGCCATGTGAGATTTGAGCGAACTTGACCTTGGATACAAGTTTGGGTTTGCATCATGGAGGCTACCAGAGAGGATGGAAACTTCCATATTTAGATCAACAACGATTACACCAAATTTGTGTTATTTACCCCTCTCCTTTGCAGGATATGTCGAATCTTAATTATCATGTCGTTAGTTTTCATTGAGGTTATCTTTACATCTATTGGCCCCTCCTTGGGCATTCTCTGGTTTCCTCTATTTTGGTGTGTACGCAATGCACCTCTTATTTTTCCTCCAACACACTCTTGTATCTGCATGGGCACTGTGGGGGTCAAGATGGTCATCCAACCTCAACCTACTAGTTCGTTTTTCACCCAGGATCCTATGTCTGCTTTCCATCTATTAAACATAATAGGTGGCAGTCTCAAAATCACAAACGAATTCACTCTATATGGGAAAAAGACCCTGCATTGAAAGTTTACTTACTCCACTAGCAGGCAAATAATGATGGGTTTAGGATGGTGTCAATAATTATGGCTCCTATAATAATTGGCACCCCAGGGTCCCATCTGTGGAGCTCAATTATCATCAGTTATTTAGCTCATGGATCTAAATTATGTAGGGAATGACATTGTAACAAAGGATATAGTTGTCGAACACATGGTTATCACGACACTCGTGGTCAAGGTGCTAGTGGTTGGGTTGCTCGTAGTCGTGGTCATCCTGATTATCGTTGGTATGCTCATGATTGCGGTGGTAATGGTCGAAGCTATGCTCAAGGTTTGAATGTTCTTGGCCAAGGATATAGTCAAGGCACTGCTCTTGCTCCTCTTGTTCATCACATGATGCTTCTTCTATCAATGTGCAACATTGTGCACATTATCTTTATTTCTAGCAAATGAAGTATTTAAATAGTTGCGTGCTCAGTTTTGTTGTTTTGTATGCCAATCATCGGTCATCAAAGCCAATGTTTCTGGAAACTTATTTTTCTATCTGATAATCTCATTAACCTAGGTCTTCACAACCTCATGTTTATTTACTTGTCCTACTGGTCTAGCTTCCCTACAAATAGACTGGTAAAACATAAAATACTCTTTTGCATATCTCCTTGAACTAATGAAATGTCAAGCTTAATTTTTTATTTTTTATTTTATGTGAAATTTGTATTTAATCTTAAATTATATTACCATTTAAGAGTTATAATCTTTGATATCTTCAAATTTTCATGCTAAGTTAAAGGGTTTAAATAAAATTGTCTAACATAATTTTTATAATTATAAATTCTAATATTATCTAAATATTAATATGGTGTCCCACTAAATTTTAATATGCAATTAAACATTTCAGAAATTTCATATTTTGATTGTTTTTTTTTTTTAATTAAGCTACAATACATTTGAAATATTAATTCACTAAAATAAAGTTTATGTAAGTTTTAAAGTTGATGTCAATTTTAAAATCTAATTAAAAGTTTAATTCACAATAAACAAGTGCTACATAGTAGCTATTCCCCATTGTTTAGTTTAAGTATAGGTAAATTAAAGTGGAAAATAATAAAAGAGCCATGAGATGTTACTTATGCACATATATATTTAATTAAGATATGTCTATTAATTTATATATGATTAATAAAAATATAAAGAATTTATTTATTTTAATTAAGAATATATTAATATATTATAATTTAATTTAATTTAATTGAAATTAAATTATATTTATATAAAATAAACATGATTAAGAATTCTACCATATTCTTTTATTATTAATATAATTTATCTTCTAAATTAAATTATATTTATCTAAAATAAACATGATTGTTTTTAAAAATTAATCTAAATTACGTTAATAATAAAAGATGGTAGAATTTTAACAATTTCTTAAAATATCTTCAAAATCAAATCTAACACTAATCACAACTCTACACATCATAAATATGAGCAAGCTAAAAAGGGCTTCTTGTGAAAGAAATCATTGTTATTATTTAAACTTGGTGCCTTATTTTAAACTCGGTGCCTTCCTTGCTAAAGCATAAATTATTTTTGAAATTGACTTAATAAGACTTTTGTTTAAAGAGAGGTAAGCATTATAATTAATTGTTATACCTATTAAAAGTAAATAATTTTTCAATTATTACTTATAGAGTGATCTGCCAAATTGAATAACTGGTAAATAATTAAGCCGATAGACGTCCCTCCTATTGCAATTGGACATTTTAATCATTTTGTTAATCATAGATTCTAATAAGATGGATGAAAATAAAATATTCTTGAATATTTTACATCAATGGATGAAATGGGTGAAGATAACTTCCTTGCATATCTAAATCAAATGATTAAACCCTATTTAAATTAATTTTTTACCAAATTATGATTAAAAATTTATTGTTCCATTAACTATTAACCACATATAGAGATTAATGCAAATTTGATTCCCTTGATTGAAACTCGGTGCATAACCTATTTTGAAACACATATCCATTATTGAAAGGACCATTAGACTATGAAACTTCTACTTCAACCACATGTCCATTGTTGTTTATAATTAAGCTTATATTGTAACGTTTCCAACTCAGTAGTGTCCACGTAAATCTAAAAGTGTTGCCCGTTCACATTCTCAAGAGAAACATTTTCATTTCTCATGTTTGGATCACCCAATTTTGATTACTTAACTTCATTTTCAAATTTGGATGTCTGATTTCTTTTTCAAATTACTCATCTTTGTATGGATTTTGAGTTTTGCAGGTTTAGTTACATTGGATTCTCGATGAAGCTCCCTGGAATTATGATTATGAAGACAAACATTTTCATTCCTCATGTTTCGATCGCCCAAGTTTGATTACTCAACTTAATTTTTAAATTTGGAAGTTTGATTTCTTTTTCAAATTAATTATCTTTGTATGCATTATGGATTTTGATTTTTGTAGGTTTAGTTACATTAGAATCTCAATCAAACTCCCTGAAATTAATCTGATTGAGACCGTAAGGTATTTTGGTGTGTATTGTTTGGATGTGGAAGTTGTAGGAAAATAAATAATGGCAAATGATATAAGAATATATGTCTGTAGTTTCAGGTATTTTGGTGTGTGTATTGTTTGGATGTGGAGTTGTAGGAAAATAAATAATGGCAAATGATATAAGAATATATGTCTGTAGTTTCTATGCATAGTATGCAGAGAAAAAGGGATGTGGTTGGCATGTGTTAGACATTTTGATATGGGATGAGTTATGTTTTGTACATATTGCCGCAACGCTTTAGATTGAGCAATGTACATGTATGGAATCTAATAGTTTTCTGAAGTACATGAGTTTCTTAATAAGGGATGTACATGTATTTAGTGGCATAGAAATCTAAAAGGAAAAAAAGAGCCGAGACAAATTTATAAGAGTTAATAAATCCACCTTACCATTGTTCCATTGCTACAGGCTCCATGCTTCTGTATTTTCTATTTTGATGTTTGGGTGGATTTAATATTTAATACTCACATGTTTGTGCTGAGATATTTATTCCAAATATTTGTTTTAGCTTGAGTGCTCATAAAATTGGCACTTTATGATTCTTTTTTTAATTGGTGACGAGGATCTAGACTGGATCCAAAGTTCACCCATGTCCATCTTTCAATCTAATCAAGTGAAAGCTAATAATAAATATGATATATTAGTTGATTTTCTAGTGAAAATGGATCATCTTTGTGTACAACTTATCAGTGGTATGTTTATTATTCACGGTAAATATCAAATATTAGATTTGAGGGAAAATTACTCATTTGGAGACTTAATTATCTAAATATATTTAATAATATGTAGTTCTTTTGTTGCATTGATTTGGTTTTTTCTCTCACCATCATAATTAATTCACTGATGGGTGGTTAATTTCCTACATTGAATTATTTTCTGCTCACTCTCCCTATTACAACTAATTCACCAATGCACTATTAATTTCTTGTATTGATTTATTTTTTGTTAAACAATTTTGAATTTAACTATAAACATTCAAATACCTTTTTAATAAATTAAATATGACATTTGTATTAAATGTTTATATTGAGGGTTGATAAAAAATATATTTAAGATTAAAGATCATGTTGATAAATTTGATGGTTTATAGTTTCATAATTATAGGTTTTATAATTTTAGATTAGAGGGATTTATAACTTTAGATTTTATATATTTAGATCAAAGGAGTTTAGTGAATCGGGAACCAAATATCTGTTAACTTGCAATGTTTTACACAATAATTAATAACATGCAATGTTTTACACAATAATTAATACAAAGTTGAATACAAACATCATATTTATGCCATATCAATAAATTAAATGTGAACACTGATAATTACAATATATCTCAGTAATATATTGGTGGGAAAAAGTTTACAATATATCTCAATTATATATTAGTGGGTAGAAGTCCAAATATCTTTAATATTCAGGTTATTATTGGTTCTTCGACAATTGGTGATAATCAACTAGCTATAAAATTCAATATGTTTTATTGCTATGTGAGAAGAGAATAAAGCACCCTTGCTTTATGCTTTTTAGTATTACTGATATTATCCTTGAAAAGCCAAAGTGGAATTAATAAATAAATATAAAGCTAGATACTATTGAACATAATCCAACATAATCCGACAATGTTGCTTCTAGCTAAATGTGAATCTGACGTGCACCCAGAATTTGAATATAATTATGCTCGCATTAATGATTGTAACGCAAATATGTGAAATGATGGAATATAAACTTAGCCTTTGTCAAAAATAAGTGGCCTTTGTTATTTAAAATTAGCTTTGCATTGTACTTAGCAATGGTAAAATAAATATGTCAAATGATTAGATATAGCTATAAAACGGATATTACTTTTACAAAAAATGATAACAATTTTAGAATATAAAATTAATATAACATAAAATTAATATAACATAAAAATAAAACATACGTTAATTTATATTTAAAATAATTAATTCATTCATTCATTTGAACTAATTTATTTTAATAAGAATTTCATAGTTAACATTATAAAATATTATTAATTATTAACACACAAAATTGCAAGTCATATGCATATCTTATAAGCTTAGACTCGATTAGACTTTGTCAAGTCTTTGTTAGAGAATAAAGGTAATATTTGTAAAAATAACTTTATTTTTTTGTTATTAAAAGTAACGTTGCATTGTACTTAGTGTGATTTTAGCCATTAATGATTGCAACAATATAACCACATATTACGATATTACAAAACAACATAACCACATATTACGATATTACAAAACAATAGCAGCAATTTTCACCAATATAACATTAATATAACATAAAGATAAGGCATAAATGAAATTATATTTAAAATAATTAATTAATTTATCACTTTGAATTTTTACTTTTATAAAGGGTTTATTGGAAATTTTTATATTAATTAATAAATAATTTATTAAAAAGTTATAATACATATTATCATAAAAAAATATAAATATAAATATAAATTATTATTATTAATCACAATAACATTTAGATTAATATCATAAACCATATTATTAATATTATTATAAATCACAAAATCATTAATAATGTCATTAATACAATATTAACAATGTTTAAAAAATTATTAATAACATTATTTTTTTTTTGAAAAAGTCGGTTGCTATGTATTATCTTCTGAAAAAAACGAGGGTCTAAATCCCTCTTTGTACATAAAGTTCGCAGATTGAGAGGAAACCAGGGGTTCACAAAATGAGGCTGCCCCCTTGGTCCTTAGTCTACTTTTTTCCTTACTACTGCTAGAGATGGTACTAGTATATATTCTGATGAAAGAGGATAACAAAAAGATGCATTTGACTTTCATTCAGTCGATCATTATATGTTGAATGTGTCTCGCTGTTGATTCCTCTGGATTCTCATCTTTGACTCCCTGGTTTGCGCTGGAGGAGCTAGTGGCGTTGGGGTGCTTGTCCATCCAGGATTTCAGAATGGCGAGCGATTCCTCAGCATGACCACAGCGATTGGAGAGCTGCTCGAATTGATCTCGGAGAGAGGAGACCCTGTGCATGAAGAGCTGAATTTCTGCTTTGTATTTCTCCGTGTTGATGCGATCTTGTTCAAAAAGTCTTCTACTGTGTTCATCGAGACGCCTGTCATGCTCTTCTAGCCTTGCAGCAAGCAGCCCTTGTTTTTCCTCTATCAGTGATTGTTGGGTCCTTATTTCTTCCAGCTCAAATTGAAGGTCTGCACAGTGCAGACAGTCCTCACTGCGTGCCATGGAGAGGATGAAGCAAAAAGGGGAAAAGGTCCAGTAGGCGGTGAAGATTATGAAGATTTTAGAAATGATTTGCAAACTGATTTGGAAGACCCGGTCAAGAAAGACTGCAGATCTCCCTTTCTGCGTGACAAAAGAGAAGAATAAGTAGTGCCGGATGATGGCGCGCAAGCTTGGAGGGTGAGTATTGAGGATAAGGGAGAATGGACCAGAGGGGGGCGAGTTAGCAAAATTCCCTTTCTGAGCAACAAAAGAGAAATATAAAAGAGGCCGGATGATGGCGCGCAAGATTGAAGGGAGAATATTGAAGATAAGGGAGAATGGACCCGAGGGGGGCGTGCTGAAGGGGCAAGTTTGGAAGATGGAAGGCGGCCAGCATAGGAGAAGTAAAGAAAACAGAGAGTGAAGAAGGGATAAAACAATAATACTAGCCTCCCCACAGAGACTATTCCTGAAAAACACCAAGACAAGGATTAGTGAAGAGATAAACAAAGCAGGGAGTAGCAATACCAGAGACTGATTTCGGCTTCGACTCTGGACGAGAGCGCCTTCATCAAACCAGAGTCGCTGCTCTTGCGCAAAACAAAGGATGGCAATTCTTTGCTTTCCTCTGCCCGTATTTATGGAGCGAAACCAACAATAGCCTGAGTGTATTACAGGAGACGGATCCTCTGTATTGATTAGATCTTTTCCTAAATCTCGATGGCGATTTGCTGGTGCAGTGTATTCGATCTTCCGTCCTTCGCTGAGTTGATTGGTTTTTCTTGGGATGTAAGTTGTTCTTTGGATCGATGCTTGAATGTGACTACTTATGCATTTTATGCTCTCTGTCAAGTGTCCTGAAGCTGTTGAAACCATGCCCGTCACACGCTTGCTGGATCTGTGAGCCTGGGCAATGTCAGGATTGGCCTGTGTCATGGCAGAGGCTGGAAGGTATCTCTGTTATTGTGCCTCAACGCACCTTCCGGATTTCCAACTGCGTTATTCGCATGTTTATCAGCTTCCCCATTGAACGTGTGAAGGATATGGTAGAATCTGATTTTTTCAAAGTGTTTGAGAAGGAGATTGATGTGTTGGATATGTTGCTGAAGGTTGCTGTTTGGTGATCTCCGATTGTGGTTCATGAGACCAATGATTATGGAGGAATCTCCAAATACAAGAGCTTTTCTGATCCCCATGCTTTTTAATTGCAACAACCCTTGATAGAGAGCTAGGGCCTCTGCATTGTTATTTGTTTTTTTTCCAAGACTCCATTCATAATTGCAAATTTCTTCTCCTAATTCATCTATGATGACACCTCCTGCGCCTACTGGTCCTGGATTGGCCTTTGAGGCGCCATCAAAGTATAAAATTGGGCAATTGTTACTCTGGATCCACCTCTTGTAGTCCTGGGTTGGAAGTCTGATTTCCCACTCCCTGGTCTGATTTTGATGCTGTCTGTCAGTTCTCTGTATACTCTGTTGATGTCCTGGACTGTCAAGAATATGCCTAATCATTGACCTCTCCTCTACTGAATAATCTGCTGCTTTGGTTGTCCCTGAGTGTTTTGCTGCAATTGTCTCCTGCGCCAAGAGGTGAGCTTTGTTGCATGTCTTCCATACATTACTCTCTTTGTTTTGGAAGATTTTTTTGTTTCTTGTGAGCCAGATTTTCCATAGTAGGTTGTGAGGTATGATATCCCAAGTTCTTTTGACAATCTTGCTCCTTTTATCTTTCCAAGGGCAGTTCCTTCTCCAATCTTGGATTGCCTCTGCAATATTCTGATGAGATTGCCATGTTATATTGCCCAAGTTGGACAAGTTGATCCAGCATTTCTTCGCGAAGGTACAATCAAGGAATAGATGGTGGATGGTTTCCTCTGCTGAGCAGCAATTGGGGCAAATTGAAGGTCCATGTATCCCTCTCTTTCTTAGATTTTCAGAAGTGAGGATTTTGCCTTTTAACAGCAGCCATATGAAGAATTTGACCTTGGGGATTGCCTCAGATTTCCATATTGTTCTCCATTGATTCCATATAGGAATCTAATAAGTGTTGTTGCAAATGAATTGGTAGCCAGACTTGATGGTATAGCTTGAGCCCGTGGGGTCCCATCTAAATCCATCTGCTTCTCCTTTTTTAATGGGAGCTCTGTTCTGAAGGTTTTTATGGAGGACTTGGTAGCTTATTTCTAAGTTTGGGGGAATAGCTGGAAATTCCCAGCTAGTCCAGGCTCCTATGTCAACATCCCATTTTGAAATTTGATCAAGCCTCTGAATGCCTTTGCTATTAAGATAGAGAATGAAGGGAATGGTTTCTTCGACTGTGTTTAGAGGTTGGAAACCCATTATCTTATCAGTGGCATAATTTATACTGCTCCCTCCCCCCGGAATCTTTGAGGTATTTTGTCTGAGTATGGGAATTGCTTTCTTACAGAGATGCCAGATTTTAGTAGAGTCTCTACTAGGAATATCAATATCAAGGAGTCTTTGCCTATTGTCAGAGAGATATTTGCATTCAATGACCTGTTTCCACCAAGCTTTTGGTTCATTGATTAATCTCCAAGCCATTTTGATCCCAAAAGCGAGGTTTAGAATTTTGGGGGCTCTAATTCCCAGCCCACCTCTATCTGAAGATTGAATTACGCTTTTCCAATTGACCAAATTGAATCTATTTTTTTCTTTTTTTCCTCCTTGCCATAAAAAGTTGCGGAGGGCAGTTTCCAGCTTATAGTGAAGAGAGGCAGGAGCTTGGTAAAGAGTGAATCGGTATAGAGGTAAGGAGGAAATACCTGATTTGAGCAAGATTAATCTGCCTGCTGGGTTGAGCCATTGAGTTCCCCATTGCTGGACCTTCCTTTTGACTTTGTCTATTATTTCATTCCAGGTAGTGGCTTTTAGAGAGCCCATGGTGACCGGCATCCCAAGGTAGGTGAAGTGGTCCCAGGTTGCTTTGTAGGCAACACCAAAAATGTTGGCTATGCTGTGAGCTGTTTGATTGGAGATATTCCATCCATAAATGCAACTTTTTTGAAAGTTGACTTCTCCCCCTGAGCACTCCATGAATTGATCGAGGAGGATTTTGAAGCGCCTTGCTATAGTAGTAGATGCCCCTCCAATGAGCAGAGTGTCGTCAGCAAATTGTGAGTGGTTGATGTTCTTCACTCCGTTTCCAAACTTGATACCAGAGATGAGGCCAACTCTTCTGTTGTGTTCAAGGGTGCTGCTAAAAGATTCGGCCATCAAGATGAAAAGATAAGGGGAAAGAGGGCAACCTTGCCTTAACCCTCTTGAGGATTGAAATGCTTCGCAAGGGCGGCCATTTATGAGAGGCGAAATCCAGGGGCCAGAGAGACAAGCAGCAATGGTGCTGATGAAGGCAGAATTGAATCCCATTTTCCTCAAGACAACAAACAAGAAGGAGTGTCTTACTCGATCAAATGCATTGGCTAAGTCAAGCTTAAGAACGAAGCCTTTCTCCTGCCTTGAAGTGCTGGAGTGAATAGCTTCTTGGACCAAGGTGATGGTATCATGAATTTGCCTGTTGGACATGAAGCCTCCTTGATTTTCAGATATAAGGGAAGGGAGGAGGGGCTGGAGCCTAGCTGCTATAATTTGTGCAAAGATCTTGTAGGAAGTGTTACACAATGAGATAGGTCGAAATCTGGAGAAGGAAGTGGGGCGATTTTCTTTAGGGATGAGGGCGAGGAAAGTTGAGTTTGTGAAGCCCCCCATTTTCTTTTTCCTTTGGATTCCATTCATCATTTTAACAAGGTCTTTTTTTATCAAATGCCAATGGTCCCTATAAAAATTTATTAGGAACCCGTCTGGACCTGGAGACTTGTCTGGTTGTAAAGTCCAAATGGCTTTTCTGATTTCCTCCTCTGTTATTTCACTGTTTAAGCTGTTATTCTCCTCAAGAGAGATTTTTTCCGGTAGATGCTTAAGGAGCGCCGAATAGTCAGCGTCTCCTTGGTTTTCCGTGAGGAGACATTTATAATGGAGGAAGGCAGCTCGTTTGATGGATTCTTGGTCATTATGCTGGCTGCCTTGGCTGTCAATTATAGTGTTTACATTGTTCCTTGTTTTTTTTGCAGTGGCATGCTTATGAAAGTATGCCGTATTTTTATCACCTTCCTTTAACCATAATTCTCTTGATTTGATTCTCCACTTGATCTCTTCCGCTCTCTTGATTTGAATTAGCTTTCCTTGAACATCCCATTCTTTGCTTTTCAGCTGATGAGTGAATCCATGATCCTCTATTTGTTTATGAATCTCTTCCAAGTCCTGCTGTATTTTTTCCCTTATTTTTTCTGGCTCTTGATAGCTGACTTTTGCCCAATCCTTGAGTGCTTTCCTTATGTTTCGAAGTTTTGTTTCCCATATGTGATTTGGAGAGCCTTCAACGTGATGCTTCCAAGTTGCTTCTATGATAGCCTCGGCCTCGGCGTTGTCTCTCCACAGAGGATTGTACCTGAACGGAATTGGTCCCAAATGAGCTTGGGAGTCCAGCGTTAAGAGAATGGGGAAGTGATCAGAGGCTGTAACACTGAGAATTTTGGTGTGGCCTGCAGCAAAGGAGGAGAGGAGGGAGACATTGACCAAAATTCTATCCAACCTTTCCATAATGTTGCCTGGCCCCAACCTTCTGTTGTTCCAAGTATATTTCCTATTTTTTGGGATGATATCCAGCAGTTCATGTTCAGCCATTATCACTTCCATCTGTCTTCTGAAGGGATCGGAGGTGAAGGTGCCCCCCCTTTTCTCATTCACATGAAGAATTAAATTGAAGTCTCCAGCAAGAATAACATTTGAGTTCTGTTCGTTGTCTATTTCTTCCTTCAGTTCTTTCCAACATTGTTCCTTTTCCCGGTAATGGTTGGGGATATAGACATTATAAATGATGAAGTCACAGCTCTCTTCCTTGTTGATAAGATTGGTCCTGACCCAGTTTTGGTTGAGGACAGAGGATTTGCAGTCCCAGTACTGCTTATTCCACATAGTTGTGATTCCTCCAGAGGCTCCTCTGGAGTTGCTACTGGCCCCTGAGAATTTTTTTTGGGCATCTATAACTATTTGCATTTCGCTCTGACTTTGCTTGGTTTCCTGTATCAGAACAATTTCAGGTCTTTCTGTTTGAAGAAGATCTCGAAGGGCAGCTGATTTAGAGGGGTGCCCCATACCCCTGCTGTTCCAAGATAAAAGCTTCATCATGAGGCGTTCGAGCGTGGAGGTGCTCGCCTCTCATGATCTTTACCTGCTGTTTCTTTTTCTTGTGAACATGTAATGAAGGATTCCATAGGGGTTTGGATCCCTAGGGCTATGTCCTTTTGCGTGCTTTCTTCCCGATGCTGCTTGGCTGACTTTCTTCCTGGTCCCGGTTTCTTATGGATATCACTGGAGGCACCAATGTCTTTTGAAGAGCTTCTGGTGGTTCTGGGGGGGGGGGGAGGATCAATGAGGGGCTGAGAGGGGGTCGAAGAAATCAAGGGGGGTTCAATCAGATCCGGAGATGGCTGATCAGACTGAGGATCATCAGAGGATAAAATAAGGAAGGGGTTGGAGGAGGAGGGGAAGGAAGAGTCAAGGGAAGGTCCAGGAGGGTTAAAAGAGGGAGAGGAGGGGCGGGGGGAGGAGGATCCCGGTTGTTCAGAAGGTGGATCTTGTTTTGACTGAGGTGCTGCTTTCTTTTTTTTCACAGTTTCCCACTGTTCTCCTTGGTCCTCAGAATCAAGATTAGTAATTTTAGAGCATCTATTGGCAAAGTGGCCGTATTCGTGACATACCTTACATTTAAAGGGAATTTGCTTGTAGTCCAGCTGCTGTATGTAGCTCCAGTCATCCACCTTCAGCTTGATGGCTTCTGGTAGGCCTTTTCCAAGGTCCACTTCTACGCAAATCCTTGCACAAGCCTGCATGTTATCTTTAGGCTCGCTTCTGTCGATGTACTTGCCTACTGCATTCCCTATTGATTTTACCGAGTCATCTCCCCAGCAATGCAGGGGGAGATGGGGAAGACGGACCCAAACCGGAACCGCATTCGAGATATCAAGTTCAGGGTCGAAGTCAGGAGTCCATTTGTTCAGATATAACCCTCGAGAGTCCATAAAATAGGGCCCGTTCCTGAATATCAGATCCTTATCTGCTTTGGTTTCAAAATGGAAGGTATAATAGCCTTTGCCGCAGAATCGAATCGAAATCTTTCCTTGAGTTTTGTCAGACCAGTTCCTTTCCACCCATCTCTGAACTGTCTTTGGTGAAGGCCATAAGCCCGTGAACTGCCCTATGAGCCCTTTTTCTGCTAGAGATAAAGCAGCCATTCGTGGAAGAGAAGGAGGTAGCTGAACTTCTTGGAGTATATCAAGTTTCTTGACAAATTTTGATGTTGTTGGTTTCGGACGGGCGGGGGGCAGAGATTTTACCAAATCAGAGAAAGCTTTCTCTGCATCCCCAGAAGATGGATCAGAATGGGCCATGGCGGAGGCCAGGCCCCCAAACAGGCCTCGCGGCCCAGGCCGAGGCGAAGCTGCTGCTGCTGCGATTCTCCAGTCCCGCGCTCCAGCTCCGCGCGCACTCTCCCTCTTAATAACATTATTAATCATAATTATTTTAAGAAATTATTAACATTTAGTAACACAATAAAAACATTAAAATTATTAATAACATTTAAAGATTAATGTTAATAACATCTTATTAATAATATTGATAATAATAATAAATTATTTAATATTTAATATTATAAATATTTAATATTTTAATATTCAATATTAAATATTAGTAAAAGACATCTCTCTTATTGGATTAATATGATAAATACAAGGGTTTAATCTTTTAGGTTTATAATAGTAATGTTTTAGATTTATTAATCCATTAAGTTTATAATATTAATCCCTTATATTTCTAATTCTAATATTAGGGTTTATAATCCTTCAGTTTCATATATTAAGCTTATAATATGTCTTGGTTTTATAATATTTATACTAAGGTTTCTAATATTAATCATTGGATTTATATTCATAGGTTTTAACATTAAGCCTATGGTTTATAATATTAATCTTAGGGGTTAATATCAATTCCTTAACTTTATAATTATTTGGGTTTATAGTATTAATCCTTTGGGTTTATGAATCCCTTGGGTTTTTAATATTAATCCTTTGGGTTTATCAATACCTTAGGTTTATAATATTAATCCATTAGGTTTAAAATTATCCCCGAGGTTTATAATCCATTGAGTTTATAATATTAATCTCTTCGGTTTATTAATTTCTTGGATTTATATTATTAATCTATTGGGTTTGTAATATTAATCCTAAGGTTTATAATATTGAACTTAGGGTTTATATTCATAGGGTTTAATATTAATCCTAGGTCTAATGCTATTGGCTTGGGTTTTAATATTAATCCAATGGATTTATTAATCTAATCGAATAGTATTAATATCTTGGATTTTCAATGTTAATCCCTTTAGTTTATTAACGTAAGGATTCATATTCCTAGGGTATAATATTATTGATAAGGTTTATAATATCAATCGAGTTTAATATAAATCCCCTTAGCTTATAATCCATTGGGTTTGTAATGTAAATTTCTTGGATTCATAATATTATTTATAGGGTTTATATTCCTAGGGTTTACAATATTAATCCCTTGAGTTCATTAATTTTAGGGTTTATATTCCTACGATTTAATAGTTATCTAGGGTTTAATGTTTTTTTTTTGTAAGCTTAGGTGGGACCTTCTCATTTTCGAGTTTTTACATGTCCGTTATTCACCCCATTTCCAGGGAGGGTAGCACAAGAATCGAACCCAAGATCTCCGGTTCGGTGAGACTTCATTTCCACAGCCATTGCCACTTGAGCTACCCCATGCGGACATCTAGGGTTTAATGTTATTCCCTTGGGTTTTTAATATTAAGCCCTTGCCTTTATTAATCCATTAAGTTTATAAAAACAAATTATCATTAATAATAACAATAACATTTAAATTAATATTATAAATTATTATTGAGGGAATATTATCAACCATATTATTAATAAAAAATCATTAATAACATCATTAATAAAATATTAATAATGTTTAAAAATTTGTTTTTTTTTTTACAGAAACGGTTATGATGCTTTATATTAATCTTGGGCAGAATGCCAAATTCTGATTACATTTTGAGCTTCTTTGTCTTGCTGCATTTCTTTGCTAAGGATGTAGCTGAAGCTTACAATTTTCTTCCTACGGTAGACCCCTACTGAGTTGATTTCAGAGATTTTCCCCCACTTGTAAATACAAACAAATTGATTTAGAAGCAGACAGTAGAACATGACAACAGATTATTTACGGAATGGGCTCCCATGATTCTTCATCCTCTATCTTTTTGGTCCCAGCAGAAAGAAGGACAACTTTATTGGCTTCTATGTTCGCCTTTTTATTATGGATTCTTAACACGTGATAGTATTTCAAATCCTGGAAGCTTTTTTCCATATCTTTGATCCTGATAATCAGCCTTGCAAGATTGAGGTCCTGTACTGGGGTGTTGGTAATCATTGCATTTATAATGACTTGAGAGTCACCTATGACAATTACTTCATTTATGTCCAGTTCTTTGAGTATCTTGAGTCCTTGGAAGAGAGCCAAGGCTTCAGCTTGGATGCTGGTAGTGTAGTCTAGTCCCCAGGTGTAGGAGTGAATTTTTTCCCCGGATTGATTTATGACAACACCTCTTGCACCTGCTTTGCCCGGATTTCCCTTAGCTGCTCCATCAAAGAAAAGGAAGTGCCTTGCTTGCGATTTTAGCCACTCTTGAAACTCATTTTCAAGTTTTCTTCTTTGCCATTCTTTGAAGATGAAGGCTTTTTTGATTGTTGGCTGAAATTGGAGTTATAGCATTGATCCCCATGCTATGTCCTGCTGTCTGAGGTTATTGTCATCTTTTATATCCATTAGGCATTCCTTTATATGGCTTTTTATCTTGGCTTCCAAGACTTTGTGATTCTGCTTTGTGTCTCTAAAGATTCTTTTGTTACGTTCTATCCATAGCTGCCAACAGATGATTTTTGGAGGGAGGACCTGGGAATCTGTTTGACCATTCAGCGAAAAGATCGTAAGAGGAGCAAGGGACAGTGAAATTTGGATCCAAGTCGTGAGTAAAATGGGACCAAATCTGCCTGGAGAAATTACATTCTAGCATTAGATGGTTTGCTGTCTCCACGCTTTCATTACACAGAGGGCACATGGAAGGGCCGTGGAAGCCTTTTTTCTGCAGATTGTCATACGTTAATATTTTCCCGTGACAGAAGGCCCAGGCGAAGAAATCGACCTTGGGCCATGAGGGCTGATGCCAAACGCTTTGCCACGGAGCTGGATTCTGAGGGACGTGAGGTTTCTCAATCAATTTGGCGTACCCCTGTGCGACTGCATAACCTTTGATTTTTGATCCCCAGCCCATCTCGTCTCTCTTCTTCGATTGCATGGGAGCCAGTCCTTGGAGGGCGTCTAACAGCGTGCTCCACTCAGCTTTCATATTTTCTGGCACATTTAATCGTTTCCAGCCTGCCCAAATCAGATTGTTCCAGCATGAAATATCCCACAGAGATTTTATTCCTTTTCTGTCCATCAAGCAGCGCAACGAATTTATGGAGGCTCTGGCTTCAATTGGCTCTTTGTTCATGATTCTGTCTGACCAAATACTGATGTTTTTACCGTTGCCTGGTATCCAGTAGGAGTGATCGATTATTAGAGATGTGGCTGTGTAATATATTTTGAGGAATGTCGAATTAGTCAGGCGTATCACATTTTTTAAGCATCTTAGTCTTGGTCCTCTGAAATATTTTTTCCAGATCACCTTTTGAGCCCAGCCAGGATTGGGGGCGATGATCCTCCACACTATTTTTGCTGCCATTGCTACATTTTGTTGACGGAGGTTCTTAAAATTTAGGCCACCTTCCCACAACGGCTTGGATATGATGTCCCAGCTGACAAGAGGGATCTTTTTTTGATTTTGTTTCCCTCCTTTCCAAAAAAATCTCCTTATGTAATCCTCCATTTTGTGTAATATAGATGCCGGAGCGAGGGACCTGCAAATTGGAATAAGGGCAAGCTGTTGAGAACTGATTTAATTAAGACTGTTTTTCCTGCAGCATTCAACCAGGAGTAACCCCAGGCTTGAATATTTGCTTTGAAATTTTCTAACTGCGGGAGCCAATCTTTGCTGGTTGGTCTCTTTTGAGATATTGGAAGGCCCAGGTATTTGAAGGTCGACCAGGTGGAGGAAGCTTCGAAACCCAAGAATCTTGATAAGGCAGACAACAGTTTAGGCGAGGTGTTCCAACTGAAAATATGACATTTTCTTTTGTTTACCACACTGCCTCAAGCTTCACTAAATTCATCCAGCACCTCTTTAAACTTTGTGGCTGAGGGAACAGAGGCAGGACCTAACAGAAATGTGTCATCTGCAAATAAAGCATGATTGATATTTTTGGTTCCTCTTGCAATCCGCAGTCCATTGATCTCTTGATCCTGCAACTTTTTATCAAGCAGGAAGTTGAAGGCTGAGGCCTGGATGACAAAGAGAAGGGGGGATAGAGGGCACCCCTGCCTGAGTCCTCTCGAGGCTTTAAAGAAGTCAGTGGCTCTTCCGTTAACAAGGGGAGCTATCCAAGGCTCCGAGATGCAAGCCCAGATCCAATTAATGAAGTTTGTTCCAAAACCTAGCTTACACATGACATTCAAGAGGAAGCTATGATTGACACGGTCAAAAGCATTTGCTAAATCAAGTTTGATCACCATACCTCGCTCTTTTCGGAGTTGGCTCGAGTGTATTGCCTCCTGGACCAGTAGAAAATTGTCCACGATTTGCCTCCCATAGATGAAGCCTCCTTGGTTCTCTGGAATTATTTTGGGAGGATAAACTTCAGTCTATTTGCAATTACTTTGGTGATCAGCTTGTACCCTGTATTACATAGAGAAATCGGCCGAAATCTGTTGAAGTTGTTGGCCCCTTTTTCTTTAGGTATGAGTGCTAAAAACGCAGAATTTGTACTGCCTCCGATTTTCTGAATGTTTTGGGATTTTTGTACCATTTTGAGAAGATCTTTTCAATAATTGGCCAGCACGTTTGGAGGAATCTAGTTGAGAAACCATCCGGCCCAGGGACATTGTCCGAATCCATGTCGAAGAGCACCTTTTTCACCTCCTCTTTTGTGACTTTGGTCTCCAACAGTTCATTGATTCGCTGAGAAATTATAGAGGGTATATTATGTAATATCTCCGGAGAATGACTTGGATCCTTGTCTTCACTATATAAATTCTGAAAGTGAGTAAACGCAACTCTCTTTATATGCTCGAAGTCCTTATGGATATCTCCCTCCTCTTTAATTTCTGAGATAGTATTGAAGCATTTCCTTGCCTGGGCTTGTTTATGAAAATAAGAAGTGTTCCTATCCCCTGCTTTGAGCCAGAGGTTCCGAGATTTCATTCTCCAATACTCTTCTTCAGCTAAGTAGGCCTTGTGGTATTGCTGTTGTAGAAGGGTTTCTTGTTCTAATGAGTCCTTTGTAAGAATTGAATTTTCCATACTATTTTCGTGAGAAGTAAGAGCTGCTTTAATGGTTTTCCTTGTTATGGTTGGGTTGGGCAGTGTTTTGGCCCATCTTTTTAGGACTCTTTTTATCCTTCTGAGTTTTTCCTCCCAAATATAGAATGGTGATCCATTGACCGGATAATTCCAACATTCCTTGACTATTTGCATGAAATCATTCTCCTTTACCGAAAGAGGGCTGAACCTAAATGGGATGGGGCCTAGATCATGATGGGTTAACAAGTCTAACATAATGGGCTTATGATCAGAGATGCTGTTGGCAAGTATATGCATTCTAGGCTCTAATCCTAGCAGCAGAAAGGAACTTTGAATGATAAACCTATCTAACCTGGCAACAATGTGGTCAGGGCCCATTCTTTTATTAGACCAAGAGTACTTACCTGAAGAGGGTTTAATCTCCAGCAAATCCCAGTCTTGCACTATGTCCTCAACCCATTCTCTAGCCGGGTCTCTAACTATGCTGCCTCCCCTTTTTTCTGAAGGGTGTAAGGTAAGATTGAAATCGCCAGCAATTATTATGTTTTCCAAATCTGTCAAATCTGCTTGCTGTCTTAGAGAGTCCCAACAATCTTTTTTTCCCCAACGTTAACTGGAGAGTAAACGTTGAAGAGGCAGAACGTTTGCTTAGACTCCAGATTCTGCATTTTTAGCATCAACCAATGGGTATTCCTAGCCTCTAATAGAACTATAAATTTATTGGGGTTCCAGAGAGTACCTATTCCTCTTGAGGCGCCCCAGACGGAGATTTCTCTTGCTTCACTTTTACTCCAAACTTTCTTGCTTGTTTGGAGGAAGACTATGTCTTCCAGCTTTGTCTCCTGGACGACAAGTAGATATGGGGTTTCTGTCCTGATTAGACTTCTGGTGGCTTCTTCCTTCATTTTGCTCCCCATCCCTCTGTAGTTCCAAGAGATGACCTTCATTATTTATGCTTCAGGTGAGCTCCCTTGGAGCCTTGGGGCGGGTTTTTCAATATCTTTGGCTTTGAAGCTAGCATTTTTTCCAAGGTTGGCTGGCTTCCCTGGATTTTTTCTTTGTAAGTCTCCTGTTCCCTTTTTTCCCTATCTATTTTTCGGCCTCTTATTGATCTTCTTACCGGGGTGTGGGATTCTCCTATTTCTCCTTCCTCTTTTGATTCTTCCGTTTCTTGCTCTTCTTCTTCTTCCATGAATATGCCTTTTGGGCTTGGTCCTTTGAGAGAGGCCGAGGGAGCTTCTTCCTCATCCTCTTGGGCTGTGGCTTTGAGATTTTCCACTTCTTTGGGGGAATCAGGAGGTGTGCTTTTCCTTGAGGATTCTGGCTTTTGGGTCTCTACCTCTGGAGTGCCTTCTATCGGTTGGCTTAAGAGGAAGAATTTGTTCTCTTGCGCCTTTTTGGTAGGAGGCTTCTGAGCATTACCCTGAAAGTTGCCTTTGCTGGAAGGTCCACTCTGTTTCTGTCCCCTGTGGTTGGTTCTGGCTCTTTTTACTTGATTCCATCCCTCTTCATTTCCTTTCTCTGGCTCTGGATTAGTCGGGCAGTTTCTAGTGAAGTGCCCATACACGTGGCATTTCCTGCATTTGAATGGCAGCTGTTCATAATCCAAGATCTGCACATGGGACCAGCTACCGACTCTGATTTTAATTGGTTATGGTAAACCCTCCTCTAGATCTACCTCCACACAGATCCTGACACAATCATATTGATCCTTGTTGCTTGCCCGATCTATGAATTTCCTGAGGGAGTTGCCAACAAGGAGTCCCAGTTCCAAAAGTGAACCGACAGATTTGGTAGACGAACCCATACTGGAATAACCTTGGAACATCTACTTCTGGATCGAAATCCGCAGTCCATTTGTTTAGGTAGAGACCCTGAGGACCCATGAAATATGGTCCATTTCGAAAGATCAGGTCTTTGTCCTCTCTGGAGGTAAATTCAAAAAGGAAAAACCCTCTTCCTAGAAAGTAAGAGGTAACGCTTTGACTGATCAGAGGCGCCCAGTTCCTGTTAACCCATTGCTTTGTAGTTTTCGGGGAGGGCCAAAGTCCCGTGAATTGGCCAATAAGACCCCGATCCGCCAATGACAAAGCTACTTGCATGGGAGTCTCCGGAGGCAAGGAGATCTCTGGAATTTCATCTAGCTTCTTGACAAATTTGGAGCCATCGTTTCTTTTTTTCGGAGGCAGACCTGCCAGGAGTTGATTAAATGCTTCTACAGCAAGATTGTAGGGTGGATCTTGGCCCTGAGACTCCATCAGGTTTGATGCCGGCCGCCACACGGGCAGTGCAGCATAGGCCACACCCTAGCCAGAAGAAGAGCTGAATGCCTTAGATCCGATCAGATCTAATTCAAGAAGGCCCGCAGGTTGCAGGATCGGCGAACAACAAGGAGATCGCAGGCTTAGAGCCCGCAGGGGGCGGGTCTCGAGAGGAGCCGAGGCTCGCAGAATAGGCCTGATCACCGAGGACGCCCAACGCTCTCTTCAAGCACCTCAATCCAATGTTTAAAAAATTGTTAATAACATTATTAATCATAATTATTTTCAAAAATTATTAACATTAAGTTTTATTAACACACTAACAACATTGAAATTATTAATAACATTTAAAAACTAGTATTAGTAATAAAATTTAAATATTAATGTTAATAACACCTTATTAATATTATTGATAATTGAAAAAAATATTTAATATTTAATATTATATATATTTAATATTTTAATATTCAGTATTTATAATATTAAATATTAGCAAAAGACATCTTTCTTATTGGACTAATATTATAAATCCAAGGGATTAATAGACCTAAGGATTTAATCCCTTGGGTTTATAATATTAATCCCTTGGATTTATTAATTCAGTGAGTTTCTAATATTAATCCCTTGGGTTTCTAATACAAATGTTAAGGTTTATAATCCTAGAGTTTCATATTTTAAACTTATAATATATCTTGGTTTTATAATATTGATCCTATGTTTTCTAATATTAATCATAGGGTTGATATTCATAGGTTTTAATATCAAACCTATTGTTTATAATATTAATCCTAGGGGTTAATATCAATCCCATAATTTTATAATTCTTTGGTTTTATAGTATTAATACTTTGGATTTATTAATCTTAGGGGTTATGTTCCTACAATTTAATATTAATATCTTAGTGTTTATTATTAATCCCTTTGATTTATCTATCCCTTGGGTTTTTAATATAAATCTTTTGGGTTTATCAATCCCTTAGGTTTATAATATTAATCCCTTGGGTTTAAAATTATCCCCCTCAGTTTATAATCAATTGATTTTATAATATTAATCTCTTCGGTTTATTAATTCCTTGGATTTATAGTATTAATCTCTTGGGTTTATAATATTGATATGAGGGTTTATATTTGTAGGGTTTAATATTAATCCTAGGTCTAATTTTATTTTCTTCGGTTTATAATCCCTTTGGGATTTTAATATTAATCTAATGGGTTCATTAATCTAATCCAATAGTATTAATCTCTTGAGTTTTTAATATTAATCCCTTGGGTTTATTTATCTAAAGGTTCATATTCCCAGGGTATAATATTATTGATAAAGTTTATAATATCAATCCTAGAGTTTAATATAAATCCCTTGGATTTATAATCCATTGGTTTGTTATATAAGTTTCTTGGGTTCATACTATTAATTATAGTGTTTATATTCCTAAGGTTTCATATTAAGCCTAGGGTTTACAATATCACTCCCTTTAGTTTATTAATTATAGGGTTTATATTCCTAGGGTTTAATATTCATCCTAGGGTTTAATGTTATTCCCTTGGGTTTATAATCCCTTAGGTTTTTAATATTAATCCCTTAGGTTTATTAATCCATTAGGTTTATAATATTAGTCATAATTTTCATGATATGAATATTTAGGTTTAATGTTTATTTTATGGTTTATAATATTTATCATAAGGTCTATATCCCTTTAGTTTATAATATTAATCCCTTGGGTTTAATATTGTTCTCTTGGGTTTATAATCCCTTGGGTTTTTAGTATTAATAACATAGGTTTATTAGTCCCTTGGGCTTATAATATCAATAGTTTATTACTGTGAGATTGGAATGGTACAAAAATGTATCCAACATCATATTATGACAAATATTGTCTCAATATGAAAATAAGTTTAACAATCATTGCCGCATTGCTACAATAGAAAACTTGGATTTAATACAATGGTTAGAATATTAGGGCCTTTTAATATTTCGTTTATAATAATAAAGTTTAATATTGGGTTTATAATTTGTAGTATTATGGTTTATAATATTAATCTTAGGGTTTACCATTAATCCCTTGGGTTTATCAATCCCTTAGGTTTTTAATATTAATCTTTTGGGTTTATCAATTCCTTAGGTTTATAATATTAATCCCTTGTATTTAAAATTATCCCCCTCAATATATAATCCATTGACATTGTAATATCAATCCATTAGGTTTATTAGTTCCATGGATTTATAGTATTAATCTCTTAAGTTTATAAGATTAATCTTAGCGTTTATATTCATAGGGTTTAATATTAATACTAGGGTCTAATGTTATTCTCTTGGGTTTATAATCCCTTGGTTTTTAATATTAATCCAATGGGTTTATTAATATCTTCGTTTTATAATATATATTCTAAGGTTTCTAATATTATTCATAAGGTCTATATTCATAGGTTTTAATATTAAGGCTATGGTTTATAATATTAATCTTAGGGGTTAATATCAATCCATTAAATATACAATTCTTTGGGTTTATAGTATTAATTCTTTGGGTTTATTAATATTAGGGTTTATGTTCCCTATGATTTAATTTTAATATCTTAGGGTTTACTATTAATCACTTGGGTTTACTAATCCCATGGGTTTATCAATCCCTTGGGTTTCTAATATTAATATTTTGGGTTTATCAATCTCTTAGGTTTATAATATTAATCCCTTGGATTTAAAATTACCCCCCTTAGTTTATAATCCATTGAGTTTATAATATTAATCCCTTCGGTTTATTAATTCCTTGGATTTATAGTATTAATCTCTTGATTTTATAATATTAATACTAAGGTTTATAATATTGATTTTAAGCTTTATATTCCTAGGGTTTAATATTAATCCTAGGTCTAATGTTGTTCCCTTGGCTTTATAATCCCTTGGTTTTTTAATATTAATCCAATGTGTTTATTAATCTAAGACAATCGTATTAATCTCTTGGGTTTTAAATATTAGTCCCTTAGGTTTATTAATCTAAGAGTTCATATTACTAGGGTATAACATTATTCATAAGGCTTATAATATCAATCCTACGGTTTAATAATGTTTATAATATCAATCCTAGTGTTTAATAAGGTTTATAATATCAATCCTAGGGTTTATAATCCATTGGGTTTGTGATATAAAATTTCTGGGTTCATAATATTAATTATAGGGTTTATATTCCTAGGGTTCAATATTCATCCTAAGGTTTAATGTTATTCCCTTGTGTTTATAATCCCTAAGGTTTTTAATATTAAGCCCTTAGGTTTATTAATTCATTAGGTTTATAATATTAATCATAAGGTTCATGATATGAATCTTTAGGTTTAATGTTTAGTTTATGGTTTATAATATTTATCATAGGGTCTATATCCCTTTAGTTTATAATATTAACCCCTTTGGTTTAATATTATTTGCTCGGGTTTATAATCCCTTAGGTATTTAGTATTAATAACTTGGGTTTATTAGTCCCTTGAGCTTATAATATCAAAGGTTTATTACTATCACTTTGGAATGGTACAAAAATGTATCCAACATAATATTGTGACAAACATTGTCTTAATATGAAAATAAGTCTGACAATCATTGTCGCAATGTCACCATACATTGTAACTTATTCAATGTTGCATTGTTACATTACAAAACTTGTATTTAATACAAGGTTTATAATATTAAAGTTTAATATTGGGTTTATAATTTGTAGTATTAGGGTTTATAATGTTAATATTAGGGTTTACTATTAATCCATTGGCCTTTGGGTTTATCAATGCATTAGGTTTATAATATTAATCCCTTACATTTAAAATTACCCCGCTCACTATATAATCTATTGAATTAATAATATCAATCCTTTGGGTTTATCAATGCCTTAGATTTATAATATTAATCCCTTATGTTTAAAATTACCCCGCTCACTATATAATCTATTGAATTAATAATATCAATCCCTTAACTTTAGAATTCTTTGGGTTTATATTATTAATCCTTTGGGTTTATTAATCTTAGGGTTTATGTTCCTATGATTTAATATTAATATCCTAGGGTTTACTATTAATCCCTTGGGTTTATCAATCCCTTGGGTTTTTAATATTAATCATTTGGGTTTATCAATCCATTAGATTTATAATATTAATGCTTTGGGTTTAAAATTAACCCCCTCAGTTTATAATACATTGAGTTTATAATATTAATTCCTTCACTTTATTAATTCCTTGGATTTAGAGTATTGATCTCTTAGGATTATAATATTAATCCTACAGTTTATAATATTAATCTTAGGGTATATATTCCTAGGGTTTAAGATTAATCCTAGGTCTCATGTTATTGCTTTGGATTTATAGTCCCTTGGGGTTTTAATATTAATCCAATGGGTTTATTAATCCCTTGGTTTTATAATATTGATCCTAGGGTTTCTAATATTAATGATAGGGTTTATATTCCTAGGTTTTAATATTCATCCTATGGTTTATAATATTAATCTTAGGGTTTAATATTAATCCCTTAAGTTTATAATTCCTTGAATTTATAGTATTAATCCTTTTGGTTTATTAATCTAAGGTTTACGTTTCTACGATTTAATATTAATCCTAAGGTTTATTGTTATTCCATTGGGTTTTTTATATTGTCACTTGGGTTTAAATGTTAATCCTAAGGGTTATACTATTAATCTTTAAGATTAATGTTTATTTTAGTGTTTATATTGCTTTGGTTTATAATATTAATTCCTTATGTTTAATATTATTCCCATGGGTTTATCATTCCCTTGCATTTATGATATAAATGCCTCAGGTTTATTAATCTAAGGGTTCATATTCCTAAGGTATAATATTGTTCACAAGGTTCATAATATTTTTTTTTTTTTTGTAAGCTTAGGTGGGACCTTCTCATTTTCGAGTTTTTACATGTCCGTTATTCACCCCATTTCCAGGGAGGGTAGCACAAGAATCGAACCCAAGATCTCCGGTTCGGTGAGACTTCATTTCCACGGCCATTGCCACTTGAGCTACCCCATGCGGACCACAAGGTTCATAATATTAATCATAGGGTTTAATTTAAATATCTTGGGTTTATAATATTTCGTCAATATGAAAATCAACCATGATCAATGATGGTCAACCATGTTCAACGATTCTTAACCATGGTCCAATGCCACATTGTGACAAAGATTCTCTCAATATGAAAATCAATCATGGTCAACCACGGTCCAACAATTCATTGTGACAAATATTGTTTCAATATGAAAATCAACGATGGTAAACCAAGTTTGTTTTAGGGTTTATAATTTTTATCTTAGGGTTTATATACCTTAGGTTTACAATATTAATCCTTTGTGTTTTTGGATTTTTAGTATTAATCCCTTGTTTTTATTATTGCCTTGGGTTTATAATATCAATCCCTTGGGTTTATTAATCTGAGGGTTCATATTCCTAGGCTATAATATTATTGATAGGGTTTATAACATTAATCCTAGGGTTTAATATAAATCCTTTGGGATTGTAATATAAATTACTTAAGTTTATAATATTAATCATACGATTTATATTCCGAGGGTATATTATTAATCCTATGGTTTACAATATTAATCCATTCGGCTTATTAATTTTAGGGTTTATATTCCTGTGATTTCATATTCATCCTAGGGTTTAATGTTATTCCCTTGAGTTTTTAATCCCTTAGGTTTTTAATATTAACCCATTGGGTTTATTAATCCATTGAGTTTAATATTAATCTTAGGGTTTAATATTAATCCCTTAAGTTTATAATTACTTGGGTTTATAGTATTAATCCTTTCGGTTTATTAATCTTAGGTTTTATGTTCCTACTATTTAATATTAATCATATGGTTTAATGTTATTCCCTTGGGTTTTTAATATTGTTGATGGGTTTTTATTCACATAAATTTATAATGTTAATCCTATGGGTTGTAATATTAAGCTTAGGGTCTAATGTTTATTTTAGTGTTTATATCGCTTTGGTTTATAATATTAATTCCTTGTGTTTAATATTATTCCCATGGGTTTATCATTCCCTTGTGTTCATTATATAAATACTGTAACAAACCTCCTTAGCATACCTCGGAAAATAGCATGTAGGCCCCATAAATTTTGAAATTTTTGTCTTGATTACAGTTAATATTTCACAGTCATCACGATTCCAGTGAACCAAGGATCATAAACACGGTGAAATATCAAGGAAGAGAATATTATACCCTATGTGTAATATCATATGCTCTCCTGACATGAAACCCTTACAACTACTTTAATGTCTTCATGCAATATTCTATGCAACATTAATAGAACATTTCCCTACATATATTTCCGATAGCATGGGCATGCATCTTACTTCAAGCATAATCAAAGCTACTACTGTCTCATCTATTATGCACATGCAAGAATACCTACACCATCCGTAACCAACACGAGGATGTGGGCGTTTAGATCTAGTTGTCAGATTTTATAATTCAATCAACCACTTACGTTTTCATCCACTTAATAGGTTCTAATGCTACATCATAATGCAATAAGAACATATGCATGATAACAATCCATCATTTTCATCATAAAGATTACTCTTAAGCAACAAAAAGAATGAAGATCGACCTTATTGAGTATACATACCATAGATCCTTTAACCATCATAGACTATTCTGTTAAAGGCATTATACCATATGATTTGTATGCAGCCACCACTATCTTCTATGCTAACTAGAGTCTTTATATAACCTATATACATACTCTGATCCATTAAAATGATGATTACCTTTAGATTCATTGGATATTACACACATCCACATGCATAAAATGAGATTAATTACAAGGATACAGATAGAAGCATCAATAGATATCTTATGTCATGCAAGTACAGAAGTGGAATACATCAAGAAAAACAACTCAGCTTATAGTACCTTAATGCATGGATTAAATAACAGGATAATCTGGCTTCACGATTACAGACTTAGAACCAAAATCATTAATAAGATATAGTTACCATTCTCCTATACAATGATCACATACATTAAAATCATACTATTTCCTTCATTAAATTAAGCGAGCTAACTTTATACCATACTTTTGAATTGAATGATCAAACCATTTCAATAGTAGGAAAACAAATTTAGAGTTAAGAGCCAACATACAACACAATTCTTGCATATGCAACCAACTAAAACCTCACTTGGAGGGAGGAGCACCACCACCCAGCCATGAATCACCTCTGATTCCCCCCGAGCTGAAGATTTTTCCAAGGATCAATTTTCCTCAATTAATCACTGCACTGGGTATCTAATACCCTCTTTCATGATTTAGTTACCATTAGAGTTGTCCCTCTTTTATGGATTTTTCTGTTTTCCTAGGTCTTTTCTGGAAAATCTCGTCTTTATATCCCACAAGGTTTTTCCTCATAAAATCGTTCCTTTATCTCCTGCAAAGCTTTTATGTCTGATGCATCTTTATCTCCCATCCATCCGATGGATCTCCAATCCATCAAATATTATCTAGAATCACATCTAGAAGCTTTATCATGGAAGATTCATCTCTATCCCATTCCTCATGGGATTTGGCAAGCATCTCCTCTCTCTTGGTCCTCCACCCTCCAAGTGATTTATTTTATTAATTTATTTAATAACACATTTTCTTTTCATATTACATATCACTTAAATTTCCTCAACTTGGGTTTATGATAGCTTAACCCCCAAAGGAGGGTATCAAACCTAGCTTCCTCAGCTTAGGTTTACAAACATTTAACACACAAGGGAGGATATCACACCTAGCATTAACTTAGCTTAGGTTTACAATAATTTAGTACACAAGCGAGGGGTGTTACATACTCTCCCCTTAAATTTTTCATCGTCCTCGGTGTATCACGACATCATGTCCGTTCACAGGTAGTTGGTTTCTGAATCAATAGTTCTCATGGCTCTGCCATCTAATGCAATTCTTTCTTATGTAAATCGGTCACAAGGATTCCTCCCATCACATCTCCATCCATATCTACATCGATCTCAATGAGTGCTCTCCTTTCATAGCTACCTATAACATTTTTTTTTTCAAATCATTTCTGAGAATTTATAGATGCAAAAGGTTAACTATGATAAATATCATAATCTGTTACTTAATATTATTAAAGAAATTATTTCTTATCATTTATTTTATCTAAAGAATGCATGTTCACTGGTTGCATTCTTTCAAGCCTTTGTGTTCTTGCCTAACACCTGCTTCTTGCAGTCTCTCTACTTACAATACATTAGTCAGCATATTTTCAACATTAATATTCCTACAAGGTCATAACAAATTAGTTCACATAACAATATATATTCATCGTAATTATATGTATACCAAACTACAATTAACCATGGTTAGTTATACCAATCTTAATTTCCTTTTTCTGTGTAACCTCCAGGCTGGTTTCCCGGCTAGACATCTACCCAATGTCTTTATGCATACCTGCACACAAGGTATATTATACGCACCAATACACATATCACTTTTTTAATCATGTAACACATGTAATACGAAAATACATACAATACCATTTGTGCTACAACCCTTCATACCATCCTCATGGTATCACCTACATGACATAAACTTTATCCACTATGTTAGTATTATGTCAAACATTCCCTTAAATAAAAAAATTTTACTCAGTTGACAAGGGATTTGTATGAGCATGGTTCATTTATGAAATCAGAGAAGGTTTTGTCAAATGTAAATCATTTCCAGATTTCATTTGGTTACAATATGAGTATTATAGTATTGTATTCATGCATATTTTCATCATACTTTTTGCTTAATGTCCTAAAGCCGACTATTAGCTGACAGATTATTAGATCATAATTCATCCCATATGATTTAGTATTTCTCTTTGTATGCCTCAACAACCTATTGGCCATGCATAATTCAGTGTAGTTATACATGAAAGATTTTACTAGTTTCAATCCTACAATCCTTTTAGTTGTAAGTGTTTATGATCTTAGGGTATTTACATGTTAGCTCATCCTTAACATTAAATCACCCTTTACCAAAAGATGAGTTATCTGTTTTATGGATTCTTGTTTGAATTACGCAACATTTCCTTATGCTATCCAGACACCTTATCAATGCAATCCAATAAGAGGACCTCTCAAAATTGCTTGATACAAATTATGCATTTTTTATTTATATGATATAGATCCGTTTTAAATAGATTGTTGGATACAATTTGATTGACCCAGTGGTCTATACCACTTGTGCTACTTCATCAATTACTATGGTTTGTACTCAAGGACACTTATAGGTTCCATTATGCATATCTATCAAAAGATGCATATGTCCTGGAAATCTGTTTAAGTTAAATTTCCCCTTAACCATACTTTCTTCCAAGCGAAGAACAAATCACATTGTATGTAGATGCATTAATCAAAATATTAATTTGAATGACGATTTGTGTCGGTTATATAACCTTGTACTATAACATGTTCTCACCATCCTTTACTTTGGTATAATACTTTCATAGTAATTATACCATTTATAAGTTGTTTTTATAGCATGATGACCATAGTTTAAACTCTGACGAGAATCATAGTCTAGTTTTATGAGAATTGTGATTCTTGCATTCATGAAGGCAACATATGTAAGTGTGCCACTTGAGAAATGATATCTTCCTCCCATATGCATTACAAAATCGAACAACATTACTTTAAAGGCATTTACTCTGTATGCATGCTATATCAACTTTAGTTATAAGATTTTTCATGTCAGTAAGATTAATAACCTTCAATTTCCTTGTCCAGCCTGAATCTTAACATAGTCATGCATACTTTGCCTATTTACTATTGGCACATAACCACATCCCACGCATGGACAAAAAACCAAATTTCTACATGTTATGAATATTTGTAAGTATTGATAGCAGCATAACATTGATTCTACAAGTAACAAACCAAAAATCCTTTCTCAACACTACTATGCCTAACATCTAAGAAACACTACTTTACCAATATAATCATTAGGTCAATCACGCTCTTTCCTTCTACAGAACATACTCCCCTTTAATAGGCATTGGGGTAACCAACATCTTTATGATTGTTGAGAAATGACTTTTACTTTCTCTCAACATGTAAGAGACTATCAATACCAGAATTCATGAGGAAGTGCTTACATGGAAGATTCATATAACTCATTACTATGCATGGATATTAAGCGGGATCCTTTTTTTAACATTTTTAGCAGAATGGCCACTCAGCCAGACTATGGTAACACATACAATTCATGGCAATGCATGGGTATATGTATCATTACAAAACAATACAACAATGATACAACCATGGTTTTCTTTATTATCTAATTTTCTTTTCCAGGGTTAGGTGATTTTATTTAGCCATGCATCTATACTGCATTTGTACCAATCACCATTTAAATCCCTTACCTATTGGAACATTCAATTCCAATATAGTTTTCCACATCGTTCATCAACCAGTTCATGTCATGGTTTGGGATGTTGATCCAATGGTAGAAATTGTGTTAGAGGTTTTAAGCAAAACTTTCTAATTTCTCTTTGTCATTCATAATACCAATTTTTCCCAAGTTTCCTTTCATGTACATCTAGTTTTTATCATGCATATATATGTATTTTATCTTCACTTCCGATACCACAATCTCCACACGCTCAAGCATGACTATTTGAAGATTTACATGAAAGAAATCAAACCACTAAAATAACTATAATTGCAGGTAGAAAACTGCCTTTGATCATATACATCAATCATTACACATAAGGATTTGACTCTTTTATGCAATTTAAAATAAGCAGTTATTTTCTCAAGCTCATGCAAACTATTTTTTTCCATGTAGGATTTCCAAGTCTTGCTAAAAGAGTTTTCTTTTCAACAATTCTTAAATTGTGATATACCATTAAACAATTAATAAATTCATTCATCGAGCTTTATGCAGAATTTTCCCTTACAAAGAAAACATTTTTAGAAACAAATTCTTCATGTTTTACATGATTAACCATACTAGGGAAAAATAATATCAAATTTTTTTTTTAAACATGTAAATATGAAGGATCTAGCTGGGCAACATCCAAATAGATATTTTTGAGAGCTACATTGTAAAGTTGTATTTTGTTGTGGTGTATGGTGATATCATGGTGTGGTGAGTGTAGCTATGTTTGCACCAGAGTGTGGATAAGTTTGATCATAACTTACAGACAAAAAAGAGCATTTGAAAATCTTACAGGCAATGAAATATTATATGATTGGATTTGGGGGTTGACCATTTTTAATAATTCTTTTACATTCACAAATTCATAATTTGATACATTCCCAACTTCATAACTTGATGTAAAATAATTTCCAATAGTTTTTCATAACATGATAACTTTTTGACTCAATTGTTTTTTTTTTCAACTTTCCCATATCACCATGAATAATACTATAAAGTTGAGATTGTTTCAGGCATCACTTTGAGTATAAAAAAAATGGTTTTTCCACTTTAGAGTTTACTCACTTGCCCATTTTACTAATTCTTCCATTTCATATAATTATATGCACTTACATATCATATTACAATCTATAATCATGTTGACAAATGTGCTTGTATCATCCTACATTTCTCAATGTGTGCATTTTTAAGTAGAGAGTTTGTGAGACTCAAATAAAGAGTTTTATTTTTCTAATTAACGAAAAATCTCAGCATACCCATTTCCCACTCGTATATGTTTCTCAGATCTGCATAAGTGTGCGTTTTTAAGTAGAAGGTTTGTGTGACTAAAAGACAGGGTTTTTTAAACACCATTTTAGACATAACTATATATACTAAGCATGATAATTCAAACAATATACAATACATACGATAATTTGAAGCAGTTCCACACATGATTGTATTTGGTCAATTAAATACGCACATACTCCTCTGCTTGGTTACGTCTTTCCCCTCTCAAATTCCATTGGAGGCTTGAACATTCTCGAGCTTTAGAAAAAGAGATGTTCAAAAACCTGCTTGTCATAGGCATGATTGTCTTCCTCACCGATCCATACCATAGTATTCTAACTATACGGAGGTCATAGGCGTTGATCTAACATTAAATATGAAATATTGCGCAATACAAAAAGAAATCTTCAGTTCTTGAAATGAATACTAAAAAAAACATTATAGAAGCAGAAAGCAAAGTAACCAAGATTTTGTATGACACAGAGACATACAACCCTTCCAAATCCTGGCAATCTTGTTATATAGAAGTCATAAGCACTAATTCTAGGACAACCTTACGGAAGTGTTGACAAATACAAATAGAGTCACCCAATGGCCACCTGAGATTGCACATAATTTAAAACAAAGAACAGAACCAAACCATGCTAAGTATAAACAGATGCCTAGAACAATTTGGGAACCCTAAAAATGAATAGAGAGACGTATTCTGGGGAAATATTCGAACTCGGAGTTCCAGATTCTGATGTAACACAGACACAGACTTGCAGGGAAGGAACCTTCATCATCCCACTTCTTATCATCATTTTTTCCTCTATAGCCGCGACCGCTTGGCTGGCCATTCCTCTGAAACTACAAAACAAATTTATATATCATCCATTTCATGTTTAATTTAAATATCCATGCCTTCAATGAAAGTTTGGAACGTGATTTGCAGTATACCTTCCTAAATGGGGGGGTGGCATGTGGATCCTAGTGGAGGAGTTGGATTGTGCTGCGCCAACGCTACAGGGCTCTTTCATGTTGAATGCATGCTGTCGGTGAGTATTTGTGTGTTATCCATATTTGGTAATACTGGGGACTTCTTCGAACCTCAAATCAATGGTAAGATCAGTGCGAACTTCTGCATTCTGTTCAGACAAGATCTGTCCATATATATTGATCGAACAACATATGTTGTCCGCATTCATTGATGGATAAAGCACTAAAAGAATGGCATATGCATTATATTTAGCTTTTATCCTTTGCATCAGATAACCTTATCCTTCTTCTTTTAAAACATTTCTTAAATCAAACTATTGATCGTTATCAGAATCCTTCCTAAAGGTTTATAGCATTGTCAGATTTGATGCTAACTCTCATCTAGGCCACCTTTTTAAAAACCGAAACCACAGTCATGATTCCCTTCCACCTTTAATTTGCATGCATGTTGTTTTAACTATAAAACATGTCCTAAAACATCCCAACCAACGTACCTTCTAATTGTAAAAGAAATCGCTTCTTTCTGTGAGTATATATCATAATTTTTGGAAGGAAAGATAATGATTTATGACTAAATTAATCCGGATAAAAGGCGGTGATAAGGATAATTACTATCCCAATCTATCTATTGGATAGGCACATGGAACGTTATCGTTGTCTTTTTATATATATATATATATACCATCTTTAAAGTCACTCGAAGCCTCCACATCTTTTTTTTTGTTCCTATCTAGCGACATGCTTTTAACTAGTTTCGAACCCTTCACATCGCAGGTTTGTTTGATTTTACTATCTCTTTTACTATCTCTTTCGTGGTGGCCATGTTGAGTGCCTCGACATTTGCTGTAGCTCCACACTACTCCTGTTGTCGTCATGCTCAACGATGGTTACGTGGTGTTATCTTGGATAACGCTCTAAAAAGAGCACAATAGTCATGATAGGTCCAGTCATGGTGAATCACATGTTTCATCAGGTATGAATCTAAATTGACTACTGGTGTATTCCTATAGGACAACGTTATCAGTAGTTGGTGGCGGTGGCTGATCAAACAACCAATATCTGTTTTGGTTGAAGGCTGAAGATGGGTTTCCCATAGGATATGCATAAGAGAACGACCTATAAAGGAATTTTATAGGTATCAGTATGAGCATGAGAGAAAATTGGAAACTTGTTCATGATGAATATTAGGCTAAATAATAACTATAACAAAACTCACAACATCGTCTCGCCAAGCTCTTTCTTCGTAAGTAGTTATAGATACTAGTTGTTTATAAAAGGAAACACTGCAATACATAGAAATATGATGGAATCTTTCTCGAACCTTCAAAGGAAGCAAAGATTCATTAGCTATTAGTAAAAGAAACGTTATAACAGAGAATTTCTAATTACAAAAAGAATTACACCCTTTCGTAGTTGCAACGCAAAATGTAGATGAAGGGAAAAGTGACTGCAATGCCGGGGTAGCGAGCTGATTACCCTGTAAAAACTGCCTTCCATCTTCGTCATTGAATAAACATTAATGAATTGCAACCATATGTTGTTACCATACTTTACAATGCATGTTTAGCCTAGAATATTCCTTCAAGTTCATGAATTTCACTTTTAAAAAATTCCACGTATGTTTTCCTTGATATCTTTTAAAGTAAAATTGGTTGAATTCCTAAAATACTGGATGTCACATAATCTTCTATATATAGAGAGAGATAAGATTAAAACCAAATATCCTTTGGACTACATATAACCCCATTAATTTTTTTTTTAAATTATTAGTTTCGTATAAGGAAGATTTCAAGTAGTTTTATGTCATCATATTATTTTATATGGAGTGGATAGAAATGTCAGCTTCCTCATTTCCCAATAAGCATAATGCACTAAACCCAATTCGGTTTTTATTTCAGCATGATTAATCAATTTATAAGGATATAAAAACCAAACCTCACTGAAATAATATGTTATTTAAACCTTTATATATTATTGACTCTTCAATAACCTGGTTAATATTTGAATTCATCATTAATGAATCTAACTTTCTTGGATGACAAGAAATCATGTTCTATGTTTCAATATTTAACTTCTCCCTTTATAATTTTGGGTTATTTTTTCAGCGAAAATTTACAGAGGTGGATGAGTCCATAGGCCTCAGTTTTTGAACCTATGCTCTGATACCATTTGTAATGAACCTCCCTAGCGTACCCCGGGAAATAACCACTGGGCCCCATAAATTTTGAAATTTTTGTCTTGATTAAAATTAAGATTTCACAGTCATCATGATTCGGGTGAACCAAGGATTATAACCACGGTATAATATCAAGGAAGAGAATCTTATACCCTGGGAATAATATCACATGCTCTCCTGACATGAAACCCTTACAACTACTTTAATGTCTTCATGCAATATTCCATGAAACATTAATAGAACATTTCCCTACATCTATTTCTGATAACATGGGCATGCATCTTACTTAAAGAATAATCAAAGCTACTACTGTCTCATCCGTTATGCACATGCAAGAATACCTACACCGTCCCTAACCAAAACCAGCATGAGGGCATTTGGATCCATTTTTCAGAGTTTATAATTCAATCAACCACTTACGTTTTCATGCACTTAATATGTTCTATTGCTACATCGTAATACAATAAGAACATATGCATGATAAGAATCCATCATTTTCATCATAAAGATTACTCTTAAGAAACAAAAAGAATGAAGATCAACCTTATTGAGTATGCATACCATAGATATTTTGACCATCATAGACTATTCCATTAAAGGCATTATACCATCTGATTTGCATGCAGCCACCACTATCTGCCATGTTAACTAGAGTCTTTATATAGCTTGTATACATACTTCAATATGTTAAAATGATGATTACCTTTAGATTCATTAGATATTACACACATCCACATGCATAAAATGTGACTAATTACAAGGATACAGATAGAAACATCAATAGATATGTTATGCCATGCAAGTACAGAAGTGGAATACATGAAGGAAAACAACTCATCTTATAGCACCTTAATGCATGGATTAAATAATAGGATGATCTGGCTTCATGATTACAGACTTAGAACCAAAATCATTAATCAAGTATAGTTACCATTCTCTTATACAATGATCACATATGTTAAAAGCATACTATTTCCTTGATTAAATTAAGGGAGGTAACTTCTTACTATACTCTTGAATTGAATGATCTAACCATTTCAGAAGTAGGAAAATAAATTTAGAGTTAAGAGACAACATGCAACACAATTCCAGCATATGCAACCAACTAAAACCTCACTTGGAGGGAGGAGCAACACCACCAAGCCATGAATCACCTTTGATTCCCCCGAGCTGAAGATCTTTCCAAGGATCAACTATCCCCAATTGATCAATGCACTGGCTATTTAATACCCTCTTTGATGATTTAGTTACCATTAGCGGCATCCCTCTTTTATGGATTTTTCCATTTGCCTAGGTCATTTCTAGAAAATCTTGTCTTTATCTCGCACGAGGCGTTTCCTCATAAAAGCTTGCCTTTATCTCCCGCAAAGCTTTTATGTCTGATGGACCTTTATCTGCCATCCATCTGATGGATCTGAAGTCCATCCAAGGTTATCTAGAATCACATCTAGAAGCTTTATCATGAAAGATTCATCTCTATCCCATTCCTCATGGGATTTCACAAGCATCTCCTCTCTCTTGGTGCTCCACCCTCCAAGTGATTTATTTTTTTAATTTATTTCATAACCCATTTGATTTTCATATTACATATCACCTAACTTTCCTCATCTTAGGTTTAAAATAGTTTAACCCATAAAGGAGGGGATCAAAACTAGCTTTCCTCGGCTTAAGTTTACAAACATTTAACACACAAGGGAGGATATCACACCTAGCTTTAACTTAGCTTAGGTTTATAATAATTTAGTACACAAGGAAGGGGTGTTACAAATACTTTAGGTTTATTAATCTAAGGGCTCATATTCCTAAGGTATAATATTATTCACAAGGTTTATAATATTAATCCTAGATTTTAGTTTAAATATCTTGGGTTTATAATCCATTGGGTTTATAATATTGTTTCAATATGAAAATCAACCATCTTCAACGATGGTCAACCATGTTTACTTTAGGGTTTATAATATTTTTCTTGGGGTTTATATACATTGGGTTTTTAATATTAGATCATTGGGTTTAATATTATTCTCTTTGGGTTTATAATCCCTAGAGTTGTTAGTGTTAATCAGTTGCGTTTATTAGTCCCTTTGGATTATAATATCAATCCCTAGGGTTTATTAATCTAAGGGTTCATATTCCTAGCGTATGATATTATTCGTAGAGTTTATAATATTAAGCCTAGGATTTAATATAAATTCATTTGGTTTGTAATCATGGTCAACCATGATCAACCAAAGTCCAATGTCATATTGTGACAAAGATTGTCTCAATATGAAAATCACCCATTTTCAACCATTGTTAACCATCGTCAACGATGGTCATTCATGGTCAACCATGGTCCAACATCACATTATAACAAATATTGTCTTAATATGAAAATAAACCATGATCAACCATCTTTAATAATGGTTGACCATGGTCAAATGTCGCATTTTGACAAAGATTATCTCAAAATGAAAACCAATCATGGTCAATCATTGTCAACCATGCTCCAACGTCACATTGTGACAAGTTTTGTCTCGATATGAAAATCAACCATTGTCAACCATGGTCAATCATTACCAACCATGGTCCAATGTCGCATTGTGACAAAGTTTGTCTCAATATGAAAATCAGACATGGTCAATCATGGTCAATAATAATCAATATCCATGGTCACCTTATGATAAAGATTGTCTCATGGTCCAACGTCACATTGTCACAGCTATTGTCATCAATGGTCAAACATGGTCCAACATTGCATTGTGACAAACACTGTCAATTTGAAAATAAACCATGTCCGACCAAGGTCAATCATGGTCAACCATGCTCAACCATGGTCCAACATCAAATTGTGACAAAGATTCTCTCAACACGAAAATCAATCATGGTCAACCATCATCCAACATCGTACTGTGACAAATATTGTCTCAATATGAAAACCAACCATGGTCAACTAAGTTTGTTTCAGGGTTTATAATATTTATCTTAGGGTTTATATACCTTGGCTTTACAATATTAATCCTTTGTGTTTTTCAGTTTTAGTATTAATCCCTTGTTTTTATTATTGAATTGGGTTTATAATATCAATCCTAGAGTTTACAATATTAATCTCATGGGTTTATTAATTTTCGATTTGATATTCATATGGTTTAATATTCTTCCTATGGTTTAATGTTATTCCCTTGATTTTACAATCCCTTGGGATTTTAATATTAATCCATTGGGTTTCTTAATCCATTGAGTTTATAACATTAATCATAAGGTTCATGGTATTGTTCTTTGGGTTTAATGTTTATTTTAGGGTTTATAATATTTATCTTAGCATCTATATCCCTTTGTTTTATAATATTAATCTCTTGGGTTTAATATTAGTCCTTTGGGCTTATAATCCCTCGGTTTTTTAGTATTAATCCCTTGGGTTTATAATATTAATCATATGTTTTATATTCCTAGGGTTTAATGTTAATCCAGGGGCATAATGTTATTCCCTTGGGTTTATAATATTAATCCTAAGTTTTATAATATTAATCATACTGTTTATATTCTTAGGGTTTAATATTAATCCTAGGGTCTAATGTTATTCCCTTGGGTTTATAATCCCTCGTGTTTTTAATTTTAAGTTAATGAGTTTATTAATCCCTTGATTTTATGATATTAATCTTAGAGTTTAATATTAACCCCCTAAGTTTATAATCCTTTGGGTTTATAGTGTTAATCCTTTGGGTTTATTAATCTTAGGGTTTATGTTCCTAAGGTTTAATATTCATCCTAAGGTTTAATGCTATTTCCGTGGGTTTAAAATCCATTAGGTTTCTTAAAAGCATATGTCTATGATGTTAATCCTAAGGTTTATAATATTAATCTTAGAGTGTAATGTTTATTTTAGGGTTTAAATCTCTTTAGTTTATAATATTAATTCCTTGTGTTTAATATTATTCCCATCGGTTTATAATCCCTTGGTTTAGAATATTATGTTCATTATGTTATAATTTGAAATATAACTATTAATATTACATTATATAAAAACATAGTATTATATTAATATATAGTATAATATTGATATAATAACCATATTATTATTTATATCTTTATTAACAATTACAAATATTTAATTTTTAATAGTCACCTTTACATTATACACCTAATCATTATTAATGTGGTTTATGTAAGCCTATCAGCATATATCAACCACATTTACTAATGTGGTTGTAAATATACTTGATATACACCTCTCAGTGTATATCAACCATAGTAGTAAATGTGGCTATGCTAGTTATATACCAAGCACATTGCCAATTTTATACGATCTATCAACTAACGTGTCCTTTTTTTGGGCGATTAATTCTTTGTTCATAAAAATAAGTGTGTTTGAGATGTATTTATTTAAGAAAGTAAATTGGAGGTTTTCATTAATGATTAAAGTTTGATTTTCTAGAAAACATTGTAGAAAATAATTCATTGAAAGATTTTTGAACGATTTTTTCCATAAACAAGTCTGATATATATATGAGATTGGAGTATTGTACATCCCAAGTCTGATATATATATGAGATGGCAATACTGTACAACTTGGTATTATGAATTCTTGGGAACCTGTACTACTGTAGAAGGTGTGCCAATCGAGGCATTTGGCAATAAGATTTACAAATAAACAACCAATTGTATGACAAATAAATCTAAATAAAATAATTAGCAAAAAATAAAAATTTAATTTGTTAAAGTTTTACTTTAATTCATTCAAAAAATATTTGGTAGGTGACTAAATTAATATAGAGTGAATGTATTACCTGTTGGGTAATGTAGACAGAGATAATAAGAAATAGATTAATGTAAATTTCAAAAATATTAATGAAAATTAATGTAAATTTCAAAATTTCTCTTTTAATTAAATATAATAAAAATATTTAATATATTTATTTTTTAAAATTAATAAAATTAATCAATATATATTTACCACTTTACCACATTTAATTATAGCTATACATATCATTATATGACTAACTATATTTAAAATATTATATAACAAACTATTTTTAGAACATGGAGAAACAATAAAATCTAAATAACTTTGATATCCTTTAACCTATATTTATTATTATATTTATTATTATAAATATTATATATTAATTATTACGCCGTAAGGCGTTTCCCTCTGAAATCAACTCCCCTCTCTGCTTACCTGGCATCTTTATAGACCGTAGGATTATATGTTAGACAATTGCAAAGGTTTCAACCGTTAGATTAGAAGCTGAAACGGTTTGCGCACTGCTCCATTCTCATTTTCCATTATTCGACCTTTAGCTTAACGATGATTCCAAGTGGAAAGTATGGCCTGCAATTGAGAACGCCTATTCAGCCCAAGAAGCCCACGAGACCGCCTTGTCCACCCCCTCCCGGTTTCCAAGATGACGAGGAAGATGATGTGGAGGGAGAAATCACTCGTCAGGCCTCGAAGAAGAAATCCCACAGAGATGTAAGTATATATTTCTCTGCAACTCTCCCCTCATATTTCACCCATTTCCAGCACATTTGAATGATGTCCGTCAAGGTATTTGAAATGAAAAATGAAACCAATTTCATCAATTGGAATTTAAATTAACACAGTGTCATTTAATCCCGGGGCCTGATATGCACCTTCCAGGTTCGTAAGTATGAAGTTGCATACTTCCAGTTCCCACATCTGATGCCTCGGCCATTTGTGTGAAGCTAAATTATGCATGTTCGAGATTCGGAAACTCGAGTTGCATATCATACCCGGGTTTGAATTAATGTCCATCTTTGATCCACGCAATGCACCGTCTGGATTTATTGCATCACTTCACCCCTACCCGGGATTTTGAATGACCTTGTTTCTCTCGGCACTCTGTTGATCTCACCAGTGAACCAGTGCCACTTTGGCATCAATCAGGCAGATCAAGGATGCTTTTGGCTTACCAGGCCTGTGTAGAACTGTTTTATTCGTTTGTTGGAAGTGCTTCAAGAACCATGTCGAGGGTTGCACCATGAAGAACGGACTCGTTTCAGCTTAGAAGTCAGGTTTTAGGGGTCTCTATTCCTCAAAAATTGCCCATGACTTGAACCTGACCTGATCCTTTTCTTGGACTCAGGCGGCGTGTACCTAGCTATAAATGAACCCTAGTGGACAGCTTGTGGACAGCAGATGAAGAATGCGGCTGCAAGACAGTCGAATTGAAGGAGCCTTTACCACGCGGCCATACGGACATCTCTTCGCGGCGCTCAGTCCTATCTTCTGCAAACATGGAGACGAATTGCAATAGGACGATGAGGCTCCTCTTCATACTGCCCTTAGGTAGACGTTGTTTTAGGAAAAGCTTCTTGCAATTTACTCGGTGTTTGAAATCATGGAATTGTTGCAGGGCGAGGCTTTCTCTCTATCGGACCCTCGTAAATAGCGCACCTTTCTCTAGCAGATAGCGGATAGCCTTATTGAAAGTCAAGCTGGATCTTCATTTCATTTACAGGCGAGTTCTAACATCTACAGGCTAGGCATCTTTCGAACAAAAAATTCCTATAGTTTACACCAGAGTGTTCAATTGCTTGTCAAATTAGAGTATGTCTTCTGTTTATAAAATCCCAATAATCGATAAGCCAAAAGGCTAACTAGCAAATCTGAATTTAGTAAGGAGCAGGCCTGGAATTTGCTTTTCATGCCGGTCACTTTAGGTTTTATGTAGATTCCTGAGTGTCAAACTTTTTTGTTGTTATACTCAAATTTTATATAATAATTGGGTGGTAGGCTTCAAAGCAGTCATCCTTAGAAGAAGAACGCACCATTATTAGTGGGAATTAGTTGACTTCTTTACCCATTATTGTAGTACAAAACTCTACTCTTAATTGCCCATATTCCATTGAAAATGCCTCCTAATAACAGGCAGTGTGAAATGACCATGTCTAATGTAATCATAACTAGACAGCGCAAACTGTAGAGAAATAAAATGCTTGGCAATGATTTTCTCCTTTATGTAGTCGTATTATTTTTCTTTTGGATTTGCTATCAAGAGCAGTAATATACAAATTTCTTAACGTTGCAAATACTTTCTGAACCATTATCTCAATCTAATAAATCTCTTGTTGATACCAACAATAAGTTGGGAAACCTCCAGAAAGATTTCCCCTGCCCTTTGGAAAGAATGTGAAAGCTACTAAAATGTGAGAATGAATGATAAAGGAAAGGCTCAGCTTATTTTGGCTTCTTCATGCATTTGTCACTGCAGAATACTTTATGAAATTAACTGCTTATGCATCGTCTGCGACTGAAACAACGACATCAAAGTCACTAGCAGTCATCTCTGCAATTTCATCCTTGTCACTGACAGATTTCAGTGCCAACGTCAAGTGAAGTCCATATTCTCCTTGCTGGTTTTGATATGATTTAGGCTAAAACAGAGTCAAGCATTTAAGTGGAAAATAAAAGTGGATTCATCATTGAAAGGAAGTAATTTACAAAAAATACATCTCAGTATTCCTTGCAACAGTCTATATATTAACCAAGATTGTGATATTTAGGGGAACCTCGACAGGACTTGTAACAAATGGATCCCCCAGGAAAGATGGGTCCTATCGTTGTGGAACTTTTAGATAAGATTCATGCACAAAGCTGAACAAGTTGGATAAACTTAAATCTATCTTAACCTTCATATGTTACTTGTCTTAAAATATCATAAAAGCATTGCGATCTCATTGTTTACACCTTCAATTTTTAATTCCTATCGGTGCTTACTTAATTTAGGGTTAAGATACATTTATGCTGATGTTGAAAACTTCCAAAATTCAGAGAGTTAAAAGTGATTGGTGAAAGCCATGTCAGAAGATCAGAATAATATTTTTTTCAAATTTTCTCAGAAGATCAGAACAATATTTCTTTCAAATTTTCTCCAAACAAAGAAATGTATGGATCATTGTCCCAAAACTTGCTGGCAAATAGCAAGCAAAAACATCGATTACCAGTTAACTTTTCTCCAAACAAAGAAATGTATGGATCATTGTCCCAAAACTTGCTGGCAAATAGCAAGCAAAAACATCAATTACTAGTTAACTTTTCTCCAAACAAAGAAATGAATGGATCATTGTCCCAAAAATTGCTAGCAAATAGCAAGCAAAAATATCGATTACTAGTTACGCCGTAAGGCGTTTCCCTCTGAAATCAACTCCCCTCTCTACCTACCTGTCATCTTTATACGCCATAAGATTATATGTTAGACGATTGCAAAGGTTTCAGCCATTAGATTAGAAGCTGAAACGGTTTGCGCACTGGTCTAATGGTTACAAATTCGTTGTTGAATCTGTCTCTGAAAATTAGTTGCTGAAACGGTTTGCACACTGGTCTAATGGTTACAAATTCGTCGCTGAATCCATCTCAGATCTAGATTTCCAAAAGGTCTCAATTTAATTCGGAGCCGAATGACCACAGGTATTTTTCGAAATTTGTGCTTATCCACTGAATTTTTCTTAGCTGAAGACTCTAGGAGATTCCTTAAATGCCCTAATCTGAACGCGTTTAAGTTCATATTATTTGGTGTTACAGATTTCAGACAGTTTTGTGAATTTTAGTTCGGAATTTATGTTCTCTGGTCTAGAAAAGCAAAGCATAAGGTGTTTGATTTCTAATGGTCGACTACTGATGCTAAAATTGTTTAGGCAAACAAGCGTTTACTATGCATAGAACTCCTAGCACAGGAACCTTTTGCACATTTCGGTGAAATAGACTGTAAAACCAAAGGAAATGATAATCGAAGCTGAGTCTTCTCCATTTTCTTCCAGAAACCCTCACGTTAGCTGGTGCTATGAGCAGGACAACGCGTTCCCTACTTCTGCTCAGGCAAATCCAATCGGCTTCCTGAAAACACAGGAGAAAACTGATCCTTTTCATGCTCTGTACAAGGTCCCGATTGGAGACACCCCTTACGGTAGAGCCAAGCACCTTTAGGGGAACTATTTTGTCGAATGTTTCTTAGAAAACGCTATTTTATTCATACCTTCTGTGTGAAATATCAAATTAATCGAAATTTTGAGGATACAGCTCGTGGAAAAGGATCCTGCTGGCACCATTCAAAATCGGTGCAACCAACTCTTTATCGAAATTAATCCATGTAGAACCCTGATAAAGTGGTGAGCAGCATCCATCAGAAATGATTCAAATGATAATATTAAAAAGATTTCAGAATGTAGTTAATGCTTTACAAATTCCCACTTACCAGCAGCTGGTGAGTTGTGAGCATTCACTGACTATACATCATACAAATGATAATGTAAGGATTCAAGAAGATTTCAGAATGTACATTTTCATAGTTTATATGTACTGTTTTTTTTCAAACTGTGCAATAAGTTTTTGTCTAATCTGTCAGGTAACCACATTACCTGTGAATCTTGTTAGCATTGAACAGCCGAGAATAATACACAATAGTGTTATAGTGTTGGAATTCTCAGCGATTCTACTGTGTTAATGACTAAGTGTTTATTACAAACATTGCAATTTTTCAACAAAATGTCAAGAATGTTAGTGTAGTAAAGGTGTTTTCACATCCACTACTTCAGAAGCAGTTCTAATGTGTTAATGACTAAGTGTTTACTACAAACATTGCAATTTTTCAACAAAATGACAAGAATGTTAGTGTAGTAAAGGTGTTTTCACATCCACTACTTCAGAAGCAGGAGGTGGGTGCTGATTTTCTTCTCCTTCTGTTGCTATGGCTATATCTGCTTCTTCGTCAGAAGATATTTTGATCTGGGTAGCATCGTCTTGGCTTTTGCCCCACAGAAAAAGGTAGAGACCAATGAATATAAGAATCACGCCCATCAAACTGTTCCAGTGCAGGAAAATCAAGCATTTTAGTTAATTAATTTTGTAAATCTGTAGGCAGAATGACAGACACCTTCCCAGACGTAGCGTGTCTCCCAGAACTATAGATGATAAAATTGCTGAGCACACGGTAGACACTGGGCTGAATACTGTAACGAATACTGGCCCTTGTTTCTGCAAACACCATAACTGTAATGGAAATGCCATTGCATTGAATATGATTCCCTGCCAAATTGAATTAATCTTCCACAAATCAGCTTAACCACCTAACAAAAATTTAAGTTATTCATGGCTGGGAAAATTGAGGAAGAACATCATTCATGTATGTAGACTTATTGCAACGACCACAGTCAAAATCCCAGCCCTATCCAGTATCCATGATGTTGGAATGATGCCTCTGTCAAGAATGGTTATTAGGAGAGCATTTTGTATGGAGCCTAGAATGGCAGTAATTGATGTAAGGGATAGTGTGGCTGGAAACTTCTTCAATGTCTCAACCTGCACATGAAATTATAATCATACATTTGATTGGGTGGGGAGCCCTGAAACTTCTAAATATAGAAAAGGGTTATAATTAGGTATCAATTTAATATGCAAGGTGGTAGGGAGACCTGCAATATCATGGTAGTGGATAACATTATCACTACTGAGATAAGGTAAATACACCCTCTAATCTGGTTGCATGAATCTCCCTCGTGTAGAATGGTTTCCACTAGGTGTACTATATTAGTGTTGGAAACTGATGTTGATTGTCCCTACAGAGGCCAGAGTTGGGCTAGAGTAGGACCTTGAAGGAAACTCATAGCCATTGCTCCACCCACACAAATTACAGTTCCCAAAATTTTGGCTCTGCGGCGAATACACATAACGTCTACTTTCTTCATCCTACACATTTGACACTCACATTATATTCTGGTCATGATAAATCTAAACGATGTAATCAACTCCAAATGGAAGCATCAAATATTTTAGCTTTTATGGCCGGACTCTAGCGATACAATTGTGAGTGAGATTGCCATCTTCGATTGTTGGAAATATATTATTGATTCCATAAATGGATTAAACACTTGAGACAATCTTGGAACACCTGCAATTGTGAGTGAGATTGCCATCTTCGATTGTTGGAAATATATTATTGATTCCATAAATGGATTAAACACTTGAGACAATCTTGGAACACCTGCATTATGCAGGTTACACAACTCAAATATGTAATTGTAACAAATATCTACCGAATTTTGAGCAAAATTGACCAAAACTTAGAAGAATCAGACTATAGGAACAGGGGAAAATTTCTCAAACTGTGTGCCTACGGTGTTTGAAAAACTATTTGCTGATATTTTTTGGGAATTTAACATCAAATGTCCCGATTTTTGGATGGAAGAGAGTATGAATCTCCATGCAACATCTGCTTTATAATCAGCCCTACCTTTGTCTAGGAGCTGCAACTGAGAATTGTCTATTCTATCAAAGTCCTTGAGGACTTGCATCTCTCTTCTTATATGCATAAACAACAGTGCCAACACGGAGAATGTGCTGCGCGGATTTAAATTTTGGTCATCACTTCTCCAACTGCTTAAACTTGCTGCTAGACCACACTCTGACGTTCAACTTGTTTGCAATTTTGCTAGGTTGCAGCATTGAGAATGTCCTATGTGATTGATGAGTAAGGTTGATATTTGCGTCTTGCAACAGTTTTACTCACAGTTAAGAGGGAATCTCATATATGTCTGTTCTATAACACTGTTAGCTTTTCTCACACTTATTTGTTTTTAGATTGGAGAATTCTTAGAAATTCCTTTGAGACATTTTTCAATAGTGGAGATTAATATGATTCTTTCTTTGTTGTGCCGACTTGGACACTGAGCAAACCAGCCAAAGACTGTTTCCTTTACCTCTTGATAACTCACTCAGAAACATTCCTTTTGTAGTTGACACATTGATGTCCAGGTGTTAAGGAATTGCACTGTGGTTGTAATCCTCTATTCGGATGTGGGGGTTGTTTAAGGAGAGGGCGAGATTGTGTCAAATAACAACCATTATGTGAAGCCTTTTCAGGCTACTAGATCAATCCCTTCTTTTTCAATCCTTTTTCTACTATTTGGATTGGCTTATATTACTTCTGAATTCCGAACCTTTTACCTGTGGATATCCCTTTTTTTTCAATCCTCTTTCTACTGATTGGATTGGCTTATATTACTCCTGAATTCAGAACCTTTTACCTGTGGATATGGATCCATAACATCAAACTAAGGTGTTTGACATCACTAGAACCCCATTTTATTTTTTCCTGTACATGTAGATGTAATGATGTAGCACCACCAAGGGGATTGGAACTCAGAACTTTTTACCCATGGATACGGATCCTTAACCAAAACACCAAACCAAGGAGGTGTTTGACAAGTAACCCATGTCATTGGAACATTATTTCTTTTTTCCTGTATATGAAGGTGTAGCAATGCAGGAACACAGAGGGTTTTTCTTGAACTTTTAATTGCTCTGACTTCGTGAAAGTGTAACAATGCAGCATCACAGGGTTTTTTTTTTCCTTCTAACTGATTTTTCTAATGGAGGCAGATTGTTTCTTGAAATTTTAATTGCTTTGACTTTTTCAGTATGTATAGACCATGAGACAAGTAAAAATGGACCATTTGACATATTTCCAATGTTTTTGAATCATGCTATGTTTGCACATTGTCCATACATCTAGGGACCACTTTCGGAGAATTGGGAAGGATCCTAAAGTGTGGATGTCTTTTTCCCACTTTCAGAGACTAACCGGGAAGGATCCTAATGTGTGGAAGTGTTTTTCCCATTATGAGAAACTTTTGTCTTCCAGCTTACGGTGTTGATTGTAAAGGAGGTGTTACTATACTATGTTGGAATTTTACTGTTTGAGAAAGTTTGACTGCAATCTCATGCCTTTCCTATTCGTAATGTTTTGGTGAAACAGTTTATGCAAAGGTCATGCCAAAAAGAAGAATCAGTGAAGAAAGAAGAAGAAGAAGCAACTTCCTCAAAGAGTGGAAGTCCCTTCTTTTTCAATCCTCTTTCTACTGATTGGATTGGCTTATATTACTCCTGAATTCAGAACCTTTTACCTGTGGATATGGATCCATAACATCAAACTAAGGTGTTTGACATCACTAGAACCCCATTTTCTTTTTTCCTGTACATGTAGATGTAATGATGCAGCACCACCGAGGGGATTGGAACTCAGAACTTTTTACCATGGATATGGATCCTTAACCAAAACACCAAACCAAGGAGGTGTTTGACAAGTAACCCATGTCATTGGAACATTATTTCTTTTTTCCTGTATATGAAGGTGTTGCAATGCAGGAACACAGGGGGTTTTTCTTGAACTTTTAATTGCTCTGACTTCGTGAAAGTGTAACAATGCAGCATCACAGGTTTTTTTTTTCCTTCTAACTGTTTTTTCTAATGGAGGCAGATTGTTTCTTGAACTTTTAATTGCTTTGACTTTTTTAGTATGTATAGACCATGAGACAGGTAAAAATGGACCATTTGACATATTTCCAATGTTTTTGAATCATGCTATGTTTGCACATTGTCCATACATCTAGGGACCACTTTCGGAGAATTGGGAAGGATCCTAAAGTGTGGATGTCTTTTTCCCACTTTCAGAGACTAACCGGGAAGGATCCTAATGTGTGGAAGTGTTTTTCCCATTATGAGAAACTTCTGTCTTCCATCTTACGGTGTTGATTGTAAAGGAGGTGTTACTATACTATGTTGGAATTTTACTGTTTGAGAAAGTTTGACTGCAATCTCATGCCTTTCATATTCGTAATCTTTTGGTGAAACAGTTTATGCAAAGTTCATGCCAAAAAGAAGAATCAGTGAAGAAAGAAGCAGAAGAAGCAACTTCCTCAAAGAGTGGAAGTCCCTTCTTTTTCAATCCTCTTTCTACTGATTGGATTGGCTTATATTACTCCTGAATTCAGAACCTTTTACCTGTGGATATGGATCCATAACATCAAACTAAGGTGTTTGACATCACTAGAACCCCATTTTCTTTTTTCCTGTACATGTAGATGTAATGATGCAGCACCACCGAGGGGATTGGAACTCAGAACTTTTTACCATGGATACGGATCCTTAACCAAAACACCAAACCAAGGAGGTGTTTGACAAGTAACCCATGTCATTGGAACATTATTTCTTTTTTCCTGTATATGAAGGTGTTGCAATGCAGGAACACAGAGGGTTTTTCTTGAACTTTTAATTGCTCTGACTTCGTGAAAGTGTAACAATGCAGCATCACAGGGTTTTTTTTTTTCCTTCTAACTGTTTTTTCTAATGGAGGCAGATTGTTTCTTGAACTTTTAATTGCTTTGACTTTTTTAGTATGTATAGACCATGAGACAGGTAAAGATGGACCATTTGACATATTTTCAATGTTTTTGAATCATGCTATGTTTGCACATTGTCCATACATCTGGGGACCACTTTCAGAGAATTGGGAAGGATCCTAAAGTGTGGATGTCTTTTTCCCACTTTCAAAGACTAACCGGTAAGGATCCTAAAGTGTGGAAGTGTTTTTCCCATTATGAGAAACTTTTGTCTTCCACCTTACGGTGTTGATTGTGAAGGAGGTGTTACTGTACTATGTTGGAATTTTACTGTTTGAGAAAGTTTGACTGTAATCTCATGCCTTTCCTATTCATAATGTTTTGGTGAAACAGTTTATGCAAAGGTCACGCCAAAAAGAAGAATCAGTGAAGAAAGAAGAAGAAGAAGCAACTTCCTCAAAGAGTGGAAATTGGAAATGGTAGATCTACTTAAGCCTTACATACTATAGTTGTGTCACCCACTTGTGTCACTTACTTGAAATTGTATAGCCTTTTCTTTTGCTTGCTAGATTATAATGGAATGTGAATTTCCTATTTCATATAGGAACTATTTGAATTTCTTATTTTCCCTAATCATATATACATTTATTTAATTAGAAATCACATGTTAGTGTTAGAATTCTATTGTAACTGTTGGACAGAGAAATTAACCCCAAGTTACATTGATTTTCCATTACTCAAACATTCATATATACAAGATTTCATGACCTTTGGTTTTGTCTTCCAAGGTGCTATGTCTCTTCCTATTCTAACTGTTCAGATTTCCCCTATTTTAAATATTTACAAATTACCAAATTCTTAAGGATTAGGTGTCTATCAACCCCCCCTTTAATCAGAAGGGGTGTTCGTAATGATTATGCAGAGAGATGAAGTACAACTTCCAATGGCTCAATCTGCTCTTTAAATCTAGTGGTTTTGGGGATGACCATAAACTGAAAGGCCATTAAATTATTAACTGCCAAAAAGAAATAAATGAGGATGCCAGTATTAGATGACCAAGCTACCTGTTAACCTTACAGTAAATTTGGCACCTCAAGATATTACCAATGACCTTGATATAAATGGCTACCATGTTTTCAATGTTCAGGACTAGAAACTCTCCAACTCTTATTTTGCACATAAATCAGTGTATTATATGATAAATGTGCACAGTGTATTATATGATAAATGATGGAGCCTATCATAAAAGACAATTTGAATGAAAATAAAAGCGTTGCAATGCCCTTTGCTACAGATGCCATGCTCATGACAGGTAGCTTGAGCCATTTCCCTAAATAAATGGCCGCCCAACCAAACCTAAAAACCTCTAAACATGGAGATATTTGTTAACTTCTTCAAGAATAGCCAAAACTATGTCAACTATTCAAAGATTATTGGAGGCCATTAGAACAGCCGTCACCATTAATTCTTCAAAAGCCTACACCTGTCATCAAGATTCCTAGCAGTTTCAAATCTTGATATCCGTTGGTCAGAACTGGAAGAAATACATTGAATATATAACCTGATTTCAATAGGTAAAAGAACACGACAGCAGGACTTTCAAAATTCATACATTTCGATATAGCGTGGACATAATTTTCCATTATAACCAAAAGAAAGAATATACAAATGATGAATTTTTTTCTGATCTGATTTGTTTTTTGCACAACAATAAAAATGAGTAGAAAAAAAAAGTCTGACAGTAGTTAACACTATCTTACAAAGTTTAGTCAACTAATGTAAAAGAGTGTGATTTTCTTACCTGCTCATACTCCTGTTTTTTTAGAGCCTTCAATGCTTCATAGGCTTCTTGCCGAACAGAATCTGCATCATTCCATTCATCTTGCAATTGCCTCAAATCAGAGTTCAAGGCACCAAATTTTTTCTCGATGGACTTGATTGCCTCACGAAATGCCCTCTCTTCCTGCCTTGCAGCTCTCAACCTCTCTATCATTTGTTCTTTGTTGGACTACACAAAAGCCCATATGAAATATAGCAGAGTAAGAAGAAGAAACAATTTTCAAAAGACTAAAGCAGATGTACTAGATGCTCAAAACAACAAAGAATATTCAATTAAAAGACTTGCGAAGATATATAAGCATGTTACCCGCTTCATCTGTATGGCTGCTTTGATGAAGTCCTTGATTTGGGTTTTCTCATCCAAATGTAGCTGCGCAAGTCGAATTTGAGTTCTAATTTTGTTGTCCAAGTGCATTGGTATTTTCACTAAGCATGGGAGCTTCTTCTTAGTGACCTCTGCTTCAAGCTTTTGCTCATTCTCTGAAACAGGAGTAAATAGACCATTTGGACCAGCAAGAACACTTGTAGATACCAAATCAGAGGCACTAACAACAACACCCTCTTGCATGTCTGGTTGCACTGTGTGATTGTAGCCTCCAGAATTTTTATCTACCACGTCAGAAGACCCACCACTGTTAGACACGTTGCAGTCACTTGACTCTGGATCATATATTTCATCTTTCCCATGATGCACCTCATCAACCTGTTGTCCATCCGTGTCTTCAGTGAGAATACCATTATCCTCATTATCAAAACACCCTGATTCAAGCTCATTGTCATCATTTAAATGAAAATGAGGTTCCAGCTCACTGTCCCCATTTGGCAAACAGTCCATTTCAATTTCATCATTCTGCCCCTTGTTTGCAGGTTCAGATTGCTTCTCCTCATCTATTATATGGCCACATGCATCGTCCTCATTTTCCAAGTTCTGGCATCTAGATTCACTATTCTGCTCTGGCTTGTTGTCCTCACTCACCACAGACTCTATTTCTTCAATTTTACCATCTAACGCTGGCAATTCCAGCTTCTGTTGCTCCACTGAAATGCTCTCAGATTCAAACTCACGGTTTTTATCAATTAAACACTAGAACTCATAATCACAGGCTAGATTTTGTCCATTTGAATTGATCTCTCGGGGCTCAGCAACCGGCTCTGATCCCTGCTCCGATTCGTTGTTCTCCAAAAAATATCCACTTGACGAACACTACACATACTTCTCATCATTCCTTGTCATTACCTCTGGTGAATTGATCTCCTGAACCTCCGCAACTAGAGGTGATCTCTACTCCAATTCATTGCTTCCCACAAAATTCCTTTCAACTCCATCTTTATTAATGGAACAGGGTGATTCAGGATTGTCCCCCACAAGATCCCTTTCAATACTTTCTTTCCCGTTAACCAAACTGGGGGATTCAAGCTTGTCCTCCACAAGATCTCTTTCAATACTTTCTTCCCCATTAACCAAACAGGGTGATTCAAGCTCATCCCCAACAAGATATCTTTCAATCCTTTCTTCCCCGTTAACCAAACAGGTTAATTCATGTTATTCCCTCACAAAATCCGCTTCAACCTCATCATCTCGATTAACCAAACATGCTAATTCAACCTCATTCCCCGTAAAATGATTTTCAAAATACATAAATAAGGATGGTTCAAATGGCAAGATCACATAGATTAAGCATTCTCTTTAAATTATTTAGGTAGTGTAAATGAAATTTATTAGATAAATTGGTTTCAAATATATGTTATGGAAATGAAATTTAAGAAACAAGGAAAATAAAACATCGTTACGGTGCAAATATCGCCTCTATGGATTCATCTATCAAAACACAACCGTATTCTAAACACACAATTTCATAATTTCCCTCTTACCGCCAACCAATATAAATAATATTTATCCATTTCCCTATCATACGCTGCAAAAAAAGTAGCTCACTATGATGCTGTGATGCTTTGCACTTTCCATTTTGAACGATGACATTCAACAACGCATCTGCAAAGATTGCACAGTGATCGATGGATACACTTCGACTGAGGAAAAAAAAGATTTGGAGGCCCAATACTGCATTGAATCAAAACTTTTGATAACGAATAAAACAACTAATGTTAATTTAATCAATCTTCCTTTGGTTACTATTTAGTGTCACAGTATATATCATATCCGTGTGTTTGCTATTCACTTAAAATTTTGAGAAGAACATTGTGAATCATAGCATAACAGATACTTCTAAGTGTTGTCAATGGCCATTACAGATGGTTACACAGTCCAGGTCTGTAATTTGTCTACCAAAGCAACAGTTAAGGACGTTAAGCAGTTTTTCTCATACTGTGGCATAGTAAAGAACGTAAAATTAGAGAGGTGGGTGTTGGATTTCTTGACTGAGTTTTATGCAAAAGTGTTGATTTCCAATTTCTGCAATATCTTTTGAGCATAATAGTTGTCAACTTGTGTATTATCAGAGTTGCAGAGAAGTGTTCTATTAAGAATATCTTGAGAAATAGAGTGCAGTCACAATATTATTTTTGTGTTGCAATATCTATTGAGCATAATAGTTGTCAACTTGTGTTTTATCAGAGTTGCAGAGAAGTGTTCTATTAAGAATTGGTTGAGAAATAGAGCGCAGTCACAATATTATTTTTGTGTTATCAAAATTAGAGAAGTGATTCATGGAAAACTTGTTGGATGTAGTAAGACTTGACATCAATGACTCAGGAAATATCAAGCCAGGCAGTAGCCCTGGTGTGTATTTTTCCTGATAAAACTGGATAACACTAGAGGATTTGCATTGATATACATACTTAAGGTCTGTGTAACAGCAGACCTTAACCGGCCAAAACCAGTTCCTGATTATATTTTTTGGGTGGTGATAGGACGGGGCAGTGAACACAAGTTGCTTTAGTGACTATCAAGGAGCCCCATGCTTTAGAAGCTGCTATCCTTCTTAGTGTAAGCATGGTTTTCTTAGTTTATTAGTGTTTGCAATTGTAAGGTTTAAAGGGTAAATTCTCTACTGTGATTTTGTTACAAGTGGATTTGGGTTGGGATTTGAATTTGCTATAAAGAGATGGAATTCAAGATGTAACTTTACTGGTAGTCACATTTAGATTGACATGGCATTCTGAATATAGTTTTGGTTTTCTGGTAAAAATACAAAAAGTGAAAAAAATTGTAGGTTTCTAATGTTTTTGGCATTTTTTGAACCAGGGAGCAACAATCCTAAATTAGGAGGTGTATATAGTGCCATGGGGAGGATCATAGGAGGCAGTTAATCAGTGGGAAAAGCAAATGATAAAATTTCATGAAGAGGGCAACGCATTAGGAGTATTTTCATTTACTTATTTTTACTCTTTTATATTTTTTATTTATTTTTATATGTGGAGGAACAATGTTCAAATAAATTTAAGAAGAAATTTGTTTCCTCAAAATAGCATTAATACTGCACTTAGATCTAGACCTTGCTTACCCTGCCATAGTCGTTCTTATATCAAATCAATTTTATGGTCTTTGTATATGTGTTTAAATGTCTGATCCTTCAATTTTGTTTTGAGGTCTTTGATAAATGAATACCATTCATGGGTAAACGACAATACTTTTTTCCTGTTGTATAGTTCCAAGATCAAGATTGGATCATGTAGATTACCTCAAAGGCCATTTTGGTCAAGGATATTGAGAGTAACCTAGAATAAGATTTTAGTTGTGAAAGGAAAGGAAAATAATGAAAAACAAATTTCATTTATTTTGACTGTTTTGTAAGAAAAAGTCTTAAATGTAATCTTGCTTTACAAATTGTCTGTAAATAACTATTTGCAAAGAAGGAAGATCCTACCCTTTAAATTCTACTTAACTATTTGCAAAGAAGGAAGATCCTACCCTTCAAATTCTACTTATTCCTGTAGTTTTGTAGAATAGAAGTAGCTTAAAAAGGCCACCTACCTTACCAATGGAGAAAAGTAAAATTTAGATATTACATCAAAATTTAGAAAGTCATACTTCTTAGACTGAAAAATGATTTTCTCAATTAGCCTATGATATTCTGAGGATATTAACATTGTTGTTATTGGACAGTTTGAAGTCCTTGATAAGCAACTGAGATTTTTTGTTCCATTTTGCTGACCAGGCAGTGAAAGTGGTTACAACAATGCTATCAAAAGGTTATACCTTAGGAAAAGATACTTAAAGCAAAGCCAAAGAGTTAGACGAGAAGTATCAAGTGATGGACACTGCTGCAGAAATACCATTTTATACTTTAATGTTTATTATTTTTGTTTTATTTTGTTCCATTTTGTTGACCAGGCAGTAAAAGTGGTTACAACAATGCTATCAAAAGGTTATACCTTAGGAAAAGATACTTAAAGCAAAGCCAAAGAGTTAGACGAGAAGTATCAACTGATACTGCTACAGAAATACCATTTTATACTTTAATGTTTATTATTTTTGTTTTATTATTATTACTTGAATTTCTTCTTAACAAGTGGTTGTGTTTCTTTTGGTTTTAGTGAAAGTATGGGCTTCAATGTTGGCTCTCTTATTATGGAGTATAATTCATCTTTGAGAATTTTTCAATTATTAAATTAGGTTAGTCAATTGCTTAAAATATTAAATTTATTTCAAAAAGTTTTTGTTACTTTATAGGTTAGACACTAGTTTGAAATATGAAACTTATTCCAAAATGTTTTTGTTACTTTATAGATAAGGCATAGATTTCTTGGCTCTGTGATGAAAATAATGAAGGGAAAATACATGTTAATATGTTACTTGTGCTCTTTGACTGAAAAATACACGGTGAGAGAATAATGCATATTATGCTAATTGAAGAATGTTTTTCGCTTGTCAAACTTATAGTATTGAATTTAACACACTAACACTTTACAACAATGAACTAACAATATTCATGATGAAAATAGCAATATGGAAGATTTATCTACATAATGAAAAAGGCAATATGGGAGATTCCAATTACGTTCCAAGGCATTTTTTAGAATGTGGATGTGACAAAAGGTTGTTGTGGAAGGTGTTGTTTGTATATGGGAAATTTCTTGATCATTGTGTATAATCCTAATGTTGATAGATATGTCTACCAAGTGGTTCCAGTTAACGGGGCATTGATTTGAGTGTTCAATATATTTTTATTCTTTATCAAAGTATTCTTTTGTTGTATTTGTGTTCTTCAATTTATGCCTTACGGCGTTTCCTTTGCAACATCTAATGCAAATGCTAGTTATAAATATTATTACTATAAATATTAATAGAATCAATGATGTTAACCTATAACCACTACTTACCATGACGTATACTATGATTACTCAATTTTACCAAATATTTAATATATATGAAATTTAGTTAATTTGATATCAATTCAAAACACTTAATTTCAAAAAAATAAAAAAATAAAAAATAAATAAATATTATTTAACTTAAAATTTTAAAATATAATTAAAATATTAATTCATAATAAATAAAATATAATTAAAATATTAATTTGTAATAAAAGAGAACAAAGTTGATATAAATTTTATAATTTAATTAAAATTTAATATTTAATTAAGTGTAATAAAATTGATTAATATATTTATTTTATAAATTAATAGCATAACCAATATGTATTTGCATCTTTTAATTATACCTTTACGTATCATTATACTCATTATATAGCTAAACTCTTTTTAAAACGTCTGGAAAAAACAATAAAATACCTCCATTATTATAAGTATCACTAGAATCAATGATATTAACATATACCAATCTCTCTAACATGATGTATATTATAATCACTCAATTTTACTAATATTTCAGAGTTACATTATAATTTAATATACAATATAACATGGGGCTTTGTGGGTTTTGAGGATGACTTAGTTTTGTTGGGGAAACTTCTTACTATTTTCTTTCTCGGTTTGTTTTTAAGTCTTGAGATTAGTTTTGGGTAAAATCATCTTAGTGTGAGTCTTGCGTACTCTCTCGAGTGATTATGCCACATCGATAGAGAATGGCCAGTCATACCGAGGCGTCGTCAGTAATTCTATTTTTCAATCTAGGCGTTTATTTGGATGGAACTCAGTGGAAATCTTGTTTGAATTGGTTCTTAAGCAGGTTAGAAAGGAGATTTGACACTTTTAATCTCATGAGTTTGGTGACAAAGCTTACTCTGATGGGTAATCATGATTTCAAATGTATTCCCAATCTTGGGAAAATTAGATGAAGGAAATTGCATTTCTTATACTTTCTGCAGGTTACCAGTAACTAGACACCTTTTTCCGTATGTTGCTCTCAAATAAATAGATGGATACTTATAAAGTGTTTTCCGGTAAAGAAGACCTAAAACGCCTCTTAACAAGTAACTTCCACTGCGTAGATGACATACCACGAGTATCTGCCACTGCCTAGATGACATACTAATACCTCTGCAAAAGGTGGAAAAGTATGTTGTTTCAGATTCTATTTATGATTCTGAGAACCTCACTAACACTCATGCAATGATCGACGTTCAAACTATAATATAGCTTCACCACCCCATCAGTGATTAAATTTGAAGGGCTGGTCCTAATTTTATTTGGAAGGGCATATATTTGTCTAACCCTTCAAAGATGAAAAGTTATAAAAAAAAAAAAATATACTTCAATTAACAAGTGTATATCAAATAAACTCTTTATAAAAAGAAATTGCCAAAATGAAATGGTGTCCTAAATCTTTAAAATTTAGAAAGTGGCTACATTAAAACACTATAAAATCTTAATAGAATTTAGTAAATAGGAAAACATTTTTCTCAAATTCTATTTAAAAAAGGGAACCATATGCTTCTTCTATTCACTAGATAATCTTCAAAAATATTTGAATTTACATCATTGAAAATATAAATCTATTTGCACAATGGAAAAAGTTTTTTTAGTTTCATTTGTTTCTAATTTATACTATCTGTTTTGTTTAGCTTGAAACAATTTAAAGCAAACCAAAAAAATAAATATATACCTTCAACAACCAAGGGAATTGAACTTTTCTCTTAACATCTCTCAATCAAAGAACACTATCAATAGACTTTCATCTCCATTAAAAACTTCAAGCTTTATAGATTCAAAAATTTATGTAGTTAAAAGGAAAGTTTTCCACATCTAATAGGGAAATATTGTAATATGTAATACACATTTGCAATGTTGTTGTTGTATGGCTTGATTGGTCGTTTTTTTGTTGTTTAAGAAATATTTTTCAAATTTGGTCCTTACAATGAATTCAAGTTTTGTTGATATCTTTTTCTTATAATGCGGTTTCTTTTCGTTGACGTCTTTTTCTAATAATATGGTTTCTTTTCATTAACAATGTCGTTTAATTTTTCTATGATTTCAACATCAACTTAAAAACCCTTCATAGCAGCGACTACATGGACACCCACACACACAACTTATTTCCTTGATGTTGAATGGAGAAATTGAAGCAGGAGACACACAATAGTAGTTGTATGGATAGCTATTGGCATTCTATATCTTTTGGGAAGACCAACTGGAAAAAGAAAATTAAGTTGTAGCCATGTAGGCACACCAATATTATGTTGTGTCGTTATTAATAGAGCCATGGAGTTTCATTTTAACACTTCTCGTTGGTTAAAAACTCTACATAATTTTATGGGAAGCACACTTATTATTAATCAATTTTTTTTATAGCATTAATTTCTATGTTTTCAAAAATTAGAGAGTTAATAAAGAAAAAGGCTTTTTAAGATAAGAGAAGAAATACGGGGTTTTAAATGAAGTTTGATTTTACAAATTCTAGGCTTAATATTAAGCTTGGTTACAGTAAGTTCAAATGGAAGCAATGCTAGGCTTTTGTAAGAATTATGTTTGTGAGTCACGAAATCATCTAAAAATAGAAAAGAGATGGTAGTAGTTATTTACAAGAATATAAAAAACGTTTGAATCACCAAGTGTAGTTACCACCATCTAATGGGGTAATTTCATAATTGAAAAATCTTGTCTGAATGGTTGTCAAAATTGAACAATCTTGTCTGAATGGTTGGTTGACAAGAAAGAAAGAAAAATTTGCAAATTAGGAAAGAAAATGAAGATACAACAGAAAATGTGGTTATGATGTAAAAACATCAATATTATCACTTTAATCTATTTTTAAACACGATAAAATTACATCTTTAACTAATTTATTTCATTTATTACTATAAAATAAGAATTCAAATTAGTAAAGAGATTAATTTGTCTATAAACTGATTTTCTCTAAAAAGAAACCCTAAATAAAGAACCCAGTCGGTCTTATTATGCTATCTCAAGATTTCCATGTTGAACATTAGAGTTTCAAAGTAATGATGTCTTCATGGAAAATGTAAGGAACCCTATCGGCCTTATTATACTATGTCAAGATATCTATGTGGAACATCAAAGTAATGTCATGAATATGTCCTCATAAAGGTAGGACGGAAGATGTTTTCATAGCAATAGGATGATCAGTACTCGGATATATTCAGCATGATTAGTACTTGAATATGTTCGGCATCCTTGAAGATGTAGTAGATGGTAGTAGTTATTTACAAGATGAAAAAAAAAAATTGTGAATCAGTAAGTCTAATCAGGTAATCTCATAATTGAACAATCTTGTGTTAATGGTGAGTTGACAAGAAAGAATAAAATTTTACAAATTAAAGAAAATGGAGATACCACAAAAAATGTAGTATGTGGTTATGATGTAAAAATGTCAATATTGTCACTTTAATCTATTTTTAAGCGCTGAACAAGTATGAAAAATATCGTTTCAAATGTTGAATTGCATACCTGTTGAAGGCCATTGATTGGAACCGTGAAATCACTTGCCTTTATCGAATCTTCAGAAGCTTCATAACTCCCCTTCCAATCCCCTGGAAAAATGAATATATGAAAAAATATGAAGTGAAATACTTCAATGGATTGATTTTTCAGAGTTGAGCAGAGCAAGATGTAATTACAAGAAGAAGTAAATATAAGGAGACAGAAATCTACATCAAACCTTCGAGTTGAATGGAAATATTAAGATATTCTACTTGATATGGAGTATAACCTTGATGGTTCTCATTCTGCAACAATTTCATCGTTTCCTCCTCAGGAAGGGCAAAAAGCCATCAATTTTGCTCAAAGGCTTAGTCCAAAAAATCTTCATCGATGACATGATGGACGATATAAAAAAAATACTAAGTCTACACATGACTATATAAAGATCAATCAACCATTCCATACATATATAATTAAAATTGAGAGTTAAAATACCTTGTGAACTTGTGCTACACATGACTATATAAAGATCAATCAACCATTCCATACATAATAATTTTAATCGGTTCCACCTAAATCAATGAACTGAATGAAAGGCCAGGAAAATGAAAGTTGAAAATTATAACTGAGAGTTAAAATACCTTGCGAACTTGTGCTACACTCGCCGTAAGGTTGGGATTGGAAAAATCAATGCAAGCAAGATTCACAGGCTCAAAATAATCTACCTCAGTCATCGTTAATTCTGTCTTTTGTCATTTGTTTCTTCTAAATCTTTGATACCTTCAAAATATGTCTATTCATAGATACCAATACATAGCTACTTCTCCTATGCTATCAATGAATGAGAAAAGAAACTTTTATCAACGAATGCAAACATAAACCTCATCTAACTCTATCAGTGCTGCCATTATGACTGATGGTCTGGGAATGGATGAACAACCTCCATTACATCCCATTGCACTTTCTTGAGTGTTGTCAGAACCTCCTGCAAACTTTAGAGTGTTACATCAGCCTACGGATAGGTAGCCCTTCATTGGGCATTTTATAATATTATTTTAATTTTTTTTTTTAACTTGTAAAAATCAAAATTTAAATTTATTTTCATAGGTAAATTTTGTTGAGCACTTTTCTGACGTGGTGGAGGGCTTCAGAACGGTTGTGACGTGTTAAAATTTGAACACTGCACCCCACAATGCTCCAGTAGCTAATGGAGCTCCCCTTTCTCCAGTGATCATCTCCAAGTGAAGTTATTGTCCTGGGTGCAATGTTTTTCATTTTGGCATCTCTCCTGAAGCATACTAATGACTTCAATGGATAATGGCATCAACCTTGCAAACTCAGGATCGAACTTCATTAGGCTCTAGTCTTAATGCACTAGATGTCATTATTTTTGTTCTTTTGTTTTAAAACATTGATGTAACTCTGGTCAATGTTTTGTAAAACAATGTTAAAGGATGATCAAGATAGTTTTATTGAATCTTTGAAAATTTGATGCTACTTACATAAATGAGTGTTTTTTTGTCACCGTGTACTTAACGTAAAATCTTTCTATTAATAAGAATTTTGTATCGGCTTGATAAAATATATATATATATAATTTGATTGTATGATATAAATCAATTAAAAAGTTAAAAACCAAGATCAAGTTGTTATTATTTAACTTGAGAGACTCTTTAGCATCTCTAATCATACTTTGTTTCTTTTTTTTTAAATATCACGAGCGTTGAAATAGGCTCTTCCTCCCAACTTATGGGTGATTTCATTCACATTTGCGTGGAAATTCTTCTATGGAGAATTTGGGTGGAAATGCTTCCCTATAATCTAAAGAATTTTGGTGGGGAAGGCTTCATAAGAAAATTACTGTAATTGCATATGAAATATGTAGTCAATGTTAGGGATATAAATGGTGCTAGAAATATCGATGTCGAAAAAACCCTTAGTCACAAAAGATGGTGCAAAATACACCTCCAAAAATAAGGAGCTTGTTCGAATTATGTGAATTACCGGTATTGCAAAATATAAAATCATCCATATTATAAATATTTTCGAAAGATAAAGGTCATGTTAGTGAAATTGGCACTTTCCATGGCATTGTATAATGAAGTTTCAAACTTTCGCATATAAACTGCTACTAGAAGTTACGAAACTAACTCAACTGCTATCTTTCATGGCACTGGCATGTTTTCATGGGGGTAAGGGTAGGTGTCGTTTTTGTGAGAGTTGAATTCAGTAATTTTATAGCACAGAGATTCAAAGCAGTATAAAAAATAAGCAAACATATTCTCTTTATTTCTATGCATGCAAGCTTCCATGCCATCATTAGACTAGCCACACTGCCAATCGATGAGGTATTGCTGGAATGTGTGAGGAGGAGGTTTTGGAATTGTTGTAGGAGTTTTTAGCATCATTGGGTAGAGAAATAGACATACAATGTTAGTGTTAGAGTACTCAACGTTGGAATGGACATTTGCAAAATTAGTCTTTTTTAATTTTAAAATTATTTGTTCAGGACTGACACACAAGAAAATAAAAATGAACACCACCAGGCTTGTTAAGTCCCATCAAAGTCCTCTATGCCAATCAGAAAATGAGAAATACATTTTTTAGACTTTATAAAATTGTTTTAATAATTTAATAAAAGAAATAACTGAAAAAATTCTGAAAATTTTGATACTGCATATGAAAATGTTTGAAATTAATCGGGGTTAGACCAAGAGGCTAAAACTACCCCTCGCGAAGGAAGGGACTAATAATATTTATAGTAATAATTAATCTACTAATCCATTTTCTTACATATATTGACATTGCCAAAACTTCTCCTCTTTTAGGGACCTTTAAAAGAAATGAATGTTGTGGCACCTCATTCTCTCTTAAATATATCCACAATTGTTTATCTCAGTTCTGATATCCACATGTGTTTATCTCAATGTTAAACCTATTGTAACCCTCCACATGTTCTCTTCTTTCACGTATCTTCAAAAGCAATGAATGCTGTGGCACCTCATTCTCCTTTGATCATATTAACTTAGCTCCACATTTCCCCTTCAACCTCCTTAGCAAATTATGCCACACAAATTTTGGTATGGGTTTTTCTACTTGGGGAGATATTGAAAATCACGAAAAATACAAGCTCTTTTAAGGAAATAGATTTATTAGATATAATATATCAAAATTTTCTCACAAAAAGATTCGACATAATCACTCAATCAAGGAAATATTCAAATAAATGAATTGGGACTCAAACATCTGATTCCAATTGGATGCAATCAATAACTCAACTTGCAACCCCTAGGAGGATACTAAAATTAGAAATTAGGAGCCCAAAATTTGATATTGACACCTGTGATTATGGAGTTATCACTCCTAAATCTATCAAAACTCCACAAAGTCCTAAGTTTGTAGAGGCAAAATCGAAGATGAAAACCATAATGCTAATAAAACAAATCTAGAATTTCAAATCATGAGAATTACAACCCTCCATGTTAAGGCCTACCACATGGAAACTAGCTGTAGGAGTATTGAGTAACTGATGATCATAATCAACCAAAAATCTTGACAAAATAACAATAAATTATCTTAGAGCTAAGAATGATAGCTCACCCATCGGTCTGTGTGTCGATCCCCATTACAATTTCTACACTAGGGTTGATTTTGAGTGTGATGAAATCCCTTTGTGGGATGAGAATCTCATGATCCCCATTACAAATTAATCCTTGTTGATTAATGCAAAAGAAATTAATTCCCTCATTGATTATTTTCCCCATCAGATAGAATTGGAAATAGAGATTCAAGAGTAGATCGTTCACTATGAGCTATATAATTTGGTTGCAAATTTGAAGTTGATATGTAATCTAGATTCCCTCATAAATCTCCTAGATCTAAAAGAGAAAGCGGGGAAATGTGTAAAGATATATGTGGAGGATAATTTCTTAATGGCTACAATAGTACTATCACCAAGTACTCCATGTAGCTGTAGGAGTTGTAGGAAGCACTAGATGAGCTTTCTAAAACCATTCCATGTAGCAACATACATAACTTGCCTCATATGTTGGTCTTGTACTTCATGCAGTAGATCCTATGAACCTATGGCTATAACATAGAAAGTCCAACTTGCACAACCTCCAATGGACAATGCTTCAATATTGTTTCTCACATGTCACGCCACCTCTAACAAAACAAGAAAAGCAAATACAACATAGAGAAATAGAATAAGTATGCAACTAAGAGATTTTATTAATTGGAGCACATACATATACCACATAATTGAGTATCGTTTTATGACCATGGTAAAAGATAATGATGATATAACTATAAATTAATACTACAAACTAAAAACATTAATTAAATTAATATAAAAAAATAGATTGGCACAATGCATTCCTGCGATTAACTCTAACATCTTATTATTCCTAATTTTATAAATGCATTTTTAAAGAATAATTCTTTAAATTTTATAGCGAAGAGGTAACTATCTCCCATAGAAATATATTTTTTTCTAAAACAATATATATTACAAACTTTCTAATTTGTTTAACATTTATATGGCACTGCATAAAACACATTTTATTATCAATTTAAATTGCATAAATAGTATAGTGAATGCTCGAGAGTGACTATTGCACACTTTAATTTTATTAGAGTAGGGAATGCTAACGGGTCACTATCTCATTATCTCTTCTTTCACTTTATTCAAATTGTTTTCTAGATTATGCTAAGAAATATATTTGCTTTTAAAAACAACATACATTAGAGACCACATTTTATTATTAATCTCAATTACATAAACCTGCGAAATAAAAATATATAAATTTAAATTGCATAAATAGTGTAGTGTAGTGAATGCTCGAGAGTGGCTATTTCACACTCTAATAAAGTAGCGAATGCTCACGGGTCACTATCTCATTGTCTCTTCTTTCACTTTATTCAACTTGTTTTCTACGTTATGCCAAGAAATCCATTTGTTTCTAAAAGCAACATACATTACAAACCACATTTTATTATCAATCTCAATTACATAAACCTTGCCAAATGAAAAATTTTATATATATATATATATATATAATATTTGTAATATGTTCAATTATTTTATTAGTACTTAAAATCACGAAATGAAAATATATATAGATTTATAATATTTGTAATATGTTCAATTATTTTATTAATACTTTGTAACGTACCTCGGCAACCTCACATGTAAAAGCAGGGAGTTAGAATTTTTTATACAAATTACCCACGAGTAATCATCCAATTCACCACTTCACATTCTTCATTAACCATTAAATATAATGTTCATTAGCACATGAAGTAAATTGCAATAGAAGATAGTAAGTTGCATAATGATTAACCACCACTATGGTAGTGTAATAACATAAACTGTCTCATGAACCTTTCGTCCATTTTATGATTTTACTTAACCATATTAAATAATCACATACTAGGAAATTATGATTATCACATCAAATAAAGAAACATCAGCACCAAGGATTCAACATCATCCAACTGACACAAAAGACATTCACACCATTGAAAACTGATATACCCTGGAAACCCCGTAGGGTGAAAACCAGCAAACGTTTAATCTTATTATTAAATGTTCGTGAGGGTTTTCACCCCTCACTCAATGGCTTATGAGGGATTCCATCCCTTATCCATTGCTATAAATTATTACAATGAAATATCATCAAAATGTCTCATAACTAGCTAAAAGCTATTACATTTTCCATGAAAATCTCTAGCTACATATCGCCACATGCAACATCCTTGTGGCATGATTGTTCCATCAATGTATGATTCCGCAACTCGTACCCATCTACATGGACCATTAATCCTTTTCCTGCCACAATGTTAAACATCACTTTTCTTTGGCACCATCCACCATCGTTTCCTGTCAATGTTGTCATCAGTAGGCTTTGGCAACAAGATTACATACACTATTAATCAATCAATAATCAACCTCTAAAAATGATCTTTTAACATCTACTCATGTGCATGAGTAAGCATGACATACTAATTAAATAGTACATATGTTCAAGTAAATACTTGTTTTACTTTCACAATGTTATTTACACTAATGCATAATTCTCTTTAAGAGATCTAACCCATTAGTTCTACTAAAATGTATAACACAGTCGTGATATCTTTATACATGTAATAAACTGTTGTTTCTATGCTTATGCACATGCATTCTTTTCACATAGTTATTTTTCGAGAACTCAACATAGTTTCTCTAACATACAAAGAACATAAATCTATATCACAATGACTATTCTTGTGCATACAATATCTTATCATAATAGCCCTTCTTTAATGTATGCAACACATATTCCCTTCACTAGAATACTACCATCATTTCATGTAACGTATCACATACTTGTTTCTTAAAGGAAGTCATTATAACCTCATTTCTCCATCTTCCTATATGTAAGTTCCTCATGCTTCCTTTTCAAGAAAATGTTATTGATACCCATCTTTATGCTTAAAGAATAAAGAAACAATAACAAGGTTAACTTACCCATTTATGCACCAGAATCAAGAAAACGACCCAACTCATCTAGCAAGACAATCTTGTCAAGAGATTAATATTTTCAAGAAAGTTAACATCGAGTACTATTTCCAAGAAAGTCAACATAATACTTTCTCTACGTACACCCAAAACCATACTTTGAATGTCACAATAGGTACCCCTAAGCAACATGTGTTTTTCCTAACACAATTACTTTTACTTCATTGCACATAGTCTTTTCATGAAACAAATATGGATTCTAGTTCTTTTATGAACACTATTCATATGTGTCTTTTAAGGAAAGAATCTCTATCTTTGTTTTCAAGAAATCTCGCATAAAGTCATTATTTTCATGCATGAAGAATGCACTCTTTTTCTAAAAAGAAACCGTAGGAATGAATATCTATGTGCCTAGAAGCACATCATTAGCTATTTCTATCATGCATGTAATGCATAAATATTTCACAAGAAGCTTAGAAATTAGCTAGCATCCCATTGCAATAAAGCATGTACCCCTTTTCAATAAAATCCAACTTAACTACTATTTCTTTTATATGCATTCTCTTTTCCATAAATGCAATAAATATTGTTTGAATATGGGTTATCCTTACCCAAAATAGCTATTTCTATGTCAAAATAAACATATATTCATTTCAAATACTAACACAAACTCCTATATTTTCCAAGATTTGGCATAGATACTTATCTCTTCATGGGATTGAGCATCCAACAGTGAAGGCAATGCAGCCTAAAACAGTAAGTTCTTGATTTTCTGCTACGGTTTTGTCTAACAGTGGCAAATGCCGAAACAGATCCGTTTCTTCACAATGCCATTGAAAGAGCATTTGGACTCCCGGACATCAGAGGAGTCTAGAAGAGCCTCCGGCTCTTGGTAGCGCTTTCTGAGTGCGGTCAACATAATTGAATGACGGCCTAGAGTTTTCAACACGGAACATAATGGTGGTGATAGCTCGACTGCAGCGAAGAGCTACTCTGCCAATATGAATAATAGGGCAGATATGATACAAGTTATATCAAGATGGGCTCTATGTAACTCTGGCGAAGCTATATACTTATATAGATGTGCGACCTGACTATTTGGAGTCTTCCAAATGGCATGGGAGGTTAAAGAAGAGCCTCGAAGGTTGGATATCGAAACCTAGAAGTTTCCATTCGAAACCTCAGTGGAAGTAATCCTTCAAGTGGCAACCACGCCGAGGGTAAGAACCTTCAGTAATTTATATGTTTAAACCACTAACCATTATAGTAGTTGCAACAAGATCAATAGACGTGAAACTACATGGTTTCGTAATTTCTAAAACTGAGATTCCGTCCTCAAGACCTCAGTCCAGAGTCACTGCTTTCTCCCAGCAGTGAAGCTTGATACCCGTACCGTTAAGCATTCCAAACCTTTCAAAGACTTGAAGAGGCGACAAGATAGAAACCGTTGGCAGAACCAAGCGGCAAAAGAATGAACTGTGCAAACCATGAAAAACAATATGAATGTTGCAACTTGGGTGGAAAAATCACCCAGAAATACTGTGGATTGACCCTTCACTCTAGCAGTGATAGCATTGAGTTGCCCCGAATTTACTTGACACCCCATCAAAGAAGTGTTTCCTCTTTTACCAAGATCCCTTCCATGATTTCCCTTAATTAGTTTTACAAATATCAAGAATCAATTTTATAACTTATTCGTAACTTTTGATTTTACCTTGGGTTATTTACGAGAGGGATATGACATATTTAAACCTGTGAAATAAAAATATATATAAATTTATAATATTTGTAATATGTTCAATTATTTTATTAATATTTAAAGTTGTAAATTTACATGAATTCTATCGTTGAATTATATTTATTGTTTGTAAATCTAATTGTAGTAAATATTTAATTATAAAAATTTAAAACTTTTATAACAATATTATATTTAATTGATTTTAAAATATAATTTAAATTATAAAAATTTAAAATGTTTATAACCATATTTTATTTAATTAATTTCAAAATATAATCTAATTATTTTTTATTAATATTTTTTTTATTTTAAGGGTTAAATAATCATATTTACACAAAAGCTAAATTATAGTTAATTGACATAAATTATTAATAGTGTTGAAAGAAATATGTTTTAAATCCTACGCGTGTATTAATTAAAAAATTCCCATAAATTTAAAAATAATTTATTTATTAATCCGTTTTCATACCAAATGAAAATAAAACCTAGCCGAAAAAAATATATTTCCTTTGTTGAAAATAAATGAAGTAGGAACAAGAATCCATAAATCAAATAATATTTATATTAATTAGAAAATAAGAAAATAAATTTGTAATAAAACTTAATAACAGATTTTATATATATATATATATATATATATTATATATATATATATATATAAAACAAATGAAATATGAAAAGATAGCATAAATCAAATAAGTTTACTAGCACAACCACATTATTATATGTGGTTTATATATGTTGATGGGCGTATATCAACAACATTTATAAATTTACATTAATATATATTTACATGAACATCCATATACAATAATGTGCATTTATATATATGAAATGTACATTATTGTGCATAATGATATATGAATTTATTTAAATGTAAACAACTACATTTATCTATTTAAATGTACATTTCTATGCATTAATGTACTTTAGTCTATATCAACATATTTCAATGTTCATTACTGCAAGGCACATTAATGTATATTAATTAATGTACATTGATGTATAACAATGCATATTAACATACAATAATGTAAACTAAAAAATGTACATTAATCTATAGTAATATACACTACTACCATAATGAACTATAAACTCAAGGGAATAATATTAAGCCATAGGGATGAGTATTAATTGCAAAGCCTATGAACAATATTATACCCTACGAATATGAACCCAATGGATAATAAATCCAATCCATTAATAAACGCAAGGGAAAATAAACCCATGGAATAATAAACCCAATGGATTAATACTAAAAACCCAAAAGACTATAAACCCAAGGGAACAATATTAAACCCTAGGGATGAATATTAATTGCAAACCCTATGAATAATATTACACCCTAGGAATATGAACCCTTAGATTAATAAACCCAAGAAATTGATAAACATAATGGAATAATAATAAACCATAGGAATGTAAACCCTAACATTAGTAAACCCAAGGACTTGATACTATAAACCAAAAGGAACAATAAAGCCAAGGGAAAAAAGTTATAAACCCAAGGTATAGAAAACCAAAGATCAATTTTTTAACCCCTAGAAAATCATGGTTAACCAACGTTCAACATGGGTGATTGCATTAATACTAAAAACCCAATGAATTACAAACCCATGCGAATAATATTGAAACGTAGGGGTGAGAATTGATTGCAAACCTTGTGAACAATATTAAACCCAATGGGTTAAAACCAAATACAAAAAGAACTGTAAACCTAAGGGAACAATATTTAACTCTTGGGATGAATTTTAATTGCAAAAGCTATGAATATTATGAACCACTGGATTAAAAAACTCAAGGAATTGATAAATATAACGGAATAATAATAAACCTTAGGAATAAGAACCCTAACATTAATAAACCCAATGAATTGATATTGTAAACCAAAAGGAACAATAAACCCAAGGTATAGAAACTCAAAGATAAATATTTAACCCCTAAAAAAGACATTGTTGACCTACATTGAAGCTCACTAATTTCATTAATACTGAAAACTCAATGAACTATAAACCCAATAGAATAATATTCAACCATAGGGATGAGTATTAATTCCAAATCCTATGAACAATACTATACACTAGGAATATGAACCGAAGTGGTAATAAACCCAATGCATTAATAAACCCAAGGGAAAATAAACCCATGGAATAATAAACCCAATGGATTAAAACCAAAAACCAAAAAACTATAAACCCAAGGGAACAAAATAGAAGCATAGGGATGAATTACCCTAATAGTTATATACTAAAACCACACAGAATTATAAACCCAAGGGGATAGTATTAATGGAAGGGATTAAGATTAACCCCAAGCATAATAAACGCAATGGATTAATACTAAAAACCCAACAAACTTTAAAACCAAGGGAATAATATTAAACCCTAGCGATGAATATTAATTAGAAATATTATGAACAATATTATACCATAGGAATATAAACCAAAGAGATAATAATCCCAATGGATTAATAAACTCAAAAAAAAATAAATCCAAAAAATGATAAACCCAATAAATTTTGTAAATAAATAATAATTATAAACCCTAAGATAAATATTTTAACCCCTAAATATTTTGAGGAAAACAAATATTTTGCACCATTCAAAAGGAGATTAGATTCCGTTGAAAAAGACCTTGATTTGATTTGACGTTTTGTTACGATTCTGAATTCTAACTCGTTTGTACCCTGCATCAACACAGAAAACTCCATTCCAGGTTGATAAATGTTATTTTCAATTTAATTCTAAAGATTAGAAGTGTATGGGCTTAACCAGAAAACTTAAGGATGTGTAAATTTGAGTCAATATGAGTCATTGAAGGGCTTAACGAAAAGGTTTAACAACAACGTTTGATTATTGTCTTTGTTGGTTATTTAAATAATCCAAAACCATAGTCAAATCAGATAGAGAGGTCGTTGAGAGGTTTGAAATAATCCAAATAAACTTCGCTGCGCTTCAATAATTCAAATCTATATAATCAGATAAGGTTGAGAGTTCTTCAAATAATCCAAATCCACTTTATTGAGTCTTCAATTAATCCAAATCTATCAAATTCGGTTGAGAAGAAGCAACCTATTATGACATTTTAACTGCGTTCATACGTCACAGTCAATGATAGTGAAAAAAAATAAAATTATGTGACCGGCAGATAAAATAACAATTTTTAATGAGAATAAATATTTAGTACTTCTTAGTCAATAATTCAATTAACAGAATGAAAGAAAACTAGTGAGTCCATCATTCATTATTAAACCAATCATGACTTAATAAGAATAAAAAAAGTAGTGAGTTCATTATTCAAATTGTTTAGTTAAACTGTTAAACTGTTTTTTTCTTTAAAAATTATGTAAATTTTGGTCATATTTTATAAAATTTGGTAGAAATTTTTTTAAATTCAAATTAAAACGGTTAAACTTCAATATTTTGGGTATCGCAAAAATTTTAATGATGCTGAATCCATTTCCACCATTAAAAACATGATTCAAAAGCTTCTATTACAAACTTTTTGAATTTTGAATTTGTTTTTTCAGATTCCAACTAACTTTTAACCTCTAAACAATTCCTCTGCCTCCCATATAAATAACCACGACACATAGCTGTGAAGTGGTGCGCTGCTAGGGATAATGGCAATTAAAATGTTAATGGGATAATGGCAATTAAAATGTTAATTGTCACACTCGTCCGACCATGTGACCCTGAAATCTATTCAGAAATGCCGACCACGTTCGTATGACACGATAGCATTGTCTATACCCAGCTTTTATTAGAAGGATTCGAAACGATAGTTCGTGACGTTTCAGGTATCATGCAGATATATGCGATACATAATCTACCATTCATTTTTCATATGAGTAGTAGGTATGATTATTCCTGACAAGTGCTTTTTTAGAGAAGTTATTTGGATTATTTATGAAATTAAAAAATAAATTATTAATATTATTATTATTTTTTTAAATAAAAAATTTATAAAAATAAAAATTTAGAGTATAAAATGGTTTGAGGCTTTTATTTTTGGCTTTTAAATGTTTTTATATGTTCATTTTCAAAATTATGTATAGGCATTTTCTCTTTACTTAAGTTAATTTCAAAATTTTATTTAAGTTTGTGTGATTCTTTGAATTACACATTTATCTATAGTTTTTATTTTTAGTTATTACATGTTTTATGTTCATTCTCACAATTATGTATATGCATTTTCTTTTTAGCTAACTTAATTTTATAATTATGTTTAAATTTGTGTAATGGTTTGAATTTATAAATTTAACTCTAACTTGCCTCTTATTAGGTTATGCTATTTCAAACATGATATTATACATTTAAAGCGAAGAAATTAGTAATTTAAAATTTATTTATAAATTTAAACTATTTATAAATCTAGTTTAGTTTATAAATTATATATATATATATATATATATATATAAATTTAACTCTAACTTGCCTCTTATTAGGTTATGCTATTTCAAACATGATATTATACATTTAAAGCGAAGAAATTAGTAATTTAAAATTTATTTATAAATTTAAACTATTTATAAATCTAGTTTAGTTTATAAATTATATATATATATATATATATATATATATATATACTGTAGAAATTAGCAATTTGGTCAGTCTTGTACTTGCATGATACCGAGTCAAATTCAGTAGTCTTCCTCTACATAGACTAGATTACTCTAGGAAATTTGAACCTTGGATATTTTAATTTACACAATACTTCATCTCATGGCAATATAAGATAATAATCTATGTGAAATTTGTCCCCCAAAGCAGGTGCAAGTACATGCCAAATGGCATGCCAATGATCAACTTGAATGGCGATTCTAGTCACCTGTCACATGCGCGTCTCAATGCACAAGTACAATATGATAACTCCTCATAGTCTGTGGGAATTAATGGATTTAGTGGGAAGGTACACTCACATGGCTTTGGATTATAGGGAAATGATGATCAATTATAATGGCATGGATTGACCCCTTGAATTGCAAGTAGGAGTGATGCCGGAGCATCTTGCCTCCAAGACAAACTTTTTTTGTCTAGACTTAGGGGTTGTTTCATTTACCAAGGGAGTTAGTTCCTTAGTTTATGTAATTGAGTGTAATTAATTTAATTATTGTATTTTTCTAAGTTTGTAAGAATATTTTAGAGAATATGTATAGAAATTGTAATCAGATCTATTCCGAGGATAAATCTTAGGAATATTTGTGAGAGTTAGAGAAAAATGAGGGAATTTAGATAATGAGAGATTTGTGGATCTAAGAGTCTTATATTAGAGGTTCAAGTGAGGATTGTTTGGATCTAAACTAAGAGTCTTATATTAGAGGTTCAGGTGAAGATTCTTTGGATCAAAACTAAATCAGTTCAAAATCCACTTTTATGTAAATAATAGTTAGAATAGAGATGGAGGGGTGCGATAAAGTAGAGACAAAGTGTAGAAGTAAGACGGTTGAAGCCAAAACTTGGCTTAGTGCCAGAATTGGCCAAGTGATGTAAATCAGGGTAGAAAGGGCCTTCTGTAAATCACGCACACACACACACACACACACACACATATATATATTTCTAACATATTAACTTGTATGCTCTTATATTTTATAATCGTTGCAAAGGAAACCAAACTGAAGAGGAATATATGTCTTCATATTCACGAGAGAGTTGAATCTGAATAGTGGTGAATTTGCGATAATTAAATCTCTCGAGAGATATGTGTTGATCGTTTATCAACAAGGATCAATGATTAATTAATGATAGAAGGGTCACGCAAAGACATTGGAAATATTTCTAGAGGGCCACAAATAGAGCACAATAGGAGCAAGAGGAGACAAAAAGGCATTCTATAGAGGAGGAGAGCTAAATTAGATTGACTTTCAGAACCCAAGGCTTAGAAGGAACAGTGCAAACTCAGATCTAAGTTGAGAGGAAACAAATTGAGCATTGATAGTGTTGAGAAGGAAGACAAAGAGCGTTAGGGACTAGGGATTGTTAGTTAACAAAGTGTCAAGTGACAGGGATTTTCCCGTTACCTAAGTTTTTCAAGTTGGAAGGTCAAAAGTCCTAGAAGCTTAGAAGTTCCAAATGATTGTAAGCCTGTAACCATTTGTGAATTTGAATTTAAATAGAGCGTCAGGATTTGAGATTGCGGGGAAGAAAAATCTCGAAGGTCGAAACCTCAGAACTGTGTTGGATTCATTTAAATAGCAAGTCAGGGTACTTGAAGGGGCCCATAAGGAGAAAGGAATAAATGTAAATATTTCCAGTTATAACGTAAAAAGGTACCCAGGGAAGATTTTATAAAGGAAGGACTATTAAGGAGTGACGCTATTGGAAGTTCAGCCATAGTCTGGAGGCCAGAATCCCATAAGGTTTTAGAATTGGAATTTCAAAGAGTTACGAGCCCTTGGGGTAACGAGAGTGGATGTAGAGCTTGGTTACAGTGCTGGTTCTTGGGAACACGAGTTGGTAAGGTACAAGCTTAGAAGCTTGGTTTCGAGGCTATTAAGAAGAACTTGGTTGTGGATTTTATGTAGTGTTGGATATCCCCATAAGTATCTCCCACTGTAAAACTAACAGAGAAGGGATTTTGAATCTTGTAACGCATCAGTAGCAAGGATTGAAGGAAGCACCTTTTGAGTAGAATACTGAGCTATGTGGGATTTTAGCAAACCCGGCCTCAGGTACAAGTTTTGGCTTTGCATGAAGGAGGCTACCACAGAGCATGAAAACTTCCATATTTAGATGAACAATGATTACACCAAATTTGTATTTTTTGTTCCTCTCCTTTGTAGGATATGTCAACCCTTAATTATCATGTCATTAGTTTTCATTACGACTATGTTTACATATGATCGCCCCTCCTTGGGCATTCTCTGGTTTCCTCTTGTTTGGCGTGTATGCATCTCACTACACCTCTTATTTTTTCTTCGGCACACTCTTGTATCTGCATGGTCACTATGGGGATCAGGATGGTCATCTAGCCTCAACCTACTACTTCGTCTGTCAGCCAGGATCTTATGTCTCCATTCCATCTATTAAACATAAAAGGTGACAGTCTAAAAATGACAAACAAATTCTGTCTATATGGGCAAAAGACCCTGCATTGAAAGTTTACTTTCTCCAGTAGCAGCTAAATAGTGATGGGTGTAGGTTGGTGTCAAGAATTATGGCTCCTAAACTATTTGGCACCCTAGTGTCCCATTTGTGGAGATTAATTATCATCAGTTATTTAGCTTATGGATCTCAGTAATGTAGGGAGGGGCATGGTAGAAAAGGATACAGTTGTCGAACACATTGTAGTCACAACGCTCATGGTCAAGGTGCTATTGGTTGGGTTGCTTGCAATCGTGGTCACGTTGATTGTCATTAGGGTGCTCGTGGTTGCGGTGCTAATGGTTGTGGCTATGCTCGAGGTCGGGATGTTCGTGGCCAAGGATATGGTCAAGGTACACAAGGTCTAAGGTCAAGGCACTGCTCTTGCTCGTCTTGTTCATCACATGACGCTTCTTATAGCAATGTGCCACCTTGTGCACATTATCTCTATTTCTAGCAAATGAAGTCTTTAAATAGTTGCATGCTCAGTTTTGTTGTTTTGTATGTCAATCGCAAGTCATCGAAGCCAATGTATTTTGGAAACTTATTTTTCTGTCTGATAATCTGGTTAAGCTAGGTCTTCACAACCTCATGGTCATTTACTTGCCTTACTGGTCTAACTTCCTTACGAGTAGAGTAGTAAAACATAAAGTTCTCTTTCGTAATATCTCGTTGAACTAATGGAATGTCAAGCTTTGTGAAATTTGTATTTAACTTAAAATTAAATTACCATTTAAGAGTTATAATCTTTAATATATTCAAATTTTCATGTTAAGTTAAAGGGTTTAAATCAAATTTTCTAACATAATTTTTATAATTATAAGTTCTAATATTATCTAAATATGAATATGGACTGTCCCACTAAATTTTAATATGCAATTAAACATTTCAAAAATTTCATATTTTTACTGTTTTTTTTAACTAAGCTATAATACATTTGAAATATTAATTCACTAAAATAAAGTTGATGTAAATTATAAAGTTGATGTCAATTTTAAAATCTAATTAAGAGATTAATTCACAATAAACAAGTGTTACATGTTAGCTATTCTCTGCAACTTAGTTTAAGTATAGATAAATTAAAGTGAAAAACAATAGAAGAATTATGAGATATTGACTATGCACATATATATTTAATTAATATATATCTATTAATTTATATATGATTAATAAAAATTAAAATATTTTTATTTGTAAATAATTTTTTATTTTAATTAAGAATATATTAATATATTACAATTTAATTTAAATATTAATCTAGATTAAATCGCGTTTATGTTAAATGAACATCATTAATTTTAAAAATTAATCTAAACTAAATTATGTTAATAATAAAAGAAGATGGTAGAATTTGAACAATTGCTTAAAATGTCTTCAAAATTAAATCTCACACTAATCACAACTCTACACAACATAAATATAAGCAAGCACGTGAGTGCATGATGTAATGGTCGGGGCGGTCGGTTTACACGCCCCCAGCCAGTATCGAGTCCTGCAGAGCTGCGCTGCAGCATATTTGGGCCATGGCCAGTGATGTATGTACTATGTACAGAATGTATTTGACAATATATAGCTTCTTCAGTGGGGCCCCGCCCCCCATGAAAAATATAAGCAAACTCGAAAATATTTCACCATTATTATTTAAACTAGGTGCTTACATTACCAAAATAACTCGCATGAAAATTAATTGTTATACCTATTAAAATAAATAATTTTTCAATTATTATTTATAGAGTGATCGGCCAAACTGCATAACTAGAAAATAATTATAAACCAAGAGTTAAGGTGCAACGTACCACCGAGTCCCATTAATTTTTTGTTAATCGAAATAAGTGGATTGAGATGTATTTATTTTAGGATGTAAATGGAAGGTTTTCATTAATGGTTGAGATATATTTATTTTAGCATGTAAATGGAAGGTTTTCATTAATAGTTCAAGTTTGATTTTCTAGAAAATACTATAGAAGATAATTTATTGAAATATTTTAGAATGATTTTTTCCATAAACAAATCTAAATATATATATGAGATGGCAGCCTGGTAACATGAATTTTTAGGAAGAAAGTGTGTTAATTGAGGCATTTGGCAATAAGATTTACAAATAAACAACCAATCGTATAACATATAAATCTAAATAAAATAATTAGCAAAAAATAAAAAAGTAATTTGTTAAATTTTTACTTTGGTTTATTCAAAAAATAAATATTTGGTGATTGATTGAATTAATACAGAGTCAACTTATCACACCCCGCTACAAGGATAATAAGAAAAATAAAATTATTGTAAATTTCAAAACAATAAAATCTAAATGATTTTGTTAATTTTCAACTTATATTTAGGAAAAATAAATTATTGTAAATTTCAAAACCATAAAATCTAAATGATTTTGTTAATTTTCAACTTATATTTATTATTATAAATATTAATAGAATCAATAATGTTAACATACAACAACGACCTACCTTGATATATATTATAATTACTCAATTTTACCGAATATTTCACAATAACATCATATTAATATATATAAAACTTAGATAATTTGATATAAATGCAGAACACCTAATTTCATTAAAAAAAATATCATAATATTATATACTCTGCTATTCTTTAACTTAAAATTTTATAATCTAATTAAAAAATTAATTTATAATGAATAAAATCTAATCAAAAAATTAATTTATAATAAACAAGGACAAAGCTCAAATAAATTTTATAATTTAAGTAAAATTTGATATTTAATTATATGTAATAAAATTGATTAATATATTTATTTTTTAAATCAACAACATTAACCAATATATATTTGCAACTTTTAATTATACCTCTACGTCTCATTATATTCATTATACAGCTAAACTCTTTTTAAAACGTCGGAAAAAAACAATAAAATACCTCCATTATTATAAGTATCAGTAGAATCAATGATGTTAACATATACCAATCTCTCTGACATGATTTAATATAATATACACTATAATTTAATATACAATATATATCATAGGGCTTGGGTGGTTTTGGGGATGACTTAGTTTGGTTGGGAAGTCCTCTTACTTTTTTCTTCCCGACTCTGTTTTCAAGTCTTGAGTTTAGTGTGGGCTAAATCATCTTAGTGAATGTTTATTTTATTTTTGTCGTGAATGTTCAATAGTTTTGTTCTCTTTATTTTTTTCATCGTATTTAAATTATTTTCTATGTAAAGAAATATATTTGCTTTCAAAACCATATATATACACACTTTTTAATTTATTTATATACACTTTCTAAAACACTATATATACACACTTTCTATTTATATACACTTTCTAAAATACTATATATACACACTTTCTATCATTACTTAAACCACATTTTATTACTAATCTTAAGTACATAAACTTGTAAAATGAAAATACTATATATACACACTTTCTATTTATATACACTTTCTAAAACACTATATATACACACTTTCTATCATTACTTAAACCACATTTTATTACTAATCTTAAGTACATAAACTTGTAAAATGAAAATATTATATATGTAGAATTATATTATTTATAAAATAAAAATAATGTATATATAAAATTATATTATTTAAAAATGATTAATTATTTTATTAATTGTTCAGAAACTTTTCGGCAAAATCACATAACCAATCTTTATTAATGATTAATTACTTTATTAATGCTTAAGATTGTAAATTTACTTGAAATTTGTCCTTGAATCATATTTACTATATTCATAAGTGATTAGATATAAGTGTTGTATATTTAATTGTAACACGTATTTAATTATAAAGATAAAGTTTTTACGACAATATTCCATTTCATTTATTTCAAAATAATAAAAAAATAATTAAATTTATTTATTTTAGGCGTTAAATAATAATGTTATGCACAAAAACTAAACCCTAATTATTTAAAATAACTTATTAATAGTGTGTAAAGAGATAGCTTTTAAATCTTACCTTTCTATTAATCCATTTTCATATATAGAGAAAAATGACACCTATTAAAAAAAACTCTATTTTCTTCTAGAAAATAAAAAAAAAATATGAAAAGACCTCATAAATGGAATAAGACTTTTAATCATTTATTAACTTATTATTATTATTATTATGTATAAAGGAAAATAGAACTTCACCAAAAAAAATCTACTTTTATTTTAGAAAATAAATTAAATATAAAAAATATCATAAATCAGTTAAGAAATCTAATATATATATATATATATATATAAATTTGACATATATTCGGGTTATGTCTAAAAATAATAGTCGAATAAGAGAGGAATAAGAGGGACTTAACATTTAGGAGCCTTAAAAATGTCTGTGATCACCAGTTATCTAAGAACTTATGGACAAGGTTTCTAATAATAATTAATCAAAAATGAAAAAATATATTTTCTTCTATAAAATAAATCAAATATAGGACCCTAATAGGAAGGGGAATTGAACTGATAACTTAACATCTAAAAGTGCCCTAAAAGTATACCCAATCCTATGGAAGAACTTATGGACAAGGTTTCTAATAATAAATTAATCCAAAATGAACAAAACTATTTTCTTCTATAAAATAAATCAAATATGAAAAGTCTCCATAAATCAAATAAGATTTCTAACAAATGCTACATAATAGCTAATCCCTATCACTTAGTTTAAATATAGCTAATGCATAATACTTTTAATACACGGGGAAGCATTATAGCACAAGTTACCTTATAGTACAATTTTAATTTAATAATACTTCAAAAACATCATCAATAATTTTATGAAATAAAAAAGTTTTTGAGAGATTTATTGATTATTAAATCTTTTGATAAAAAAATTAGCAACAATTCTGTGTCTCATCACCATTAAATTTCTTTTAACTCATAAATCAGCTTTTGACCTCTCTAGAAAACAACGTGACAAAGTTTAAATCATGAAAATCATAATAATACTACGAAATTTCTAACATCAACGGGAAATAGGAAAATGCGAAAAAGGTTTGAATTTAAAAAAATTAAATTTAAATGCATGAATTTTGCAAGAATGTAATTTTCAGTATTTATGGTTAGAAAAAGAATTTCCTTTAAAGTAGGCAGCCTTGAATTATTGGAGAATTGAACAACGTACAACATAGATAGATAAGGCTAGGCACATACATTGTTGTGACAAGAGTACATATAAATATTTGCCCTGCAGCCGCCTTAATCTTCCTGGATACAACTTATTCAACAAATTTGCTTCATTGTTTGATATTAAAATATAAATTAAACATAAATAAATTATGAAGCAAGATAAATTAAATAAATAAATCTGAGCAAATATCATAAATAATATCGCCACATTTTGGTCCACATGAGGTAGCTCAAGCGGCAAGGGCCGTGGAAATGAAGTCTCACCGAACCAGAAGTCTTGGGTTCAAATCTTCGGCTACCCCTCCCCCGTAGAGGGGTACATAATGGACATGTAAATCAGAGAGTCCCACCCCAGCTTACAAAAAAAAAAAATATCGCCACATTTTGACGATTCATAAACCCTGACATTTGCAGCATCCTTTAATGTAGGTCAAGAGTGTGCAGCAACAATCTGGTTCCTCTAAAGGCGGACACCACGCTGAATATGAAGAGGTCAACAAGCGATTTAAGCCATTAAGGTCAAATCCAAGGTTATGTAGTAGATGTTGGGTACAAAAATATAGTTTGAAAATTCAAAACTGTGGAAACGAAATATTTAGGTTTGCTACAATTTTGTTCGTGGGTAGTTGAAACAAATTGTTTCTCGTGGGGAGGAAGGGATTTTTGTAAATCCAAATTATAGTTATTAAATTTCAAAATTTTGAGTGTCTAAGAGGTTTTTGATGTGTTGAATCTATTTCCACCATCAAAAACTGTAATGTCCCCAGAAAGCTGTAAATATTTTATTTACCGCAGTAAGAACACATTGAATAATTAGGTGTATTATCTGTTTGAATTAAATAATATTTTTATTTATTGAAAATGTGGAATGATTTTAGTATCAGCAGATCTTGTAACTTCAAGAGGAAAGAAGTTAAAAGAAAAAGAAACAATTGCTGGAAACCCTAACTACTTCCCTAACCGTGTAAGGCTTCTAGAGAAAAGAAGCAGGGGGGAAGGAAAAAATTGCACTGTAGGGACAGGCAGGAAAAAGAAAAGGGGGAAAACTTGCTACATCTGGTGATGACCAGATAGCAAGAGCATTATGCACAAGCAATTGATAGAACACTGAAGGTCTTGTGAACAAGCTAAGGGGAGATTTGGTCTCGAAAGACAATCTCACGGACGAGAGGTTGACTAGGCACAGAACCAGAGGTGTCCTCTACCATTGGAGTTCCTCACTTAAAAGAAAACTCAGGTATGAGGTACCTTCTGGAATTTTTATGGTTTACCAAGCCGAGTTACCTGAGGCTACGGTGAATGTGAAAAATTAGTAGTAGGTCTTAGTTGCCTTTACTTTTCTAAATACTGATAACAGGTGAACCTAAAGAAAGTGAATATCTTCCAGAAAATTTAGTAAGCTGCTACTGTCTAAGTCAAGTATATTTATTTCCCTATGAGTTAGTGAAAAATCTTAAGTGCATAATCATAATCTTCAAGTATATTTATTTTTCTGTAAACTGGAGAAAATCTTAAGTGCATAATCATAATCTTCAAGTATATTTATTTTCCTGTAAACTGGAGAAAATCTTAATTACATAAACATAACCTTTCTAGTTCCAATAACGCAAAAGAATCGAACAATAGACTATTTGCAGAAATGGAATCCTTTTTAACTTTATCAGTACTCGTAAGGACTATCATGGAAATACAGTTTAAAACATAAACTATACAGACATTTCCTTTAAGCAAATTTAGTAGAGACAAGATGACTTATGACGACATACAACGATGTTGCTTCGCTGCACTGAGAATATACCTCAAAAAGGAAACAAAAGAATTAAAAATCTGTGTAAAATTTCAAGCAAAGGATAGGGTCATTGAAGCTAGGGTTTAGGCATGGAAATCTAAATGTTGACATGGGTAGATTTTCCAAGCATGGTAAGACTTTTACCATTCTGGAATCTCATCTGGTCTTCCTGAAACCCTATTAGGAAACCCCCTTAACCATAAACTCAGAAATGAGCCTAATAACAATAAATCTTAAGTGAGAAAATATTCATTTGAACCACGCTGAAAGAGAAACCAAGCAAATTGAAATGGTAACAAACAGAATGAACATAAATCAACCTCTGAGTAGAATTACCACTGAAAGCCTGCCCAGGCAGTTTGGTATTGAAACCCTTATGGTAATTGGTGTGAGGGTTCGAGGAACCTCATCGCAAACAGAACTCATAAAAAAATATTCAATATTTCCTTTAAATTCATGAACCTCATAAGTATTCTACATAAAACTGGAAATGATAATTGATAATCTGGACCCCGGCATAAAACCTGAGAGGTCGATAAACTCATTACATAATAGGAAAAAGAAACAAATGAAAATGATAATTCAGACATGGGCATATAGCCTGGAATTCAATAAGTCGTTTACATTCAGTAATACAGCGGGCTACGAGACCGGGAAATGTAAGTCCCATTAATATTACACAGCAATTAAAAAAGAATAAACTTTTTCGGTGCGGCCAACTTTCACAGGGCTCGCAAGTAGTAGAAAAACCCTCATTCATAATGAGGAAAATACACACAGATATCTCATAACAGAGTAGGAATATTGCGGAAAACTTAAGACTAAAACCTATCACCAAGCAGTGATTGTTCTATCTATCAACAGGAAGAAAATAAGAACTTTAAGAGCTGAGACGACGACCAAGCAACCTAGAGATAGTATTTTCCATCGGGCAAAACACCGTTCTGGAGGTAAATCTTACCTGGAGACTCCCGGTGTTACATGCCTGAGCTGCATCTCTCCATCCCGAGCCAGGAGATGAGGTTCCTACAAGAAAAATCAACCACAAGCTGATTAAAATCATGGCAACAGAGATTTGATTTAACCATCGACTGCAAATAAAAATTAAACAGAGAGAGAGCTTAGTAAACGAAAACCCACCCGATGAAAACTTGCTTGGAGGTGAATCTGTGTTCTCTGGCAGTAGCATAACTCTGGCTCGACAGGCTGACAACATTTGCAGGAGGAGCAGTGAACTACAGCAGACTCTGGGAGTGGATACAGAGGAATGAGACCATCCTCTTCGCAAACTGGAAAAGTGAGAAAACCCAGATGTTGTCCAACCATAGGATCAAGGAACGAGCTCTACACCGTTGATGCAGCGGGAGTCTCGAGTTGAGCAGACACATCAGGACGGCCTGCCCATGCCATGTACAGGGCGGAGCAAGGGAGATTAATGACTAGGCAGAATATCCAAAACCAAATCAAAGGAAAAGACCAGAGACTATGTCGCTGAATGCATGAGCGTGTACTGTGGTGGGATAGTTGAGAGCCGCGTGGCGCGGAAACAAATAATCTAACCCATGATGATATTAAACTATAAACCAGCAATAAGTATTAACACCCGACCCTAAATTAGAGAGAAGATAATGAGTTACGAACGTACCTAATCACATAAATGTTTGTAAAGTCCTATGTCAACTTTGATCTAGGAGTACAATAATACGGATCAGTAATAAAACAAAATTTTCACTTGCAATATTCGTGTTGATATATGTTGGAGTGGTTACAAGTGGTATTAGAGCCAAGCTACAAAACTGTGGCCTCTCGCAAATTTGTGAATTGGTAATACAACAGATCATGTGCTGTTTTTTTTTTTTTTAAAACAGTTATTGTGTTAACCTTTTTTGTTTCTATCCCTGTGTTAAGCTTAGGAAATAGATGACAGTCGAGTATGAGGAGAACGGAGAGTGTTCCACACAGGCTTGTGGTGGGTCAGGGACCTGCAACAGGCCCAGAAACTAATCCTAAGATATGGGTATAGTTAGGAGAGGAGGCCTGTAATACTAATCTTGTGATATTAGAGACAATACAGGAATTAAAGAATGAGATGGTCTGCTTGCGAGAAGACAATGCGAGATTAACTATGGAGGAGGAAAAGATCATGAAAAGCGTGTCTGACAAGAAGAATCAGTGGCCGCGGAACCCCAGCCCTAAGCAGCAACGAGTGTAAGAGGAACAAGGCTACCATACAGATCAGGAGGAGACAGAAGGAAGGGAAGAATATCGAGAAGAAAAGTCGGATAATGTCTCTGAACACCAGACATCGAAAAGTCAGCAGATAGAATTGCTAAGGGAGTTCCGTAAAATAAAACCGCCACACTTTGATGGAGAGTTGGAGGAGGCAGCCGAGGCGTGGCTGATTAACATGAACAAATATTTTCAATTATACGAATACGATCACAACCTCAAGGCACGGCTGGCTATTTTTCAGTTATAAGGGAAGGCCACCCTATGGTGGGAAGAGGTCAAGATTGTACGAGGGGTTAACGATCAAAATATAACTAGGGAAAATTTTCAAAAATATTTCAAGGAAAGGTACTTGACTGAATGGTTTTACGATGAAAAGGCAAGGGAATTCCATGACTTGTGACTTGGACAGCAAACAATGGATGAGTTTATCATTTGATTTACCTCATTTCTCCATTATGTACCCTACATACGAGAGTAGAAAGCTAAGGCACAGCGGTTTGTCAGTAGTTTACCCTTGGCGATAAGGGAAAGAATTGAGTTTGATAACCCAAAAACGATGGATGAGATGATACAAAAGGCCAGAATATGTTATAAGCAAAGTAAACAGAAGGGAGAAATTCTAGGAAAGAGGTGGGTTGATAAGAGAGGTAATAAGATGGCTGGGAATAGTAAAGGAAATCATGGCAGTAAAAGATTTTCCAAAGGGAAAAATAGCAAAAATCTGCAAAAGAACCTGCTCAGATTAAAGCCACCCATTGAATCCAGAATCAGCGAGCAATTTGGAAAAGTTGACAATGAAGGGACAGCAAGGCCTCCAGTTCAATGCTGGGGATGTGGAGGGCCTCATTATGTTAAAAATTGTCCTCATCGAAAGGGTACTGAACAGGTTTCACAGATTCATGAAGCATCTACAGTTGGCGACGTGGGACGGAGTTTACCAAGAATTAATGCCGCTCTAGAAGATCGACAGGTAGAATTTCAGCCGACCATGGTGGAGTTTGAAGGTAATATTTTTTATTATACTGTAACTATTTTAATTGATCCTGGAGCTACCTTAAGCTATGTTAGTCCTAAAGTTGTGGAACAATGTAAGTTACAAACTGCTAAGTTTAAAGACCCTTGGCTAGTACAGCTAGCAACAGGGGCAAAGAGACGGGTGATAGCGAAGGTCAATAACTGTCCCTTGAAGATAGCAGGTTAGGCGGTGTTGGCATATTTAAACGTACTTCCCCTTGGTTCGTATGATGTGTTGATAGGTATGGACTAGTTGGAAAAACACTGGTCCATTATAAACTGTAAAACAAAAACTATCTGCTACAAGGATGAGCTTGGAGAAAAGCAGGAGATGCAAGGTATTAAGAGGCCAGTGCAGATTCGGCCAATAACCGCTTCTCAGTTGGCAAAATGTATTAGGAAAGGATGTCAGATTTATGCCATCCAAGTGGGTTATGCCAACTCAAAAGACAAGACTGCCACATTGGAAAGTATTCCAGTGATACGAGATTTTGCAGATGTGTTTCCAGAGGAGATACCGGGACTGCCACCCAAGAGAGACATAGATTTCACAATCGAATTGGTGCCAGGGGAAGCCCTGGTATCCTAGCCTCCTTATCATATGAGCACACCAGAATTAATATAATTGAAAATGCAGTTGCAAGAGCTGTTGGACAAGAATTACATTTGCCCCAGTGTGTCACCTTGGGGAGCCTCGGTGTCGTTCATTAGAAAGAAGGATGGAACCCTTCGTATGTGTATGGACTATCGTCAGTTGAATAAATTGACAATTAAGAATAAATACCCTTTACCCCGTATTGATGAACTGTTTGATTAGGTGAAAGGGGCAATGGTATTCTCAAAAATTGACTTACGATCAGGATACCACCAAATTAGAATTAAAGAGGAGGGCATAGCCAAAACTTCTTTTAGAACACGATATGGACATTATGAGTTTCTGGTGTTACTCTTTGGGTTAATCAACACCCCCGTAACCTTTATGCGTTTAATGAAAAACATATTTCATCAGTGTTTGGACAAGTTTGTGTTAATTTTTATTGATGATATACTGATATATTCCCAAAATATGGAGGAACACAAGGAGCACCTGAGATTGGTGAAGAAAACTCTCCAAGAGCACCAATTATTTGCCAAATATAGCAAGTGTGACTTCTTTAACGAACAAATTCAGTACTTGGGACATATAATCACTAAAGAGGGGATCGTTGTGGATCTCGAAAAGATAAGAACCATAATGGAATGGCCGGTGCCAAAGGACGTGGTGGACATAAGATCTTTCATGGGACTAGCAGGTTACTACAAACGGTTTGTGGAAGGATTTTCGAGAGTAGCTTACCCTATCACATCCTTGCAAAAGAAGGGGAAAACTTTCAAATGGACCGCAGAGTGCCAAAAGAGTTTTGAACATCTCAAGCATCTGCTCACCACCGCACCTATTCTAAGCATCGCTGATCCAAGTAAGGACTATGTGGTGTGCACAGATGCGAGTAAGGAAGGGGTAGGAGGTGTGGTGATGCAAGAAGGAAAGGTAATCTAGAAAATTAAAAGAGCATGAGCAGAAATATTTTGCCTACGATCTAGAGTTGGCAGCTATTATTCATGCCTTAAAGATGTGGTGCCAATATCTGATGGGTAAAAAGTTTCTATTACTGACAGACCATCACAGTTTGACTAATTATTTTAGTCAGCCTACCTTAAATGCTAGGCAGGCAAGGTGGGTAGATTTCTTAAGTGGGTTTGGCTTCGAGATTAAGCATTTGAAAAGGAAAGAGAACCGGGTGGCGGATGCTTTAAGTCGAAAAGTACAATGTCTCTACGAAATTTCTTGCAGCGAGGGACGAAGTACCTTCGATGAGATGATTAAAAAAGAAGCAAAACAAGATGCAAGATATTAGCAAATAGGAAAGCAAGTTCAGATTTCTACCAGTAAAGAAAATCAGCAAGGATACGCTATGGATGTTGTTGGCATGCTGAAATATAAAAGGAGGCTGTATGTACCCAACCAAAATAACATTAAAAGCTTGATTTTAGATGAATTCCATAAGAGTCATTATGCTGGGCACCCAAGGTATCAAAAGATGATTACAACACTCCGGAAGGATTATTATTGGCCAGGAATGAAGAAAGATGTAGCAGAATATTTGACACGCTACCTGGAATGCCACCAACTTAAAGCCGAACACCAGACCCTACTGGGTTATTACACCCGCTACCAATACCGGAGTGGAAATAGGAAACCATCTCTATGGACTTCATAATAGGATTACCCAAGTCAAAAAGAAACAACGATTCCATCATGGTGGTGGTGGACAAGTTAAGAAAATCAGCTCATTTTATACCTATAGTATACCTAGGGGGGATAATATGAGGTACAAAGGGAGGTACCCAAGGGAATAATGTAATAATGGGATGGGCCATAGTAATAAATAAGGTGGTTAACCTGTATCATGTAAGGGACCACAAGTAGTTGGTAATAATGTAATGGGCCCATGGTATTAGATAGATGGTATTGAGGGAACCATGGTAATGACCCATGGTATTGTATGTATGAGGCCTATATAGAGGCTAGAGACTCCCTATTGAGAGATGTCAAGGATTATTGTATGAATAGGCATATGGCTTGTTGAGTGTTCTCCTTCCTTAAGGAGTGAATGTATGGTGTTGCCCTACCTTAAGGGCTTGATGAATAAAGAAGCATTTCAATCTATTTCAATCTTTTTATTTTTTGGTGATTATTTGCAATTATTGGGTATATTGGTATCATTTCATATATTTTCATATCAGATCTATAACAATACCGGTACAATCTACTTACAAAGCAGTGCAGATTGCCCACATCTTTAGGCAAAATATTTTTAAGCTGCATGGGTTTGCAAAGACTATAATATCTGACTGTGATGTAAAATTAAGGTCAGTATTTTGGAGAACTTTGTTTGGGGAATTGAGAACTCAATTAAACTTCAGTAATGCCTATCATCCTCTAACCGATGGAAAAATGGAACGGGTGAATAAGGTTGTAGAAGATATGCTAAGGTCGTATGTAATGCAGCAACCATCCAGGTGGGAAGATTACCTTCATTTGGTCGAATTCACATACAACAATGGCTATCATACGTCCCTGCAGATGAGTCTGTTTGAAGTGTTGTACAGACAGAAATGCCGCACACTCTCAAGCTGGGGGGGACCAGAGGACAAGCTGATGCTGGGCCCCGAAATGCTTAAAGAAATGGATTAAATGGTCAAGAAGGTACAATCCAATTTAAAGGCATCCTAGGACAAGCAAAAGAATTTCGCCGACTGAAAGAGAAGCTTTAAGGAGTACTAATTAGGAGACTGTGTGTATGTGAGGATTTGAGCCAAAAAAAGCACACTACAATGGAGTGGGAGCACCAAGTTGGCACCCTGGTTTTGCGGACCCTTTCAGATCTTAGCTAGAGTTGGTCCGCTGGCATACCAGCTTGCTCTGCCAAGTCATATTCGGGTCCACAACGTTTTCCACGTATCTATGTTAAAAAAATACGTCTATGACCCTAAGCATGTAATTAGTTGGCAGGACATTCAGGTAGGAAAGTAACTTGGATAGACCAATCAGATTTGTTGACCAGGGAAAAACTAACTTAAATTATTGTGTGTTTCAGGTCAAGCCAAAAGGATAAATCTCGGTCGAGTCGCTGACTATACTACATCAGAAAGAAGTCACGCTGTAGAAATGAGCCATCACCCAGGTTAAAGTGCAATGGCAACACTTTGGGCTGGAGGAGGCCACCTGGGAGGATGAAAAACTCATGAGAGAAGCTTATCCAAGATTTTTTGCAGCCAGAAAACATCAGGACGATGTTTGATTTCAAGAGGGGGAGTTGTAATGTCCCCAACAAGCTGTAAATATTTTATTTACCGCAGTAAGAACAGACTGGATAATTAGGTGTATTATCTGTTTGAATTAAATGATATTTTTGTTTATTGAAAATGTGGAAAGATTTTAGTATCAACAGATCTTGTAACTTCAAGAGCAAGGAAGTTAAAAGAAAAAGAAACAGTTGCCGGAAACCCTAACTACCTCCGTAACTGTGTAAGGCTTCTAGAGAAAATAAGCAGGGGGAAGGAAAAAATTGCGCTGTAGGGATAGGCAAAAAAAAGAAAAGGGGGAAAACTTGCTATGTTTGGTGATGACCAGATAGCAAGAGAGTTATGCACAAGAAATTGATAGAAGACTAAAGGTCTTGTGAACAAGTTAGGGGGGAGATTTGGTCTCGAAAGACAATCTCACAGACGGGAGGTTGACTAACCACAGAACCAGAGGTGTCCTCTACCATTGGAGTTCCTCACTTAAAATAAATCTCAGGTATGAGGTACCTTCTGGAATTTTTATGGTTTACTAAGCTGAATTACCTGAGGCTACGATGAATGTGAAAAATTAGTAGTAGGTCTTAGTTTCTTTTACTTTTCTAAATACTGATAACAGGTGAACCTAAAGAAAGTGAATAACTTCCAGAAAATTTAGCAAGTTGCTACTGTCTAAGTCAAGTATATTTATTTCCCTATGAGTTAGTGAAAAATATTAAGTGCATGATCATAATCTTCAAGTATATTTATTTTCCTGTAAATTGGAGAAAATCACAAGTGCATAATCATAATCTTCAAGTATATTTATTTTCTTGTAAACTGGAGAAAATATTAATTGCATAAACATAACCTTTCCAGTTCCAATAACGCAGAAGAATGGAACAATAGACTATTTGCAGAAATGGAATCCTTTTTAACTTTATTAGTACCGGTAAGGACTATCGTGGAAATACCATTTAAAACATAAACTATACAGACATTTCCTTTAAAAAAATTTAGCAGAGACAAGATGAATAATGATGGCATACAACATTGTTTTTTTTTTTTGCACTAAGAATATGCCTCAAAAAGGAAAGAAAAGAATTAAAAATCTGTGTAAAATTTCAACCAAAGGATAGGGTCGTTGAAGCTAGGGTTTAGGCATGGAAATCTAAATGTTGACACAGTCAGATTTTCCAAGCATGGTCATACTTTTACCGTTCTGGAATGTCGCCTGGTCTTCCTGAAACCCTACTAGGAAACCCCCTTAACCATAAACTCATAAATGAGCCTAATAACAATAAATCTTAAGGGAGGAAATATTCATTTGAACCACGCTAAGAGAGCAACCAAGCAAATTGACACGGTAACAAACAAAATGAACATAAATCAACCGCTTAGTAGAATTACCACTGAAAGCCTGCCAAGGTTGTTTGGTATTGAAACCATTAGGGCAATTGGCGTGAGGGTTCGAGGAACCTCATTGCGAACAAAGCTCATAAAAACATATTCGATATTTCCTTTAAATTCATGAACCTCATAAGTATTGTACACAAAACCGGAAATGATAATCGATTATCCAGACCCCGGCATAAAACCCGAGAGGTCGATAAACTCATTACATAATAGGAAAAAGAAACAAACGAAAATGATAATTTAGACATGGGCATACAACCTGGAAGTCAATAAGTCCTTTACATTAATCTAGCTACGAGATCAGGAAATGTAATTTCCATTAATATTACACAACAATTAAAAAAGAATAAACTACGTCGGTGCAGCCAACTTTCACAAAGCTCACAAGCAGTAGCAAAACCCTCATTCATAATGAGGAAAATACGCACAGATATCTCATAACAGAGTAGGAATATTGCGAGAAAATTAAGACTAAAACCTACCACCAAGCAGTGACTATTCTATCTGTCAACAGGAAGAAAATAAGAACTTTAAGAGCCGAGACGACGACCAAGTAGCCCAGAGATGGTATTTTCCATTGGGAAAAACACCGTTCCGGAGGTAAATCTTACCCGGAGATTCCCAGTGTTACATACCTGAGCTGCATCTCTCCATCCCGAGCCGAGAGATGAGGTTCCTGCAACAAAAATCAACCACAAGCTGATTAAAAGCATGACAACGGAGATTTGATTTAACCATCGACTGCAAATAAAAATTAAACAGAGAGAGAGCTTAGTAAACGAAAATCCACCCGATGAAAACTTGCCTGGAGGTGAATCTACGTTCTCTCGCAGCAACATAACTCTGGTTCGACGGGCTCACAATGTTTGCAGGAGGAGTAGTGAAGCAGAGTAGACTTTGGGAGTGGATACAGAGGAATGAGACCATCCTCTTCGCAAACCAGAAAAGTGAGAAAACCCAGATGCTATCCAACCATAGGATGAAGGAATGAGCTCTACACCGTTGATGCAGCGGGAGTCTCGAGTTGAGCAGACGCAGTAGGATCGCTTGCCTGTGCCACATACAGGGCGGAGTAGGGGAGATTAATGACCGGGCAGAATATCCAAAACCAAAGCAAAGGAACAAACGAGAAACTATGTAGCTGAACGCATGAGCACGTACTGTGGTGGGACAGTTGAGAGCCGCGTGGCGCGGAAACAAATAATCTAACCCACGATAATATTAAACTATAAACCAGCAATAAGTATTCACACCCAACCCAAAATTAGAGAGCAGATAATGAATTTACGAATGTACCTAATCACATAAATGTTTGTACAGTCCTATGTCAGCTTTGATCCAGGAGTACGATAATACGGATAAGTAATAAAACAAAATTTTCACTTGCAATATTCGTATTGATATATGTTAGATTGGTTACAAAAATATGGTTCAAATACAGCTAGTGCAAGATTTAAAAAAAAAAAATTACCCAAATTCCAACTATTTTTTACATGGGATAATACCTCCACCTTGATATCCTGGTCCTTTTTTTGCATGCTATGACTGCTCAACTAGAGAAATTTGTAATTTATGCTACCTGAACTCCATAATTTTTTCCCGGCGCTACTCTTTTGCTCTTTAATAATTGTTACCTTATTGGAAAAAAACAACCCCAACATTAATATTAATAAATCTGTGCAGAAATTTAAAAACATTAAATATATGAATTTGTAGGAAATCCACATGACTACTATCATTTAAAACCCACATTACTGATTAAATTAAATTTTCAAGCACCATTTTAAGGAAAAAAAAGATTGTAATATTGGAATACCATGTGATTTGCCATAAATGCGTGCTTATAACTATTGACTAGTGTGAGTACTGATAGGCATGTATCACTACTTTAAATACATAATACAATTACCGATAGGCAATTATCACTACTTTAAATACATAATACAATTTCTAAAATATTGAGCAATAATATTTTCAATTTCATAATTAATCAAACTGAACATGGATAAGTTAAATTATTTTTAAATATTAAACTATAGATTAGATTTTTTTGTTAATCTAAATTGATTTTAGAAAAAAACCCAATGCACTATAAACTTTTAAATATTAAACGATATAAATATTACATTAGATTTTTGGTCGAACCAAACTGATTTAACTAGAAACCCAATACAATATCTACTGATTGGCTGGGATAATAGTAATTAATTAATTTGAAAAAAGAAAAGCTTTTGGACCGTTCACCTATTTGAAGAAGATTTAAAAAAGGATTAGATTCCGTTGAAAAAGAATTTGATTTGATTCGACGTTCATATTGCGATTATTAATTCTAATTGTAAATGTGAGTGATGGTAGGGGTTTAAACAAAATGTTTAATGAAGTGTAAATTTGAGTCATTGAATGGCATAACCAAAAGTCTTAATCACAATATTTAATTATTATTGGAAAAGTTTATTCCGTGTTGATAAATGTTATTTTCAATTTAATTGTAAATGTTAGTGATTGTATGGGCCTAACCAAAAAGTTGAGAATTGAATGGCTTAACCACAATATTTAATTATTATTGTTTTGTTGGTTATTCAAATAATCCAAAACCATAGTCAAATCAGATTGAGAGGTTTGAAATAATCCAAATAGACTTCGTTAGGTTTTCAAATAATGCAAATCTATATAATCAATCAATCAACTTATTTGGAAAGATCTTCCGATAATCCAATTCGACTTTATTGAGTCTTCGAATAATCCAAATCTATCCAATCAGGTTGAAAAGGAACGACATATTATGACATTTTAACTGTCTTCATAAGTTACTGTCTATTCATCCAGTTGCATCCGTGCGTAAAACGGATATTTCAGCTGTTTTGGTAGGTGGGCTCTTCGAGCTCATGAATCAGTAATGTTTCAAAAATTACCATAGTTATGGGGCATCTTTATGTCAATGGTAGATATTGGAAATATTTTGAAATTTGATAATGATATGAGAGATTTTTAAATATTTTTAAATTTACAATAAACATAAATTTATAAATGAGTATCTATTTTATTATTTTGTTCTTATTCTAGACTTAGGACATGAATATTTATATGTAAGTTTTTCTTTGTTACTTAAGCTTTAGGACCAGAGTATCTATCTGTACGTCCGAAGTCATCTTTATTTTGATTGTCTTGTAAATTTCACTCATAAAAATAATATTTATTTGTAAATTTGCAGTCATTTTCATCTTGGTTTTATCATTTTATTTTATTTTCTTAAATTCTAGTTTTTAAAGCATCTCCCAATTGAAAGTCTTTGGTTCATTTCCTCTATATTTTTTTGTGAATTCGATACCTTAAGAGTTAAACCCATCATTGAAAAAAGGAAAAGATAAATGCCTGAAATACTATTGCCACAAAAACATAGCAGTTAGCGGTCACCAATATCTGCATCTCTCCATAAACCACACTCAAATTAAAAAACAAAAATAAATGTTACATGGTTTTCAATTATCTTTCTGTACTTTTATCCTCTGTTCGATACAACATCAGGCAGCGTGATTATTTTCGACGGCGAGTACTTATATTTTTTGTGGATTATATTCCTAACTTAAAGCGTCTCCGTAACAATGGTGAATCATAAAAGACAGAAGGGCAAAGTAACCGTTTAAGGTTTCGAACAATCTACTATTATGTTTAAAATATTAGGGAATTCACTCAAGGAGATTAGCAAAAATTACCCGGGGTTCGAATTTTATGAGTTGATGGTATTTATCATTATCATTGGATAAAAATGAGATGATTGGCTTTTTTATTTTAAAATTTTATTTTTGTGGGTTGAAAAAGCAGAAGAAAACTTTTAAAATCGGATATATATATATATATCCAATTTTTTATTTAATTAATATAAAAAAATTCAAACAAATTATTATATTGTAATTTTTCTGAGAATTTGTTTTTATTTTAGTTATATTAATTTTTTATTTTAAATTAACTAAAAAAATTTACTTGTTATATAGGTTGAATGGCTTAGTGAATTTTGTATTATTTAATTATTTTTATAAAATTATATCTATATATATAGAGAGGGGTTGAATGGCTTAGTGAATTTTGTATTATTTAATTATTTTTATAAAATTATATATATATATATAAAATGTGAATTTAAAAATTGAAGTAATTTTAAATAATTTTGTTTGTTTTTTTAATGTTTATTGTTTATTTTATATGTTTTTTTATAGTATATTTTTTGGTAAGGCTTGCTACATGAAATTTAGCTCCATGAATATTGAGTCAAATGAGGATCATAATCAATTGAAAGATCTAGAAAAATAACAATAAATGATCTTAGAGCTAAGAATGATAGCTAGTCCATTGGTCCATGGCTCAATCCACAATACAAGTTCATTACAAGTTCTCAACTAGGGTCGATCTTGAGGGTGATGGAGATCCTTTGTGGGATGAGAATCCTAGGATCAAAATTACCAACAAATCCTTGTTGATTAATGCAGAGGAAATGAATGCCCTCATGGATTATTTTCCCCATCAGATAGAATTGGCAATAGAGATTCAAGAGTTGATCGTTTAGTGTGAGCTATAGAATTTGGGGTTGGATTTTATTTCAAGATTTACTCTGGACTCCCTCACAAATTTGCTAGATCTAAACGAGAAGGTGGGGAAATGCCTAATGGTATACATGGAGGATGTTTGCTTAATGGCTACCATAATACCATCACCAAGTACTCCATGTACATGTGGGAGTTGTAGGAAGCACTAGATGAGATTTCTAAAAACATTTCACGTAGATGCATACATCACATGCTTCATGTGGTTCGTTCTATGTTGCATGCAATAGATTATATGAACCTATGTCTAGAAGAGTTCAACTTGCACAACTCCCAATGGAAAGTGCTTCAATATTGTTTCTCACATGCCACAACTCCTCATGGTTTTGATACTAAAACAAGAAAAACAAAGACAATATAGAGAGATAGAATAACTATGCAACTTAGAGATTTTATTAATTGGAACACACACACGTTCACATAATAAAGCCTTATTTTATGGCAGTGGTATCAACATAGAAGATAATGATGATGTAGCTACAAATTAATGCTATATAATAACAACATCGACTAATTTAATATAGAAGAATAGATTAGAACAATACATCCCTCTAATTAACTCTAACACCCCATTATTCCTAATTTTATGGATGCATTTTAAACAATAATTCTTTAAATTTTGTAGTGAATATGTACTAAATGCTCACGAGTGAGATAGGAGTAGTTATCTCACATATCTAATTACTACAATAAAATTGTTTTCTACATTATGTAAAGAAATATATTTTCCTCTAAAACAATATATATTTGTTGAGCATTTATATGGCATGGCATAAAACACATTTTATTCTGAATTTAAAATACATATAATTTGTAGTGAATACTTGAGAGTGCCTATTTCACACTCATTAGCCACTCTCATTTTGTTATTGTAGTGAATGCTCATGAGTGGCTATCTCATTGTCTCTTCTTCACTTTATTCAAATTAATTTCAAGGTTATGTAAAAATATCTATTTGCTTTTAAAAGCAACATATATTACAAAACCACATATCTAATTTGTTTAGTATTTATCTCGCATTACATCAACCACATTATATTATCAATCTAAATTATATAAACATGTGAAATGAAAATATTATATATGTAGAATTATATTATTGATAATATGTTTAATTATTTTATTAATGCTTAAGGTTGTAAATTTACATGAAATCTATCATTGAATCGTATTTATTGTGTGTAAATCTAGTTGTAGTAAGTATTTAATTATGAAGTTTTAAAAATTTTATAACAATATTTCAATTAATTTATTTCAAAATATAATCTATTTTTTTATTAATATTTTTTTATTGGATAGGTTAAATAATAATGTTTGTACAAAAGCTAAATCATAGATAATTGAAATAATTTATTAGTAGTATTTGAGTTCTGTTAAGGCACTCCATTGTGATCAAGAGCTCTGTTAAGGCACTCCTTGATGTGAAGTCATTATTTCAATTCCCTTTGAGGTGATGTAATTCCCCACTTAAATCTTGTCATCCAAATTTCATTAATTTTTACATTATCTAAAAATATTGAGAAATATTGGTCTAATATAAAATTCATGATTTCTATTATTCAAATTCCCAACTTACCTTCTCAAATTGAATCTTAGGTAGGATATGGTCTCCTTCGATTATTTCAAATAATATATCTATTCATCTCACATTCCCCAATATACCCTCACATTTTCTAAGGAGAAGACATGGTCCTCTCCAACTTATTATCAATATATATATATATATATATATATATATATTCATCTCACATTCCCCAATGTACCCTCAAATTTACTAGGGAGAAGACATGGTCCTTTCCAACTCATTAGCAATATATATATTCATCTCACATTTCCCAATGTACCCTCACATTTACTAGGGAGAAGACATGGTCCTCTCAATTTAATTACATCTTACATTCCCCAATGTACCCTCACATTTACTTGGGGAACGACATAGTCCTCTCCATTTAATTATCAATATATATATTCATCTCACATTCCCAAATGTAGTTTCAGATTTACTTGGGAGAAGACATGGTCCTCTCCCATTAATTTCCCAATTTTATATTCATGTCACATTTCCAAATGTACTCCCAACTTACTTAGGAGAAGAGAAGTCAACTGTAAGGATGGATGAGAAGTTAATGACATTAATGAGAGGTGGTTGATATGGAGAAGAGAGGGAGGGTATAAAAAGGGAAGGGGGAAGGGAGAAAGGGGGAGGTTGGGCCTCGCTTATGATTTTGGGAGTTGGTTGTGATTTTAGAATTTGTTGTGATTTTCGAAGACCTTAGGAATCTGTGGAGGTTTTTTGGGTTGTTGAAAGGAGGGAAATATCGTTCATCTTTGTCTAGATCATTCATTTTGGACACACACATTACATCTGGTTGGACTTGGGCTCGGAGGGCTAGGGAACCTGTGGAGGTTTTCTGGGCTAGAAATTATTTCCTAGTTGGCTGGGAGGTAAATCTAGTTGGGTCAGTCAAGAGGAGCGTTCAGCAGGAGCAAAAATTCAAAGGCATCTCCACCAGCCACAGGTACAGGTATTCCTCTATAGATTACTCAAGTAAATTTATTAATATGAAATGTTCTCCATAAGTTATAAGGATTAGAGTGTAAATGGTAAAATTTTATTTGTTTAAAAGTCTTGTAAGAAAGTAAACTATTGCCTCTTATTGCATTTAAATTCATTAGAAATAGATCTGTTAGAAGACCCTAGGATTGGGCTCTTACACATGGTATCAGAACGAGGTTCAAAATCTGGACGCAAAGCCAACTAAACCCTAAATTCCATTATAAAGATCTTGTAGCCCTCATAAGGACTTATAATTCTAAAATATATTCATGTAACAAATTGTTTTTAAATCGAAAAAATCGAAGAAAAAAACCTACAGTTAACTCCCTTGAAGATATTTTCTCCTTATTCTACCTAACTACGCTGATCGCATTCTGGAAGTGGTCAAAGGCTACTTCTATCTCTGTCCAAATGAAATTCCTTCTTGTTGAAAATTCCCTTGAAAATATTTTCTCCTTATTCTGCTTAACCAGGCTGATCCCATTCTGGAAGCAGTCAAAGACTACTTCTGTCTCTGTCCAAATGAAAGTCCTTCTTGTTGAAAATTGTTAAATTGCTTATGACTGCATTAAGAACAGATAGTAGCATATCTTCTTGTTCTGTCCGCTCAAAACTACCCAGACCTTCAAGTCCAGCATGACATAAATGTGTTTCTTTTTTAGTTTTCACTTTGTTTTTCTGCTTCTTTTGGCCTTTCTACTTTTGGCTTCATTCATTAGCTCTGGAAGCTAAGACTGAAAATTCAATGTTCGGTGTCTCTGACTTGAGATTTTCAACCTCAGAACCCAAAGCTTGAGTTTTAGGGTTTTTCAAAATTGATCAGTTTCTTGCTTTGTCTGGTTGACCAGACCCCAAAAGAGTTCATCTTCGGTCTTAGACCTAGAATTATTAGAAGGGATGGTGATGCTTTGTGATGGAGCCACTATTTTGGCGATTGTGAGAATGTCGAGTGCTGCCACATAGAACTATTTCCACTTGAGCTCCGATTTGTCTGTACTTTGGGTGCAGCAGCAACCTGTGGTTGGGAGTTGACCAAAGTTGAGAGTTTTCTTTCCTGCTCTTTCTGAATGTCTCTCAGTGATGTAGTTTTTGCCTGCTTAAGTGTATCAACTGACCAAGCTGGAGCTGGTGGAGAGCTTGAAGATTCTGCTTTCCATGGCAGGAAATCTCCTAGAGATGGACCAGCAGGTGGAGCAGGTAATACTTCCTTTTCCTGCTGAAGTTGACGAGAATAATTAACCTCTATAGGGGCAAGCTGTATGCGAACGATCGGGATAGGTATCTTGCTCCTCAGAGGGATTTCAGAAGTGGTATTTATAATGCTGATGATGGCAGGTAGGATGGTTGTGGGGCATTTTTTTAGCCTCTACGATAGTAGATGGCTCTTCAATACAAATGGAAGTTGTTGTAGAGGGCAAGTAACGTGCTGGTTCAAGTTCGGAAAACGTGGTGTTGATGCAGAGGATGTAGGAATCTATGGCACCCAAAAGCGAGAGGATTTTGATTGGGATGATGTTGAGCAATGAGAGGTGACAAGGAGATAGTAACAGAGGATGCCTTACTATGAGCACTCTGTAAATCTCTATTTCTGGAAAACTATTAGACCAACAAATCAGAAGCTCAGGGAAAATTTTCATCCATAACAAAAGCATGGAGGTCGGTTTCTTGGGCTTGGGAATTATGGGCAAGGCAATGGCAGTAAATCTACTCCGAAATGGCTTCAAAGTGACCGTGTGGAATAGGACAATGTCTAGGGTAATGTTTGATTAATGCGCAACCTCTTTAAATTTTCTCTGCTTTATGGATGTTAAAATGGGTAGTTTTGTATTTGGATTTCGTGACAATGATGTCATTTGCTTTGGCAATCAAGAAAGCTATCGTTTTTAAAAATAGATTGAACCCATTTTTTCTATCAAACGATAACACTCCACACTATGTGTCACTGCTCAGAGACTGAGAGATTGGATTAGCTTGCTTGATATAGATGCACTATAATCAATCGGATGAAGTTTATTCAGACCAAGGATATATATATGTTGCCACTAATGTCACTGAACACTTGGCCAGTTATGTGACAATAGGTGCTTGGTTTCAAATCCTTGCTAGGTGAGAAGCACTAGTTGACACTGATAGGTTTATTATAGATGCCATCCACAAATGTAGAGAAGCATCCCTTGTGGATTTCCCTGTTAGGTTTTCCTTTATATGTGTGTTAATGTGTGAGTGAGAGTGAGTATTGCAGACTGGGTTCTTTAGACTTCCTGCACAGAACATCCTGCCACTCTGAAAAGGAGTTCATAGTAGTTCATCAGGTATTCTATGTTTAGGTTTTTGTTTCGGATAAACTCAGAACAAGAAGGGTTGTTGGAGTCTAATAGTAGTGAACTTCATTTTTCAAATTTTAGCAATTATTGATTATGACTATGGAGACCAACGTGCTGTCACTCGTCAATTCTAGTTCAAAATACTGTTGCACCCTGCCCGCCTGTGGGCAGCTTTGCTGGATCTTTTGGAAAGGGTGATTGGGGAGTGCCATGGGTCATTGAAACTGCTATGTTTTTTTTAAAGAAAATTAGGGTCTCTGTGTTGGTATGTGCAAAATAAGTAACACAAAAAAAGCAGTAACACAAAAAATAAGAATGAAAAGTGTTGCCAAAAACTAGAGTTTTCATTAATAAAACACTGATAGTATAAAGTAAACTCCACTAAATGTGTGTAGCGGCATAAGAGCTCCTGCTGACCTCTGAAGTCATGTTGGGAACATGGGTACCTAATGAATATGGAGTTGTGTTTGAGCTTTAAGATTTGCGAGCTCAAAACCGATAGCCAAAACCAGATTTTTCATTAATAAAAGACAGATAGTACAAAGTAAACTCCACTAAATGTGTTTCACTGCATAAGAGATCCTGCTGACCTCTCACGTCATGTTGGGAACATGGATACCTAATAAACATGGAGTTATGTTTGAGCTTTAGGCTTTGCGAGCTCAAAACTGATAAGCTAGCCTATTATTAATAGACGTATAGATGCAGAACCATAGTTGGTCCCCTAGCTTTGAAATACCATTTGTTAGGACCAACTATACTATTTGACACATCTATTACAAGGGCTATTAGTAACAACCTTAAGATACGCTTCAATATTGAACGAAGCAAATAGCATAAGGCTCAGACATAAAAAGTACCGTTTTGGATATGATTTTAAGTACTCCTGACAAACTAACGTAGAATTGTGAAGACGATTCCAATCTAAGAGGATTGTCAAGTGTTGTTGTGCCTCTAGTGATCACCCGCAACCACTTTGATGTCCTGACGTTAATTCTCTAGGCTCTGATCTAAAATTATTTGGCCTGTAGTCTAACCTTCCACTGCAAGCCTCTTCCTAAGCTCATTGTTCAAGATTAGCACTACGAGACTCTTGCCAATGCCAGTTTGTAAATCTTATCGGAGTCAACTCTGCCCATAAGTTTTCTATAAGATTTCCACTGCTGACACCCAATTGGTTAATCTCTCTCTTTAGGTTTATGATAACGCATGGGACCTCAAACACTTGTGTTTCAGAATACAGAAATAAATACATTCATTTGCCCGATTGAAATTATGCGTTCTGTGAGAACAAATACAGAAGTAGTAAAGAAGCAGAAATACATTCATACACATGAGGGACTGCAAGGCTGCATTTTTTTGGTAAGCTAACCAAATTTTATATTAATAGAGAGTACATGATAAAATACAGTCAAGGCAAATTGTGGCCACTAGGAAAACCAGGACCATAAATATCAGTGTTTTTCTTTCAAGATTGCAAGGCAGAGTCCTCTAAATCTAGACCCTTCGTAATGGCATGGCCTAGATAACTGCTAATACAACATAAAAGATAATTGACTGGATTCACATAACCAAACTAGGAGGTCTAGTTCCTATTTGTAAAGCTAAAAAAGGATAACAGGTGTTGCTAACCCAGCAGTGCACATGCGTGCTTCTGCTACTGCTAAGTGTCCTCCTTTTCCTCAATATCTTCATCAATCAGGGTGGGGTTGAAAATGATAGCTTCAAACTCCTAAACAAGTTCTGCCATTTTAATTGAGTTGGGATTAACATCCTCTGGGTCTGTCACAATGATGTCAATCTTAAAAACTGGTCTGCAGATTACTTCAGACCTTTTATCCATTAATTCCAGTTCATGGAGAATTGCTTGTTGTTGTTGACCCCTCTCTTCCACAACCTGTGTTATGAAAGATTTGTTCAGCTAGTAAAGCTCTGTCAGCTTGGAAATGTTGGTGTCTCTGGAGTGAGAGGACCCCATTTTTGGAACCCAGTCCCTGAATTCTACCTGAACTGGATCATTGGTCATTTTTGCTTGACCTAATTCTCTATGTAGGGGACCTCCTCCTTGATGATATTGGTGAAGCAAAGCTGATAATTGGATGTAGTAGTCATGGCATCAGCCTAGGCATGAGTAGTTCGATGAGGGAGCTGTGGGTTCAGGGTTTTCCTGCTTTCCTGGTGCCCCTTTAAGCCCCAGGTTAGCTGGATTTCAGATGAGTAACACCTTTGGGATTGAGCATGTTGGCCCAAGGACAAGTAACAAAAAATGGATGAGGGTAGGTTGTAGAGAAGGATTAAGAGAGGCCACTAGAATCGTGGGAAAGGTATCAAAGCCAGGATATCAACCACCCACCTGGAGAGGAGAACCAGAGAAGGATACCCCAGGTTGTCCAACAATTTTTCACCTAACTGTGGAGGGAGAGCCTTGCCTTCACAGGCCTGGTGGAGAGTTGAGATAGAATGAAAATTAAACCAGCCTGATATACTGAAAAGACAACGTGAAAACAAACCAGGAGTACAGAACTTGGAAGTGAGACAAGAACAGCAGCGATGTGCAGCTTTCCTTGATTCCCCAATCTTTCTCCATATCCTACTCCCCAGGTAAGCCATTAGAAATTTAGAAGCTAGAGCTTTCATTGCTGCTTCAAACATAATGCTGCGGATGGTAGGAGTAATGAAACATTACTAATTGGACTTCTGCAATGAGAGCTCTTGTCCAGGCCACTGCCATATTCATAATCCACAACATGAATGAGCCCATGCAGTTGTGTTCTCAAGTGCCCTCTGGCATCTGTCCTGTCAATCCTCCCAAGCACCCCATCTGGGAGACTGCAAGACTGCATTGAATAAGCAGCGAGAATTGATATAATGTAGTTCAAATATTTTCATGCCCAATTGGAATCCCTTTGATCGTTTTTTTTTAACTTGGACAAATTAGATTACCTTTGGAATTCATTGAGGGTACTGACACTGGACAGTTAACTTTGGCAACTGTGGAGAGTGCATCAATTCAGCAACAAATAAGGATACGAATTGTTGTTCTTTATCCAAATTGCAAGAAACTGAATTCATAACCATGCTTCAATTATGCTTTTTTGACACTATCACAACTGATTTATGCAAGTACATTTCAGAGTGTTTTAAAGTACAAAACATAAAACAAACATATTGCTTTAGCCTCATGAAATCCTTGCAATTATGCTTTTCTGAAGGTTCTACTTTCACATTTATTAGTTGATAATTTATATCTTATACTCAGATTATATCTTGTTGTGGACTGGGCACTTCAAAAGTAGGTATGTTCATCTCTAACTTTGTTTCTAGTGCATAATTCACCCATTCAGTTCCTACGTGCTAAAAAAAAAGCATTGACAGAATACAATGCATAACACTGAACATTTGCCCCAACTCTAGGAACAATTATCCTTCCACAAATTATTTTTTGAAGGATAATCGTAGCTGGCATTCCCTGGTTTCTTCACTGTGTGTTGTCTATATTTTGGCTTTGGGACCTATACTTTGTATGCACCAGATGAGTCCATTAAAATGGATCTGTTCACCACTGGGCACCAAGTGCTAACCATTTTATTGCATTAGACCCAACACACTCTGGAATGACATGGCATGACATGAAATACAAAATTTAAGAATGTTCTCTAAAAAAAACCAACAGTCAATAGGACTGTAATATGACAAAGTATTGGGAGTACCTAATGCATCTATAAAAATAGTGATCAGTTGTATAAGAAAGTGTGTAGAACATGCCACTAGTTTTAGGAGGCATGCCTTGTAAATTCCCGCAATGCGAAAGAGGTGATTGGACACAGCATGTCACATAAGTGGTTGCCCTGTTGTAAGGAGGTACAACATAGTCATTAATTAGCATATCCTACTTGAAATATCTTACATAAAGATATATGTTAAATTTTTACTACATATATCTCATCTATTTTTTTCCAAGAAAAAAGGCGTACCTTATTTGTTTCGAGTAGAAAAGATAAAGTTACATTCTGAAGGTGTCTCTAACACATGGTATTGAAGAGCGTAGACCACAATACGCTACTAATATCAAAGATAATTGATTCAATAGCTTGAGTATTTTTATAATTCTAACCTCTTTAGAGTCACCATATAGGTAAGATAAGATAATTTTATTAATATCCAACAAATGATCACAACAATTGTTCAGTGGGACTAAAGGATACATCTAGTGTGAATACAATGTGGATTGCAAAAGCAGCTCCTATATACGGATATCTAAGTATCAAAGCTAACTACACTATGCAAAATCATTTAGGAAACAAACATATTATCCCTTCTCAAGAGAGGAAAATGATCAAAACCAATCAGGAAGTACTCATATAAGATCAGAAACATAGAAACCTGCCACTAGATAGTCTGCATGAATGATTGAATCTAGGCAGAAAATTGTTGATGAGTTGGAGGAAAACTACACCTTCCCTAGTTTCAGTTACTACAAGCAAATCCAGCCTGTCCATCAACTGCCTCTTTGGACAGTTTATCTGCTGGTTCATTGAGTTCCTTGAATATGCATGCAAAGAAAATGAAGCAAACCTGGATATGAAATCTGAAGCCACCAGATGAGAATGGCTAATTTTTTTATTTCCAAACATGCCATTGAGCCAGTTCACTACCATAAGTGAATCACCATAGCTCTGGAGCTTTGTTATCCTCCTGTCTAGTGCCAGTCAAACCAGAATAGCAACAGCCAGTAATTCAACACTGTTGTTGTTGTCCCTATCCAATTCGCATTTGAACTCTAGACAAAAATTATCAGTGGAAATAATATATCTCCAACTCCACTTAATCCAGGATTTTCAAAAAAGCCCCATTGCTTAGTCTTGTTGATATCTAGGGCACCCACCAGCCTGGGAGCTTTAGTCTTCACTTGCTGCTCCAGTCCTCGATAAGAAAACTAGATTTTAAATAATGTGAAGAGGTGTTATAATTTGATCCTCAAATATCATTGAGTTTCTAGTGAGCCACAAAGCCCAACAGGCAGTCAGTGGAAGGGCTCTATGAGCTTTCGCCAATGGATCATCCCACCACTTCTTGAATACATTCTCCACCATTTCGCTCTTCCAGAAGTCACATTCACTTATATTACATTTATCTAATCAATGATCCAACAGATTATTTTGGCCATTCTGATGTCAATATATCCTTCATTATTGTCATAAGGCTTACAACCATAAAGCAATTACTTGGGTATTATCAATGCCATTTAGAAAACAACAGAAAACAAAGCAAGGCTACTCAGAGTTGTGAAGAATAATAGCTATCACATAGAAATTAAATTGAAAATTTAATCAAGTCATCAAGTGACTAAAAGTTATCAATGGGACTGAATGATTGGCATGTACGGTTCAACAATGTGGGAATGCCTGATGCTGTGATATCCCTCTTGGGAAAATTACCCTTAGGGTGCAATTTTGAGTTAGGGTTTTTTAATAAATCATGAAAGAATTACATTTCATAACAGAAATGCAACATTCCTCAATCCATATAACAACAATGATCCTTTCAGTTAATGTACCAATGGTATAAAAGATACTCGAACAACCATATGTTCTTCAGCAAATGATTATAAATCAGGGCTAATTGACCAATAAACAACGAACCTATATAGCACGACGCTCTAACCAACTGAGCTAATAGGGCACCTTCTAGTGGAATTGATAGTGCACTAATCTGTTGCTTGCCATTATTTTGGTTTTGGTACCACCTTATAGCATATCCGAGTTCAAATGCTATTTTCCATGATGAACAGTTGAATTTCTTTCAACTCTAGTTGTTATTGATGGGTTCCACAAGGATGTCACATGAGCATTTATGATGCCCATTTTAACATAGATAGCCACCTATGATAAGGTTCTATTTTGCAGTTCCATGTTGTTATTTATGAACATTATATACATTTGCTTGGACACGTGAAAATCAATTGATGGATTTGGTATTGATGATGGAAATGTTGGATGTATGACCAAATGTATGACTTACTTAGTTACAATTTATCTAGTGCATGACTTGTCAGAGTTAGTGTTGCATTCTATAGGCTTGTATAGATATGATTTATCTAGTCAATGACTTAGTGAAATTATGATTTATCTGATGTAAGATTTATTTCCAGTATGAACAACAAAAATTGACACGTGGACACTGGCTTAATAAACACGATGTTTAAGATCATGTATCTATATCTATTTTGTGGTTATATATATGCATGGATGAGAACTAAACTACAGTTTGGAAAGAACCGTATGATAACCAAGATCTACTATTCCATTAGGGAAGGTCGACACGACCAATGAGGAAAGGTGTGATGTACATTGTTCTATTACATTTGGTATCTAATTGATATGCACTCTTATGACACGAATGAAATGCAAATGACAGGTGGCAAGATGACCTAATTGGATTATTCGGTGACAAGTCCAACCAGCTTTGTAGTGTGGTCCGTGTTAGGGCATTGACCCTAGTTTTGAAGGAGGGGAGGAGGAATTTCGCACCGTGTATCCTCCGAAACTTGGAATCGTGGGAGGGAAGTGGTGGACACGCTCCCTTATATGTGTGATGACGATTGCGAGTTGCCTGTTGGGGAATTTAGGTCGATGTATTCGACGCTTCCACCATGCCAGCTTTATCAGTGGTTAGTATGGCTGTTGCCACTGATAAAGAAGCAGAGGACAGATAGGGTGAGAAAAAAAGTAGGTTAGGATGGATAGGAGGATATAGATCAGTTGAAGACTCTTTATGGGATGTAATGTCATTGTCTGACTTATTAAATTTTATTGCTATAACTCTCTCTAGTTTGCTATGCTTTCAAACTCCTTGTATCTTTTCATTCTAACTTCGGGATGAATTTTTTTGAATGAGGGGTGTATGTAATGCCCCACTTAAATATTATCCTGCAAATTTCATTAATGTTTACATTATCTGAAAATATTGAAAAATATTGGTCTAATATAAAATTCATGATTTCTATTATTCAAATTCCCAACCTACCTTCTCAAATTGAATCTTAGGTAGGATATGGTCTGCTTCGATTATTTCAAATAATATATGTATTCATCTCACATTCCCCAATGTACCCTCACATTTAGTAGGGAGAAGACATGGTTCTCTCCAACTCATTATCAATATATGTATTCATCTCACATTCCCCAGTGTACTCTCACATTTACTAGGGAGAAGACATTGTCCTCTCCAACTCATTAGCAATATATATATTCATCTCACATTCTCCAATGTACCCTCACATTTACTAGGGAGAAGACATGGTTTTCTCCATTTAATTACATCTTACATTCCCCAATGTACCCTCACATTTACTTGGGGGAAGACATAGTCCTCTCCATTTAATTATCAATATATATATTCTTCTCACATTCCCAATGTAGTTTCAGATTTACTTGGGAGAAGACATGGTCCTCTCCCATTAATTTCTCAATTTTATATTCATGTCACATTTCCAAATGTACTCCCAACTTACTTGGGGGAAAATAAGTCAATTGTAAGGATGGATGAGAAGTTAATGACTTTAATGAGAGGTGGTTGAGATGGAGAAGAGAGGGAGGGTATAAAAAGGGAAGGGGGAAGGGAGAAAAGGGGAGGTTGGGCCTTGCTTATGATTTTGGGAGTTAGTTGTGATTTTAGAATTTGTTGTGATTTTTGGAGACTTTAGGAACCTGTGGAGGTTTCTTGGGTTATTGAGATGAGAGAAATATTGTCCATGTTAGTCTGGATCATTCATCTTGGACACACACACTATATCTGGTTGGACTTGGGCTCGGAGGGCTAGGGAACCTATGGAGGTTCCTTGGGCTAGGAATTATTTCTTAATTGGCTGGGAGGTAAATTCAGTTGGGTCAGTCAAGAGAAGAATTCAACAGGAGCAGCAGCAGCTCAAAGGCATCTCCATCAGCCACTGGTACAGGTATTCCTCTGTAGATTAATCAGGTAAATTTATTAATATAAAATATTCTCCATAAGTTATAAGGATTAGAATGTAAATGGTAAAATTTTATTTGTTTAAAAGTCTTGTAAGAAAGTAAACTATTGCCTCTTATTGGATTTAAATTCATCAGAAATAGATCCGTTAGAAGATCCTAGGATTGGGCTCTTACAGATGATATCTTGGGCATAATGAAGATGTAGTCCCACCAAGCCTACAAAAAAAAAACTTATTAATAGTGTTGAAAGAAATAGACTTTAAATCTTACTTTTCTCTCAATCCATTTTCTTACCTAAAGAAAAATAAAACCTAACCAAAAAATTCTAAAAAAAAATCCATAAATATAATAATAATTAATTTATTAATCTATTTTTATAACTAAATGAAAATAAATCTTAGCCAAAAAAATATTTTCTTATTAAAAATAAATTAAATAAGAACAAACCTCCATAAATCAAATAAGATTTCTAATAATTAGAAAAGAAGAAAATGAGAAGGAAAAAAAATTCTACTAATTAGAAAATAAATTTCTAATAGAAATTAATAATAGATAATCAAAAAAATCTATTTTCTTTTATAAAATAAATCAAATATGAAAAGACTCCATAAATCAAATACATTTATTAATTCATTTTCTTATCTAGGAAAAAATAAAATATATATATATATATATATATATATTATTCTTGGAATTAAACCAAATGTGAAAAAGCTTCTATAAACCAAATAAGTTTTTTAATAATAGTTAATCAAATTGAGGAAACCAAATCTTTTGGACCATTCAAATAGGATAAGAAGATTAGATTTTGTTGAAAAAGAGCTTGATTTGATTTGACGTTTATGTTGTGATTATGAATTCTAACTCGTTTGTACCGTGCATCAACATAGACAACTCTATTCCATGTTGACCAATGTTATTTTCATTTTAATTATGAAATTTAGGGATTATATGGACTTAACCAGAAAGTTTAACGATGCGTAAATTTGAGTCAATATCAGTCATTGAAGGGCTTAACAGAAAGGTTTAACAACAATGTTTGATTGCCTTTGTTGGTTATTCAAATAATCCAAAACCATAGTCAAATCAGATTGAAAGGTCGTTGAGAGGTTTGAAATAATCCAAACCAGATTGAAAGGTCCTTGAGAGATCCAAATAAACTTCGCTAGGCATTCAAATAATCCAACCCTATAAAATCAAATAAGGTGAGAAGTCTTCCAATAATCCAAATCTACTTTATTGAGTCTTCAATTAATCCAAATTTATCAAATTCGGTTGAGAAGGAGCAACATATTATGACATTTTAACTATGATCAAATAAGGTTGAGTGGTCTTCCAATAATCAAAATCTACTTTATTTTGAGTCTTCAATTAATCTAAATCTATCAAATTCGGTTGAGAAGGAGCAACATATTATGACATTTTAACTGTCTTCATCTGTTACTGTCAAAGTTAATGATGGTGAAATAAAAAAATTATGTTATTAAGTAGATAAAATAAGTTTTTAATGATAATAAATATTTAGGTGGATAGGCATTTTTTTTTTAATGGCGAGGCCAAGCTTTGTCTACCTTTTTCTATTGGGCTGACATCTGTCCTGTTTCAAGATCCCATGAGCGTTTATTCCCTCGAGTTTTATTTATTCGCTCATTTTTCATTTCTCTTTCGACAGGGTATCTATAGTTGAATTTTACTCTTTACTTTCACCAATCACTCCCATGATGCAAAATTAACTGTTTAGTGGAGTGAACATTTGGTTCCATGATTTTACTTTGTATCTCCTACATTTGAAATACCTCAAACCCCGAAGTTTTCTCGAAGGCGCAACGATTCTATGTACTGGTGCGTGATTTCAAATTGAAAACTCGACTAGCAGTGAAGATTCCTTCCGCTGCAAGGACATTCTAGAGGTGCGTAGTCTGCATCATTGGAGGGAATTGTGGGCATTGTGGGAATTGCGGGAACATGGGGTCTCAGGATTGTTCGTTGTGTTGGCTAATGGCAGGCGCTCGCTAGGCCGATTGAGCCTTAGCAAAAACCATGCCAGTGTGGCCATAACGAGGATGATTCCGGCTGGGGCCTATGTTAAGCCCAGGAGGTTAGAGGAGTTATGCCACGTAAATATGTAAGGACCCATATGACCACATTTTCAATGTGAGAGGGCTTGGGCTGGACGCTCAGAGGACGCGATCAAAATCAGGTGTGTATTTTTAATTTTTGTTGCACATAAGGGATTCGAGGGCTAATGATAACAAACTACAGGGATTTGGGCCATTTGGAATTGAACTTATGCTCATTAGTCATCTGTGGAGGCATGTTTATATGTTGGGAGGATTTTATTGGATGTAATTTTTTGTGGGCTCTCTGAAACATTATTTCTTTAGTTGGGTTAAGAGTAGTATAGAAGAGGGCCAATGAAAATTGTTTATCAAGATATTGTTTCGACACGTATAGATTATATTGATCAATTTTACTTCTTAATTGTAAAGAGCAGCAATTGATGTCTATGTTGAAAATTTCTTTTTCATCTTGATTTCTATCAGGTGAATGCTGAGGGTTTTAATGTTGGATCAATAATTTACTTTTTAATTCCATGTGCAATGTTTGTCGCTACAAGATTTTGGTTTTGGGCTCTAAAAGAACCAAGTGCATCAATTAGTCCCCGCGTTCAGTGCTTTTTTTATGTCAAAAATGAATTAATTTTTTCTTAATCACAAGCTATGGCTACTTTAATGAATACAATTGTTTAGGTATTTGTAAAAAATTATAAACATGTATTTGAGTTTCATCTATAAGTTTACATAGTACTCCACTTGTTGAACTTAATGGTGTTTTTTGTCTGTTTTTTAACACTCTTACACCACTTGTATATGCTTATTTGAGATTGAATTTAAGCCCATGTACTTTTGAGTAATTATTAGAATGTTACTATTGGTTTATTGTTATGTTGTTATGCACTGAACACAAAATAACATGATAAACCTTTTGTAACTCCTTGTACATTACGAGAGTACCTCCCCAAATAACCACCATTATATAAGTTTGTGTGCACAAGATTTACCTTTACATATACTTACATATTCACTCACGATGGGCCTATGCCCACTATCAATGCTACCTTCTATTTACATAATTTTTTTCAATGGGAGGATAACCAAATCAAAGTGTTTATGCCTAAATTTGGGCTACTCTCTATAATATTTAGATCATTTTTTCAATAGAAGGAAAATTAAACCAAAGTGGTTACATCATGATTTCTGATGCTTCTGTATAGAGCCAAGTACAAGCAGCCATCTTGCCGCATATTACATCATTATGAAGATTGCTACACATATGAGTAGTTGATAGCTGATTGCAAATACTAATTACCTACAAGGTAGAATGGCATTATATACTTGACATTCTATTTTGTTTTTCTCTAGTGGTCTTCTATTTCTTTTTATGGCCAAGAAATAATCTGATTCCATTCTAGCATGTGATGCCATAATTTTGTTTTACTTGCATTTGGCATAATTAGGTCCTTATTGTTAAGAAATGTACAGAGAAATTCTCTTGCATGTATCATGGGAATATACTTTCTCACTGGCTTGTCATTTCTAAATGTAGGAATATCTGCAATAGAGATGAAACTGTACTAATGCACATGAATTCTTGATGATCAACTTCATCAAATAGTGATGGTTTCATTTATGTCATTTGTCTTTTAAACTTCTAGGCTTCCTACACAATTTGAGCACGGCTTGGGTTCATCTTAAATTATATACATGACTCTGTGTGTATTATTTGTAGATTGTAGTTTATTTCTATAAAAAACTTGTAGGTGGCTACTATTTGGAATAGGGAAAAAGTATCCTACTTTATGCCCGAGTTTCATAGGAACTATTGTTGTTTGATCTAGCTGCTAGAGATTCATTATATTAGATCTTACAATTCCATGGCAAATTAGCCATTTAGTATCTCCACTTTTTGGTTTAATTTAACCACTTTAAGGTTATATGCAGCAAAACTCTTGTTTCTTTGCAACAATGTGCAATTATTTGTTTATAATAAATATACTGTGAGATGTTAGGGTTTTGTACAAATAGGATGGATAGAAATCCAGATATGTGTAGTCCCAATCATTTTCCCTTTCACAACTTGATGACTAAACATCTTAATTATTTTTTGTCATGCTTTGGAAGAGTCTGTTCCCAGTCTCGACTCTGAAGCATCTGAAAAGATGAAACATGGTGTTTTGTCTTTTCACTTTCGTTTCCACATCCATGAACCCTTGGCTTAAGTTTCACACCAAACTATTTCTATAAATTTATGACTACTTAGGATACCTTACGTAGGTTCAACTTGATGGATTATATATAACTGAGCTTGAAATCCTTAAACTTGGGAAGAGGTTTTAATGGACCCTCTTAGTGTTTCTCTTAATAAGGAGATTGCATGATCATGTGCTCCTAAACGCGGATCATGTCAAACTGAAGACAACTTGGAGGAATACGAGGGTGGGGTTTAACCAAATTTCAAAGAGATTGGATAACTTTTTCATTTGTTGAAGAAGGTAAAGTATGGATCCTGATCGTGTTGAGATAATTCACCTATTTTCAATCCATTTATGAAGAACCCTTTGGTTTGAAATCTTTGTTTAAAAGTTGCATGGGGTTTTGAAAAGAAATTTATCCAAAATGAGCTTAGGCATTTGGATTGGGTTGATCAAATATTGTGTTCAGCTAATTCTTCCATTTTGGAGATCAAACACGAGCCCCTCATTTAACGTTATAGTTTCTTCAAATATGAGCTAATCAGGTTCATTTTGTTTGTAGAATGATAAGTAGGTGGATGCACTTTAGTTTAGTTAGAAGTGAGAAAAATATCCTAAACAGTAGACTGATCAACTTTCCTTTCATTACTTGTGTGTCTCTGAACATATGGTCATATATCTAACACATTCTTGTAGCCCTTGGGCAAGACCTTTTAATATCTTTTGAATCATGGAAATTTGAAAATCAAATCAGATAAAGATGAATCGGGTCTTTGGCTGAGTCACCATGCATATCAGCAAGCTCAATAATGCAAGGGATGTGCCTTTGGATTCGGTCAAGGCAAATTTCCTTCTTACACAATTGAAATTGGATTGTCTACAAGTCTTTCTTCTAACTGGGCATGTCCTGGAGGGTCATAGCCATCCCCACTCACATTTGCTCCATTGCCTTCCCCATAAGGCTCTTCATGAGCGATTATAGATAGAGTATTTGTTTAAATTGGCTGAGTCTCCCCCCAGTATTCTTGGGATTCGGGATTATAGCCTGCCAATTCTCCATCTTCTCTTCGAACTCATCCTCCTATTTTGTCTTCTCCTCCCATTCGTCCAAAATCTTACAGATGCATGCATCTTTTCCTTTGGTGTATGATGCCACCACTTTGCTAATGAGGTGTTCTACAGGCTTCCTCCCACGCCTAGGTTCTGAAGTGCTCGAGTCGACTCCCTACCCCTTTTGTTGCGTCCTCTTCCATGTGCAAGTCGAGCCATCTCTTCTTTGTTTCATGCCTATTCACACACGAAATGAATTAACTCTCAGGACGTGGTCTCATGCCTCTCCGGATTGATGCAGGTTCTGCTTCCCTCGTGCATCCCATCGCAATTGCCTCTACCCTAAGATGTATTGCATCTCCTCCGCCTGGTGTAACTGCACCACTCTTCTACCACTCACTTTTCTTTCTCTCCTGCCTTGTGATAGTCTCACCACCCCCATATTTTTTCCAATGCTCTCACCTACTCACAGGGGTGTTGTCATAGTGCTAGACCCAATTTACGCTCATGACTATCACAGCCAGCCTATCTATTCGAGTCACCGTCACTCCCAATCACATTGCCTTCCCTCGCACCTATGCCTAGTGTTGCTGCCTCGCACCTTTGCCTAGAAGAGTTGCCTCACTTCTCTGCTCCTCCTATGGCCATCGCTCATGCTTAGACTCAGCCTCCCCACCCTCATTGGTATACCAACTATCTCGCTTGCTCACAGGAGAGTTCTCTAGATCCCAACCCCGATTTTCTCTCATGGCTCTCGTCTCTGGCCCATACACGATCACCATCCCCCCCAACTAACGTTGGTCTCCTCAGTCATCCCCCCAATTTCCCTCCCCTGTCATCTCTCGCACCCCTTAGCCATGAATTAACATAGTTACCATAGTAATGGGCTTGAAAGGCCAAGATACATACCCGGAAACACTTTGTTAAGACCGTTGCTGGTAGCTTCGCAGACTTGCGCCCTCGCTCCTCCGTCCTCCCATAATCTCAACTATACTTCTTGCTCTTTACTGAATTCTTTCATAATCCCATTCAACCTTACTCTGTCGCATCACCCGTCCTGCCTTAGCTGCCTCACCTCCTTCTTCATCGTGGCCATGCCTACCACTTCTCCCATCTCTTCTGTTAGGTAGCATGCGGGAGGCCACCGCACCCATCGCCATGAGCATGTGGGGGGTGGTGGGTGGTACCCTTCCCTTAAACATCATAACTACCATGTCTAACCAGTGTCCTCTCCTGCCTCGAGCACGCACCCCGATCGGGGGTGAAGTTTTAATATATGTTATTAAAACAATCTCTTTTTCATTTTTTATAATTGCTCCATTGATGGTCATACTTCTCTGAATAGATGGGGATATGGGCATGTATGTGACACATTCTTGCAGCCCTTGGGCCTTTAATATCTTTTGAAGTAGAGAAATTTTCAAGATGGATGTAATGATGTTAAGCTCTATAACCACTCTCTTTTGCATATCCCCATTTCCTGAGTAGTGGTATTCAAAGTTGGATTAGGTAATAAAAGCGTTGCATTCACAAACAAAATTTCCAATTAGTTGAATGTAGGACTTTTGTGGCCTCTCACTTTATGTTACAATATCCCCTACATGCCACAATACATGTACATCCTATAAATGTGTTAAAAAACCTACACAGATGAATCTAGCTAGTAAAGGTCGAACACACAACTTTGCAGAGAAAAAACACTAAAAGAAAATCGAAAGAACAAAAAGAATGATTGATTTAGAAAATCGGTTACAATGCTCATGATATAGCATTACTGGGTGAAGATCCCAAGGTAATGCACCATAGTGGTGATCAATGAGACGACTCAACACCTACAACAAGTTTCGGAGAGAACTAGCCAGTTGCGGAGTGAAAGGAGGAGCAAATGAGGGAGTAAATTGTTAGATGATCCAAAAATAAAATATTATCATAGGTTATAAAGTTGGAATAAAATAATTATTAATTTAAGATATTGAATTAATAATTATTATTCTAGAATGTTTAACTATTTAATGGAGACATTTAGGATTAGTATATTGTTGTAACAAGATATGACTCTCCAAATGTGTCGTATCTTAGGCTCTATTTTAGGAGATTAGTTAGCTAGTTGTTTTGAATAGCATTTATTGTAAATGGACACTTTTTATTTAATAAGTGATCCATAATTAGAGGTAGTTAGGACATTGAGCTTATAAATACCTCATTGCAAGAGTGTTTTGTAGTTCGGGTGTAAATTCTTGCAAAATCAAATATGTAATTGTTTTTTTCTGATTAATAAAATTACGTGTCTGATGACACTTCTGCCATTATTGTGGTATCAGAGCTCCAGTAATGCTGCAGTTGATGTGAGGAGGAGATTCCAGCTCTACAAGTTTTTGGAAAACTCCATTGAATTGATCAGCAAATGATTGGTATGAAATTGTTCAGTTATTTTTGTTGTTTAAAAAGAAAAGAAATTTTATTATTAATTTTAGATTTTTAAAATCTGAAAATTATTTTTTATTATCAAAAATGTCCCTTCGTTTTCTTTGGGAGAGCTACTTCTTGCTGAATATTGTGAACTAGCCCTATCTATTTTACATTCATTGAAGATTCTGTGGGATAATTATCACCGGTCTTTTTCACTTCACTTACCCCGCTTCAAAGAAATGGATGCAAAACCTTGAAGGACTACGAGTGATTATTATTAGTTTGATTCGATTATAAAGGGTAGAATTGATTCTGTTAATTCTTTGATGCTAGAACATATGCCCATGCTGGAATTTAATGCAAAGTTGGATGGTATTTCCTTTTTATTGAGTGTAATATTGAAAGCGTTGAAGAAATGAGGCACTTGTTGGAAGGCATAGCAGAAAACCTTGATCAAAATTCATTAATGCTAACAATCAGCATCTAGTTGTTTCAGACACAGTTGATTTTCTGGAGAAGTTGCTTTGTACGTAGTTTATTTGCTGAGATCTGCAGAGGAAAGCGGGACGTAGTTGATTTTCTGGACAAGTTGCTTTGTACGCAGTTGATTTTCTGGACAAGTTGTTTTGTACGCAGTTGATTTGATGAGATCTGTACAGGAAAGCAGGACCCGTACTCAATAAGACTATCGTACTCCAGAAGTTATGAAGATAACACTCTGGCTTAGTGTTTTATAGCCAGACACAAATGGTTGAAGGTTTCGCGTTTTGATTCTCTCGAGTTGTGTTGAAATTACACGGAACTGGCCCTCTTTTTTGTAAACTTTGTTCATGCTTGCTTCAGTTTAAGAACTATAAAATTAAAATGATATCTGCAATTCCAGAAGTGTTATTTTCAAACGTTGAATGATACTCTTAACCTCCCTAGCACAATTAGTCAAAAGCTATTTCGTAATATGCAAATGTATTTAGAAAGCCTAAAATTTGCTTTCTTTGATGTACGCTTAGTGTTCTTTTTGCTATCATTGTTATGGCAGTGAGGAACACAAAAGTGTGCTAATTGAAAGATTAATGAGATCAGAGCATAATGTCCGAATTTGATGATCAGCTAGCCAAAGTTTGACAAGTAAAAAGATCCAGCGTTTGACAATTTTTTTTAAAGGTGAATCTGAAAAGTCTTTGCTGGAGAGATAAGGAATATTTTTAATTTTGTAAATATTTGGAGAGATAAGGCATATTTTATTTTGGAGAGATAAAGTATATATTTTTTATTTTTTTATTGGAGTAATAAGGATTTTGTATTTTTTTGGAGTAATAAGGAGTTTTTTCTTTGTAATTTGTTTCTGGAGAGATAAGTGTGGCATTATAACTCAAAGTAATTTTACTTTGGGGGGGGTAACCTTTTTTTTACCAAGTCTTGCAAGAGCATAGTTGTAAAAATCAAATTTTGAAAGCTACCTTGTAATTTTTGAGAAATTGACTAGAGCCAAGTGCAAAGCTCAGTCATTTTTCTCTTGTTTCAACGACTATACGAGGGTCAAGGCCAAGCCCCGATAGATCGTTTTTTATTGCGTTGTGTGTTGCATGTTGTGTTGCCCATCTTGACATTTTTGTTCTGATTCTTGGTGCGAAGCTTCAACACTACAATGTCCAAGTTAATTAATTTGTTCTCTGATTCTGACAAACTTGAAGGTACAAAATCCTATAAAACATGGCACCGCCTCATCGAAAGCACTCTCATTTACAATGAATTATGGCAGGGTATATGTGATGGTGATATTAAGCCAAATAAACCCACAGATGCAGTTGCACTAGCAAAATGGGAAGTTAAGAATGCCAAAGCCTTAGCTCTTATTAAATCTTCTGTCAATGATGAAATGTATGTCCATATAGAAAATGCTACAAATGCATGGTCTGCTTTGAAAACTTTTAAAGACCTCTTTGATACTCAGACTGAATTAAAGAAAGTTGATCTACAATTAAAATTGTTGCAACAAAAATTTACTGAAGGAGGTGATGTTCTTGAATATATCTCAAGACTTAAGAATATTAGGTAGGAAAACATTTATGTTGGTTTTCCAGCAATAGATGATAGCTTTATGGTCACAATTGTAATTTCTGGACTTCCTTCTTCCTACACACATTTTTTGGAGACTCTACAATTAACTGGGAATTTAGAGAAACTAAATTTTGATGAGCTCTGCGAAATGTTGACCCAACATGATAAAACCTTTGGGAAGAAGAAGAAAGTTGGTGAAAACGTTTTTTTCACAGAGGCCAACACTAGTAAATCATCAGCAGACAATTCTCAAGGCAGAGGTAGATGGAATTTCAATTAGAATTAAGTAGCACATAATGTACAAAGTCGAGGTTGAATCCAAAGCAGAGGAAACAACTTTAATAGAGGAAACAGTTCACGAAGGAGTAATTTTCAAGGTAGAGGAAACAACAAAGGAAGAGGTAATTTTCAAGGACAAGGAAATAATAATCAAGGTAGAGGACAATCTCAACATAGAAGTCAAAGAAAAGGTAGAGGAAAATCTTCAGGAAGAGGAAGAGACTTAAGTCAAATTGTGTGTCGAAGATGTAACAAAGTTGGACATTATGCTGAAGATTGTCGAACTTCTCTTAATAAAATTCCCAAGTTTCAGCAGCATTCAGCGCAATTTCCAAATAATCAAGATGATGATAACTCAGAATATGTTTTTACTTCCTCACTAGCATCACAACTTTCATCCCATCTTAGAAGTGATTATGAAGATGCTTGGATCTTGGATTCAGGAGCAACTCAGCACATCACTTGTTGACGTGAACTTTTGGGATGAGCATTATATTTCATCTGGTATGTCTATAGTTGATTTGGGCCATTTGGAATTGAACTTATGCTCATTAGTCATCTATGGAGGCATGTTTATATGTTGGGAGGATTTTATTGGATGTAATTTTTTGTGGGCTCTCTGAAACATTATTGCTTTAGTTGGGTTAAGAGTAGTATTGAAGAGGGCCAATGAAAAATGTTTATCAAGATATCGTTTCGACACGTATAGATTATACTGATCAATTTTACTTCTTAATTGTAAAGAGCAGCAATTGATGTCTATGTTGAAAATCTCTTTTTCATCTTGATTTCTATCAGCTGAATGCCGAGGGTTTTAATGTTGGATCAATAATTTAATTTTTAATTCCATGTGCCACGTGTGTTGCTACAAGATTTTGGTTTTGGGCTCTAAAAGAACCAAGTGCATCAATTAGTCCCCGCGTTCAGTGCTTTTTGTATGTCAAAAATGAATTATTTTTTTCTTAATCACAAGCTATGGCTACTTTAATGAATACAATTGTTTAGTATTTGTAAAAAATTATCAACATGTATTTCAGTACTCCACTTGTTGAACTTAATGGTGTTTTTTGTCTGTTTTTTTACACTCTTACACCACTTGTGTATGCTTATTTGAGATTGAATTTAAGTCCATGTATTTTTGAGTAATTATTAAAATGTTACTATTGGTTTATTGTTATGTTGTTATGCACCAAACACAAAATAGCATGATAAACCTTGTGTAACTCCTTATACATTACAAGAGTACCTCCCCAAATAACCACCATTATATAAGTTTGTGTGTACAAGATTTACCTATACATATACTTGCATATTCACTCACTATGGGCCTATGCCCACTATCAATGCTACCTTCTATTTACATAATTTTTTTTAATGGGAGGATAACCAAATCAAAGTGTTTATGCCTAAATTTGGGCTACTCTCTATAATATTTAGATCATTTTTTCAATAGAAGGAAAATTAAACCAAAGTGGTTACATCATGATTTCTGATGCTTCTGTATAGAGCCAAGTACAAGCAACCATCTTGCCGCATATTACATAATTATGAAGACTGCTCCACATATGAGCAGTTGATGGCTGATTGCAAATACTGTTTACCTACAAGGTAGAATGGCATTATATACTTGACATTCTATTTTGTTTTTCTCTAGTAGTCTTCTATTTCTTTTTATGGCCAAGAAATAATCTGATTCCATTCTAGCATGTGATGCCATAATTTTGTTTTACTTGCATTTAGCATAATTGTGTCCTTACTGTTAAGAAATGTACATAGAAATTCTCTCGCATGTATCATGGGAATATACTTTTTCACTGTCTTGTCATTTCTAAATGTAAGAATATCTGCAATAGTGATGAAACTGTACTAATGCACATGAATTCTTGATGATCAACTTCATCAAATAGTGATGGTTTCATTTATGTCATTTGTCTTTTAAACTTCTAGGCTTCCTACACAATTTGAGCACGGCTTGGGTTCATCTTAAATTATATACATGCCTATGTGTGTATTATTTGTAGATTGTAGTGTATTTCTATAAAAAACTTGTAGGTGGCTACTATTTGGAATAAGGAAAAAGTATCCTACTTTATGCCTGAGTTGCATAGGAACTATTGTTGTTTGATCTAGCTGCTAGAGATTCATTATATCAGATCTTACAATTCCATGGCAAATTAGCCATTTAGTATCTCCATTTTTTGGTTTAATTTAACCACTTTAAGGTTATATGCAACAAAACTCTCGTTTCTTTGCAACAATGTGCAATTATTTGTTTATAATAAATATACTCTCAGATGTTAGGGTTTTGTACAAATAGGATGGACAGAAATCCATATATGTGTAGTCCCAATCATTTTCCCTTTCACAACTTGATGACTAAACATCTTAATTATTTTTTGTCATGCTTTGGCAAAGTCTGTTTCCAGTCTCGACTCTGAAGCATCTGAAAAGATGAAAGGTGGTGTTTTGCCTTTTCACTTTCGTTTCCACATCCATGAACCCTTGGCTTAAGTTTCACACCAAACTGTCTCTATAATTTATGACTATTTAGGATACCTTACGTAGGTTCAACTTGATGGATTATATATCACTGAGCTTGAAATCCTTAAACTTGGGAAGAGATTTTAATGGATTCTCTTAGTGTTTCTCTTAATAAGGAGATTGCATGATCATTGTGCTCCTAAACATGGATCATGTCAAACTGAAGACAACTTGGAGGAATACGAGGGTGGGGTTTAACAAAATTTCAAAGAGATTAGATAACTTTTTCATTTGTTGAAGAAGGTAAAGTATGGATCTTGACCATGTTGAGATAATTCACTTGTTTTCGATCCATTCATGAAGAACCCATTGGTTTGAAATCTTTGTTTAAAAGTTGCGTGGGGTTTTGAAAAGAAAATTATCCAAAATGAGCTTAGGCATTTGGTTTGGGTTGATCAAATATTGTGTTGAGCTAATTCTTCCATTTTGGAGATCAAACATGAGCCCCTCATTTAACGTTATAGTTTCTTCAAATATGAGCTAATCAGGTTCATTTTGTTTGTAGAATGATAAGTAGGTGGATGCACTTTAGTTTAGTTAGAAGTGAGAAATGTATCCTAAACAGTAGACTGATCAACTTTCCTTTCATTACTTGTGTGTCTATGAACATATGGGCATATATCTAACACATTCTTGTAGCCCTTCGGCAAGACCCTTTAATATCTTAAGAATCATGGAAATTTGAAAGATGGATGTAATAATGTTAAGCTCTGCAATAACTCTCTTTTTGCATGTCCCCATTTGCTGGTAGTGGTATTCAAAGTTGGATTAGGTAATAAAGGGGCTGCACTAGCAAACAAAATTTCCAATTGGCTAAATTTAGCACTTTTGTCCCTTTATGCTATAGTTTTCCCTGCACGCCACAAGACATGTACATCCTTCTCAAGGGGAGATTTATATGATATCAATAGATTTCTCAAGCTTGTTATTTTGTTTTCAACACTTCATCCCTTGACTTGATTTGAAAATTTGACTGGAAATATGAACATTCTCTTGAGTTTTTCTTTATCACTCAAGCTCAACTGTTAACTCATTTGATGAGTTCATTTGGAATCTTAGACAATGGCCTTCGTAAATTGTGTAGAGTTTTAGCTATTTTAATAATTAATGATAAAGTTACATGCCCCTTTGTTTACAAGGCATGCCCTCCATCATAAATTTCGATTCATCTTTATCTGATTTGATTTCCAAATCAAGAATTTTGGTAGTGGAGGGTTTCTTATGGGAGTTTCTTCAGAAAATAGATGATATTTCCCAAGCATGCGAGGTTGCACACAAAAATGGTGTGATGGTTGCAATTACTATAAGTGTTGTGTCATGTGTAAGAAGGCACCACAAGAACTTTGGTACGAATCATATTCAGAAGATTTTGATGAGATCCTTTCTCTTTGGTCAAATAGAGAACATAAACTCTAGAAATGACATTATATGTAGGACTTCTAAGCTAAGTATATTTTTTATCACAACAGCAAAGTGAGTGTGTTTGTTTTAGAACTTTGAAAGGATTCTGTTAAGGTATTCAAAATTTTAAAATTTTATCCAATAGGAATCAATTTTATGTACGGAATCTTTATTTTGAAGTTTTAATATATTTTTTTTTGTTAAGCTTGGCAGGACCTTCCTTTTCTATTTATAAAACGCAAGTTTACACAACATATATGAGATAGGTGGCCTCAACTTTCCTAGTGGGAAACCAAGTCTGTTGGCCACCTATCCTCGTTATAAGCTATCCAAAAACAATATAGTATCAGTCAATCTAACCAACCTATATACGTATCCGTATCATGATAAGAGTCTATGTGTCTATTTATCATAAGCATGCAACAGTAAAGAAAATGCTACCTGCAAGAAACAAAAAAACATTGAAGAAACTGACTAATCCTATTGTTCTTCTGAGGCAGACTCCACCGGAGCCAGGTCTTTAGTTGAGTCGCCACACATATCAGCAAGCTCAATAATGCAAGGGATGTGCCTTTGGATTTGGTAAAGGCAAATTTCCTTCTTACACAGCTGAAATTTGATTGTTTGCAAGTCTTTTTTGTAACTGGGCATGTCCTGGAGGGTCATAGCCATCCCCACTCACATTTGCTCCATTGCCTTCCCCATAAGGCTCTTCATGAGCGAGTACAGATAGAGTATATGTTTAAACTGGCTGAGTCTGCCCCTGGTATTCCCGGGATCTGGGATTATAGCCTGCCAATTCTCCATCTCCTCTTCGAACTCATCCTCCTGTTTTGTCTTCTCCTCCCATTCGTCCAAAATCTTACAGATGCATGCATTTGTTCCTTCCCTGTATAATGCCACCACTTCGCTAATGAGGTGTTCTACAAGCTTCCTCCCATGCCTAGGTTCCGAAGTGCTCGAGTCAACTCCCTACCCCTTCTGTTGCGTCCTCTTCCATGTGCAGGTCGAGCCATCTCTTCTTTGTTCCGTGCATGTTCACACACGAAATGAATTAACTCTCAAGACGTGGTCTCATGCCTCTCCGGATTGATGCAGGCTCCGCTCCCCTCGTGCATCCCATCATAATTGCCTATGCCCCAAGATGTATTGCCTCTCCTCTGGCTGGTGTAGCTGCGCCACTCTTCTACCACTCACATTTCTTCCTCGCCTGCCTTGTGATAGTCTCACCACCCCCATGGTTTCTCCAATGCTCTTGCCTACTCACAGGGGTGTTGTCACAGTGCCAGACCCAATTTACACTCACCGTTATCACAGCCAGCCCATCTAGTTGGGTTACGCTCATGGTTATCATTGCCTTCCCTCGCCCCTATGCCTAGTGCTGTTGCCTCACACCTTTGCCTAGAAGAATTGCCTCACTTCTCTGCTCCTCCCGTGGCCACCGCTCATGCTTAGCCTCAGTCTCCCCACCCTCATTGGTATACTAGCTATCTCACTCGCTCACAGGAGGGTTCTCTAGATCCCAACCCCGATTTCCTCTCATGGCTCTCATCTCTAGCCCAAACACGATCACCACCCCCCCAGCTAACATTGGTCTCCCCAGTCATCCCCCCAATTTCCCTCCCCTGTCATCTCTCGCACCCCTTAGCCATGAATTAACATAGTTACCATAGTAATGGGCTTGAAAGGCCAAGATACATACCCGGAAACACTTCGTTGAGACCGTCACAGTTAGCTTCGCAGACTTGCACCCTCGCTCCTCCGTCCTCCCGTAATCTCAACTATACTTCTCACTCTTTACCGAATTCTTTCATAATCCCATTCAACCTTGCTCTATCGCATCACCCGTCCTGCCTTAGCCATCTCACCTCCTTCTCCATCCTGGCCATGCCTACCACTTCTCCCATCTCTTCTATCAGGTAGCATGCGGGAGGCCACCGCACCCATTCCCATGAGCGTGTGGGGGCGGTGGGTGGTACCCTTCCCTTAAACATGATAACTACCATGTCTGACCAATTTCCTCTCCTGCCTCGAGCATGGACCCCGATCGGGGGCGAAGTTTTAATATATGTTATTAATACAATCTCTTTTCCATTTTTTATAATTGCTCCATTGATGGTCATACTTCTCTGAACAAATGGGGATATGGGCATGTATGCGACACATTCTTGCAGCCCTTGGGGCTTTAATATCTTTTGAAGTAGAGAAATTTTCAAGATGGATGTAATGATGTTAAGCTCTATAATCACTCTCTTTTGCATGTCCCCATTTCCTGAGTAGTGGTATTCAAAGTTGGACTAGGTAATAAAAGGGTTGCATTCGCAAACAAAATTTCCAATTAGTTCAATGTAGCACTTTTGTGACCTCTCACTTTATGTTACAATATCCCCTGCATGCCACAAGACATGTACATCCTGTAAATGTGTTAGAAAACCTGCACAGATGAATCTAGCTAGTAAAGGTCGAACACACAACTTTGCAGAGAAAAAACACTAAAAGAAAATCGAAAGAACAAAAAAAATGACTGATTCAGAAAATAGGTTACAATGCTCATGATATAGCATTACTAGGTGAAGATCCCAAGGTAATGTGCCATAGTGGTGATCAATGAGAGGACTCAACACCTACAGCAAGTTCCGGAGAGAACTAGCTAGTTGCGGAGTGAAAGGAGGAGCAAATGAGGGAGTAAATCATGCAGAAGAACTAGCCAGTTGTAGAGTGAAAGGAGGAGCAAATCAGGGAGTAAATCATGCAGAAAAGATCTTGCATGTAGTCCCATGCTCTAACTAAGTGTCCACATGTGCCAGTAATGAAGGTCCTAGGTGCATAGTACCTCCAACACCCCCCCCTGAATGCCACTATGGGGAAAAATAGAAAATGGACCCTGGAAACTAAGGCCAAAGGTCACCCAACATAGAGTGCAACTTGTACTAAAATTGAGGAAAGAGGGAAAACATCATGGGAAAACCGCCCCCCCCCTCCCCCCCCCCCCCCCCTCTCAAAATACAATGTAATCAAAAGAAAAGAGGAAGAAAAGATAGTTGCTAAGCAATTGTGTCCTTCACTCCAGGACGATCACGCAGAGAGTGAAACTTCTGCTCAGTGAATGTCTTGGTGAAGATGTCTGCAGTCTGTTCTGCTGAAGGATGGCAATGCAAATCAATGACCCGATCATGTACTAAGTCTCTGATGTAGTGCATATGGATCTCTATGTGCTTCGTTCGCTATTGCTATACTGGATCCCTACAAAATATGAGAGTGATCTGGTTGTCACACCAGATAACAGTGGGCTGGTGGAACTGGATGCCCAACTTAGTGAGGAAGTGTTGTAGCCACAAAGCCTGAATGGTGATGTTGACTACTCCTCTGTACTCGGCCTTAGCTGAAGAGAGAGCAATAGCAGCCTGCTTCTTTCTCGACCAACAGATAGGGCCAAACCCTAGATTGAGTTAATATCCGAAGGTGGACTTGCGATCAATGTTGTCACCTGCCCAATTAGAATCTGTGAGGCCAAGGAGATTCAATGCAGTGCCTGCTACATAGTGAATCTCGAAGGTGATGGTGCCTTGCACATATTGGAGGATGTGCTTGGCAGCATTCCAGTGTAGCTCCTGCGGCTCCTGCATGTATATGGAAACTGCCCCTACTACATATGAGAGATCTGGTCTGGAGTGGGTGAGGTATAGTAAGATGCCCACTAGTTGTTGGTAGAGAGTATTGTCAACTAATGGAGTGTCACCTCCATCCTCAAGGCGGACCCCAAACAGAAAAGGAGTCGGTGTTGGCTTGCAGTCAGTCATGTGAAATCTCTCGAGGAGATCCTATGCATACTTAGCCTGAGAGAGTTTGATGCTTGTGGCATCCTGGCTAATCTTAAGACCAAGAAAGAAGTGTAATGGACCCATTTCCATCATCAACAACCTATCATGCAACGCCCTCTTGACTGCGGCAATTGCTCAAGTCGAGATGCCAGTGATCACGAGATCATCCACATACAAAACTAAGATAAGAAGAGAATCATGTGTCCTGAGCATGTAAACATTCATATCAGACTTACATCTTTCGAAGTTTTGTGATAAGAGAAAAGAATCCATCTTCGCATACCAAGCTCTCGGGGCCTACTTAAGGCCATAGAGAGACTCTTCAGTCTGTAGACCAAAGATGAATCCTGAATGAAATGATGTGGCTGCTCCATGTAGATCTCCTTAGATAGGTCTCTGTGAAGAAAGGCATTCTTCACATCCATCTGATGTACTTCCCACCCCTGGGTAGCCGCAATGGCAAGTGCAAGGCGTATGGAATCCATATTTGCTACTGGAGCAAAGGTCTCATCATAATCAATGCCATGCACTTGCTGGAAGCCTTTGGATGCTAGCCTGGCTTTCTGTCTGGTGATTTGCCCATCTGCAGCACTCTTGGTCCTGTAGACCCATTTGCAGCGAAAAAGTTTCCTTCCTGAAGGAAGGGGGACCAGATCCCAGGTCTAGTTCCCAAGGAAGGAGTTATACTCCTCCTCCGTTGCGGACTCCCAAGAAGGATGCCCACCAGCCTCAGCATAAGACTGCGGATCAGGAGACTGAACCAAATGACAATGCCAGGATGGCATTGGTTAAGTGGCAGTGAGGGCAAGAGGAGGCTCAATAAACTCTGAGCTAGTCCTTCAAGGATCAAAATTATCCCCCACAAGACCATTTCTAGCAGCTGAGTGGTTTTGTGCATATATCTCACTTAAGCTCCTTGTTCTCTGATTTATGACAGGGGAAGTTGATTCATTGCTGGAAACTTGATCTGGGCTTGGATGTGGATCATCATATGCATGCACTGGATTTTTATCTGAAGACTCTGTCTCTGAATCTGCATGCTCTACCTCGGCATCTGCATGCTTTGTATCTGCATCTGAGTGTATTGAGTCATCATCTCGGACATGAGGTAGATAAAAGGTGACTGCATGCGAGAGACTTTCCTCAAATTTGACACTTCGCTCAATGACGAGCTTGTCCATAGAGGAAATCAGGAGTCGGTATCCCTTCACACCATCAAGGTATCCAACAAAGATGCACTCAATGCTCTGTGGATCAAGAGCTTTCCTCTTCTCAGAGGGGATCCTGGCCCATGCTCGGGAGCCAAAAACACGAAAGTGGGTGACCTCCGGTTTAGTGCCGCTCCAAGCCTCAAAGGGGGTCTGATCCTTGACATACCTATGAGGAGATCTGTTCTGGATGTAGTTAGCACAATTAACTACTTCAGCCCATAGCTTATGAGGTAGTGACTTAGCATGCAGCATGCAAGAAGCCATCTCTTTGAGAGATCGGTTATTTCTCTCAACAACTCCGTTCTGCTATGGAGTGTATGGAACTGTGTGCTGCAACTCTATGTTGGACTCAAGGCAAAGGTTTTGAAGTGTTGTGTTAACATATTCCTCCCCCACTGTCTATACGGAGGGCTTTGATCTTTCTCTTTGACTGTGTCTCAACTAGTGCTTTGAAATCTTCAAAGTACGCAAAAACATCAGATTTGGCCATAAGAAGATACACCCAAGTATACAGTGAGAAATCATCAATAAATGTAAGCACATACCTTGCTTTTTTGATGGAAGGATGAGGAAAAGGCCCCATGAGATCACTATGGATCAGATCTAGAGGAGAGGATGCTCTATGAGTCTTGTCGGTGTCAAACTTTTCTCTAGGATGTTTGCCAAGGACACACCCTTCACAAACTCCTTTGGAGAAACTGATATTTGGCAAGCCTTCCACCATCTCATGCTTGCTTAGCTGCTGCATATACCTGTAATTTATGTGACCAAACCTCTCATGCCAAAGCCTATTCCTATCATTAGCATGTGTAAGCAATAAGGAGGATTCAAATTTAGAAAATGTATACAGTCTAGCTCCATTATTTACCTCACTAGTTGCAATTTTGGAGCTGCTATGTAGGTCATATATGTTCACTGCATCTGGAGTGAATTCCACTCTCTTTCTAGTGCCACAATGAGTGACTTGATAAACTGAAAGTAGGTTTACCAAAAGTTTTGGAACATGAACCACATCTTCAAAGCTTCCGTGTAAAAGTTCCACTCTACCTTTCCTGGTGACCTCAATAGGTGAGTCATCTCCCATGAGGATGGGAGGTCCTTTGCATGCATCCAAAGAGGAATAGACTTCCTTTGTAGTAGCCATATGATGTGATGCACCAGAATCTATAATCCATGCATCAGGGGAAGAGTTAATTGCAACTAAAACATGAAAATTGTTACCTTTCCCGTGTGGCGAATCCTCAGTTTTCTTCTTGGCGCCCTGAGGGATGTGGTCCCCAAGTTTGTGCTTCTGAAGGATTTCCGCCATTTGGTCAATTTGTTTCTTCATGCAGGAGGATTCTAATGGAATCCGCAGTGACAGTAGTTGCATTTTTCTACTTTCTTCCCTTTCTCATTTCTGGAGTCGGAGGAGTCATTGAAGGGCTTGGTGTACCCTTCCTTCTTTGGATGGGAATGCGCTTTTCCCTTGTCTTTTTTCTGCGTATTTTTCTGATTTGAATCAGATCTGTGATTTTTATTGTGGCTTCCATCATGTACAGCAAGTGCATGCGCTTTTGGAGGTTTGATTTTCCCCATGCCAATGAGTTTATCTTGCTCAAAAGTGAGGGACTCCATGAACTCTTTGAGAGAAGGCATAGTGTAGGATTTACCTGTTGCGAGCCTTACTAAATGAAATGTAGACACAAAGACAGAGTATTCTAGTCCGAGCTTTGACATAATAGAGAGAACTCGGCGACTCTCCTCCTTGGACTTGTCAATTCCACAACCCTTGAGTTGCAGCAATATATCATTATATTTGGTGAAGAAGTCTTGAATTCTGTCATAGTTCGGTGGATCCAATGAGAGCAGCTCCACTTCGAGCATATGTCCTTTCATCTCATCCTCTTTCCTGTAGAGTTCTTCAACCTTCTTCCAAATCTCATTGGGAGTATTGCAGATAGATAGATGAAACTGCAACTCTGGGGAGATGCACATGCACATGGATTTGTGGGCCTCATCCATGTGGTTGAGGTACTTGGATTTCTCTATGGCTAAAGTGGGTTCCACTTCTGCAGCCATGGTAATCTTTTACAATCCTTTCTGACTAAGGTATCGAGCCATTTGGTCCTTCCATTCGTGATAGTTGTATGGTGTTAGGATTGATGCTTTGGGAAACTCCATTTTTTTGTCAATCTTCGATCTCCAAGCTGTAATACCTACAAAATAAAGTACTGGTGCGCCTTTTATCTAGCAACCTGTGGGCTCTGATACCATGTAAATGTTTTAGAAAACCTGCACAGATGAATCTAGCTAGTAAACATTGAACACACAACTTTACAGAGTAAAAACACTAAAAGAAAATCGAAAGAACATAAAGAATGATTGATTCAAAAAAGAGGTTACAATGCTCATGATATGGCATTACTGGGTGAATATCCCAAGGTAATGCGCCATAGTGGTGATCAATGAAAGGACTCAACACCTACAGCAAGTTTCAGAGAGAACTAGCTAGTTGCGGAGTGAAAGGAGGAGCAAATCAAGGAGTAAATCATGTAGAAGAACTAGCCAGTTGAGGAGTGAAAGGAGGAGCAAACCAGGGACTAAATCATGCAGAAATGATCTTGCATGTAGTCCCGTGCTCTAATTAAGTGTCTGCATGTGCTAGTAATAAAGATCCTAGGTGTGTAGTCCCTCCAACACATCCTTCTTAAAGAAAAGCTTAATATGATATTAATAGATTTCTCAAGCTTGTTATTTCGTTTTCAACACTTTAACTCTTGAATTTGAAAATTTGATCGGCAATATGAACATTCTCGAGTTTTTCTTTATCACTTAAACTTAGTTGTTAAGTCATTTGATGAGCTCATTTTGAAGCTTAGACAATGCCCTTAGTAAGTTGTGTATAGTTTTAGTTTTTTTAATAATTAATGATAAAGTTACATGCCCCTTGGTAAGTTGTGTATAGTTTTAGTTTTTTGAATAATTAATGATAAAGTTACATGCCCCTTTGTTTGCAGGGCATGCCGTCTTATTTAAAACTTTGCTGGAGAGAAGGTATAATTTCTTGGTTGGGGTCTCTGTGAGGTAAGCTGCGATAAGAATGTGGAGAGGTGATTCATCTTCTCGGCAAAGTGAGGAAGGCTGTGAAGTTTCCTTCTCTCACAAGGGCAAGAGCCAGGCCCCTCCAACAGCTATAGCAAACCGACCAAAGGGTGGTGCTCACGTCCCCGACAAGTCGGGAATCAAAGCTTGGAAGGGAAGAGGATCTCACGATGTGGAAGGTGAGAAACCTGACCGCTTCGAAAACCCTAATGGTGGTCAAGCTCAAGTTTATAAGAAACGAGGATGGAATGAGTAAGGGACACCACAACGAAGGAATGGAAACCAATAAAATATGACCAGTACAACCAAGAATGCTTGCGGCTAGGGCCATGAAGTTAAGAACAGTTGGAAGCCCGAAAGGTCAGAGTCTGCTGTTGGGAAGATGAGCATGCAGGATGTTGTTCTTTCAGTTCTCCTTCTGCAAGAATTTTGATGCTTGACAGTACTTTAGATTCATCATCATCTATGGTATTTTTCGTACACACCTTTTCTTTTTGTGTGGCTTTTTCATCTTGTTCTTCTGAAACAAAATCTGATTCAGTTTCAGAGAGGATGAAATGATATTCATTAGTATTTGTGCAATAACACTGTTGTATATGCATGTTTATGTGTTCATCACTATAGTCTAAGTCTGATTTTCTAGACCCAGTCGACTCTGGCGAACTACAACATTCTTGTTTCATCAAATGTACTTCCTGTTTGAATTGAACTAGTGGTCTTCTTACCTATTGTTGAGTTATTCTAAGGGATTGTCCTTGTTTCATCAAATGTAATTCGTATTTGAATTGAACTACTGATCTTCTTATCTATTTCTTTTTCTTTTTCTATTTTTGAGATTCTTATTTTGAGCTCAACAATTTCTTTCTTTAGATGATGAATTTCATGGCTAACCTCTCCTAGGGTCAAAGATCTGGGCTTTGTATGTTGTTGGTTTCTTTGAAAAGACATTGTATTCTTTTCATAAGAGGCATCTACAGATGATACCTTTTGAGGAACTACTAGTGCCTCTGTGCATGCTTTCCATGAATGTTTGTAGGAGTTTTTCTTTCAGTTCTCGTTCTGCAAGCATTTTGATGCTTAATAGTACTTTAGATTCATCATCATCTATGGTATGTGCCATACATACCTTTTCTTTTTGTGTGGATTTTTCATCTTGTTCCTATGAATCAAAATCTGATTCAGTTTCTGAGAGGCTGCAATGACATTTGTCAGTATCTATGCAATCACTGTTGTATATGAATGTTTATGTGTTCATCATTATAGTTTGAGTCTGATTTGCTAGACTCAGTCGACTCTTGCGAACTACAACATTCTTGTTTCATCAAATGTACTTCCTCTTTGAATTGAACTAGTGGCCTTCTTACCTGTTGCTGAGTTATTCTAGGGGATTGTGCTTGTTTCATCAAATGTACTTCCTCTTTGAATTGAACTAGTGGTCTTCTTATCTTCTACATTTTCTTTTTCTATTTTTGAAATTGTTGTTTTGAGCTCAACAATTTCTTTCTTTAGATGATGAATTTCATGGCTGACCTCTCCTAGGGTCAAGGATCTAGGCTTTGTATGTTGTTGGTTTCTTTGAAAAGACTTTGTATTCTTTTCATAAGAGGCATCTACAAACAAAGCTTTAGAGATGGTACCTTTTGAAGAACTACTAGTCTTGTGTGCATGGTTTGCAGGAATGTTTCTAGGAGTTTTTCTTTTTGTTCTCCTTCTGCAAGCATTTTGCTGCTTGAAAGTACTTTAAATTCATCATCATCTATGGTATGTCCCATACATACCTTTTCTTTCTGTGTGGATTTTTCATCTTGTTCTTCTGAATCAAAATATGATTCAGTTTCAGAGAGGTTGCAATGACATTCGTCAGTATCTTTGCAATCACACTGTTGTATATGCATGTTTATGTGTTTGTCACTATAGTTTGAGCCTGATTTGCTAGACTCAGTCGACTCTGGCGAACTACAACATTCCTGTTTCATGAAATGTACTTCCTCTTTGAATTGAACTAGTGGTCTTCTTACCTGTTGCTGATTTATTCTAGGGGATTTTGTTTTTTTTATCAAATGTACTTCCTCTTTGAATTGAACTAGTGGTCTTCTTATCTGCTGCTTTTTCTTTTTCTATTTTTGAAATTCTTGTTTTGAGCTCAACAATTTATTTCTTTAGATGATGAATTTCATGGCTGACCTCTCCTAGGGTCAAGGATTTGGGCTTTGTATGTTGTTGGTTTCTTTGAAAATACTTTGTATTCTTTTCATAAGAGGCATCTACAAACAAATATTTAGAGATGGTACCTTTTGAAGAACTACTAGTGCCTCTGTGCATGGTTTGCAGGAATGTTTCTAGGAGTTTTTCTTTTAGTTCTCCTTATGCAAGAATTTTGATTCTTGACAGTACTTTAGATTCATCATCATCTATGGTATGTTCCCTACACACCTTTTCTTTCTGTATGACTTTTTCATCTTGTTCTTCTAAATCAAAACTTGATTAAGTTTCAGAGAGGCTGTTAGGCCCCTATACTACTAGTGTAACCCCTTATTGTTATTAGTACAACCCACTTATTATATTGATGTACCCATGTAGTGCCCATTTTGTTACTATTATGCCCCATAGAAGCCCACTATTGTTATTATTGTGCCCTTACATTATTATTGTTATGTCGGCTCTGATTATGTTATGACCCCTTAGACTCCTATATATAGAAAGGAGGTCTTTTCATTTGTATCATCCAAGAATTGCACATTTATGTAATGTAAAGGAGGTTGCCCCCTCGAAGAGGCTGAATTCTAAGGCGTGGATCTCTCTTTTCTATCTTTTTGTGAGTTGGTTTCATCACAATTGGTATCAGAGCTCTAGATTCTAGGGTTTCGTTGCTCCAAACAGGTCATCATGGCATTTTCGTTATAACTTTTTTTCTGCGATGTTTCAGAAGCTAAAAAAAAACCCATTTGAGAAGACATCTCGTTCGGTCTCGAGTTCAAATTTCAGAGGTTTTTGTGCTATATTTGTGGAGATATGATCTGAGGAACTTGGTCTTTTTGAAGTCTCCTGAATTAAATTCCAAACAGGTGACCTGGGGAAAATCGTCATAACTTTCTCTCTGAGCATCGAATTGAAATTTCATAAAAAGGTACAGAAAGAGGACGGACTGTAGTTTCTTTTATATATTTTTTAGTGCCAAAGGTCGAAACAATGACACGTGGAACTTCATACAAGTTCGCTCTTCTGGAAAGGTCTATAATCAGGTCATCCTGGGAGATTGTGCATAACTCTTTCTTGGAGAATCCAATTTGGATCAGACTGGTGGCATTGGAAAGAGGACATAGAGGGCTACTACAGGTCACAATTTCAGACCTTAAAGATCCGAAAGTACAGAGTTACATTCGTTTCAATATTGAGCTCCTAAAATCAAGAGAAAGCAATATGAGGAAGTTTGATGGCAAGGATCCCGTAAATTGGATACTTCAGATGGAGCAATATTTTGATCCACATGGTGTACCACTGTTACAAAAGGTATGTATTGCATCTTCATATTTAGAACCGGATCAATTTTTATGGTATGAAGGGCTTTGTTCTCGTAAACAACTTGTTACGTGGTCAATTTTCACTGAGGAAATGATAGCACATTATGAGGATACAAAGAGAAACACCTTCTTTAGAGCAACACCACAACAATTGGAAAGAGTAAAAGGGCTTTGTGACATAGTGGAAAGCAAAATTATGGAAACCAGGAAGCATACCCCTCACAACTATAAAGATGGAAGCGTTGTTTCTCCTAGCCTTCCACAACCTACAAGGGTTACACCACAACAATTGGAAGAAAAAAGAGAAAAAGGGCTTTGTTACAATTGTGATAGCAAATGCACTAAAGGTCATAAGTGTGCTGAGAAGAAATTATTTTACATAGAATATGAAGAGGAGGAAGAAAAGGATCAAGAAACATCAAAAGAAGAAGATATACGCCAGGACCCCACCCTAGAGAAAGAAGAAATGAATCAGACCATATCTTGTAAAGCATTGGCAAGAATTACCACTCCTCAAACTCTCAAGATAGAAGGACATATCAAGAAGAAAAAGGTGCAAGAAGTGAAAGATCACATCGAGAAAAAAGAAATGAATCCAACCATATCTTGTAATTCATTGTTGAAATTACCACTCCTCAAACTATCAAGATAGAAGGACACGTCAAGAAGAAAAATGTTCAAGAAGTGAAAGATCACATCGAGCATCAAGAAATGAATCCGACCATATCTTGTAAAGGATTGGAAGAAATTACCACTCCAACTCTAGAGATAGAAGGACATATCAAGAAGAAAAAGGTTCAAGCAATGAAAGATCACATCGAGCATCAACAACAAGTTCTCCAAATTTTAAAGGATAACGCCACTTCGGTGCAAAATCAAACGAAACAACAGGTAGATCAACGTCGTAGTGAAAAATGTTTTGATGTAGGTGATTGGGTATTTTTACTGCTACATCTCAAGCAAGCTATTTATGAGAAGGAAATGTTGGCAATACTAGATGCACTTAAAAAATGGAGACCTTACCGAATGGGAAGACTCTTTAAGGATGAGGATGTGAAAGCATTGTTTTGTGCTATTTCTATTATCCAGCCAGATTTGATAAACGAAGCAAGGGATGAATGGAAGAAGGACGAAGAAGTGTGGCCACTTATTCAAAAGTTGCAAAAGATCCCAATTCAAACAATATTGCCAGAAATTGAAGAGGAAGGAAAAATCATATTGGAACCTAGAGCAGTCACAGAAACAAGAACCCGACAGCTACGAAATCAATCAATTTCAGAGTATCTCATCAAGTGGAAGAACTTACCCGCTGAAGATTCCACATGGGAGGACAAGAATTTTATACAAAAGCATCAAGAACTACTGAAGCATTGAGGACAACGCTTTTTGAAGGAGAGGGGCATGTTAGGCCCCTATACTACTAGTGTAACCCCTTATTGTTATTAGTACAACCCACTTATTATATTGATGTACCCATGTAGTGCCCATATTGTTACTATTGTGCCCCATAGAAGCCCGCTATTGTTATTATTGCGCCCTTACATTATTATTGTTATGTCGGCCCTGATTATGTTATGACCCCTTAGGCTCCTATATATAGAAAGGAGGTCTTTTCATTTGTATCATCCAAGAATTGCTCATTTATGTAATGTAAAGGAGGTTGCCCCCACGAAGAGGCTAAATTCTAAGGCGTGGATCTCTCTTTTCTATCTTTTTGTGAGCTGGTTTCATAACAGAGGCTGCAATGACGTTCGTCAGTATTTGTGCAATCACACTGTTGTATATGCATGTTTATGTGTTCATAACTATAGTCTGAGTCTGATTTTCTAGACTTAGTCGACTCTGGCGAACTACAACATTCTTGTTTCATCAAATGTACTTCCTCTTTGAATTGAACTAGAAGTCTTCTTACCTGTTGCTGAGTTATTCTAAGGGATTGTGCTTGTTTCATCAAATGTACTTCCTCTTTGAATTGAACTAGTGGTCTTCTTATCTGTTTCTTTCTCTTTTTCTATTTTTGAAATTCATGTTTTGAGCTCAACAATAGTAAATTTTACAATTATGTTTAAATTTGGGTGATTGTTTGAATTTATAAATTTATATATAAATATAATTTTTATTAGGCTATTTCAAATAGCATGTTATACATTTAAAGTGAAGAAATGAGTAATTTATAAATTTAAATTATTTATAAATGTGGTTTAATTCATAATTTTTATTATTATTATTTAATATATAGCTATATATATATGTATCTATATATATACAAACACACGGTAAAAATGGGCAATTGAGTTATTCTTGAGTTTGCATGGCACAAAGTCAATTTTTGTAGTTCTCATCTCCATAGACTAGACTACATAAAGGGATTTGAATATTGGACCTTTTAATTTACACAATACTTCATCTCATCGCAATCTATGGTAACAATTTATGTGAAATTTGTGCCCCACAACTAGTGCCAGTATAGGCTAAATGTCATGCCAATGATCAACTTGAATGGTGATTCCAACCACCTTCCTCATTGCATGCGCATCTCAATGCACAGGTATAATATGATAACTCCTCACACACCAAGGGCATTAACAGATTTAGTAGAAAGGTACACTTTTTCAACTCTGAATTACAAGGAAATGATGGCCAACTATAATGGCATCGATTAGAACCTTGAACTGTGACCAGGAGGCTACCACAGACCATGGAATCTTCCATATTTAGATAAACAACGGGTCCACCAAATTTGTATTTTTTATCCATCTACTTTGCAGGATATGTCGGCCCTTAATTATCATGTCATCAATTTTCGTTGCACCTATGTTTACATTCGGCATCCCCTCCTTGGTCATTCTTTTTTTTTCTTGACGTTGGTGTGTAGGCATCTTGCTACACCTCTTATTTTTCCTCCAACACACTCTTGCATCTACACAGGCATTGTGGGGATTAGGTCGTCTAGCCTCTACTTACTTGACCATTTGTCACCTAGTATATTCTATCTCCTTTCCATCTATCAGAAACAATAGGTGGAAGTCTCCAAATCACAAGGGAATTCATCCTCTGTGGGAAAAGTACCTCGCATTTAATTTTACTTGCTCCAATAGTAGCCAAATAGTGATGGTTTCATGTTGGTGTCAATAATTTTGGCACCCTGGAGTAGTTGGCACACAAGTGTCCCATCTATGGAGCTCCATTATCATCATTTATTTAGCTCATAGCTCCCAGTTATGTAGGCAGGCGCATCGTAGAAAAAGATACAGTGGTAGAACGCATGGTCGTCGCGACGCTCGGGTGCTCGTGGTGGTGGTCACGATGATCTTTGTCGGGGTGCTCATGGTTGCAGTTCTCATGGCCGAAGCTATGCTCGAGGTTGGGATGTTTGTGGTAGAGGTTATGGTCAAGGCACATGCGGTACGAGGTCAAGAAGCTGCTCTTGCTCCTCCTATTCATCACAAGATTCTTCTTTTAGCTAAGTGAAACCTTGTGTACACTCTCTATATCTCTAGCAAATGAAGTCTTTAAAAAGTTGCAAGCTCAATTTTTGTTTTTTTTTGTATGTCAATTGTTGGTCGATGAAGCCAATGTATTTTGGGAGCTTCTTTTTTATCATATGTTTAACACATGTCTTCACAAACTCATGGTCATTTACTTTTCCTATTGATCTAGTTTCCCTAAGAGAAAGACCAATAAGACAAGAAATACTCTTTTGTAATATCTTTTTGAGCTAATAAAATGTTAGGCTTCAAAAATTTTTATGTGAAATTTTGATTTAATTTTAAATTAAATTAATATTTAACAATTATAAACTTTAATATCTTTAAATTCTTATGTCAAATTAAAAAGTCTAAATCAAATTGTCTAACATATGTTTTTATAATTATAAATTTTAATATTATCTCAATTTTCATAGTTACTCACTAAATTTTAGTATACATTTAAACATTTCAAAATTTTCATATTTGATTGCTTCTTTTTACTAAGCTAGGATTAAAATATTAATTCACAATGAGTAAGAAAAAGAAGAAAAAAAAGTTAATGCAAATTTTAAAAATTGATTGAAATGTTAATTCAAAATAATATAAATTTCAAATTTCCTCTTTTAATTAAGTATAATAAAAGCAATTAATATATTTATGTTTTAAAATTAAGAAAATTAATTACTATATATTTACTATTTTTAATTATAACTATACATCTAATTATATAGATAAATATTTTTAAAATATTATATAACTAACTATAATCGCAATTAATAATGTTAACATATAGTGACCACTAATTTGATATATATTATGACCCTCAATTTTACGAAATCTTTCATATGACACCATATTAATATATATGAAACTCAATTAATTTGATGTAAATTCAAAACACTCAATTTCATAATATTATATACTTTATTATTCTTTAACCTAAAAGACAATCATAATTTTAAAATCTAATTAAGAAGTTAATTCATAATAAATAATATCAATCTAAATTTTAAATTTCAATTAAAAATTAAATTAGATATCATTTTTGGGATTCAACTGCGTTAAGTAAGTCATTCAAACGTATGACCATTTCCATGAGAGGTAGTCGTAACTGACTAATTTCTCATGATTTTTGAATAGTTCACTTAGCACTCATTGCATCGGGTGATGCTCACAGGGGTGAAGAAGTGGGATTGAAACTAGTGAAATGTGGAGAACGAATCACATAGCATCAATCATCACTTCCGGGGCTTGCACCTGGTAACCAGGACTTCCCAGGAGGTCACCCATCCCAGAACTCCTCTGGCTCAAGCACGCTTAACTGTGGAGTTTTTCCCCACAATCAGGCCCACTTAGCTTGCTACCCCATTTGCAAAACCTTAGCAAGTATTGTGCCTCATGAACCATTCAAGTAGAGATCCCTTGACTCTTTTTGAATTTAAGTATGGGGGATTTACGCAGTGCATTATATTAGATATCATTTTTGGGATTCAACTGCGTTTGAATGACTTACTTAACGCAGTTGAATCCCAAAAATGATATCTAATATAATGCACTACGTAAATCCCCCATACTTAAATTCAAAAAGAGTCAAGGGATCTCTACTTGAATGGTTCATGAGGCACAATACTTGCTAAGGTTTTGCAAATGGGGTAGCAAGCTAAGTGGGCTTGATTGTGGGGAAAAACTCCACAGTTAAGCGCGCTTGAGCCAGAGGAGTTCTGGGATGGGTGACCTCCTGGGAAGTCCTGGTTACCGGGTGCAAGCCCCGGAAGTGATGATTGATGCTATGTGATTCGTTCTCCACATTTCACTAGTTTCAATCCCACTTCTTCACCCCTATGAGCATCACCCGATGCAATGAGTGCTAAGTGAACTATTCAAAAATCATGAGAAATTAGTCAGTTACGACTACCTCTCATGGAAATGGTGCAATGAGTGCTAAGTGAACTATTCAAAAATCATGAGAAATTAGTCAGTTACGACTACCTCTCATGGAAATGGTGCAATGAGTGCTAAGTGAACTATTCAAAAATCATGAGAAATTAGTCAGTTACGACTACCTCTCATGGAAATGGTCATACGTTTGAATGACTTACTTAACGCAGTTGAATCCCAAAAATGATATCTAATATAATGCACTGCGTAAATCCCCCATACCTAAAAATTAAATGTTTAATTAAATGCAATAAAAAAATTAATATATTTATTTTTAAATTAATAAAATTAATCTATTTGCTTTTAATTATATGTTTAATTACCATACTCTTTCTTGTAAAACCCTAAAGAAAAGAAACAAAAAATTCTAACTCTTTCTTAAATCTTAAGAAAAAATTAAAAAACAAATCTAAATAGCTTTAGTATTCCTTAACCTCTATTTATTTATTAGGAGTAGAATTAATGATGTTAACATATACCAACCTCCCTTAAGTGATGTATATGATAATCACTAAAATTTACTAAATATTTCAGAGCTACAAATATGAGCTACAACATATTTGAAAATATGAGCTAAATTTACTGTGGAGGAATTGTCTGGACAGTTAAAAGTGGATGGAATCTAGGTAAAAATATTTCAAATTTTTTTGTAGAAGTGGTGTTTGAATAATGTTTTCTATGGTGGAAATAGATTCAACACTATAAAAAATGTCCCAGACACCTAAAATTTTGAAATTTAACAATAGTAACTTAGATTTACAAAAATCTCAACTAGATTTTCTCAAAATATGGCCAAAATTTCCATAACTTTCCATAAAAATATTAATAATTTGATTATTTTATATAAAGTGATTAAAATGGCCAGTTATACTGCCATGTCTAAGTATACTTTGATATTCCAAACCTATGTTAATTAGCGATAGCGCTAACATAGAAATCTGATTTTGCGCCAACTTATATAAATAAGCCAATGTAGCAATGAATTCTGGCCCAGCGATACCAATATCGTCCACCTCCGCATCTAGTGAGAGAGAAAATAGGTCTGTCATTCATTGAGACTGCACCTCCTTCATGGCGGAATCCAATCCAACAGCCAGAGATGACGAAGATCAAGTATTGTTTAACGCCACCCGCCATGAGCATGAGCTCTTGCTGTTTGAGGGTCTTTCGGCGTACACATGCAACAAATACAAAGAATACGGAGCCAACAGGGGTTACAAGTGTAAGATTTCTTCTGTTTCTAAGTGCAAGAAATTCACTCTGCACGAGGTCTGCGCGGCCCTCCCTGGTGCCATCCAATACCCATTTTGCAGCGACGTGATAATCAAGTTTCGTGCCAAGACGTTTCTGAGGCATCGCTGTACTGCCTAGTGCGAGGTGATGAAAGGTTTTTTTGTTCGAAAGTGAAAGGCATAACACAAGGCTCCATCCCTTGTGCATCGCACTTCCTAAAATATTCGATTACAGTCAGCAAGCAAATCATATTAGAAAAAAAAATAGAAAGAGCGAGAAAAATTACACAATACAAATCACACTCACACTCATATGTTTAATCACACTCATATGTTTAAGATATAAATTATTGATTTCAACAAATTTAAGAAAGTGGATGTGGATTTATGATTGAGACATGACACGATTTCAATTCTTAATATACGAATTAACAATTTTTAGATTGACACTTTGAAATTCACAATAACAACTCACAACAAAACATGAAAACATTACTTCCAACACCCTACATTAATGCTTACACGGAAAACATTGAAAACACATATTACAACAAAAAGAATAATCTATGTATCACTAGTCTTCATCAACACTCACATCCACTTTGGAATCTCGCAAACACCACTTTTTTGCCAACACATCTTCTAGTTGTCACTTGACCTTAATTTAAAATGTAACTGTCACTTGACCTTAATTTAAAATGTAACTGTCTCTGACCATTACTGATGAAATTTGCAAGATCAACAATATTGACACCTCAGCTCATCTCATCGGGGCTTCTGGGATAAGAGTCCTAGAGTAATGAACCATTCTATGCACCAACCACCATCTATCATAAATTTGACTTTCGGATATCCGTCAGTTGCTAGGATGGGGGTAATGTGTTCAAAAGTTTATCAAACAACTTGACCTTACTAACACACAATAATTGATGTTTCAGAAATGGGGTCTTCCAGTTTAAGAACCACCAACCCTTTTTATAAGCAGAATGGAAAGAAATAGAAAACTACTTGACAAAGACATTTCACAACTACAAACTCAATAATCATCAAACTATCAACTGTCATTCAGGCATAGACAAGCCACCACGTCCCTCCTTAGCATAGGGAAAAAGTTGTTCATCTGGTTCAATGTTTATCTTGTAGTTTTCTCATCTTCACAAAGAATCATTGGTTAGAGTGGTTAATTCCAACAATCTTACACTCACATATTGAGTTGACCAGACTCAATATGTTTAAAATGCAAACTCCAAATTTTGAGATCGAAACAAGATTGCAATAGAAACATCTAACGCAGAGATCTCTTCCTCGCCAAAGCCAGAAATTGAGATCTTCCTCCAATTTTAACACGAAACTCCTCCACCCTAGATCTCAAATCCAGGTTGGTGCAGTAGCATACTAGCATGTCTTCCTCCAATTTTAACACTTTTGACATATATCATTGGTGACTTGAAACTCCTCCACCCTAGATCTCAAATCCAGGTTCGTGCAGTAGCATACTAGCATGTATAGTTCGTGGGCATGATTTCTCAAATTTATAATATGACAGTGCACACAATTTCGACAAAACCATCGAGGCATGAATTTAACTCCTTTGAAATCTCCAAGTAGATAAGCAAAAGTAAAATTTTACAAATAACTCCTTTGCCAAGTAGATAAGCAAAAGTAAAATTTTACAAACTCCTTTGAAAGCTCCAAGTAGATAAGCAAAAGTAAAACTTTACAAACTCCTTTGAAAGCTCCAAGTAGATAAGCAAAAGTAAAATTTTACAAATAACTCCTTTGCACGCTCCAAGTAGATAAGCAAAAGTAAAATTTTACAAATACCAAAATGACAGACGGATCTGAGGATGTTTAAAGAAGTTGCAAACAAAAAACAAATCTACAAACGATCACAAAAAATTGCACACACTAAAAATAAACTTTCACACATCTATACTAATATGTACATAAACAATACCACTCATGGTCCATCACATATTCTTGACCCTCCCTTGAGGGAGTCAAACCAATACCAATTGTGATATGATATAGAAAAAATAGAAAGAGAGAAAACTTATAAACAACAAAAATCACTCTCATGTATATACAAATTAGTGACGTTGACAAATCTGATCTTGATCGCAAGAAAGTGGCTGGGACATGACACAACTCCAACTCATGACATAAGAATCAACAGCTTCTAGATTGACTTTTAGAAACTCACAAAAACAACTCACAACAACACATGAAAGCATTACTTCCTATAAATCTCAAACTCAAAATTGTGACGGGTGATTTAAAAAGAAAAACATACACTTGCAGCAGTTGCCATGGTCACATCGCTTGAGGTGGTTCGAGATATCGATGCGAGGATGTGGCGTGTAAGGTTTATGTGGATCCGAGTTGCACTAAAAGTAACATTTTAGGACTGTCATACCGTGTTATTCATCGAGTTTCATCGGTCTGTCACAACACATCTCACGTAAAACGGAGACTTCCGCTGCTTGGGTCAGTCAATCATGAATAGAATAATAACTGGTAATGTTAATGTAACAATGGATGAAACAAATGGTAATCTTTTAAAAATTGCCATAGCTATGGGGCATTTTTATGATGATTGTAAATTTTGGAAATATTTTAGAAAGTGACCCTGAAAAAGGTTAATTTAATTTTTTTTTAATGATAATAAATTTTTTAAATTTTCAACAACATGAGTTTAAAAATAGCTATTTATTTTATTATTTTGTTTCTTATTTTAGACTTGGAACATATATGTAAGTTTTAGCTGGTTACATAGGCTTCAAGACCTGAATATCTATGTGTAAGTTTGCAGTCATCCTTATTTTGATTGCCTTGTAAATTTCGCAGACCAGAATGAATATCTATTTGTAAATTATCAATCATCTTTATCTTTATGGTCAACCATTCTGATTTTATTATTAGCTTATTTTAAAATATTTTAAAATAAAATTATTTGAAAGTTAAATTACTAGGGTTTGCTAATTTCCTTGAGTTCCCGTTTTTAAAGTATCCCTATTAAAAAGTTGCGGTTTCAATTCTCCTTTTTGCTTTCAAGATTAGACTCCGGTTTCAATTCTCTTTTTGCTTTCAAGATTAGACTCGATTGTTGAAGCACAAAGGCTAGAAGTGCATGGAAGACTATTTCCACGAAAATAGCGGTCACTCGATTCGTAAACGAGACTTAAATTGAAAAAAAAAAAAAGGAAAGAAACGCATAAGTTAAATTTGATGTTGTTTTCCATTATCTTTATGTACTTTTATCCTCCGTTGATTGCAACATAACACAGCGGAATATTTTTTATGAATGATAAAAAGAAAGAGGGGTAAAGTGACCTGAAATAGTAAGGATTTGACTCAATGTGATTAGCAAAAATGACCAGGGTTCGAATTTTATGACAATGATAATATTTATTATTATTATTATAATAAAAAATCATTTTTATAGATTTTAAAAATCATTCTATTACAAGAGACTTTAAAATTTATTAAATGTTTATTTTAAAATATAAATCATAAATATTTGCTTGTTACAGTGTGAATGTATTAGCTATTTTTTTGTTTCATGTATATATATCTATATTTTAAATTAAATTAAATGTGAATTTAGAATATATATATATATATAGAGGTTTATATTAGAGGTTTTTTTAAGAGAAAACAAATTTTATTTATTTTTACATGTTTTAGTATTGTGATTCATAAATTGAAAGGAAACTTGGTTTTAATTTTATTTTTTTCTAAATAGTATTGATCTATTGATATGGTACAAAAAGTTACAGAGAGGCCTGACCTCAGAGATGTTAAACATCTGTCATCATCACAAAATGAAACTGTTTGTTTTGGACTGCCCCAACAGAGGGGAAACCAGTCCAAGAAGCTTTAAAGACTGCCCCTGTTATGGGGGAAACCAGCCATTGAACCAGAAAAACTATATTCAAAGTAGACCTTGGTTTTCCAAAAAAAAAAAGGAGAATGCAATTCTAGAACCAAAAGACAGGGACATAACCAAGAAACAGTGTGACATGTGCACAAGAGGATCCAAGACACATGGCGTAGAAACATTACACATCCAAACCACAAAACCACGAAAACAGTGAAACATATCCACCTGGAAGCCGGACACCTTTGCATGAGACCATGAAACCACAAAACAGTGAGACATATCCACCTGGAAGCCAGATACCTTTGCATGAGGCCACGTGTTAGGCTGGTGGTTCCTCCGGAGCTGGCTCCTCCTCAATCCGATAAGCAAATTGATACCAGTCGTCATCCTCTTCAGACACGCCTCGACCCTGAGCGGGTGGAGCTTCCGCAGTGCCTTTTGCATCCATCTGTCGCTCACAAGTGTCGTTCTGCCTGATGCTTTCGTGCCGTTATGCTTGTCCTCCTCACCTAAAGTGTCACCAGCTTTGGCCTTGCCATGCAGAGCCTTTCTACTTTCACCTTGCTGCTTGTTGCCCAGGATGCTGATCCCATGACTACCAGGCACTTCCCTGCTCTGCTTGTTCCCGCAACTTGACAGAGGAGCTTGCGTCGCAGACTCTTCCTCGAAGGAAATTGTGATGGTTGCAGTGATTGTAGGCCTATTTAAGGAACTACGGAAGTGAAATTGAGTGCTGTGAGGGGCAGGAAAAGGAGGAAGTGGGAAATCCACAGTGTGGACAGCATTGTCCCTCCTACCTCTACCACTTCTGGTATTCGGGTAGCGATGAGTGGGGTAAATGAGCAGGTTGGGCATTTCAGTGGTGGAGTCCGAGGAATCAGAGGCGGAGCTGGTCGAAGCTTGTGAGCGGATAAAACCTCCACATGTTCCTCCACGTCTACTGTGCATGTGGTGCCTGAGGCGAGCCATGGCAGAGATGTAAGCTAAATTGATAGCAGAGGAATTGGATGAAAGGCGACGCTGAGCGTGAGCAGGGGTGGTTGGGCCACGATCTAGAAGACAATGACGGGAATGCGAAAAATGGAAACCATTACCAAAATCCTGACAAGGAAGAATCAGGCAGCGACTGCCTGTTGCAGTTCTGATACACGGTTCAGCCGCTTGTGGAGAACATACGCCATGGAGAAGAGGAGGATTAACAAAACGATTTGCAGGGGCCATGGTGTTGATGGAGGTGAGCTCGTCACAACTTTCAGAGTCATTAAATGTCGCCTGCAAGGTGTTTTTAATCCGTCTAAGGTGGGCTCTCAGGACGAAGCAATTAGCCAGATGGCTTCCCATCCTGCCGATGGTCCGTCTTGTCACTTTAATTGCCATTGTTGACACCCGCATCCGGGTGAAACTTGGTTTCAAATTAGTGTATGAATATCAATTAAATAGTACATGTACATAAATTAAATGTAGATAAATGTTAAAAAAAAATTACATTGTTAAAATTTAAAAATAAAAATAAAAATTAGGTAAATTGTATTTTGCTTTTTGAAAGAATCATTATTTTTAAAGTATTGGATTATTATTTAATGACTATGGAATTTAGGATTGAAATTATTTTATTATTTAATTAAATTTTATTTAATTAATAAATAAATTGTTTGGGAATAAACTTGAGTAATAAAATATTTTTGTCATTTTACAAAAAAATGTTAAGTGGTTTGTACTTTCCAAAATCTTCTCTTCAAAATCTGAGGATAATTTAATATTAATAATTCAGCATAATTAGAGAGAAATATTATGTTAAATTAAATTAGCATAATAGGAGAGAGAGATTATGTGAAGAACTTAGCTGGAGAGAATTGTCCAGTTGGGTGAAAAACAAAAAATAAAATAAAAGCATAGCAAGAGAGAAATGTGGTGTTTAAAGAAAAGAAAGACATTTTCTTAAATTAAAATAAAAATCCCAGGAGACTAAGGGATGTGGACCCATGGACCCTTAAAGCAGGACATTGCTAAGGAAAAAATTGTTTGGAAGATATATAAGAAAATTAATTAGGAACACAAGAGGTTGTTGATTCCTGGATGCTAGAAGGTTTGAGCTCTAGGGGAATTGTTGATGACAATTCTTGGTTTGGTGGAATGTGCTTTGTTCCTCAATATTTCCCAAGAACTTTATCGCCATTAGATGTGTGTTGTTATTTTATTGCTTAGATACTAAATATTATGGTAGTTTAACATTGTTATAGTGATGAGTTAAAATTAATCCTAAGTTAAAGAATACACTGAATAGGAGACAAGTTATGAGTATTTTGTTTAAATATACTATGTGTACTATGTATTATGTTGCGATTGATAAGAGAACTTTATCTGTTATATCTCCAAATAATAATGCAAATTAGAGATTTTATTATCCAGTGGGTTGAAGGAAAAACTAGGTACTTCACTAAAAAGTACATGTTAGTGAGGAATTCCTCTCATGTACTAACTGATAGAGTTTTAGTTAAGGTATTATGAGGGATATCTTAAAATTTCCACTGGAATAAAGGTATTGCTAGCAGATGTGAAGAGGAGGTTCTAGCATTAAGTATAAAAAATAAGAAAAACTATGCGCTTTACTTGTATTCATGCAAGTTGTTATGCCACAATCGAACTAGCCACACTACCACGTGAGGTATTGCTCGGAGATGTGAAGAAGAGATTCTAGCATTGTTGCAAGAGGTTTTGACGTCATTGGGCTAAGCTATAGGCATACAGTGTCAGTGTTAGTGTTAAAGTACTCACAGATAGAATGACCATGTACAAAATTAGTCATTTTTGCATTTTAAAATTATTTATTAGGCACTGAATAAATATGCACACCATCAGGGCTCTTAGGTCCCAGAGTGCTCTATGCCAATCAAAAAATGAAAAATACATTTTTGAAAATTTATAAAATTGTTTTAATAAGTTAAGAAAAAACATAACTAAAAAAATTCTTAAAGCTTTTGCTATCCATATGAAAATGTTTAAAATTAATGAGGGAGAGGTAAAAGTTATAGGCAATAACTAATAATATTTCTAATAATAATTAATCTATTAATCTATTTTCTTACATATATCTACAATTGTTTATCTCAATTCAGATATCCACAATTGTTTATCTCATTGTTAGACCTATTAAAACCATCCACACCTTGTATTCCTTTAGGGATCTTAAAATGCAATGAATGTTGTGGCACCTCATTCTCATTTTTCCTCATTAACTTAGTTCCACATTGCGGCTTCAACCTCCTTAGCAAATTATTCCTTAAAAATATCCACTTTTCCAAATTTCGAGGTAAAATACATGGTGAGGTAAAATACATTAGGAGGGACATATTATGACATTTTAACTGTGTTCATAAGTTACTTTCTATGATGGTGAGGTAAAATACATTAGGAGCGACATATTATGATATTTTAACTGTGTTCATAAGTTACTTTCTATGATGGTGAGGTAAAAAATGTATTTTACAAAGCAGTTAAAATAACAGTTTTTAAAGAGTATAAATATTCAAGTACTTTATTTTTAGTGAATAATTCAACTAACAGAATGAAAGATAAGTCGTAAGTCAATTATTCAAATATTAAACTAATCAGTAATTAATTTAATAACTACCCTACTCGCTGGTAGGCAGATCGAATAACCACGGCACGTGATGTGAGGTGGTAGGCTGCCAGGGATAATGGCATTTAAAATGTTAATTGTGACGCTCGTCATTCCAGTAACCCTGGATGTCTCCACTCCCGAGTGACCTTGCAATCGATTTCAGTAAGGCCGACCATTTTCGTATGGCACAATAGCATATTATATATAATTCGAAGGATTCGAAATGACGATCTGTAAATCTTTAACTATATAGGAAATCTTGAAGTTTTAGTTATTATTCAATATATGGTTCATGTGTTTCGTATGAGTAGTAAGTATGATGATTAATGATTTGTTGTGAAGATGAACTATACTTGTGTTTCTAAATAGGTTGAACAAAATTTTTAATGTGATTTTTTTCTAAAAATATTTTATACATGATAATAGTTTACAGTATGATGATTAATCATCTGTTGTGAAGATGAACTATACTTGTGATTCTAAACCGATCGAACAAAATTTTTGATGTGATTTTTTTCTAAAAATATTTTATACATAATAATAGTTCACAGCAACTTGAATTCGAATAACATGTATCTTTTAAGAAGTTATTTGGATTATTTATAAATATTTTTTTTTTATTATTGAAAATAGATTATTAATTTATTATTAATTTTTGATAATTCGTGAAGTTTCATGTATCATCTAAATATATGCCGTATAATCTATTACTCATTTTTTATATTAGTAGTACGTAGAAGACCTTGTTTGGTTTAGTCAATCATCAATGGAGTAGTAAGTGGGCTGTCCGGCTCATGAAGTAGTAATGTTTTAAAAATTACCATAGTTATGGGGCATCTTTATGTCAATGGTAGATTTTAGATATATTTTGAAATCTGACAATGACCTCTCTCCTGCGAAGATTTCTAAATATTTTTAAATCTACAATAAACATAAATTTAGAAATGAATATGTATTTTATTATTTTGTTCTTTATTTTAGACTTAGGACATGAATATTTATACGTAAGTTTTTGTTTGTTATTTAAGCTTCAGGACCAGAGTATCTATTTGTAAGTCTGAAGTCATTTTTATTTTGATTGTCTTGTAAATTTCACTCATAAGAATGAATATTTATTTGTAAATTTGCTATCATCTTTATTTTGATTGTCATCCATTCTTCCATTCTGATTTTATCATTTTATGGTATTTTTTGAATTCCAGTTTTTAAAATATTTCTCAATTGAGAATTTTTTTGGTTCAATTCACTTCTATCTATTTTCAGAAACATAACCGTCAATAATTCAATTATCCTTGATACCCTAAGAACTAGACCTCAATTTTAAACCCCAGACCTCAATTTTAAACCCCATAATCGAGAAAAAAAAAAGAGACATTGAGACAGAGAGAAGAGAAATGTCTGAAATACTATTGCCACAAAAACATAGCATTTAGCGGTCACCAATATCTGCATCTCTTCATAAACCACACTCAAATTAAAAAATAAAAATAAATGATACATGGTTTTCAATTATCTCTCTGTACTTTTATCCTCTGTTGAATGCAACATCACGCAGCGCGATTATTTTCGACAGTGAGTACTAATATTTTTTTGTGGATTATATTCTTAACTTAGTCTCCGTAACAATGGTGAATGATAAAAAGCAAGAGGGGCAAAGTAACCGTTTAAGGTTTCGAACAATTTACTATTATATTTAAAATATTAAGGAATTCCCTAAACGAGATTAGCAAAAATTACCAGGGGTTCGAATTTTATGAATTGATTGTATTTATCATTATTATTGGATAAAAATGAGATGATTGGTTTGTTTATTTAAAAATATATATAAGTTGAAAAAGAAAACGAAAAACTTTTAAAATGGTATATATATATATATATATATATATATATATATATATATTAATTAATATAAAATAATTCAAACAAATCAATATATCATAATTTTTCTTAATATTTGTTTTTATTTTAGTTATATTAATTTTTTATTTTGAATTACGTAAAACATAAAGATTTACTTGTTATATAGGTTGAATGGCTTAGTGAATTTTGTATTATTTAATTATTTTTATAAAACCATATTTTTTTTAATTTTAAATGTGAATTTAAAATTGGAAGTAATTTTAAATGATTTTGTTTGTTTTTTTTTAATGTTTATTGTCTATTTTATATGTTTTTTCATAGTATAATTTTTCTGTACATTTAGATGTTTGACTATTTTGATTTATAATGTGAAGCAATTTTAAGAATTTTTTTTTCAAGCTAGTGCATTTACATAAATTAAATTTGTGATAAATGTACATAAATATTAAAAAAAACTACTTTGCTATGCAATTTACACTACTGAAATAATAAAATTTCATAAAAAATAACTAAATTATATTTTTAAATCCAAATTAACTTAACTCAACATTGTGGCTTCAACTTCCTTAACTAATGGATTTCTCTAGTTGGGGAGATATTGAAGAACTCAGAAGATCACAGAAAATCCAAACTCTCTTAAGGAAATAGATTTATTAGATATAATATATCAAAAATTGTCCACCAACAAATTCAACATAATTAGTGAATCAATGAAACATTCAAACAAATGAATTGGCATTCAAACAATCCGTTCCAATTTGATGAAATAAAGAACTCAACATGCAACCCCTAGGAGGATACCAAAATTAGAATTTAGGAGCCCAAAATCTCATATTGGCACCTCTAATTAAGTAATTAGCACTCCTAAATATACCAAAACTCCACAAAGTCCTAAGTTTGTAGAGGAAAAATTGAAGATGAAAACCATAATGCTACAAAAACAGATCTAGAATTACAAATCATGAGAACTGCATGCCATTATGGTAAGGCCTGGTACATGAAATTTAGCTCCAAGAATACTCAGTCAAATGAGGATCATAATCAACTAAAAGAGCTAGCAAAATAACAATAAATTATCCTAGAACTAAGAATAATAGCTCGTCCATTGGTCTATGGGCCAATCCCCATTACAAGTTCTCCACCAGGGTCGATCTTGAGGGTGATGCAAATCCTTTGTCGGATGAGAATCCTACAATCACCATTACGAACAAATCCTTGTTGATGAATGTAGAGGAAATGAATGCCCTCATTGATTATTTTCCCCATCAGATAGAACTGGAAATAGAGATTCAAGAGTCTATCGTTCAGTGTGAGCTATAGAATTTGGGGTTGGATTTCATTTCAAGATTTACTATGGACTCCCTCACAAATCTTTTAGATCTAGACGAGAAGGTGGGGAAATGAATAATGGTATACATGGAGGATAGTTTCTTAATGGCTACCATAATACTATCACCAAGTACTCCATGTACATGTGGGAGTTGTAGGAAGCACTAGATGAGATTTCTAAAAACATTTCATTTAGCTGCATACATCACATGCTTCATGTGGTTGGTTCTATATTGCATGCAATAGATTATCTGAATATATGGCTACAAGAGTTCAACTTGCACAACACCCAATGGAGAGTGCTTCAATATTGTTTCTCACATGACACAACTCCTCATGGTTTTGATAGGAAAACAAGAAAAACATAGACAATATAGAGAGATAGAATAACTATGCAACTTAGAGATTTGATTAATTGGAACACACACGTTCACATAATAGAGCCTTATTTTATGGCAATGGTATCGACATAGAGGATAATGATGATGTAGCTACAAATTAATGTTATATAATAACAACATTAACTAATTTAATATAGAAGAATGGATTAGAACAATACATCCCTCTAACTAACTCTAACATCCTATTATTCCTAATTTTATGGATGCATTTTAAAGCATAATTCTTTAAATTTTGTAGCGAATATGTACTAAATGCTCACGAGTGAGATAGGATTAGCTATCCCACATCTCTACTTACTACATTAAAATTTTTTTCTACATTAAGAAAAGAAATATATTTTCCTCTAAAACAATATATATGTGTTTAGCATTTATATGGCACTGCATAAAACAAATTTTATTATAAATTTAAAGTATATAAATTGTGTAGTGAATACTTGAGAGTGCTTATTTCACACTCATTAGCCACTCTCATTTTGTTATTGTAGTGAATGCTCATGAGTGGAATATTTCATATTGTAGCCAATGCTCATGAGTGGCTATCTCATTGTCTCTTCTTCACTTTATTCAAATTATTTTCAAGGTTATGTAAAAATATCTATTTGCTTTTAAAAGCAACATATATTACAAAACTACATTTCTAATTTGTTTAGTATTTATCTGGCATTGTATAAACCACATTATATTATCAACCTTTCAAGAATGCATTTTCTTCAAGAAATTACCCAGGATCATATAGCTCCCAGGGAGACTAAGGGCGTTGTAGCGTAAGTCTCAAGGTTGGGAGGAAAATTGAGTTAAAAGGTTTATAAGCAGTTTAACAAGCCAGATAAGTTTACTTCTAGAATAAGCAGTTCAACAAACCAGATAAGTTTACATCTGGAATATTTTTCTTAGCTATTATTAGCATTATTATGTTGCCTACTATTAGAAACATAATTCTAAATTTCAAATATAGTCACATACATGAATATTAATTAAAGATGCTATTAACACTGTGCATGTATGTACTAAAAACGTTTAAGTTCAGAAGTTTGCAATATGAGATAGAATTCGAAAAACCTTAGGAGACAACACTGAATTCTTTACTATATTTCTCAGATAGCAACATAATTAATATTGGCACGATACAGGTAGGAAAAGAAAACTTGACAGAGAATCTAAGCATAAGTTCAAGTTGAGATTAAATATTTAATATAAAGGAATAGCAATAAATAGACAAGTGCCTTCGTTTCTTTAATACCGTAGAACCTTTCACAATATTAAGACAAAACGCATAACCCTACTTTAATCAAGCAGAATCCCCAAAGCTGGGTACTGATAAATGAACCTGAATCTAGTGCATTAGTAGGGCAGTATGCAAACAGTAGGAATTGTAAGTATTATAGCCGCAAGGGTTGCCTTTAACTATGAGAGAGAAAGCTAAAAACATGAAAACCTTTAACCAAAAAAATAGCCAATGAGATAGAAGATATAATTTTCAAAATGCGAAGAAACAAAGTAATATAATCTCAGAGCGCGAAAGACCACTCACAACATTTTTTCCAGTACAGACGACAAGTAAATAAATGAGCCTACAGGACCCTGTGAGATTTGCATAAATAGTAACAGTAAATTTACATTATCTTAAGATAGAAATCATTATTCAGAATTTACAATTCAGGAGGAAAAAATTACCCATCCATACTTTGTAACTGAAACTCTAGGCATGCAAACAATTTGATTACAGTAGTAGCCCTTAAATCAAAATAATAGTTACAATACTTTCGAAAAGAGCAGAGACCTTGGGACCAACTTCCCATAAGATGAATACATCGCCTCACACCGCTCTGCTATCTTAAAAATGCGATACAAAATTCATAAGACCAGGGGCAAGCCCTTCTATCTTTGCTACATATATCAGTATCAAGCTCATACCTGTTGAGAACCGAAAAGATGTTTTGGAGTTTCGACAGCCAGTGCCAGGCCACCCGAAATTGCACCTGGAAACACTGTCAACGAGGCTAGTTTAGAAACGTTGGAAAATGAATTAAAATACCGCAACACATTTAAACGATGCCTTAAGGTTGAATTTCTTACTCGGGCTGTCATAGAACACCTCCAGCATCCCTATAGCCATGCCCAAAGCCATAGTAGCACACTATGGTCAAGAAGGAAAGACAATTAGAGTGCGGAAGGCCTCTCAGAGCAGCGACGCAAACAAGTTGCGGAGGTTAGGATCAGAGTTTACCACAGGGAGAAACCCTTTGTGTGAGAACAAGAGCCGAAACCCTCCATCGAAACAGCACAATAGTAAAGACCCTTCCCAAACCCGACCAAGCATAATACCGCCACTAGCAACCTCCATCGTCTAATGCAATGCTTTCTGATTTTATCATATTTTGTTGAATTCCAGTTTTTAAAATATTTCTTAATTGATGTAATATGAGGGTTTATGTATGGTTAGGAGAGTCGACTATGCAGTTGACAATCTATTAATAAAAATGGAAACCTTGAAATCATGAGTCTTATTTACCAGTTGTTCAAAGGTGGTTAAATATTCAGCCACTGTCATGTCATATTATTTATATGGTAATGGCAGTTAATTATGTTCTCATTATAGTTAATTAATATTTCTTATGATAAGTCAATTACAATTAGGAGATATATCTTATGTTAAAGAATTATAATCATTTTCAATTTTTTTTTACATGGAGACATTACAATCATTGAATCATATTTATTGTTTGTAAATCTAGTTGTAGTAAGTATTTAATTATGAAGTTGTAGTAAGTATTTAATTATGAAGATTTAAAAAAATTGTGACAATATTTCATTTAATTTATTTCAAAATATAATCTATTTTTTTATTAATATTTTTTGATTTGATAGGTTAAATAATAATGTTTGCACAAATGCTAAATCATAGTTAATTGAAATAATTTATTAGTAGTGTTTGAGCTCTGTTAGGCACTCCACCGTCATCAAGAGCTTAAGGCGCTACTTGATGTGAAGTCATTATTTCAATTCCCTTTGAGGTGATATATTGAACATGATGAAGATGTAGTCTCACCAAACCTACAAAAAAAAACTTATTAATAGTGTTGAAGGAAATAACCTTTAAATCTTACTTTTCTATCCCTCCATTTTATTACATAAAGAAAAATAAAACCTAACCAAAAAATTCTAAAAAAAATCCCATATATAATAATAATTAACTTATTTTTATAATTAAATGAAAATAACACCTAGCTATTTTTTTTTTTCTTCTTAAAAATAATTTAAATAAGAATAAAACTCCATAAATCAAATAAGATTTCTCATAATTAGAAAAGAAGAAAACGGAAAAAATTAAATTTCTACTCATTATAAAATAAGAAAATAAATTTCTAATAAAAATTAATAATAGATAATAAAAAAATCTATTTTCTTTTAGAAAATAAATCAAATATGAAAAGACCGCATAGATCAAATAAGTTTATTAATCTATTATTAATTCATTTTCTTACATGGAAAAAAATAATACCTAATACTAATATTAATATTAATATTAATATATATAAAATTCTGGGAATTAAATCAAATGTGAAAAAGCCTAAGTTTTTTAATAATAGTTAATCGAATTGAGGAAATGAAATCTTTTTGACCATTCAATCATTTGAAGGGGATCTAAGAAGATTAGATTCCGTTGAAAAAGAGCTTGATTTGATTTGACGTTTATGTTGCGATTACGAATTCTAACTCGTTTGTACCCTGCATCAACATAGACAACTCTATTCCATGTTGACCAATGTTATTTTCATTTTAATTATGAAATTTAGGGATTATATGGGCTTAACTAGAAAGTTAACCGATGCGTAAATTTGAGTCAATATCAGTCATTGAAGGGGTTAACAGAAATTTAACAACAATGTTTGATTATTGATTATTGCCTTTGTGGGTTATTCAAATAATCCAAAACCATAGTCAAATCAGATTGAAAGGTCGTTGAGAGGTTTGAAATAATCCAAATCAGATTGAAAGGTCCTTGAGAGATCCATATAAACTTCGCTAGGTCTTCAAATAATCCAACCCTATAAAATCAAATAAGGTTGAGAGGTCTTTCAATAATCCAAATCTACTTTATTAAGTCTTCAATTAATCCAAATCTATCAAATTCGGTTGAGGAGCAACATATTATGACATTTTAACCGTGATCAAATACGGTTGAGTGGTCTTCCAATAATCCAAATCTACTTTATTGAGTCTTCAATTAATCCAAATCTATCAAATTCGGTTGAGAAGAGTAACATCTTATGACATTTTAATTGTGTTCATTCATTTTTTTTTAAGGTCACAGCCAAGCCAGACACCAAATTGGTGTATGAGACCCCCTTGTTTGTGGGACAAGGGACCCACCTTCGCGCAGCGATTTGACTGCTAAGTCTACGAAGGCATACATACTCTACCCCCTCTGGTTTTGAACCTGTGACCTCTTAGGGGGAAACACATGCTCTTAACCATTAAGCCCACTCAACCTGTACTTATATGTTACCGTCAAAGTTAAAGTCAAAGTGAATAATGGTGAAATAAAAAAATTATGTTACCAAGTAGATAAAATAACAGTTTTTAATAAGAATAAATATTTAGGTGGATAAGCGTTTCTTCTTTACTCTCCGCAATCACTCCCATCATGCAAAAGTAACTGTTTAGTGGAGTGAACATTTGGTTCCACGATTTTACTTTGTATCTCCTACATTTGAAATACCTCAACCCCCGAAGTTTGCTCGAAGGCGCAACGATTCTATGTACTGGTGCAGTAGCGGTGAAGATTCCTTCCGCTTCAAGGACATTCTCGAGGTGGGCAGTCTGCATCATTGAAGGTTTTGCGCGGTAAAGGAAAACCAATCCAAAGTGGTTAAGTGAATATTTGGGCTACTTCTCTGTAATATTTACATCATTTTTTCAATACGAGGAAAACTAAACTAGAGTGGTTACATCAAGATTTGTGTTGCTTCTTTGTATAGAGCCCAATAATATCAGCCATCTTGCCCCATATTACATCATTATGAAGATTGCTCCACATATGCGCAGTTCATGGCTACTTGCAAATACTAATTACCTACAAGGCAACATGGAATTATATATTTGAAATTCTATTTTGTTTCTCTCTAGTGGTCTTCCATTTATTTTATGGCCAAGAAGTCAATTGATTCCATTCTACCATGTGATGCCCTAATCCTACTTTACTTGCATGAGGAATAATTAGGTCCTTACAGTTAATAAGTATCAGAATGTACATAGCAATTCCCTCACATGTATCATGGGAATATAGGAATATCAATTCTCTCACTCTCTCATCATCTCTAAATGTAGGAATATCAGCAGTAGAGATGGAATTGTACTAGTGGACATGAATTCTTCATGATCAGCTTCATCAAATAGTGATGGTTTCATTTATGCCATTTTTTTAAGATTCTAGGCTTCCTACACAATTTGAGTAGGGCTTGGGTTCATTTTAAATTATATACATGCCTATCTCTGTATTGTTTGTAGACTATAGTTTAATTCTATAAAAAACTTGTAGGTGGCTCTTGTCCGGAACAAGGAACTCTTTGTTTAAAAGTTGATTGGGGTTGTCAAAAGAAATTTATCCAAAATGAGCTTAGGAATTTGTTTTGGGTTGACCAAAGATTGTGTTCAGCTAATTATTCCATTTTGGAGATCAATCATGAGCTCCTCTTTTTTTGTTATATTTGCTTCAAATATGAGCTAATCAGGTTCATTTTGTTTGTAGAATGATAAGTAGGTGAATTCACTTCAATTTAGCTAGAAGTGAGAAATGGATCCTGGTGTTCATTTTGTTTGTAGAATGATAAATAGGTGAATTCACTTCACTTTAGTTAGAAGTGAGAAATGGATATTGATGTAACAATCGTGGTGAAAATTCCATGAAATAAAAGTTAAAAACAATAACCACAGTCGATGGGACACTTATTCCAAGCTCAATGTTGGGAAAAATCCTAGTGATGGGGATCACTTGTGATTGTTAATGGCCAAGGAAAGCGGCAAAGGCAATGGTAAAGGATTTGGAAAGGAAAAATAGAATTTTTAGCACATTTATTTATAAAAATAATGGAAATTAGGAGAAAAAGGAGGTGAAAGGTCACAGGTTGCATATGAGGAGGATAATGAAGAAAATAGAGGCCACATCCATAAAAAAGGCTTTTGAGGATTAGTTGACAACCTATTGCCAATTCCGATTTGGAGCTCTCTCATTGTTCTCTCTCTCATACTCTTGGACATTTAGAGTTTTCTTGGAGCACTCTTGGAGGGTGTGGCATACCTGGATTCTTGGAGCAAGAAGGAAAAGTAAGTGCAGGAAAGCGCAAGAAGGCATCAACATCAACAGCTACATCAAATTTTCTTGTAGGTACCGAGTTGCATGTATGATTTCTTCACTAGTTTTGGCATGCATGGCATATGCATGTGGTTTGTTGGTTGTGACCTGTCATTGGCATGGAGGATGGACGAGATTGAAAGTGGATTTCCTAGCCTTGCCATTTCCTGGATAGTCATGGTGATTGTTGGTTTATTTCCTTGTTGTGTTTTTGATTTGTTATCATGTTTCCTTAGCTTGGGTTGAGTCACTAGTCTCGTAGCCTTGGTTGGAAAAATGCTCTAGACCCTTGGAACATCTTGGGTTGAGTTACCTATACCTATGACCACTGTCTTTCATTATGAGATTTAAAGGTGCAGGGGCCTTCACTATTCACAATCTAGTGGATTTTTCAATGATATACAACATCATCAGAGACATTGTATTTCATGCCATATATTCTCTCCCTCTGCCTAAATTGGAAAGTATTTTTAGTGGATGGAGATAACAACAATGGACATTACAAGATTTGATCTCGAAATCATGAGAATGACTCTCAGTTTATAAGCCCAAACCTTATGTGAAGATGAACATGGAAGCAAGTATTTGAGGGAGAATGTGAATCCTAAGATAATATTGAGTTTTTGATGACTGCTTTATAGATGCAGGGTGTATATTTTAGGGCCATGTTCCTGTTGTCTTTTGGTAGAAATGATGGAGCTCGGTCACCATGATGAGTATATATTCGAACACATAACCGAGTATGTAGTTTTACAAGAGATATTATTGTCCATACACTCAAGTGCTTTTGCGGGCCAGGCATTGTCAGTGTTGGAAATTGTAGCACAGAGATTACTCTTCAGCAAAGAAAGTGAGGAATCCATGACTTTCTCCAGTTTATTTTAATTTTTCATTATGTGATTGAAAACATTCATTTCGTCAAAGTTGATTGGTTTGGTTGTCATGATCTTTTTAGGTTCAAAATATGACGTGAAGATCTTGGGAGGCAATTCCAATTTTTTAAATTTGGGTTGTTTCTTTATTTTACAACTATTAGTGGTGACATGAATATATTGTGTGTTATATTGTAAGAAAAAACCAATTAATGAATAGAGAAATATAGTGAAGTTAATGGTTCTCAACATTCTTAGGTGCCACAAGAACACATTATAGACTTGGTTATGTTGAGTTTGTTAAACATCGATGTGTCTTGTCATTCCTTAGTGCTTCAAGAACATTAGTTACTATTTTTTATTCATATGTATGTAAGTGTGTATGTCAAAGAACTCTATTCTATAATTGACAACTATATAAGTTTAGTACATAGAAATCTTACCTATATAACTAGATGTATGTATTTTGATGCATACTACTATGATGGAAGCATATCCATAGAGATATTTAGTGTCTAGGCTATTATTTGGGATAGTCAAGTAGTGTTAATTGTACAAAGTTCATTAACAATGGTTAGAGGCGTTTATGTTTTAAATGGAGTTCAAGTGACAACTCGAAGATGAGGTGTGAAGAAAGAGCAACGTTTGTGAGATTCAAGAGTGGATGTGAGTACTAATGAAGACCAACCAAACATATGTGACTATATGTAATTTATAATTCTTGTAATAGTATTTGAAGTGATGTAATGTAAGCATTAAAGGGGGGACTTGGAAATAATTCTTACATTAGTAAATTGATAGATTAGGTTTGCTGGTTGTAGAAATTTGTTGAGATATTTTCTCAAAAATATTCTCCTTGTTTGGAATCTGTTCGATCTCATGAGCACTATTTATATGGCTTGTAATTTGGCTTTGAATACAATATATGGACCTTTTTGTGTGCTTTATGTTTATTCCTGAATGTTCTTACTAAAAACATACCATAGCTTTGAAATAATAGATTTAAAAGGAAAATTTTAATGGAGTAATTCACTCATTACCTTTCTGGTAAAAAAATGAAATAATAGACTTATGAGGAAAAACTTAATGGAGTCAATCAGCCATCCCCTTTCCAGTAAATTTTTTTCCTTTAATCTAGAGGAAATTCACCTAAAATATTAATTTAATTGACTAGTGGCAGCTAATTGACTGGTGGCAGCTAATTGAATGGTGGAAGCTTTTGACCAACCATTTTGTTTCCTAGAGATGCCAAAACTTATGGGTGATGTCACTCACATTCGCATCGAAATTCTTCTATGGAGAATTTAGGTGGAAATGCTTCCCTATAATCTAGAGAATTTAGGTGGGGAAGGCTTGATAATAAAATTACTATAATTTCATATGAAATCTATAGTCAATGTTAGGGATGTAAATGGTGCTAGAAAGATCGATGTTGACAAAACCCTTAGTCACTAAATCTAGTGCAAAGTACACCTCCAAAAATAAGGAGATTGTTTGAATTATATGAATTCCCGGTGTTGAAAAATATAAAATCATCCATATCATAAATATTTTCAAAAGATAAAGGCCATGTTAGCGAAATTGGCACTTTCCACGGTATTGTATAATGAAGTTTCAAACTTTCCCATATAAACTGCTATTAGAAGTTACGAAACTAGCTCAACTCTTGTCTTTCATAGAACTGATATGTTTTAGTGGGGGCAAGGGAAGGTGTCGTTGTTGTAAGAGTTGCATTTAGGAATTTTATAGCACAGAGATTCAAAGCAATATAAAAAATAAGAAAACATATGCTCTTTACTTGTATGGATGCAAGTTTCCATGCCATCATCAGACTAGCCACACTACCAATCGATGAGGTATTGCCAAAATATGTGAGAATGAGGTTATAACATCATTGGGTAGAGAAATAGGCATACAATGTTAGTGTTAGAGTACTCAACGTTGGAATGGCCATTTACAAAATTAGTCTTTTTTCATTTTAAAATTTTTTGTTCAGAACTGACACATATGAAAATAAAAATACACACCACAAGGCTTGTTAAGTCCCATCAAAGTGATCTATGCCAATCAAAAAATTAGAAATACATTTTTCAAACTTTATAAAATTGTTTAATAATTTAAAAAAAGACATAACTAAAATAATTAATCACAGTAAGAAAAAGAGGCTAAAACTACCCCTTGCGAAGGAAGGGACTAATAATATTTATAGTAATAATTAATCTATTAATCCATTTTCTTACATATATCAACATTGCTTATCTCAGTTCAGATATCCACAATTGTTTATCTCATTGTTAGACCTATTGAAACCCTCCAAAACTTATCTTCTTTTAGGGATATTCAAAAGAAATCAATGTTGTGGCACCTCATTCTCTCTTAAATATATCCACAATTGTTTATCTCAGTTACGATATCCACACTTGTTTATCTCATTGTTAAACATATTGTAACCCTACACATCTTCTCTTATTTTAGGCATCTTCAAAACCAATGAATGTTGTGGCACCTCATTCTCCTTTGGCCAATTAACTTAGCTCCACATTGCAGTTTCAACCTCCTTAGAGAATTATGCCACACAAATTTTGGTATGGGTTTCTCTACTAGGGGAGATATTGAAAATCATGAAAAATACAAACTCTCTTAAGGAAATAGATTTATTAGATATAATATATCAAAATTTTCTCACAAAAAAATTCAACATAATCACTCAATCAAGGAAATATTCAAACAAATGAGTTGGCATTCAAACAACTGATTCCAATTTGATGCAATCAACAACTCAACTTGCAACCCTTGGGAGGATACTAAAATTAGAAATTAGGACCCCAAAATCTGATATTGACACCTTTGATTATGGAATTAGCACTCCTAAATCTATCAAACCTTCACAAAGTCCTAAGTTTGTAAAGGAAAAATCGAAGATGAAAACTATAATGCTAATAAAACAAAGCTAGAATTTCAAATCATGAGAATCATTCTTAGCTCCAGGAATATTGAGTTGACTGAGGATCATAATCAGCCAAAATTCTTGACAAAATAACAATAAATTATCTCGGAGCTAAGAATGATAGATCACACATTGTTCTGTGGGTCAATCCCCATTACAAGTTCTACACCAGGGTCGATTTTGAGTGTGATGCAAACCCTTAGTGTGATGAGAATCTCATGATCCCCATTACAAATAAATCCTTTTTGATTAATGTGGAAGAAGTTAATTCCCCCATTGATTATTTTTCCCATTAGATAGAATTGGCAATAGAGATTCAAGAGTAGATTGTTCACTATGAGGTATAGAATTTGGGGTCATATCTGAAGTTGATATTTACTCTCGATTCCCTCATAAATATCCTAAATCTAGAAGAGAAAGCACAGAAATGTGTAAATATATCTATGGAGGATAGTTGCTTAATGGCTACAATAGTACTATCACCAAGTACTCCATGTAGCTGCAAGAGTTGTAGGAAGCATTAGACAAGATTTCTAAAAACATTCCATGTAGTTTCATACATCACATGCCTCATGTGGTTGGTTCTATACTTCATGCAGTAGATTCTATGAACCTATGGCTACAACATAGAAAGTCCAACTTTCACAACCTCCAATGGACAATGCTGCAATATTGTTTGTCACATGTCACACCACCTCTGACAAAACAAGAAAAACAAAGACAACATAGAGAAATAGAATAACTAGATAACTAAGAAATTTTATTAATTGAAGCACATACATATACCACATAATAAAGTATCGTTTTATGACAATGGTATCAACATAGAAGATAATGGTGATATAGCTATAAATTAATGCTACAAACTAACAAGGTTAACTAAGTTAATATAGAAGAATTGATTGACACAATGCATTCCTACCATTAACTTTAACATCTCATTATTCCTAATTTTATAAATGCATTTTTAAACAATATTTCTTTAAATTTTATAGTAAAGAAGTAGCTATCTCGCATTCAATTTTCTTTTTTTACATTATGCAAAGAAATATATTTTATTCTAAAACAACATATATTACAAAACTTTATAATGTGTAACTTTCTAATTGGTTTAACATTTATATGGCACCTCATAAAACACATTTTATTATCAATTTAAATTGAATAAATAGTGTAGTGAATGCTCGAGAGTGGCTATCTCACACTAATTTTATTAGAGTAGTGAATGCTCACGGGTCACTATCTCCTTGTTTCTTCTTTCACTTTATTCAAATTGTTTTCTAGTTTATGCCAAGAAATCTATTTGCTTCATTCAAACCACATTTTATTATCAATCTCAATTACATAAAACTGCGAAATGAAAATATATATATAGATTTAGAATATTGGTAATATGTTTAATTATTTTATTAATACTTAAGGTAAATTTACATGAAATCTATTATTGAATCATGCAGATTTAAAACTTTTATAAAAATATTCTATTTAATTGATTTCGAAATATAATCCAATCTTTTTTATTAATATTTTTTAAATTTTATTTTAAGTGTTAAATAATCATGCTTGCACACCAACTAAATTATAGTTAATTGAAATAAATTATTAATAATGTGGAAAGAAACAGGTTTTAAATCCTACTTTTCTATTAATCCATCTTCTTTTATTATTAATATAATTTATCTTGTAAATTAAATTATATTTATTTAAAATAAACATCAGTGGTTTTAAAAATTAATCTAAAATAAATTATGTTAATAATAAAGGAGGATGGTATAATTTGAACAATTACTTAAAATATCTTCAAAATCAAATGTCACACTAATCACAACTCTACACAACATAAATATAAGCAAGCTAGAAAGGACTTCACCGTGATTATTTAAACTCAATGCCTACCTTGCCAAAGTAGCTCACATGATAATTAATTGTAAGCATGAGAATTAATTGTTATACTTATTAAAGTAAATAATTATTATTAGTCCATGCCATCTGGCAATGGCATGGGACTATAGTAATCGAAAAGATGGACTTTAACATTTATTTAACCTGCTTACTATGACAAATGACAAGTTACTATTATGAATAACCAAACTTTTTAAGACCAATGAATTTCATCGTCTTATTTAGCCTCTTCCCGAGGCAAGAGGCTAAAAACATAAGTTATATTCATTTTTTCCCTTGGCATTTGGAAATTTTCTTACCAGAGTAAACTAATGTGAGCATTAATTTAAAACATTAAATGTTATAACAATTGAATTAAATTAAGGTGAGAGACTTAGCCTAATCCCTGAAGATCAGATACTTTGGAACGTCTACGTCTGCCACTGATGTCTACATGTCCGTTTGTCGCTATCTGCATGTCTAGCCCGCCTGCCACTTTCCACCGCTTCAATCTAGGTTCCATCCTAGCGCCTGCCTACATTGTCATTACTGTCGACCATTGCATTGTTTCATTCTGAGCTAGTAGACCACCGCATTGTTTCATTTCTAAGCGAGCAAACCAATTACCCAGTGCCACTATTGTTTCATTTCTAAGCCAACAAACTAGGTTCAGGTTCGGGCCATCTTAACTAGCAAGATTCTGACACTGTGAGATTCAGACGCTGCAGAGGAAAGAGAACCTGCCTAAGCATAATGAATCAAACCGGGTTTAGGTTCGGGTCATCTTAACAAGCCAAATTTAGATGCTGCAGAGGGAAGAGACGCTGCAAGATTCAGATGTTGCAAAGGGAAGAGAACCTGCCTGAGCATAATGAAGCAAACCAGGTTCAGGTTCGGGCCATATTAACCACTTCAGGTTCGGGCCATCTTAACTAGCCATATTCAAACGCTGCAGAGGGAAGAGAACCTGCCTGAGCATAATGAAGGAATGAAGAAAAGAAGGATGAGACTACTTTCTTGCAGCTAAGCCAGGTATTAGGGAGGAAGAACATTACCTGAGATGAATGCGAGCGACACAATCACCTACTCCCAGTCCATCCTTTCTGTTCGCATGCTTTACCTGGCCACCTTAGAACCAGTCAGTACGATTACACTACGCTCATCCGAGTACAATTACCCTATGATCCTCCATCTACCCCTTATGCTGAAAATCATCCACCTACCCCTTGTGCTGGAAATCGTAGATGAGTTGAGCAGTTCCCCAAGGTCTGCATAGAAATCATCAACATCATCTAAATTATTGGAACCTGAAATGCATAGCTCAGCTACATCCTACACGAATGTCAGAGCCTCGTCTTCTTGAATTTCTATGGAAGAGACCACGCATCACTCTAGCCTCCCATGGGAATTTATGATCAGGGATCATTTTCAAACATGGATCCTCAGTGCGAAATCCCTCATAAGTCATGGAAGCCTCCGTCCATCATTACTGGACCTAGAAATAATTATGAGGAGGTAAGGTTTCTAGCTCAAACTAATTTTAATACTAGAAATCATAATCAGGCATGGGAAACCCCAAAAAGAATTAGTTGAAACAAATATGGCTAATCGTAAAACTAACAATTAGCATTCACACAGACAAAGAAATAACACAAGAACTAACAGAATCTGTGCTAGTTGAGGAGCATGGATGCGTAGCCTAAACCCTTCGACTATAAGTCGTTGCCTCTTCTAGAGTCAATGTTGCTTCCTGAGAAATGTTGCATGAGGTTTATATAACTATCAACATGGATGGATCAGTGCAGCTCCATTCTGTGCATCCGCTTCTAGCTAAAAGAACCATATATGCTACTCTTCGAGCTTCCTTCATTCAAGATAGAATGAACAATAGAATTCCACATGATCGGAATTTCCACACGACCAACAGCAGAACCGACACTATGGCTCCCCAACAACTCATCTATTATGTAAATAGGGAGATCTTCTATTATGCTCACGGGTATACACTCTCGATTCACGCATTCCCCTAGCTACTTACTACACCCATTCCAGGTTTTCATGACAGCTGAGAGAACCTCAGCTCATGCTTGCTGCTATTGCAGGTACTAACCAAGCTTCTAGGTTTTTTCGCTCAGCGATCCAACATGCAAGATTAACATAGAATGGTACCTGTCACCATTGTCCTGCTCTTCAGCTACGTTTCGATCATGCATTATGCGTTATTTTCAACCACGTCTCTTGTTATGTTCAACAAGGTTTCTGTGGCGCTTGGCTTGTCTCTCGTGGTGGGGCCAAAAACCCGGCTAGCCTTGTCTTAATAAAAATATTATTCTGAACTATGAATATTTAAACTATACCATCTAAACCACAATTTCGTTGTTGGACAACAAATCTTTGCTGGCAAGATACTGGTTGCAGCGTTTGTTCTATTGGCAATATGGTTTCTTGTTTACCACACATAAGGTCGTCGTAACAATTGCATATACTCAGGATTGCCTTCATCTTTATTTTCTTTGTTATTTGAATATCACTCGAGTTAACGAACTGACTAAATAGAAATTGTAAGCATGTGGAACATAAAAAGATAAGGATTCAAATGATGGTCCCAAGGTATGTGGGGAGTAGAGTGATGTGCTACTCACTGACCCAAGAGACACTACATTAATGGCGAAAATGCAGCTACCAATGTTTGGAAGAGTGAGGCCTCTAAAAAAAGCTCATGTATAATCAGACATGGCAATGTTTGGCTGCATGTTTTTAGGGTGGACAACCCAGTATTCACCAGGGCCAACAAGCTCAAAGGAAAGATTCACGACAAGCTCATCTACTATTATAGGACCATGTGCCTGGTACTGGAAAGGGTAATAGATCATATGTTACATAAGGTCCCTCAATTTTAGCTTTGCCCTTCTCTTGCATGGTTACAATATTTAAAGGAGTCTCATATAGGTTTGCCAAAAAGTGAGTAATAGGGCTAAGAGATGCAAATTTTGCCCATACAAGAGGCAATTTAAATAGTATAAACTGTATATGTATGTATTTTCCAAAAAAACTGAAACCATTTTTTGTCCATAAATCTTAATATGAATTGCATAAGCCAAAAATTTATAAAACCAAGAAACTGAAATTGGAGAATAAATTTGCATATAAACGTTAGCTAAATCTGTAATTATAAGCTAATTTAAACTACACCCATAATTCCAAAATTGGAATGAAATATTTTTCATAAATAAAGATCTCTAATTATGGAAGAAGAAATTTGGTGCCAAGCAAACGTTCTGGAATATTTAGACCTTGTACATTTAGAAAAAACGTTAACCCATATTAAACTGCATTATCTGAAATAGAATTTGATTATGGGGAGGCACGCAAGAGATGTTTTAACTCCATTGGTGTAGTGCAGGTATACCGAAGTTGTTGGGCTTGGTTGCATCTGCTTTTGGGACTGCACATAGAACTGGTCCACTCACCCCTGCTTCTGACTATTCAAGTTGACGGATAAGGGAAATCGCTTCTGACTTAGATCGCTTGGCGGGTTAGTCGAGAGAAACTGAGCCAACGGTTGCTTTCCAACTTGCTAGAACACGTGTCTAAACCTGACAACCTTGCAATCCTCAACCACCGGCTGGCTGCACTTAAGGCAGAGACTAGCAGTCGTGCAACCCCTCTTGTTTATAAAGTGGTCGGCCAAACTACATAACTAGCAAATAATTATACACCAAGCATTAAGGCACAGTGTACCATCGATTCCATTTTTTGGGCCATTAATTCTTTGTTCATAGAAATAAGTGCGTTGAGATGTATTAATTTTAGCATGTAAATGCAAGGTTTTCTTTAATGGTTCAAGTTCGATTTTCTAGAAAACATTATAGAAGATAATTCATTGAAATATTTTAAAATGATTTTTTCCATAAACAAGTCTAATATATATATATATATATATATATATATATATATATGAGATCGCTAAAACCCAAGTCTGATATATATATGAGATGGCAGTATTTTACAACTTGGTGATATGAATTCTTGGGAACCTCTGTAGAAAATATGTCAATTAAGGCATTTGGTAATAAAACCTACAAATAAACAACCAATTATATGACAAATAGATCTAAATAAAATAATTAGCAAAAAAAAAAAATTTGTTAAATTTTTACTTTAGTTCATTCAAAAAATAAGTATTTGGTAGTTGAATGAATTAATATAAAGTCAACTACCTACCAGGGTAGCAAGGATGGTAGGGAAAATAAATTAAGGTAAATTTCAAAACAATAAAATCTATATAATTTTGTTAATCTTTAACTTATATTTATTATTATAAATATTATTATTATAAATATTAATAGAATTAATGATATTAACCTATAACAACTAATATATATAAAATTTAGATAATGTGATATAAATTCAAAACACTTAATTTCATTAAAAAAAAATCATAATAGTATATACTCGCTATTCTTTAACTTAAAATTTTAAAATCTAATTAAAAGATTAATTTATAATAAATAAAATCTAATTAAAAATTAATTAAAATCTAATTAAAAGATTAATTTATAATAAATAAAATCTAATTAAAAATTATATTATAATAAATCAAAACAAGACTTAAATAAATTTTATAATTTAATTAAAATTTAATGTTTAATTAAATATAATAAAATTAATTAATATATTTATTTTTTAAATTAATAACATTAACCAATATATCTTAATTATACTTTTACGTATCATTATATTCATTATACAGTTAAACTCTTTTTAAAACGTCTGAAAAATACAATAAAATACCTCCATTATTATAAGTATAAGCAGAATCAATGATGTTAACCTATACCAATCTCTCTCGCATGATGTATATTATAATCCCTTAATTTTACTAAATATTTCATAGTTACACTATAATTTAATATACAATATATATCATGGGGGGTTTTGGGGGATCACTTAGTTTTGTTGGGGGAGTCCTCTTACTATTTTCTTCACGTCTCTGTTTTTAAGGTTTGAGTTTAGTCTGGCGCTAAATCATCTTAGTGAATGCTCATTTTATTTTTGTAGTGAATGCTCAATAGTTTTGTTCTCTAGCTATCTCTTTTTTCATCGTATTTAAATTATTTTCTAGATTATGCAAAGAAATATATTTGCTTTTCCAACAACATATATCACAAATTTTCTAATTTATTTAGAATGAATTTATCATTACATAAACCACATTTTATCACCAATTCTAAGTACATAAATCTGTAAAATGAAAATAATGTATATGTAAAATTATATTATAGGTAAAATAAAAATAATGTATATATAAAATTATATTATTTGTAAATGATCAATTACTTTATTAAGATGGTAAATTGACTTGAAATTTATTCTTGAATCATATTTACTATATTCATATGTGTTATATATCTCATTGTAATAAGTATTTAATTATAAAAATATAAATCTTTTACGACAATATTCTATTTCGTTTATTTCAAAATATAATAAAAAATTAAATTTTTTTATTTTATTTCAAGTGTTAGATAATAATGTTACACACAAAAGCTAAATCCTAGTGATTTAAAATAATTTATTAATAGTGTGTAAAGAGATAGATTTTAAATCTACTTTCCATTAATCCATTTTCCTATATAAAGAAAAATAAAACCTATTAAAAAACTCTATTTTCATCTAGAAAATAAAACAAATATGAAAAAACCTGATAAATGGAATAAGACTTATTATTATTATTATTATTATTATTATTATTTATAAAGGAAAATAGAACTTCACAAAAAAAATCTACTTTTACTTTAAAAAATAAATTAAATATAAAAAATATCATAAATCATTTAAGAAATCTAATATATATATTCTAGTTATGTCCAAAAATAACAACCAAATAAGAGGGGAATAGGAGGGACTTAACATTTAGGAGCCTTAAAAATGTACCTAATCATGGGCTATCCAAGAACTTATGGATAAGGTTTCTAATAATAATTAATCCAAAATGAACTAAACTATTTTCTTCTATAAAAGAAATCAAATATAAAAAGTCTAGCAAGTGCTACATAGTAGCTAGTCCCTGCCACTTAGGTTAAATATAACTAGTACATAATACATTTAATACATGAGAAGGATTGTAATACAAGTTACTTCGTAGTGATATTAAATACTTGAGAGACAAGAGAGGAGGGTTTGAGGAGCGGAGAAGCTAGGGTTGGAGTTGAAGACAGGTTTTGGATTCAGGGTACCATGGTGGGGAGCGCAGGGGGGAGTGTTTCTCCCTCCTACAGCCAAGCAGTCACAGGAGGAAGTTAGGACGCGGGAAAGAAGCATTTCAAAAAACCACTGGACAAAATCTCAGAAGCCCGAAGTCAGGGGACATCTGGAAGAAGCGGAGATCAGGATCAGGAAGGGAATCAATAGGAAACGAGAAAAGAAAAGGAGAATGGAGGCAGTAGTGAAAGACCGGCTTCCAGAAAGACTGCTGGAGTCTGCAAGCCCAAGTCAGGCATTATTCCACGGGTTGTATTGAGCGACCCAGCGATACAAGCTCATAGAGATCATATGACGGAGCATGTAATCATCTGCAAGTTCATGGGGTTATGGCCGACGGAGAGGGTGTTACATGTCTAGATAAGGAGCCATTGGAAGCCAAAGGGAGAAATACATTTGCATCTGGGTTCTAAGGGCTTTTTCACAGTAGTGTTCACAAGACTAGAAGACAAAGATAGAGTGTTTGAAGGGTGGCCGTATTTCTATGCTGCGGCAGGACTCTACATGCGTCCATGGATGATGAACTTTGTCTCGGAACATGAAACATTCACATCAGTACCGGTTTGGATTTGACTGTATTCCCTTCCTCTGGATTATTGCCTACCAGAATCTTTGAAAACCATAGGCAACAAGTTGGGACATTTTCTAAAGATCTCAGAGGCAACTCTGAAAGGAAGATATACCTCCTTTGCCCGAATATGTGTGGAAATGGATCTATCTGGAGCCCTTCCAGAAGCAATCATTCTAGAATTATATGATGAAGAATGGGTGTAGACAGTGGGCTATGAGCACATACCATTTAGATGCCGCAAATGCCATGAACATGGGCATCTATATAGAGACCGCTCCTCAATCAATAGGGAAGATAACCAAAAAACCACTATGGAGAGAGATCATAAGGGTTTCACCAAAGTTGGGTGCAAAGGAAAAGGGGGAAAACTTCCACACAAGAAGGCAAATGAGGACAGACATACAAGACAAAACAACTTTAAGATCCTGGAGGAAGAAGAGGGGAACAAGGAGACAGTCCATGACATGGAGAATGCAACAAAGGAACATGATAGGGTAGCTGACATGGAGGATATCACAGTAGATAACCAACAAAAGGATGATCTACCAACCCTGATAAAGATCGGTAGGGACCAGGAGATGAATCCAAGTGAAGCAGGAATAGAGGACCATGAGTTACAGGAGATTCTAGATAGGGAAAATCTGGACCTAGAGAAATTTATGGAACAACGAAAAAACATAGGGGTGGACTCCCTGCCAAAAGACAAATATGATAGAGTACAACAATTCTTTCTCTGGAGGTCAAAGTGAAGGGAGTTGGAGTCAAAAGAAATCATGAAAGCCAAGAGCCAAGTGGGGTCAATATGATGGAGAATCCTTGGGCACAATCTCCAAAGAACTTAGGTAGGAAAAGAGGAAGAAAGAGACAGAATGAACTACTAGACGAATGTGGAAAACTGTTGATCAACTTAGGTAAGATGAAAGATCTTACCAGCTATTCCTTTACTAACCTTTCATAATGAAGTTCACAACCTGGAACATTAGAGGAATAGGGAATAGGAGGAAACAAAGAAATCTTAGTAAAAGAATGAAAGAAGAAAAACCAGACATGGTTTTTATTCAGGAGACAAAATGTTCGATGGAAAAGATAAGAGATATTCATAATAAGTGGTTATTAAAATATGAGTATTTAGAGGTTAAGGCAAATCACTCAGCAGGGGGGATTCTCACTTTGTGGGACCCACAGAAATTTGGAATTCTGCATGTTGAAGCATCTAGGAACTATCTCTCCCTGATATGTCAACCTGTAGGGGACAAGGAGATATACATGATTACAAATGTTTATGGAACTCAAGCTTCTCACTTCCTTGGAGGAACTAAGACAGACACATCCCATTTTTCCCTGGATCGTTGCAAGAGATTTCAATATGATAAGATCTCCTTAGAAAAAAAAAGGAGGCACTAGACAGTTAGGTAGAGACTCCATGGCCTTCCAGAACTTCATCATGAACATGAGGCTGGTGGACACTGAAACAATTAATGGAACCTTCACTTGGAACAACAAAATGGGAGGGGCTCATCAAGTTGCTTCCAAACTTGATAGGTTCATGATTTCAAAGGACCTCTTTCTCTCAGGACCTACCATGACAACCTCCATTCTGCCCTTTGGAGGATTAGATCATTGGCCTATACAGCTAGAAGCCACCTTTATGGGCACTCCAAGAAACAAACCTTTCAGGTTTGAAAATTCCTGGCTCTCACACCCTTATTTCACTAATAACGTTGATAAATGGTGGAGAGAGGAGTTGAATATTCAAGGCACAAAAATGTATATGCTCCAGCAAAAACTTAAACATATCAAATCCCGTCTTAAAGTTTGGAACAAAAATGAATTTGGAGATATCTTCAAAGCCAAAAGAGAAACTGAACTGAAGCTCCAGGAGATCAATCAGATCAACATCACAGATGGCTTCACCGAAGAGCGGCAAAAATTAACTGACTCTCTGTAGGAAGAATGGGAGGATCGATGCTTACAAGAAGAAATTTTCTGGAGGCAGAAATCAAGGATACAATGGATTAAAGAGGGAGAAAGAAACACAAAATTTTTCCACAAAACCACTATGGCTCACAGGGCACACAATAGAATCACAAAGATCAAAGATTCTCAAGGCATTGAGCTTGTTTCTCACAATGATATGGAATCGGTCCTTGTTCAACACTTCTGCAATATTGCAAAGGAGCCTCTGGAGGACAGATCTAGGTTCATTGACCATTTCACTCAGTATATCCCTCAGCTGGTTACCAAAGAGGACAACCACAATCTCAACAGGCCAGTATTGGAAGAGGAGGTCAGTGAAGTGATTAATGAAATGCAGAGTGGAAAAGCACCAGGCCCGGATGGATTCAATGTAGACTTCTTCAAGGCCTGTTGGGAAACTGTCAAACATGACATCCTCAAGGTTGTGGAAGACTCAAGAAGATCCAAAAAGGTTCTAAAGGCTCTAAATGCATCCTTCATAGCTCTGATTCCTAAGCAGGAAAATGCCATGACTCCGGATGGTTTTTGGCCCATAGCCTTATGTAATGTGGTGTATAAAATTATCTCCAAAGTAATAGCCAATCAACTCAAACCACTTCTACCCTCTCTCATATCGGAGGAGCAAATAGGCTATGTGGAGGGAAGACAAATCCTCAACAATATCATCCAAGCTCATGAGGTGGTACACTCTCTCAAAAGCAACAAACAAGCTGGTATGATCATTCACTTGGACCTCGTGAAAGCCTATGAAAAATTGAGTTGGGCTTACATAAGAGCAATTCTAAAAGCCTATGGTTTTGATCAGAATTGGATAAGATGGGTCATGGCATTAGTTACCTCAACCAGTTTTTCCATATTGCTTAATGGATCTCCATCAAGGACCTTCACTCCCTCCAAAGGGCTTAGACAAGGATATCCACTTTAATCGTTCCTCTTCGTCCTCATGATGGAAGGGCTAGGTAGAGTGATTAAAATGGCAAATGCTAAAGGAAGAATTCAGGGTATCAAACTCACCGCGGATGGAGAGGCAAACACTCATCAACAATTTGTCAATGACACAATGTTGCAGGGCATACCTACAATCATGGAGTCTAGAGTAATCAAAAACATCTTAAATGACTTTGCTATGGCAGCAGGCATTGAGGTAAGCCTTAACAAGTCCAAAGTTTTTTTTCTTTAACACTAATATTGCTATTCAGAGAAATATTACCAGAATTCTTGGATTTCAAAGAGAATAGCTACCTTCCAAATATCTTGGCATTCCTCTTACTGACAAACCGCTAAGCAAGAAAGTGTGGGAACCAATTTTAAATAAACTTCAGGACAAGATCAGAAAATGGACATGCAGATCACTAAATCTGGCAGGACGCCTTGTGCTCACACAGGCGGTCATGTAGGCCATTCACATTTTTTTGTTTTCAGTGCTTCCTTCTCCTCAAGGTATTAAGCAGCAAATAAGAAGCATACAAAGGGATTTTCTGTGGGGCAGAGGGGAAGAGAAAAAGAAGTGGGCTTTAGTAGCCTGGGACAAGCTTTGTAATCCCAAGAGCCATGGTGGACAGGGGTTTCATGATCCTGAGACCCTCAGCAGAGTCTCGGGAGCCAAGCTTTGGTGGAGATGGATTAAGGAAGCGAATTCCCCCTGGGCTAAGCTTTGGAAACAAAAATATGCCAAGTACTGGCAGGAGAAGGATCACATTAGAATGTCAGGGCAAATCAGGGGCTCCCATATTTGGAACCTTGCCTCGGATAATAAAACCATTGTTCAGCACCATTATTTTTGGGAAATTCGAGCAAGGGATCTTGCTCGATTTTGGGAGGATAACTGGCAACAGGAACCCAACCTTTATAGGGATGAATTTGCAGATCTCAAAAGTGACACAGACAGCAAAGGTATGGTTCTGGTAAAAGACTTCTGGGATCATGGAAGGAATAATGGAAAATGGAGGGAGTGGAAGGATCTAGGATACAGTGATGAAAACCAGCTGAAAACCAAGGCAGAAGCCCTCACCTAGGAGCTAGAGCATAGAAGGATTCTTGTTTCTTCCTCAACGGATCAATTAAGATGGGGAAAGAACACTGAAGGCAACTTTAACCTCAAAGAGGCCAAACAGGAAGTCACAGGATTTAACTTTGTGAATCCTAATCAGATCTAGAAGAAACTTTGGCAAAGTCTACATTGGATGAAAATAAAGCTATTCATCTGGCTAGTGCATCAAAGGAAGATCTTAACTTGGGAGAATCTCCTCAAGAAAGGCTTCATTGGTCCTTCCAGGTGTTACCTTTGTGGCGCTCATGAGGAGACGATTGAACACCTTCTCAACCTCTGTCCTTTCACTTCAAAGGTGTGGGACTGGGTGGCTGTTATTTTTAGACAAACTGATAGGGATAGTCTCAGCATATCCAACACTCTAAAGAACTGGAGGAAGAACTTCTCAGGGAATGAGATAGTTAATAAAGCTTGGATTCTGGTTCCAGGTTTTGTCATCTGGAATGTGTGGAAAGAACGGTCGAATCTTCAAAAACAAAACACACAGGACCCAACACATAATTGATCAAATTCTAAGGCAACTCAAAGACACAGTAAGAAGCTTGCTGAGGACCCTTCCTAAAGATCCTCCCCTGCCCCATGAGGAGAGAATTTTACTTCACTTGGGTCTCTAGTCTATCAATCCTCTGGGAATAATGAAGGCAGTGAGCCTTATAAACAAGTGTGCTACCATATGGAAGCCTCCTAATTATGGTTTCTTAAAGGTTAATATTGATGGAGCAGCTAAGGGAAACCCAGGATTAGCAGGCTTTGGGGGTGCCATAAGAGACGATCAAGGACAAATACAAATAATCTTCCATGGCCACTTGGGGAAGGCCACAAACAACATGGCCGAGCTCATGGAATTAGAGAAATGCTTGGAAATCTAGGTGAGTTCAAGTTCACACAATGTTATAATTGAAGCAAATTCAGAATTAATTATTAGAGTGGCTAAGAAGATTAGCAATGGAACCTCTCTAAATAAAGTGTCAAAGCACTGGAAGCTCTTGCAGGTTTTTTATCGCATCTATTCTCACTTGTGAACCCTGAAAATTGTCATATTTTCTCATGTGAGAAGGAAGGCTAATATGTTAGCGGATCATTTGGCAAATGAAGGAGTCACAATTAGGGACAGGGATTCTCGGTATGCTTGGGATTCACTTCCCCCAAGCAAATTGCGGGAGGACTGTCTTTGTCAGGCTACCTAGGATATGGAACTATGGACTAACAATATGGATCAAAGGGACCCTAAAGACCAGCGGGAGGTTGGAGAACTCCACACAGTCTAACCTATAGGAGGTTCGGTTATTTTCCAAGATCTAGATTCCCATTGATTGAATGATGAAAGGTTTGACTCGGATAGCTACACAGGATGGGGTAGCCCTCATCATTTGGCTTAGGTGGTGGTTGACAGAGAATCCAGGTGAACAGGATTGGCTCAAGTACTGCCCGCTGGAAGGAATTAAGGGACAACACGTGGCGAAAGGACGTGTTTGTTTTTTCCACGAGTCAACCGGTCCAATACCACAAGCGGTATATCGGGCAGGGTCTAAATGGTTTCCGGTTTTTCTGTGTTTGGCTCTAATTCCACTCTTTGAGCGACACGTTGCGGAACAAGGAGAGAGAAAACCACCCTCATCGGGTGGTTAACTCTTGCGCTTCTCGTCCTTCCGATATCCACGATGACCGTTGGATCTTAATCAGTGGATCAACAGTGGCGATTGTTTGTGCGTTTTGGTCGGACCCGAAAAATGTTTAGAGTGTTATGCTTTTAACTTCCGTCGGGTCTGTGTGTCAGTTTTCAGTTTGGCTTGTGGTGGGACCTCTTGTGGATCCACGGCGAGTCATGGACTTGCCCTCCATGGTTTTCTTGGCTCATTTGATGCACGACAGCATTGCCAAAAGACCTTGTGCTCTGTTTGTCGGTTCTCCTCGGATTTCCGGTTTAGGTTTCTTTTAGTTTTGGGTGATTGGTTGGGTTTGGCTTTCCCAACTAACTGTTGAACTCTCACAGAGTGGGTGTGGCTTCTTGTAAATTATGTATATTTGACTAAATTTAATAGAAAGTCCTACTCTTACTTGATATAAAAACAAGTTACTTCGTAGTGCATTTTTGATTTAAAAATGCTTTAAAAACATCATCCATAATTTTATGAAATATAAAAGTTTTATAGAAATTTATTAATTATTAAATTTTTTTGATAAAAAAAATATAGAAACAATTCCGTGTCTCATCACCATTAGATTTCTTTTAATTCATAAATCTACTTTGGACCTCTCTATAAAACAACGTGACAAAGTTTGAATCATGAAAATCATAATAATACTACGAAATTTCTAACACAATCGGAAATAGGAAAATGCGAGAAAGGTTTGAATTTTAAAAAATGTATATATTTAAATGCATGAATTTTACAAGAATGTAATTTTCAGTATTTATGGTTAGAAAAAGAACTGCCTTTAAAGCAGGCAGCCTTATATTATTGGAGAATTGAACAACGTACTACATAGATAGATAAGGCTAGGCACGTACATTGTTGTGACAAGAGTACATATAAATATTTTCCCTAAAGCCTTCTAAATAGGTTTTTGTTTTTTTTTTTTTTTTTTTAAGATTTTGATAAAATTGGAAGGGATTTTTGTAAATCTAGATTATAGTTATTAAATTTCAAGATTTTAGGTTTTCAAGAGGTTTTTGATAGTGCTGAATCTATTTCCACCATCAAAAACATGGTTCAAACGTGGAACATGGTTCAAACATGACTACGGATTTTTTTTTGAATTTTTACCCAGATTCCAGCAACTTTTGATACTCCGGATAGTACCTCCACCTCAGTATCCTTCTGGTTTTTTGCATGCTATGACTAATTTGTAATTTATGATACTTGAACTCTACAATTTTTCCATAGAATGACTCTTTTGCTCTTTAATGATTGTTACCTCATTTAAAAAAAACAACCCCAACATTAATATTAAATAAATAGATCAACATTAATATTAACTAATGTTAAAAATTCTGTGCAGAAATTTGAGCACATTAAATATATGAATTTGCGGGAAATCCGGATGGCTGCTATCATTTAAAACCCACATCACCGACTAAATTAATTTTTCAAGCACCATTTTGGTCACCAAAAAAAATATTGGAATATTGGAATATCATGTGATTTGTCACAAATGCATGCTTGTAACTTTTTACTCGTGTGGGTAGTATCATTATTTTTAGGCCGATAGGCTTTCCTATGCATCAACAATTGTCAACACTTTTAACCTCAACCGTTTGATCAAGTTTGACAGTTTCAACCGTTGATTTGAAGTTCACTGCTTTTTCCAAATATATGAGTTGCTTTCTTTTCACCTCCAATTCTGGTGTGCATTGAACCTGGCCCTTTGAGTTGCATTACTGCTTTTTCCAATTCTTTTGTCTCTTCAAGATATTTTCATTGTGGAAGATATTTTTACTGTGGAAGATATGAGCGTCAGTTCATATTGCCCTTTTATTGAACGTTACGTTGAGTAGCTGTCAATAAATATGGAATTAATCATGTGTCCGAACGGTTCTTCCACCCGCAACAGGTTTTTAGACGGCCGGTCACTAAGTCGGTTTGAAAAAATACGGAACTAACCATTAATCATGATGCATAGTACTCCGTGGCTAATCCGCGTATCCTCCTTGCGTAACACGAAGTCTCGACAAATTCGGACCGTGTGCTCGGGATTTTGAAGCATTTGAATTAAGCGTTGTGCCAACGGAGAATAGTGACCATACATCTCATCGCAGTGATCCCGTGACTGTGGCAGAAGACGATCCGGTGCAGAATCGAACCTGCGCTGAATGGGGAACTATAGGGTATGCGTCTGTTTCACTCGCAAGTTCAAATCTGACGCCCTGAGCCCGCCCGGGGACGTCAAAGATCTGTTCAACGAGTACTCGGAGAGCGGCGGGCAGATGACCGTCAAGTCTCTCCACCGATTTCTCCTCGAAGTTCAAGGGCAGAATGACGCCACTGAGAAGGACGCCGAGCATGTCATCGAAGTGCTGCGGCAGCGCAGGCACGTGAGCGTCTTCCAATGTCAGGGCCTCCATCTTTACGGATTTTTCCAATTTCTCTTCAGCGAAGATCTCAATCCAGTCATCAATTCTAAGGTACCTTCATCAATTTTGGTTTTAGGCGTCAATTTGGATGAGAATTTGCCAGAAATTATAACTTCAGATCCTAATATGTGCTTTTTTTTGTCTATCTATCAATACAGAGTAAGTTAAGCTGTGCGCGAATCTTCCCATGAACTAAACTCATTGCTTCTCATTTTCATGGTATGCATTCTTTCCACTTACCCCACTTATCCCCCTGGTATCAAGACCAGGTGTTCGCTTGGGGTCACATCTCGAGACTCTTTCTCAAGGGTTTGGAAGGCTATGAAATAAGATGGATTCTCAATTTTCCTCTTCGTCCTCTTCGTTCTTTTCTTCTCGGTCATTTTTTTGTTTTTCGCTTTTTAAAGGGAATTGTTCTTTTATATTCCCACTGAGGAATGTGCATGTTTTGTTTTCGGTGCCTAAGGGATTGTTTAGACAAGAAGTCCCGTATCAAATCAGGGAGGAATTGACCCTGAGACCTGCATTGAACCCGAAGCAGGGATTGAACTGGGATAGGGAAGATAAGAACATTTCTTCCAACCACCCCCACCAAACCCAATTGACCTTTCTGAACATATTTGTTATGCATAATTTTATTTTGCTGCACATTATTTATAAATTTTAATATGTAATTGCATATTATTTATACATTTTAATATGTAATGGCATATTTTGCTATATATTATTTATACATTTTAATATGTAATTTCATTGACAAAAGGTAATGCATTGTACAACCTTTATGGGGTGGTTCTACACATGGTACTATAGGTGGTGACTAGGTAGTGAGGCTGATGATGCAGTGCTTTAGATGCATGGAGTATGGCACTAGTGTACATTCATTTTAATTAGAAATTTCTTGAAAAAATCATTTATTTTACTTCAGCACTTTAAAAAACATGCGTTTGTCAAACACATCCATTGTCACTTACAATATTTTATTTTTTGATGGAAATAGGTATGGATACAGGCTATTTATGATTGTTGTATGAGTATTGCCAAGAAACTCAGCATCGCAAACATTGCCTGATCATGCTTATATGATTACCTGATCATTGTCAATTACATCTATATGTAATAAAATGCTCTTATTGTACATATGTTTAGAAGCCAACTAATAATTTCATTGTATATATGTTTAGTTATTAGCTACCAAACATGTCTCTATGTGTAGACCATATGTAAAATTTCAAAAAATACATTGCAAAGCATTTAACTATCTCCTGTATAATTGCTTGTGATAAACACAGAATACCAAGTAAAATATTTAGAAGTATTCAAGTGTAATAAGTCTACTATGTTCCACCATACATGATGCATAGTTATGGAGTGTCATAAGTTTTTTTGTACCTACAATTTTAATAAAAAAACTCAGTTTACATAGATTTGGGCTTTTGAGTGTGGTTTCTATTGTTCATGGAATGCTAGATGTTATGCTACTCACGTTAAGTTATCTTTGTTTCTTTTTTCAAAAAAGTTATATAGGAATATGTTTACCTTACATGGGCTTCTGCAATGACATTTATAGAGTGGTTAGTTGTTTGTTTTTAAAATAAAATACATTTACATGAAATTTTCTAATTCTCTTCTTTTCTGTTTCAGTCATGTCAGCATTTTTAAATACATGTGAATGAATAGAAAGTCTTGTGGTTTTCTTTAAGTATTTTTGCTTTGACATGCTGCTTTGTTCTCTTTTTCACTTCCAGTAGAAAGATCTTACATTCCCAGTCTGTACTGTCTCCTATATCTTTTACTCTATTTCATATTTAATAAATTGTACAATATCAATAGCTTTGTTCTCTTTTTCACTTCCAGTATAAAGATCTTACATTCCCAGTCTGTACTGTCTCCTATATCTTTTACTCTATTTCATATTTAATAAACTGTACAATATCAATAGCAGCGAAGAAGGTGGCCCGACCTTTTATAAAAATTCAACAATTCCAACTTCATAAATCTATCGGCCTCTCTTTGTACCTTTTTGGTACAATTACTGGTAAATATATAATATAATTTCTAAAATATTGAGCAATAATATTTTCAATTTTATAAATAATTAAATTGAACATCGATAAATTAAATTATCTTTGAATATTAAACTAGAGATTAGATTTTTTTGTCGATCTAAACCACTTTTACCAGAAACTCAATACAATATAACTTATAAACTTTCCAATATTAAACTATAAAAATATTACAGGTCGAACCAAACTAATTTAACCAGAAACCCAATACAATATCTGCTGATTGGCTGGGATAATAATAACTAATTAATTTGAAGAAAGAAAAGCTTTTGGACGGTTCACGTATTTGAAGAAGATTTTAAAAAGTATTAGATTCCGTTGAAAAAGAATTTGATTTGATTTGACGTTCATATTGTGATTATTATTTCTAACTCGTCCGTACCCTGCATCAAAATACAAAAGTCTATTCTGCGTAAATGTTAGTGATTTTCAATTTAATTGTAAATGTTAGTGATTGTATGGGTTTAACCAAAAAGTTTAATGATGTTTAAATTTGAGTCATTGAATGGCTTAACCACAATATTTAAGTATTATTGTATTGTATTGAAATAATCCAAAATCATAGTCAAATCAGATTGAGAGGTTTGAAATAATCCAAATAGACTTCGTTAGGTCTTCAACTTCGTTAGGTCTTCAAATAATGCAAATCTATATAATCAATTAATGAACTTATTTTGAAAGATCTTCACATAATCCAATTCGACTTTATTGAGTCTTCGAATAATCCAAATCTATCCAATTAGGTTGAGAAGTTTTAACTGTCTTCCTAAGTTACTGTCTATGATGGTGAGATAAAAATTAATGTGGGTTACCAAGCAGATAAAATAACCGTTTTTAACGAGTATAAATATTTTAGTACTTTACTCCAAAATATTTCAACCTTATATTTTTTATTTGACACAAAATAATAATTATAAATTTCAATATCTTCCAATTTTCATTTTAAGTAAAAAGTTTAATATCTTCCGATTTTTATTTTAAGTAAAAAGTTTAAATAAAATGATTTAACATATTATTTTATAATTATAAGTTTTAATACCATCTAAATTTTTATATACAATTAATTTCATATTTTGATTGTTATATTAAATTAAGCTATAAAACATTTTAAATAATAATTTACAAAATGTAAAATTTAAAATTAATATTAATTTTAAAATCTAATTAGTTACTATTCTTAAATATTTTTAAAACATCTTAAAAAAACCAATAAAATTTAAATAACTTTGTTATTCTTTCACGTCTTTATTATTCTAAGTATTAATTTAATATAAATTCAAAACATTCAATTTCATAAAATTGTATATTTTGTTATTCTTTCATTAAAAAAATATTATAATTTTAAAATCTAATTAAAAAATCAATTCAAATTAAATAAGAAAAAAATTTATATAAATTTTAAAATTTAATTAAAAATTTAATATTTAATTAAATGTAATAAAAATGATTAATATATTTATTTTTAAAATTAATGAAATTAACCTATATATTTGTCACTTTTAATTATATCTTTACAGATCATTATACTCCTTATACAACTAATTTTTTCTTAAACCGGAAGAGAACAAAAAAAAAACACCTTTGTTATTATTTAACCTCCATTTATTATAATAAGTAGAATTAATAATGTTAACATATACCAACCTCACACGTGATGTATATTATAATCACTAATTTTTTCTAACTAGCATTTGCACCAAATGTTGCAAAGGAAATGCCGTAAGGCATAAATTGAAGAACACAAATACAACAAAAGAATACTTTGATAAAGAATAAAAATATATTGAATGCTCAAATCAATGCCCCATTAACTGGAACCACTTAGTAGACATATCTATCAACATTAAGATTACACACAATGATCAAGAAATTTCCCATATACAAACGGCACCTTTATTGACCAAAAGACCCTGATTTGACCTTTTGTTGAAACATCCATATATATTTGCATTGGCAATGCTTTTGTTTGAAGAATTTTACTATTTAAATGGTTGGAATTTATCCACACCCTATTTGTATATGCCAACTTTATTTGGGATTCAATATTTCCATGGCCTCTTGTGTGGTGTGAATTCATGTCTCTTATTATTTGAATTTATTATTCTATCTACAATTGCTATTTATCATTAGGAGATTAAATTGCTTTAAAAGATTGCTAATAAAACATAAGAATTAGGGTAGAAGTGATTGTAACAACATATAACGGTGGTAAATTAACAATATCAATGTACCATTCAAACACAATATTTATAATGAGAAGGAAGTACAACATTAGGAGAGAAACCCATTATTAAAATGACACAATACTAATATTTAAATCAAGCTAGAAGATCTAGATGTATAATATTGACCACTCAACTCTAAGTGCTTAGATCATCAATCAATGTGTAATTAGTGTAATTACAATTTCATATGACTATGTCTATTTATAGTTTAAATTCATTCCACAATATTAATTAGTAAAATCAAAATTAATTATACATTATCTGCATCTTAGCTTTATACAGATCTACCAAATTTTTAAAATTGGAAATATACATTATTACATTGAGGGATCAAAACCCATAGTATTACATTGATATCAATTTTTTAAATATTTTCTTATACTACAGTATTTTATTCTCTTTATTTTATTGCCCATTTCCATGTTTGTTTGTAAAGGGATGTATCACATTTTTCTTATGGAGGGATGTATTACATTTTTCTTATATTTCCATATTTTACATATGTCATGTTAGGAATCAATGTCAGAAGTGTTCTTCAAATTTATCTCTTTGTGGAATGCTAGGACGAAAGCAGATCTTGCATTGGTGGCAAATTATGTGGTGGAATTACTAATAAGCCCGAGAAGGAGTTGAAAAATAATAAGCTCGAGAAGGAGTTGCAAAAGATCCGCGTTACTCAACTTAAGGAGATTTTAACATTTTTGTGCTTATTATTTAATTAGAATTTCTAATGTTATATCTGAACTTATAGACCATAAATATTTCCAATGCCTATATATGTGCAGTTCATGTTTTTTATTTTATTTTTACTGAAATGGAAGATAGCACGAATCTGGCTTCTGTGGATGATATAGAATTTAGGAATCTTGTATTATGATTTTTCTTTCTCAGAAAAAAAAAAATAGAATTTAGGAATCTTGTATATTCCACTACTACTATTGTCCTTGCTGATTCTGCAGGTATGAGTTCGTCTCTTCAGAATTAGAGACTTCCTACTTCCTAGTGCTATTGTTGATGCTTTTTCTGAACATGATGAACAAGAGTGAAGTAATGATGAAGACGCTGACTGAAACTCTAAACACAGAAGGCAAATTGTTGACTCTCCATCATTTACACATGGTGAAGATTTAAGAGGTATTTGAAACAAGAGGGTCAGGTCTCATTCTAACTGTTTGGATATCAATAGGTTATTAAAATAAACTTGTAATAATGGAAAGAGAAATAAGGTTCTGGAATTTAGTTAATTGTTTTACTTTCAGAATTATAAGTATTAAATCTGTGAAACTACAGTGAAAATGAATATTAACAAATATATAAAATAATTAAACATAAAATAATTATAAAATTTTCAAAATCACAATGATAATCATGATTACTGAATTGAAAATTACAACGAAAACAGGTCTTTTGCTGATACACCAGTCCTAAAAACATCCCTGATACTGAACATATGATTCCCTGCAACATTTCATATGTTTAACCATTTTCAACCTGCAAAGTGGTTTACCAAACTTTTGGGTGTTAGTGACATAGATCTGTTTAAATGAACTTTATATCGTTACTTTCTCTCTTTTAAAGATTAATATAAGTGGACTATAGACTAATTTGTGCTCATAGGGAACTAAATACTCAACAGTGGACCAAATTATCTGATAAAATAAAGCGATGTCTTGAAAGAGGACCTCTTAAATTGCCAACTTACACAAGTTCTGGAGATATCCAGCTAGGTGCCCCAAATGAAACCTTCATTCTTGATGACTTGAAGTTGAACGAGTTGTTCATGGGATCTTCTGCAAGCCCAAAATTTTCATGGCATCCTAACCCTTCTCATCCTAGGATACCACTCGACTCGTTGCTCTGAATTTATATCCATTTTGGAGCTTGGAACATATCCCAAGAAACACAAAAGGTTGACATATCTTTGCAAAAGATTTCTGCAGGAAAGGGGATGGTCGGAGTAGGACTATCTAGAGTTATTTTAGAATATCTTGCAAACCCTTTCGCCAAATTGCCACCTAATACAAGGCATCAAAATCTATAATAAAAAATGAGTTGCATTAAAACACTAAACAGTGAGGGCAGAAAATCTATAAAAAAGAATAACAGAATAACAATCTCACCCATTTTTTTAACAATTTGAGAAAGAACAGTATGAGGGTTTAACCTCTGGAACAGAGCATAGCATATTGAACTTTTGGGTGTTAGTGACGTAGATCTGTTTAAATGAAGTTTATACCGTTACTTTCTCTCTTTTAATGATTAATATAAGTGGACTGCAGACTAATTTGTGCTCATAGGGAATTGAATACTCAACACTAGACCAAATTATCTGATAAAATAAAGCGATGTCTTGAAAGAGGACCTCTTAAATTGCCAGCTTACACAAGTTCTGGAGATATCCAGCTAGGTGCCCCAAATGAAACCTTCATTCCTGATGACTTGAAGTTGAACGAGTTGTTCATGGGATCTTCTGCAAGCCTAAAATTTGCATGGCATCCTAACGCTTCTGATCCCAAGATACCACTGGAATAATTGCTCTCAATTTATATCCATCTTGGAGCTCAGAACATATCCCAAGAAACACAAAAGGTTGACATATCTTTGCAAAAGATTTCTATTGGAAAGGGGATGGTCGGAGTAGGACTATACAGAGTTATTTTCGCATATCTTGCAAACCCTTTCGCCAAATTTCCACCTGCGTTTTTGGTCCTTTAATTATACATATGATCCACATTGTTTTGTTCCCCTCCACATACTATTTAGGTCTAGCAACGTGATCTTGTAAAAAGAAAAAAACCAAAATGTCATGAGTCTGTCATACACTCTAACGAGGTCAACTTAAAATTACATTGAACATCATCACTTCATACATGTCACAAGGATGATGATCCTTAGATAACAAACTTATGTCCTTTGCATATATCTGGGAGTAACGTCTCGCAGGTCCTCACATATAATGTGTCTCAAGATTCAAATATAATGACAAGAGGAATTGCTATAAAAATGCATAAGAGATATAGACACATATTGTCACAGAATTCACTAATACATAGCCATAAAACTTCGAACAAGTTCTCATATAATGGAATCTTGGATTCTTCCACAGAGAAATTTATCATTTTACTGCTTAGAAAATTTCAAATATATTTCAGTGTCACCATAAAGGTTTGATGATATAGTAAGCTTAGATGTCATAGAGAAATATTACCACAAAACCTTCGTATTGATCTCATGAAAAATGCTTCAGATATCCGCATGTCACGGAGAAATTTGTGCCTCATATTTGTATTAATTATAGTGCATCAGAACTTTTCAGAGTAGAGATGATTAATTCCAGAACTTTGCTTGGATTTATTGTCCTTCTATATTTCGACCTTCATTCTTTATGAATTTTGCAAAGATGGATAACTTGGTATCAAATTTATCTCTTTGTGGAATGCTAGGACGAAAGCAGATCTTGCATTGGTCGCAAATTATGAGGTGGCATTACTGAAAAATAATAAGCCCGAGAAGGAGTTGCAGAAGATCCGCGTTACTCAACTTAAGGAGATTTTAACATTTTTGTGCTTATTATTTAATTAGAATTTTTGATGTTATATCTGAACTTATAGACCAGAAATATTTCCAATGCCTATATATGTGTAGTTCGTGATTTTTATTTTATTTTTACTGAAATGGAAGATAGCACGAATCTGGCTTCTGTGGATGATATACAATTTAGGAATCTTATATATTCCACTACTACTATTGTCCTTGCTGATTCTACAGGTATGAGTTCGTCTCTTCAAAATTAGAGACTTCCTAGTGCTATTGTTGATGCTTTTCCTGAACATGATGAACAGGAGCGAAGTAATGATGAAGACACTGACTGAAACTCTAGACACAGAAGGCAAATTGTTGACTCTCCATCATTTACACATGGTGAAGATTTAAGAGGTATTTGAAACAGGAGGGTAATATAAGTGGACTGTAGACTAATTTGTGCTCATAGGGAACTGAATACTCAACACTGGACCAAATTAGCTGATAAAATAAAGCGATGTCTTGAAAGAGGACCTCTTAAATTGCCAGTTTACACAAGTTCTGGAGATATCCAGCTAGGTGCCCCAAATGGAACCTTCATTCCTGATGACTTGAAGTTGAACGAGTTGTTCATGGGATCGTCTGCAAGCCCAAAATTTGCATGGCATCCTAACCCTTCTGATCCCAGGATACCACTGGACTCATTGCTCTCAATTTATATCCATTTTGGAGCTCGGAACATATCCCAAGAAACACAAAAGGTTGACATATCTTTGCAAAAGATTTCTGCTGGAAAGGGGATGGTCGGAGTAGGACTATCCAGAGTTATTTTAGCATATCTTGCAAACCCTTTCGCCAAATTTCCACCTAATAAAAGGCATCAAAATCTATAATAAAAAATGAGTTGCATTAAAACACTAAGCAGTGAGGGCAGAAAAACTATAAAAAAGAATAACATAATAACAATCCCACCCATTTTTTTAACAATTTGAGAAAGAACAGTATGAGGGTTTAACCTCTGGAACAGAGCATAGCATATTGAACTTTTGGGTGTTAGCGATGTAGATCTGTTCAAATGAAGTTTATACCGTTACTTTCTCTCTTTTAGAGTTATTTTAACATATCTTGCAAACCCTTTTGCCAAATTGCCACCTGATACAAGGCATCAAAATCTATAATAAAAAATGAGTTGCATTAAAACACTAAGCAGTGAGGGCAGAAAATCTATAAAAAAGAATAACAGAATAACAATCTCACCCATTTTTTTAACAATTTGAGAAAGAACAGTATGAGGGTTTAACCTCTAGAACATAGCATAGCATATTGAACTTTTGGGTGTTAGTGACGTAGATCTGTTCAAATGAAGTTTATACCGTTACTTTCTCTCTTTTAATGATTAATATAAGTGGACTACATACTAATTTGTGCTCATAGGGAATTGAATACTCAACACTGGACCAAATTATCTGATAAAATAAAGCGATGCCTTGAAAGAGGACCTCTTAAATTGCCAGCTTACACAAGTTCTGGAGATATCCAGCTAGGTGCCCCAAATGAAACCTTCATTCCTGATGACTTGAAGTTGAACAAGCTGTTCATGGGATCTTCTGCAAGCCCAAAATTTGCATGGCATCCTAACCCTTCTGATCCCAGGATACCACTAGACTCATTGCTCTCAATTTATATCCATCTTGGAGCTCGGAACATATCCCAAGAAACACAAAAGGTTGACATATCTTTGCAAAAGATTTCTACTGGAAAGGGGATGGTCGGAGTAGGACTATACAGAGTTATTTTAGCATATCTTGCAAACCCTTTCGCCAAATTGCCACCTGAGTTTTTGGTCCTTTAATTATACATATGATCCACATTGTTTTGGTCCCCTCCACATACTATTTAGGTCTAGCAACGTGATCTTGTAAAAAGAAAAAAACCAAAATGTCATGAGTCTGTCATCCACTCTAACGAGGTCAACTTAAAATTACATTGAACATCATCACTTCATACATGTCACAAGGATGATGATCCTTAGATAACAAACTTATGTCCTTTGAATATATCTGGAAGTAACGTCTCGCAGGTCCTCACATATAATGTGTCTCGAGATTCAAATATAATGACAAGAGGAATTGCCATAAAAATGCATTAAGAGATATAGACACATATTGTCACAGAGTTCACTAATACATAGCCATAGAACTTCGCACAAGTTCTCATAGAATGGAATCTTCGATTCTTCCACAGAGAAATTTATCATTTTACTCCTTAGAAAATTTCAAATATATTTTATAAGGTTGATGCATAGGTTAACCTTTTAAACTACATAACATTTTTTATGTTACATTTTTAATATTTTCTAACAAAATGCAAATTATATATAAAATATACTTTTAATTCTCATCCTATTGTAACACACAATAATTTTAATCATACACATACACATAAAAGTGACCAAACAAATATTTATTAGATACTTAGCCCATTACAATTTCTCTATATTTACCAAATTACAATATCAGCCAAATTACAATATCACATTCTAATCAAAACAGTGTTAAATAGACACTCACAACTATGCGTTCAGGTACTGACAACTCCGCCTTTTTTTTGGAGGATATTGGTTGTTGTAAACTAAAAAGATTGCATGTTTTCCCTTTCCAAGTAAGATCAAAGACCAACTTGATATGTCATATTCTTTAACAACAAAACCAATACATGGTCTAGTTCTCTGCCTTCCTTTAACTGAGCTACAAGTTGGTGCTTTCTAGATGCCATGCCATTTTTAGGTTGGAACATAATATATTTATAAAAGAGTAATGTACCACGTTGCATCCTAGACAAAGAGGTTTCATAGACTCAACCTGCATAAAGTATGGCAATCAACCTGCATAAAGTATTACAATCATATGATATGAAAGTAAGAATGTGTTTAATCTGTGATTCACCAATTGATAATGATGTTGACACATAACGTATGAAATGGATTAAACTTTTTTTTTGCTAAGGCAAAAGCGAAACTTTCTATTCCATCGGAAAAAAAAATATTGTACAAAAGGCTTAACACACAACTAGTCGTTGGATTACACTATTATTCATAAAGTATGTATTGTAATTATATGATATGAAACTTAGAATGTGTTTAAAGTATAGCTACCAAATACGGAAATTTGGCAATTCGATTCAAACATCGAATAATTTGATGAAAATTCGATTCGGTTCATGGTAGCTTTGTTTGGATGACAGAAAATTCACCATTTGTAATTTATTTTAGTTTATTGCACGGATTTGTTAATTTGTGTCTAAGATAATAGTAAGTTCAGTGATCCCTAAGTACCATTTATAGTTTATTTCAGGGATTTGTTAATTTTCGTTTTTAGAATAGTAAAGTAGTAATCCTTAAGCATAAAATAGATATCTGCCTTATGGCAGGTAGGAAATGGAAAGGCCACCGGATTGTAGGTAGGAAATGGAAATCAATTTTGAGTGGAGAAAATTTGTTATTTTTAATTTGAGTATTGTTTTAAAGATTTAAAAAGCTGAAATAATAAAAAAAAAACAAGCAAAATCTTGAAGAGTAAATTTTATAATAATTAATTGATTTTTTAAATATAATATATTTATATTTAGAGAAATCTTATAAACATATTTTTGAATGTTTGATTTTTAAATATGTTTTAGTTATAAAAGATTTTAGATAAAATTTGAAATTAAAGAAAAGTAGTTCTTAGTTTAGAATATTTAATTTTTAAATAAATATTAATCATAAAATATTTTTAAATAAGATTTGAAAGTAAGAGGGAAGTTTTGAATTTTGAGAAGAAGAGAGATCTTGGAGCTAAGATAAATGTGGTTATAATTTTGATAAGTAAACTCTATTTTTAAAATTGTTTATATTGATTAAAATTATTAAAAATTATTTAAATTTCAAAATGAATGGGAAAAAATTGATAACGCATTGTTGTTACAAGAAAAAGAGTATATATATTTAAATGTTTAAGATATATACTTTCGAATTTTTTCCGAATTGAAATTTTTCCAGTCGAATTTTAATCGTATTGTATTGAATCCGAATTCGAATCCTAACTCGAACTTGGTAACTATGGTTTAAAGTATGTGTTGTAATTATATGATATGAAACTAAGAATGTGTTTAATCTCTGATTTACCAATTGATAATGATGTTGATACAGAAAGTATGTCATTCCTCAGTTAATAACGATGAAAAGAATATCAACCACGAAAAGGAAAGAAACAAACATCATGTATGTTAGCTGCTATTACTATTTACAAACCAAAACATCAAATTTACACCCATTATCATTTTTTGAGATATATATTACGTTGATGATGAGAATATTAACCATTAAAAGGAAAAAGAAAAAAAATAATGTACGTTACCTGCTATTACAAACCAAAACAGCATTGCACCCATTATAATTTTTGGTGACACATATTGCGTGGTTGCTCTCCCTGATATTATTTGATGCTCTGCAAACAAATACCAACAGTTTCGTTAGATACTCACTGAAGGAGAGCTCACTGTAATAACAATAACCAGGTGCTCAAAAACCTGGCTCAGGTGGGTACCCCTGACCATGTATTAGGGTAAATAAAAAGTAAACAAAACCAAAGTACTTTTTAAAATTACTCTAACAAGAAAAACCAGAGTATTATTTCCTCTATTGATCATATTTAGACAACTATTATAAATAAACTGAGCATAAATTGAGCTTACTTTTTTCCTAATGTTCCTCAGAGGGATCCATCGTAAAACCACTGCAAATAACATAATATAAATTGAGCTTAACCTTTTATCTAATGTGACTCAAAGGGATCCATCTTATATGAGATCGAGTGGATAGGGTAACTTTGCATCTATTGAGTACCAAGAGTGCGAGAGGGATAGTAAAAAAATGAAAATCAAGTATAAATTTTTAGCTTCTTTAAAAATCAAGAATTAAGATATAGATATGTTATTTTATTTTTCTGGTTAAGTTAAGGAAGAATCTATCTTAAATGAATCATGAATAAAAAAAAGATATGCTATTTTATTTTTCCACCTTATCATATTTAATATAATGTACTTAAACGAATCCATTTTAAATGATGTGCAGTAACTTTGAATCAATTGAGCCCAAGAGTGTGAGAGGGATAGAGAAACAAAAAACAAAAAAAGGTGCAAACTTTTTGTTGTTTTAAAAATCAGGAATTAAGACAGATATGTTATTTTATTTTTCCACTTTTACCCTATTTATAAATGGTTTGCTTATAGTAGAGGCCAGTCCAAAAAGATTAAGACAGACATGTTATTTTATTTTTCCACTGTTTTCCTATTTATAAATGGTTTGCTTATAGTAGAGGCCAGTCCAAAAATATTGAGGTTTGTTTATCTTATTTATAGCATGTCACAAGGATGATGATCCTTAGATAACAAACTTATGTCCTTTGCATATACCTGGGAGTAACGTCTCGCAGGTCCTCACATATAATGTGTCTCAAGATTCAAATATAATGACACATATTGTCACAGAATTCACTAATACATAGCCATAGAACTTCGCACAAGTTCTCATAGAATGGAATCTTGGATTCTTCCACAGAGAAATTTATCATTTTATTGCTTAGAAAATTTCAAATATATTTTAGTGTCACCATAAAGGTTTGATGATATAGTAAGCTTAGATGTCATAGAGAAATATTACCACAAAACCTTCGTATTGATCACATGAAAAATTCTTTAGATATCCGCATGTCACGGAGAAATTTGTGCCTCATATTTGTATTAATTATAGTGCATCATCACTTTTCAGAGTAGAGATGATTAATTCTAGAACTTTGCTTGGATTTATTGTCCTTCTATATTTCGACCTTCATTCTTTATGAATTTTTCAAAGATGGATAACTTGGTATCAAATTTATCTCTTTGTGGAATGCTAGGACGAAAGCACATCTTGCATTGGTCGCAAATTATGAGGTGGCAGAAAAATAATAAGCCCAAGAAGGAGTTGCAAAAGATCCGGGTTACTCAACTTAAGGAGATTTTAACATTTTTGTGCTTATTATTTAATTAGAATTTCTGATGTTATATTTGAACTTATAGACCAGAAATATTTCCAATGCCTATATATGTGCAGTTCGTGATTTTTATTTTATTTTTACTGAAATGGAAGATAGCACGAATCTGGCTTCTGTGGATGATATACAATTTAGGAATCTTGTATATTCCACTACTACTATTGTCCTTGCTGATTCTGCAGGTATGAGTTCGTTTCTTCAGAATTAGAGACTTCCTAGTGCTATTGTTGATGCTTTTCCTGAACATGATGAACATGAGCAAAGTAATGATGAAGACACTGACCGAAACTCTAAACACAGAAGGCAAATTGTTGACTCTCCATCATTTACACATGGTGAAGATTTAAGAGGTATTTGAAACAGGAGGGTAATATAAGTGGACTGTAGACTAATTTGTGCTCATAGGGAACTGAATACTCAACACTGGACCAAATTATCTGATAAAATAAAGCGATGTCTTGAAAAAGGACCTCTTAAATTGCCAGCTTACACAAGTTCTCGAGATATCCAGCTAGGTGCCCCAAATGAAGCCTTCATTCCTGATGACTTGAAGTTGAACGAGTTGTTCATGAGATCTTCTGCAAGCCCAAAATTTGCACGGCATCCTAACCCTTCTGATCCTAGGATTCCACTCGACTCATTGCTCTCAATTTATATCCATTTTGGAGCTTGGAACATATCCCAAGAAACACAAAAGGTTGACATATCTTTGCAAAAGATTTCTGCAGGAAAGGGGATGGTCGGAGTAGGACTATCCAGAGTTATTTTACCATATCTTGCAAACCCTTTCGCCAAATGGCTACCTGATACAAGGCATCAAAATATATAATAAAAAATGAGTTGCATTAAAACACTAAGCAGCGAGGGCAGAAAATCTATAGAAAAGAATAACAGAATAACAATCTCACCCATCTTTTTAACAATTTGAGAAAGAACAATATGAGGGTTTAACCTATGGAACAGAGCATAGCATATTGAACTTTTGGGTGTTAGTGACGTAGATCTGTTCAAATGAAGTTTATACCGTTAATTTCTTTCTTTTAATGATTTATATAAGTGGACTGCAGACTAATTTGTGCTCATAGGGAACTGAAAACACTGGACCAAATTATCTGATAAAATAAAGCGATGTCTTGAAAGAGGACCTCTTAAATTGCTAGCTTACACAAGTTCTGGAGATATCCAGCTAGGTGCCCCAAATGAAACCTTCATTCCTGATGACTTGAACTTGAATGAGTTGTTCATGGGATCTTCTGCAAGCCCAAAATTTGCATGGCATCCTAGCTCTTCTGATCCCAGGATACCACTGGACTCATTGCTCTCAATGTATATCCATCTTGGAGCTTGGAACATATCCCAAGAAACACAAAAGGTTGACATATCTTTGCAAAATATTTCTGCAGGAAAGGGGATTGTCGTAGTAGGACTATACAGAGTTATTGTAGCATATGTTGCAAACCCTTTCGCCAAATTGCCACCTGAGTTTTTGTTCCTTTAATTATACATATGATCCACGTTGTTTTGGTCACCTCCACATACTGTTTAGGTCTAGCAACGTGATCTTGTAAAAAGAAAAAAACCAAAATGTCATGAGTCTGTCATCCACTCTAACAAGGTCAACTTAAAATTACATTGAACATCATCACTTCATACATGTCACAAGGATGATGATCCTTAGATAACAAACTTATGTCCTTTGCATATATCTGGGAGTAACATCTCGCCATAAAAATGAATTAAGAGATATAGACACATATTGTCACAAAATTCACTAATACATAAAAATGCATTAAGAGATATAGACACATATTGTCACAGAATTCACTAATACATAGCCATAGAACTTCGCACAAGTTCTCATAGAATGGAATCTTTGATTCTTCCACAGAGAAATTTATCATTTCACTGCTTAGAAAATTTCAAATATATTTTATAAGGTTGATGCATAGGTTAACCTTTTAAACTACATAAGATTTTTTATTTTACATTTTTAATATTTTCTAACAAAATGCAAATTATATATAGAATATACTTTTAATTCTCATCCTATTGTAACATACAATAATTTTAATGATACGCATACACATAAAAGTGACCAAACAAATATTTATTTGATACTTAGCCCATTACAATTTCTCTATATTTACGAAATTACAATATCAGCCCAATTACAATATCACATTGTAATGAAAACATTGTTAAATAGACACTCACAACTCTGCGTTTAGGTACTCACAACTCTACTTCTTTTTTCTTTTTTTTGAGGATATTGGTTGTTGTAAACTAAAAAGATTGAATGTTTGCCCTTGCCAAGTAAGATCAAAGACCAACTTGATGTGTCATATTCTTTAACAACCAAACCAATACATGGTCTAGTTCTCTTCCATCCTTTAACTGAGCTACAAGTTGGTGCTTTCCAGATGCCATGCCATTTTTAGGTTGGAACATAATATATTTATAGAAGAGTAATGTAGCACGTTGCATTTTAGACAAAGAGGTTTCATAGACTCAACTTGCATAAAGTATGGCAATCAACCTGCATAAAGTATTGCAATCATACGATATGAAAGTAAGAATGTGTTTAATCTGTGATTCACCAATTGATAATGTTGATACAGAACGTATGAAATGGATTAAACTATTTTTTTTGCTAAGGCAAGAGCGAAACCTTCTATTCAATCAGAAAAAGAAATATTGTACAAAAGGCTTAACACACAACTAGTCGTTGGATTAAACTGTTATTCATAAAGTATGTATTGTAATTATATGATATGAAACTAAGAATGTGTTTAAAGCATAGCTACCAAATACGTCTGTATCAGAGAAATAAATACGGAAATTTGGCAATTCGATTCAAACATCGAATAATTTGATGAAAATTCGATTCGGTTCATGGTAGCTTTGTTTGGATGACATAAAATTCACCATTTGTAATTTATTATAGTTTATTGCACGGATTTGTTAATTTGTGTCTAAGATAATAGTAAGTTCAGTGATCCCTAAGTACCGTTTATAGTTTATTGCAGGGATTTGTTAATTTGCATTTTTTAGAATAGTAAAGTAGTAATCCTTAAGCATAAAATAGATAACTGCCTTATGGCAGGTAGGAAATGGAAAGGCCACCGTATTGTAGGTAGGAAATGGAAATAAATTTTGAGTGGCGAAAATTTGTTATTTTTAATTTGAGTATTGTTTTAAAGAGTTTAAAAAGCTGAAATAGTAAAAAAAAAAAGCAAAATCTTGAAGAGTAAATTTTATAATAATTAATTGATTTTTTAAATATAATATATTTATATTTAGAGAAATCTTATAAACATATTTTTGAATGTTTGATTTTTAAATATGTATTAATTATAAAAGATTTTAGATAAAATTTGAAATTAAAGAAAAGTAGTTCTCAGTTTAGAATATTTAATTTTTAGATAAATATTAATCATAAAATATTTTTAAATAAGATTTGAAAGTAAGAGGGAAGTTTTGAATTTTGAGAAGAAGAGAGATCTTGGAGCTAAGATAAATGTGGTTATAATTTTGATAAGTAAACTCTATTTTTAAAATTGTTTATATTGATTAAAATTATTAAAAATTATTTAAATTTCAAAATGAATGGGAATAAATTGATAAGGCATTGCTGTTACAAGAAAAAAAGGATATATATATAAATGTTTAAGATATATACTTTCGAATTTTTTCCAAATTGAAATTTTTCCAGTCGAATTTTAACCGTATCGTATCGAATCCGAATTCGAATTCTAACTCGAACTTGGTAACTATGGTTTAAAGTATGTGTTGTAATTATATGATATGAAACTAAGAATGTGTTTAATCTCTGATTTACCAATTGATAATGATGTTGATACAGAAAATATGTCATTCCTCAGTTAATAAAGATGAAAAGAATATCAACCACGAAAAGGAAAGAAACAAACATCATGTATGTTAGCTGCTATTACTATTTACAAACCAAAACAGCAAAACCAAAACAACAAATTTACACCCATTATATTTTTTGTGATATATATTATGTTGATGATGAGAATATTAACCATGAAAAGGAAAAAGAAAAAACATAACGTACTTTACCTGCTATTACAAACAAAAACAGCATTGCACCCATTATAATTTTTGGTGACACATATTGCGTGGTTGCTCTCCCTGATATTATTTGATGCTCTGCAAACAAATACCAACAGTTTCGTTAGATACTCACTGAAGGAGAGCTCACTGTAATTACAATAACCAGGTGCTCAAAAACCTGGCTAAGGTGGGTACCCCTGACCATGTATTAGGGTTAATAAAAAGTAAACAAAACCAAAGTACTTTTTAAAATTACTCTAACAAGAAAAACCAGAGTATTATTTCATCTATTGATCATATTTAGACAACTAACAATGTAAACTATGAAACGGGAACTGATACTGTTACCCGTTTCGTAGAGATAACTAAAAAGTGACCTGATTTTGAAAATGGGTGATGCAGAATGCACATGTTTTTTCTAGAGCATAGTTTTTGGCACTTTAGTTTTTTTATGTACATCACGTTTTAGAATGGTAGTGATTTTCATGCTGATGTTAAAAAGTGAGCATTCAGCATCACACTCCTTTCTTAAAAGCCCTGTTTTTTGGCTTTAAATTTTTTAATGTATAAAATGTAAATAATTATTTAGTAAATTTGATAATTTTTGAAATGGTCGTTTTCTTCACATTTCCTTGTTTTTTATTATAATTTTAAAATTTTTTTTCGTGAGGTTTTTACTGTTTTGCATTTTTAAATTAGAAGGTCGATATTTAGACTTTTCGATATTCTACATATTTATACATCCTTAATTAATTTTTCAATCGACATGAAATAATTGTTTCTAAAAAACAATATTTTTTAACAATGGACATAAAAATAACCATTTTTAACATAAATATAACTAAAAAACTACACGTTTTGATAATTTTTTGTTAGAATTGACATGTCAAAATCAAAATTTTTATACGATAATTTTAACTAAAAATGGTTAAATAATAGTTTTTTCTATGAATTTCATGTCAAAAAAATAAAAAAAAATCATTTTTTTTTTCAAAAAATAATGATTAACTTAAAAATCAATGCAAAAATCACATATTACCAATATTGAACGCATAACAACCATAATTGAGTGTTTATTCTTCTCATAAAATGTCAAAGTCAAAACATTGCAAAGCTTGATTTACAAGCATAACTTAAATTTAATCAACAATGTCACGTAATCCAAACTCTTTGTCCTCTAGAGTTTCATCATTGTCCTCTTCCACAATATTTTCTGTTTCATTTTGCTCATTTTCCTCTTCTAATGGGTCTTTGATGTCTGCGAAACTCCCAATGTTGGGTGGTTGGGGTTCCTTTGCCTTTTTTGCCACACGTGATTCACTAAAGTCCCCTTTCTTCAACCCAATTTCTTGCATTGCATCTGGAAGAAATTGAAGAGCATTAATTCTTTGCTGAATGAAATTGCACTGTACTGGATCTTTTTCAATTGCAATGCAATTTCTTCCTTTTTGAAGGCAACATGCTAGTGTTGTACCTAATTTTCAAGCACAAAAGAAATAATGAACTAAATTAGTACAATGACATATTAATTAAAAAAATAACATATTGAAATTCAATTCCATATAATAAAACTTACCTGAGCCAGAAAATAAATCCAAAACCCAATCTCCTTCATTTGAACAAATGTCTATAAGATAGTTAATCAATAACTGTGGTTTTTGATAAATGTTAACTATCTCTCCTTTTGCTTCTTTGTCTTCATATGTTAGTTTTCTCACAACAACATCATAACTCAGTATTTGGCTATGACTCTTTCTGTCTACCCGATTAAAAATCATAGACATATGGCTATCATCTTTTGCCCAACTATCAATATGAATGAACTCACAATCATTTATAAATTGTTGATCTTCATGGTGAAGAAGATTTGGCTTTTCCCTGTAACACGAAATAGTAAAAGTTAAATTAACTTGTACATAAATAAATTTTTCAACATTAATCAAATATACATTTTAAACGTCTTACCATGTAAGCTGCATCCTTGAATTTGTTTTCCCCTTGAAGCTTGACAATATCATTGCCAATTGTGTGTCTGAATGAAATGTCACAAATCTCCATAATGGTGATGACGTGACTTCTACAAATCCCGCAACCACTTTACTAAAAGCTTGATAAGTATAAGGGTCACTATCATAGTCAATGTTTGGAATATTGAAACCATGGGGAATATCTGCAATGACTAGGGCATAATCCCTTTTAGGTATGAGTTTAGCAATGTCTTCACAGTCGCCTTGTATTACTTGATATTGAATAGTGTCTAGCCCATTCCAAATGAAATGATTAAGAGTTGGATCAAGTTGAATATCCTTAAGACGTTGCTTCCTCAGTCTTTCGATCTTTATCTTTTGGATAAAGGTTTTGAAACTATCTGGCACTCCATTATCATCCTTCCTCATATTTTATAAAATAAACAAATATATGTGTAAGTTATAAATTAAAAATAGTACACAGGTGAATAAAAATGAATGTATAAATCAAGATACCTTTTTAAATGCAAGATAAAAAGATTTTAATGTTGATGTAGAACTTGCATCTGGATAGTTGCGTACGACATCATCCCAACTATCTTCATTCAACAATCTAACCATTTGTTCTTGAATTTTCATGTAAATTTTGTGAGTGCATAGATAAAGTAACAAAAAGTTAATATAATGATATGTATAACAAATACTACCAAGAACAGCATGTTTTATTTAAAATATAATTATAATCTAGAAATAAATAAGAATATTTCAAGAAACTTACTTTTGAAATTCTTCAGACATTTCCTCCATTGATAATTCCCCTGACCTCACACGAGATAATATTGTTTTGACAATTTTCTCATCTTTCACTCCTTGCATCGCCCTCCAAGGTGTGATAGTCATATCGTCTGGAAGATGCTTCATTTCAGGAGCTAATTTACTGTTGCCACATATGAATGGCTTAGACTTTTTGACCTTCTGGTTTTTAATGGCAATGTCTTCCCACATGCCAAAAATCTCATCAATCAACCTCCAAACATCTCCAGTTCTAAATGCCAATTGGAAAATGTTATCAACATCTCTGAATAAATCACTATGTTTGTTGCCCTTTCCACCTTTTGAATTGGTTTTCTCTTCAATTTGATATCCTATTTCCATACAACATTCCTTTCGGAACTCTGCAGTAACTTTTGTCCTATCCCCACCACATTTTTCTTCAAATTCACTATGAATAAATCTAACCCTTTGGATGAAAGTCATAGACATCCTATATTCATTATCTGAATTATGATCCCATGCCACTAACTTTGCTTCTGTATCAGATAAACCAGCATAAATGATACATTTCATTGTTTCAAAATGTGGGTTATTAGGATATTCCTCCATCAATTGTCTTTGAGCTTCTACAGAATGGTTCCCCCCAAGCACATAATAATTGTATTCAAAACATTTTGACTTATCAAATGCTTCTTTGTTGGGAACTTGAAGTGGATCAACAAGAAGCACATAACTAACCACATGAGCATATGGATTGTACCTCATCAATGTCTTCAAGTTGTGAACATGCAGATGATGTGGCTTTCTAACTTGATATTGACATTGTCCTTCACTTGCTTTATAGGTTTGCCTGACATTAAGCTGAAATGTGCGACCACCATCAATTAAGTTTCTCTTTGTCAAATTCTCTCGAATGACATTTTGTTTTGTTTTGATAATTCCATCTTCTAAATCAGCTCCTGGTGTAATGATTTCTCTGCTTTCTTTTGAAGTTTCACTAGGTTCTTGACTGCTAGTAATGACTGCTTCAAAATCATCAACTCTACTTTTCTTGGTCATAACATTCCCACCAGAGTTATTCTTGGGCATTGTTACTTTTGGATTTTTATGGCTCTTCTCAGTTCCAATGTCATCATCAGTAATGACAACATATGTTTCATCGTCAATTTCAACTTCATCGTTCTCAAAAGTAACTTGTTTACCCTTGCTAGATTTATCCACCAGAGACCTTTTTTTTCTGATTCTTTGGATGTAGTTTTGTAGCATTATCAATTACTTCATTTTGCCTCTTTTCCATATTTTCTTATGACACTGAGTAAAAACTGCTGACAACTTTCATGATATCATTCTCAATGAAATGAATGCCTCCCAACCTAATTGAACAAATTTCAACGAAATTCTGCCAAACAAAATATCATATGTCAATAAAAAACAAAGTTAAAAAATATAGTGAGACACTTTAAAAAACGCAAAATACAAATATAAATAATAATACTTACGATGTTATCTGTCATCTCATTTACGATTTGACTACACAACTTTGTAGATACCTCGCTCGTATCATACAATGAATATGATAGTTGGTATTTAACCCTTTCATGTGACTTGGGAGCTTTTGTAAGTACGTAAACAACTTCAGTGTTCGTTACCGAACACATATCTACGACTCTTCCCATCACCTCAAAAATTCCACTATCATTCGGTATATCGATATATAGATATATATTCACATTTGTGCTTTCTCTTTCTTTCACATACCACATTCTTGATGGAAATTTCACCTCTTTCGAATTCTTCCAGTCTGAAATTATCTTCTTATCACTTGAGGCACTTGATAGATTTGTAGTCATGAGCTGAGGTGGAGTTCGTTCACCAATGTTTCTTTTAGATGCACCTTTATGAGTCTTTGGTCCAGAAAGATTCACTGAAATTCTCTTTGATGCCATTTTCCTGAAAAATAGAAACACATAAATCAGTAAATAATAAAAACATATTGACTTAAAGTAACAACGCAAACTTATCACAAATTTTAATCAACAATCGCCCCCCGCCCGGCAACCTCACCCAACCGCCCGCCTCACCCAAACCCCCCTCCGCCCGGGCTCCCTACCTCTTCCCACACTCGCCCACCCCGCACCACCTCACCCGCCCACTCCAAACCTCCTGGCGCCCTCACCCCTTCGGGTGCCCTCGCCCGCCCGTCCGCCAAACGCCCTCACCCAACCACCCGCCTCAACCGAACCCCCCTCCGCCCGGGCTCCCTACCTCTCCCCCAACCCACCCACCCCGCACCCCATCATGCACCCCTCACCCAACTACTCAACCCCTCCCGGCGCCCTCGCCCGCCCCCCGCCCGGCGCCCTCACCCACCCGCCTGCCTCACCCGAACCCCCCTCCGCCCAGGCTCCCTACCGCACCCCCTCACCCCGCAACCCTTCACCCGCACACCCCGCACCCCCTCACCCGCCGGCCCCTGCCTGCCGGGCGCCCCGCCCTGCATGCCGGGCGAGGGCGCGGGCGGCCCGGGTGACGCCTGCACGAGGGCGCCCAACCTCATGCAGGCGCCACCCGGTCCGCCCGCGCCCTCGCCCGACAGGCAGGGTCGCCCTGCTTGCCGGGTGAGGGCGCGGGCGGCCCGGGTGGCGCCTGCACGAGGGCGCCCTCCCTCGTGCAGGCGCCACCTGGGCCGCCCGCGCCCTCGCCCGGCAGGCAGGGTGACCCTGCCTGCCGGGCGAGGGCGCGGGCGGCACGGGTGGCGCCTGCACGAGGGCGCCCCCCCTCGTGCAGGCGCCACCCGGGCCGCCCGCGCCCTCGCTCGACAGGCTGGGCGATTACGGGAATCGCCCTGCCTGCCGGGCGAGGGCGCGGGCGGCCCGGGTGGCGCCGGCACGAGGGTTGGGCGCCCTCGTGCAGGCGCCACCCGGGCCGCCCGCGCCCTCTCCCGGCAGGCAGAATCGGCCTGCCGGGCGAGGGCGCAGGCGGCCCGGGTGGCGCCTACACAAGGGCGCCCAACCTCGTGCAGGCGCCACCCGGGCCGCCCGCGCCCTCGCCCGGCAGGCAGGGCAACCTTGCCTGCCGGGCGAGGGCGCGGGCGGCCCGGGTGGCGCCTGCACGAGGGGCGGGCGGGTGAGGCCGAGGGCGGGTGAAGCGGGCGGGCGGAGGGCGGGTGAGGCCGATGGCAGAGGGTGGGTGAGGCGGGCGGGCGTCGGGCGGGTGGGCAGGTGAGGGCGCCCGTGGGTGGGTCGTGCGGGCGGTTGAGGGCGCCCGGGTGTGGGTCTGGCAGGCGGGTGGGGGCGCCCGCGGGTGGGTGGGGCGGGCGGGCGGGCGGGTGAGGGCGCCCGCGGGTGGGGCGGGCGGGTGTGGCGGGCGGGTGGGTGAGGGCGTCCGCGGGTGGGGCGGGCAGGTGTGGCGGGCGGGCGGGTGAGGGCGCCCGTGGGCGGGTGGGCCGAACGGGTGGGCGGGTAAGGGCGCCCATGGGCGGGTGGGCCGAACGGGCGGGCGCGTCGGGGCGGGCGGGGGCGGGTGGGTCAGGGCGTTTGGGGAGGGCGTTTGGGGAGGGCGTTTGGGGGGGCTGTCAGGGCGCCCGGAGGGGCCAGGCAGGCGGGTGAGGGGGGGCGCTGTTAAGGTGCCTGGAGGGGCCGGCGGGCGGGCGGGCGAGGGGGGGTGTGGAGCACCCACTGGTGTTAAGAAAATGAGGTTGACCGGGCCCACCATGCTCACGATTTTTCATGAAACTAATTTAATATGAAAGTTTTCCAGAAAAAAATTTAACTTACCTTTTAATTACGAGAATTCTTCGTTGATTATGTTGTTGATAGCGATTTAGCTGCTCCACAAATTCACGACCTATTTCAACGATTTAGCTGCTCCAAAAATTCACGACCTCTTTCAACGATTTTCAAAAAACCTGGATGTGATGTTAGTAGTAGTGATAATGAAATTTTAATATGTAAGTGAAGTTACAGGGATGTTTTACTGTACAATTAATATGGGATAATTTGTTTTACAATATTATAAAGTGAATATTATTGATTTGTTTTACAACAGGTTGAATGTGGGATAATTTGTTTTAAAATATTTTAAAGTGAATATTGTAGTATTGGAAAGCGAATATTATATGGTTTAACTATTATAATAATTGTAGAAGTTGTAGTGTACAATTTTAATTATGATTTCATAAAAAAATTTAGTTTACATTTTCCAATAAATTGTAGAACAAAGTAATAAAGGTAAATAAATTTAACAGATCTTTTGGAGGGCAATATTTTCGCGAAACTTTTTGGAGGGAAATATTTTCGCGAATTTTTTTGGAGGGAAAATTCCATTCTTTAAGCTATATAATATCTTTAGGAGACTCTCCATTTGTATCATTCAACATCTTCTATTTGAAAGGGATGGATTGTTCTGATAGTGAAGTTTCGATTTATACACCATCAACCTCTGCATCGCGTAACAACTCTATTCATATTGATGAACATAGCGGGAATTCTTCCACTATGAATAGAAAGTCACTTCTTCCACTTAGTCCTGATTCTAAGGACTATGAGAGTAGCACTGATGAAAGAGGGGATGGAGAATTTCATATAAATAGAGAGTCACATATTCCACTTAGTCCTACTTCTAAGGACTATGAAAGCCGTAGTGATGAAGAGCATGATGGTGAACTTCAAAAGAAGAGAGTGTCACGATGTCCACTTAGTCCTAATTATGAGGACTATGAGAGCAGCAGTTTTGAAGAGCATGATGGTGAAGTTCAAAAGAATGGAGGGTCACGGTGTCCACTTAGTCCTAATTCCGAGGACTATGAGAGCAGCAGTTTTGAAGAGCATAATGGTGAAGTTCAAAAGAAGGGAGTGTCATGGTGTCCACTTAGTCCTAATTCTGAGGACTATGAGAGCAGCAGTTTTGAAGAGCATAATGGTGAAGTTCAAAAGAAGGGAGTGTCACGGTGTCCACTTAGTCCTAATTCTGAGGACTATGAGAGCAGCAGTTTTGAAAAGCATAATGGTGAAGTTCAAAAGAAGGGAGTGTCACGGTGTCCACTTAGTCCTAATTCTGAGGACTATGAGAGCAGCAGTTTTGAAGCGCATGATGGCAAATTTCAAAAGAATGGAGTGACACGGTGTCCACTTAGTCCTAATTCTGAAGACTATGAGAGCAGCAGTGATGAAAAGCATGATGTTGATTTTCAAAAGTATGGAGTGTCAAAGTGTCCACTTAGTCCTAATTCTAAGGACTATGAGAGCAGTAGTGATGAAAAGCATGATGTTGATTTTCAAAAGCATGGAGTGTCACGGTGTCCAGTTAGTCCAAATTCTAAGGACTATGAGAGCAGCAGTGATGAAGAGTGGGATGATGAAATTCAAAATATTGGAGTACCACAGTGTCCACTTAGTCCTAATTCTGCGGAATATGAGAGCAATAGTTATGAAGAGCGTGATGATGAATTTCAAAATAATAGAGTGTCACTGTGTCCTCTTAGTCCTAATTCTGCGGACTATGAGAGCAGCAGTGATGAAGGACATGATGATGCACTTAGTCCTAATTCTAATGAGTATAAAGGTAGCAGTGACAAAGGACGGGATGTAGCATCTTCAATAAGTAAGTCACATTTTCAACGTAGTCCTAATTCTATGGACTATGAGAGTAGCACTGGCAATGCATATGAGGAAGAATATCCATTAAACATCGAGTCAGATTTTCCATTCAGTCTGAATTCTAAGGACTACGACAGTAGCACTGAAGAAGCAGAAGATGAAGAATATCCCCCAAGTCAATATTTGAAAAGCAAGGATGATCATAGTGTGGATAACATTCCTCTTAGTGATGATGAAAATCCTTATACAAATGATGATCAAATGATGGAGATGTTTCCAAGAAACATTGTATCAAGGAGTAGGAGCAGGCCTTTTCGTATCAATGCAAGTTGTTCTAGTTATACAAGGGGTAGAGCAGAATATCTGACGAGAAGAAGTTCTATCAGTGCTCTCATTTCAAGTGAATGTTGCCAAAAAGATTGCTTGAAACATATGGATTTCAAATTTGCATTAGAAAGCAGGAAGAGATATTTGTCAATGAATAAAAGCATGCAAAATTCATATTTAGTTGGGTGCATGCAATCTACATTGTCAGGTTATGATTATCATATTGGGACTTTTTTAATCTGTAGAAAAGGTTTCAAAATGTTTCATTCGATTGGGAATTTTCGTCTCTCGAGAATTCAAGAAAATTTGGAAAAGGATCCCACATTTTATTCAGAAGTACGTCATAAAAAACACTTTGGTCCATTATCAAATATTGCAATGTCATGGATGAAAGATTTCTTTTCAAAGCATGGAGAGTGTATGCCAAATGGAGAGACAATACATATTCCTGAATAATTTTTCAAGACGAGAAATCTACAACTTATACAAAGAATATGCAGAAGGTGCTGAGGGACATGGCCAGTTTATTACATATCAATATTTTGTGAAGGTATGGAAGAAAGAATTCAACAATGTCCGTATTCCTAAGAAGACAAGGATGGGGATTTGCAGTACATGTGCTTCTCTTAAATAAAAAAGGGACAAAAGTGAAGGCTCAGAAAGAGGTAAGCGTTTATAACTTTAACTTTTAAAATTGTATAGTCATCAACTATGAAAACATATTTCTTAATGAATCTCTTTTATGTTGTGTAGATTTAATTGTCAAACAACTTCTGGAGCATCGCGAACAACAAACAAACGAAAGGAAGAAGTTGTACAAGCATCGAAAAAAGTGCTATGATAATCCGAATAAATATTTGGGTTTGATAATTGATGGTATGGACCAGAAGAAAACACTTTTACCACATTTTGTTCACACACCCAAAAATTTACAGGAGGAAAACTTTATTCAATTTCACTTGGTCGGTTGTATGGTCTTCAATGGGAAAATGTTGCCAAGGGTGTACTTCACAGCTCCAAATATTCACAATGATGCAAATCTGACCATAACTATAATTCATGATGTGATTTCTCATTGGTCTGGTAATCTTCCTGAAGTTTTGTATCTACAATTGGACAACACTTGCCGTGAAAACAAAAATCAGGTTGTTTTTGGATATCTAAACATGCTTGTTGAATTGGGAATTTTTCAGAAGGTAAAGGTTGGTTTCCTTCTTGTTGGGCACACTCATGACCATATTGATCAGATGTTCAACCGTTTTTCAGTCACATTGAGGAGGAAGGAAGTTGGTAGCTTGCCATCACTAATTGAATGTATTAAGAAATCATACATGCGAGAGCCTACTTTTGATGTGTTGGAAGAAACTATTGACATGCGAAGGTTTATTCTGGGATCATATGGTGAGGGGAGATGCATTGAACAACTTAATGACATTAGCTTCCAACATCAATTTCGTATCAAAAAAATTGATGGGAACACACTAATATGGGGCAAGAAGTATTCAACTACTACAGAATGGGCACCGTCATCAGGATTGAAATTTTTGAAGTTCATTCCAGATCATCCAATATTTGCATCAAAAATATTGTTATTACAATCAGTTGGTGAATTTCAGAATGCACGTAGACAGAACAGGGCTATAAATTATTCCGATTGCCTGGAAGAAATTAAAAAATGTATTAGATATACATATGAGTACTTTGACATTGCTGATTCTGTTTGGTGGGAGTCGTTTTTCAATAATCAAAGTGATATCATTTCGACAACAATAAATGAAGATATACCTTTGAAAAATCCATTTATTTGGCCACATAATGTGTCGAATGAACATGAGGAAGTAAACATTGTTGAACATCAACAATCTCAAGGTATTATTAATTCTTCACAGGCAGAGGAAAGAGAGATGTATATTGGTTCCAGAAGATCTCGTGCACAATGTGAAGCCATGGAAGACATTTATAGGGGTTCAGTACAGGATATTAAGGAGGGTTGCATGATTGCAGTGCTAGCAGATGGAGATCCCAATGGCTATCCATTTTAGGTTGCTAAAGTTATAAAGGTCTTTACAGAAAATGAGGATGTTACAAATGTTGAAGTACATTGGTATGCCACAAATACACACCCATTCAATGGTGTGTATAAGCCAGAGATGGTAGTTGACAAAAAAAATGGCGGAAAAAGAAAAAGAAAGGGTACAAATGTAAATCGCCGCCGCACAGACATATTAAAATTGGAGGATGTAGACATACTTGTTTATGACTTCAATTTAACAAAGAGAGGAACTCTTCGCTTCAAGACGATAGAGATTCTAAAAAGGTTGTTACCAGAAGGAATAGTGTTGACATGGGAGTCACCTGAAACCAGTCGTAGATCTAGAAGAATTTTGAGACCTGAAATGTTGGGCATGCATGTGGACTCAGATGGGGCACTAGTTGATGAAAGAGAAGAATATGGAACATCGTCGTCAGCATCCAGTCACTCATCTGAAGATGTGAATTCTGATGGTGTGCCAGAAAACATGAGTGATTTTGAATAGTTGTTTAAGACAGTTTATATAACTGATGTATGCATCGTATCTTCAAATAAAATTAATGTTTTCCATATGGTGTTAAATGAGAAGTTATGAGGCATTTTTATGTTGTTGGATTATATGTCTTAGTTATGATAAATTTTATTGTTTAAAATATCTACAATGCAATATTAAATTAGAGATATAAAATATGTTTTATTCAATATACAAATAATGACTTTTGAATGCATTTAGTGATGTAATTTGTTCATAATGTCATGTTTTTTTATTATTTTATAGTTGAAAAAATTTCAATTTTTTTTGTATCTAGCATGTTATGGTTGAAAACATGTTAAATTTATACTTAGGAAAGAAAAATGATATTCTACCAAAAACATTAGTGTGTTTTTTCCCGCATAAACAACTTTGTTTGACACATAGAAATTTGGTTTTATTAGCATTTTTTTTAAATACTGAAAATTGACCCTAAAAAATAAATCATTGTTCCAGTGTCATCAGTTTCATTTTGAAGTTATATTTTGCACGAAAATTTCATAGTAAATTTTGTAGTCACTGCCAATTTTAAAACATGTTCAAAATTGACGCCTAAAAAATAAAAACATCGTTCCAGTATACACACTTTTCGTTTTGAGCACTGTTTTTGATGTTTTTTTGGGGTTTTTTGGCCAGAGTTCCCGTTTTGAGTTTATAGTTCCCGTTTCATAGTTTACATTGTTAACTATTATAAATAAACTGAGCATAAATTGATCTTACTTTTTTCCTAATGTGCCTCAGAGGGATCCATCATAAAACCACTGCAAATAACATAATATAAATTGAGCTTAACCTTTTATCTAATGTGACTCAGAGGGATCCATATTATATGAGATAGAGTGGATATGGTAACTTTGCATCTATTGAGTACCAAGAGTGCGAGAGGGATAGTAAAAAAATGAAAATCAAGTATAAATTTTTAGAGATATAGATACGCTATTTTATTTTTCTGGTTAAGTTAAGGAAGAATCTATCTTAAATGAATCAGGAATAAAAAAAAGATATGCTATTTTATTTTTCCACCTTATCATATTTAATATAATGTACTTAAACGAATCCATTTTAAATTTTAATATAATGTACTTAAACGAATCCATTTTAAATGATGTGCAGTAACTTTGAATCAATTGAGCCGAAGAGTGTGAGAGGGATAGAGAAACAAAAAACAAAAAAAGGGGCGCAAACTTTTTGTTGTTTTAAAAATCAGGAATTAAGACAGACATGTTATTTTATTTTTCCACTTTTATCCTATTTATAAATGGTTTGCTTATAGTAGAGGCTAGTCCAAAAAGATTGAGGTTTGTTTATCTTATTTATAGTATTTAAGTATTTTAAATAAAATAATATAATCTAAATATAATATTAAATTTATTTATTTTAAATTATATAAATTTAGAATTTATTGAAAATTGAGAGGGATAGATTTTTTTATATATATTTTTAATTGTTTAGAGATTTGGGATTAAGATGAATCCATTCTCATTTCTTTTTTTCATTTTTAATATATTTCTAAATAATTTGCAAATAATATATAAAAATAAGAAAAAAAATTGACCTTTACAACTTATATATCCTGCTTGATACTTGATATTTCTAAATTAAAATGAATCTATGCTACTTAAAATAAAATAAGTAATGTAGTTTCTAAATGTTTTCTAGAGCAACAAAGTAACAATTTACTTTTTTCTCTCTCTATGAACATGTGATCTGAAATCTACATTTTCATCTCGCTAATATCTTCCTGCGAAGTTACAATGGGAACACTATTTCACATGCTTGGAAACTGAAGCGTAATTTGAACACTATATCATCACAGGCCTATAATGAAGGATCCTTCATAGCTTGTAAAAGTTAGTGATCCAAGTGACAGCGAATAGCAGATTGGATAGAAGTGAAAACTGATAGCTGGTGAGGTAGGAAATGGCACCAGAGATAAGACCAATCCAATATTTTCCCATGACATGGATTCTTAAAATGTTGAGTGGCCATTTTTGTATGAGCCACTCTTCAGTGAGTTGGAGGGAAGATGTTCTCCCTAGGGACTACACAAAATGTCATAATAATGGAGTTTGAGTATTTGCAATGTTGCAGTTGAAGTATGCAGTGTTGCAAAAAGTTAAAATTTGAAGCCAGATTTGTGGAATTTCACAGGTCATAGGTTTCTGCAAAGAAAGGCTTAGAAATTTCACAATGGTAGATCAAGCTTAGAAAGGCTTAGAAATTTCACAATAGAATGTTTGCGGAACCCATAATGGAAGTCTTCAGCGTCCCTAGAACAAAATGGTTTTGTTTAGTAGAATTGAATGTGTGCAGGTGCCACCACCAACAAAGCTTGCAGATTGTGGTTATCTCTGCAATAGTGTTGTTGCATTTGTGCATGCCAACCTAGATGATTTTTCCTCGACAGAGAGATTGCTCTCTCCCACGGGCAATAAGTAGAACTCCAACAACATTATTTTGGAGGTGGGGCAGGGGACTGACAGGAAAATAATAGACATTTTTTGCGAAACCGTAAGTATATTGAATCCAACAAAATTTGTGTTAGTATGCAAATAAATAATAATGATAATTGTATAATTGTAGGAAGATTTGATGCATTTACTTTTTCAGCTGGGGAGTGCAGGGCTAAAGCTCTAGAACCAACATTTTATTTCACTGTGGCCAGGGAGGTCCACACTATTTTCTTACAATGTTTCCATCACCACGGTGTGGCACTTACATTCACTCCGGTCTGTCCTAACAACCCAAGGCACTCTTGAAACACCATTCTTGCAAATATCCAGCAAAGATGCACTATATTCATCATGCAACAGAGGTGTGGACTCTGGAGGGAACCTCTTAAGCCATTATTGCTAAAGCTATGCCCCAAACTGGCTTCTTCCATAAACAGTAATAGATTGTGCTGGTTTTGGTCAAACCCAATCTTTCACTTGCTCGGATCTGGAATTTGAATCTGGAAAATTGTGAATTATCCTGCTTTAACAATACGACATTGATAAACTTCATAAGCCCTTCCTATCTATTAGATATTAAGCTAACAGTATACTTTTCACTACAAAATCTCAAACAATTTCAGGTATGATTGCTGAAACAGCAAATTGAAATTGCAATGGCAGTTTAAGGTTCCATTGAGAACTGTAAAAGATAAAATGGGTCTTGTTTGTCTGAAACAGATCATGGGTACAAAAACTCAAATACAGAGTTTTAATTGCCAGGTTGAAGCATAATTATTCAGCCAAATGTTTGATAAAAATAAAATGCCTGAAACTACTCCCATTGCTTATCAACCATGAGAATTCATGTTTTAGAAATCAATTCTTCAAAAAAAAAAATCAAAATGTCGAGAGTGGGCAAGATTACTGCATTCATTGGGGTAACATATGCATCTTAGCGCGATCCCGCAGTCCCCATCAGGGCTCTGGCATTCATCATAGAGTCTGAGGTCCAATCCACGATCTGGAAAAGAGAAGGATAGCCAAATTCCATATGACCCAACAGCGTCATTGTCCTCTTTCCTATACACACTCGTATAATGCGAACATTGCAAATCCTTCAAGCTCCGTTTCCCCAGCCTCTGGAAATCCGTGGCGCAGCAAACCGGCGAGGACGAGGAGCTTCGAACCTGCTCCCAAAGCCCATCAAATGCAGGGCAACTCCTGTACAGAGCCTGGCAATCCACAGAAGTATTCTTACACAGCTCAGAATACTTCTGAGAGCAATTGAGAAGAAGAATGGTGTTGTGGGCTGTAGGCGGAAGGAGGGAATCTGGCGAGAAAGATCGATGATCTGAGATGGGATTGAGAGTAGAGCAAGTAGACATGGCGGGATCTGAGATTGCCATGGTTTTAGCTTTGTAGTTTATTTCCTTCCATAAACTCCACGAACTCTCTGGCACGACGCACAAATGTCAGGTGGAAAGTGAAACGTTTTTTAAGGTTTTTTAATGTTTTAAAACATTTTTTATTAAATCAGACGACTGATTTTTGTTCAATCGTCTAACAAAAGATCTAACGGCTACGATTAGGACAGAAAGGCATTTGGGGGAGTTCATTTCAGAGGGAATGCCTTACGGCGTAAATATTTCAGAGCTACACCATATTTTCATACATAATATATATTAATAATTCGATTATTTTATATGGAGTGATTAAAAGGTTGAAAATGACGATCCAGTTGTTATTTTTTAACCTGGGAGATTAACATGTCTAAGTATACTTTGATATTTAAAACCTCTGTTTATTAGCAATATAGCACAAGCGTTGAAAGCTGCTCTTCCCCCATTTATATAGATAAGCCAATGCAGCCATAATTCTGGCCCAACGATCCCAATATCGTCCACCTTTGCATTTAGTGAGAGGGAAAATAGGTCTGTCATTAATTGAGATTGCGCCTCCTTCATGGCGGAGCCAAATCCAAATCCAACAGCCAGAGATGATGAACAGCAAGTATTGTTTAACGCCACCCGCCATAAGCATGAGCTCTTGCTTTTTGAGGGTCTTCCGGTGTACACATGCAGCGGCTGCAAATAATACGGAGCCAACAGTGGTTACAAGTGTAAGATTTCTTCTGGTTCTAAGTGTAAGAATTTCACTCTGCACGAGAACTACGCCGCTCTCCCAGATGCCCTCCAACACCAGTTTCGCAGCGACGTGATCATAAAGTTTCGTTCCAAGACGTTTCTGAGGCACCACTGCAGTGCTTGCTGCGAGGTGATGAAAGGTTTTGTGTTCGAAACTGAAAGGCATAACACAAGGCTCCATCCCTTGTGTATGGCGCTTCCTAAAATACTCGACTACGGTGGGCACACAAATCACAAACTCAAAATTCTGACGGGTGATTTAAAGGGAAAAGCGTACACTTGCAGTGCCTGCCACGGTTACATGCATTGCGGTGGTTGGAGATATCGGTGCGAGGATGTGGCGTGTAAGGTTTACGTGGATCCGAGTTGTGCTAAAAATGACATTTTTGGACTCTCAGAGCATGGTATTCATCGAGTTGCATCCGTGGGTCCCAACACATCTGGCGATAAAGGAGCTGTTTTGGTTCAGTCAATGGCACTTTGTTTTCACTTTGTAGGAGCTCGATATTGCCTCTGATGGATCATCCTGAAATTGCAATCTATGATCCAAACCAGTCTGGACTTGGTTCAGTAGAGCGAACTTGTAGACATGCCACGAGTCACTATTTCGTCTTTTCATACAAGAAACTACAATGACGAAATTTCAATCCAATGCTTCAGGTCACCTGTTTGGAATGTAATTCAAGAGTCTACTGCAAAAAGCTTTGAAATTCGGACACGAGATTCAACGCAATGTCTTCTCAAATGGTTTTTTTTTTAGCTTCTGAAACGTCGCAGAAAAAAAGTTATAGAGAAAATGTCACGATGACCTGTTTGGAGCAGCGAAACCCTAGAATCCAAATCTCTGATACCAAATGTTATGAAACCAGCTCAAGAAAAGGTAGAAAAGATAGATCAACGCCTTAGAATTCAGCCTCTTCGACGTGGAAACCTCCTTTACATTACATAAATGAAAAATTCTTGGATGATTCAAATGAAAAAACCTCATTTCTATATATAGGAGTCTAAGGAGTCACAATATAACCCAACCGACCTAACAATAATAATATAAAGCCACAGGAATAACAGTAGAGGGATTCTATGGGGCACAATAATAACAATATGGGGGCAATAGGGGCACAACAATATTAATAAGGGGTATAACTACAATAGTAATGGGGTAATCACTAGTATTATAGGGAACCAACATTATGCCTCCGGGCTGTTAACTTATGAAATTGTAATTATGTCGGCTTTGTGGTTAACTTATGAACTCGTAGTTATATTCGACACTGTTATGGATGACCTCTATTTCATTGTTTGACCCGTAGATGCTTGTTTCTTTCTTTGTTGGTAATTATACTCTACTCTTCTGCAAACCCTCTATGATGATTTATGGAACTCGACCATATTTTCTTCTTGCCTTTGTGATAATTTCTCGCTCTCTATCACTGTTATGAAATGGGTAGATGAACTTAATTAATTAAGTTTGGAGGAAAAAAAGAAATAACATTAGGCTGCAATATATGGACTCACATTTTCTTGCTTCTCAAAATGATTGCGTGCTTCTTTTTATTCAATACTATGATGGATGATTACAGTGGCTTTTTCCATCCTTCTTAAAGATTATTGTACAGTTATTTAAACTGTCAGTAGTTACATTTTAGTTATTCATTGATAACTGTTCATATTTTTCTGTATTCTAAAATTAATTTGAAACAATAAATTAAAAATAAAAAGAACAGTAAATAAAAATAAACAATGGGTTGGGACAACCTTAAACTTAGCGTAAAGTCCTAAATGTTATTAACTAGAAATTTAAATGGAACTTAAAAAAAACTAATTGAAACTCCTTCCCATCTGCAAAGAAAAATACTCCAGCCATGACCTCCCTTAGCTGTATGCTCCTGCATCATATAGACTTTCGCAATCTCAATAAAGCTTTCCAAAAGGACAATTTTCTATTGCCTCCTATGGAATAGATATTGCAATTAGTTGCAAGCTCAGAACTAATGTCCTTTCTAGATGGTTTCTCAGGTTACAATCAAATCTTAGTCCATCCAGATGATCAACTGAAAACTACATTCAAAACAAAATGGGGCATTTACGCCTATCAAAACATGCTGTTCAGACTAATTAATACTGGTGCTACTTTCCAAAGAGCCATGGACATTGCCTTCAAGGGTTTAGTAAACAGGTCAATGGTAATCTACTTAGATGATATAACTATATATTCCAAAAAACGTAGTAATCATCTGAGAGATCTAAAACAAATCTTTGAACATTGTCAAATGTATGGGATTTCCCTTAACCCCAAGAAGTCTTTTTTCACTTTAAGTGAAGGAAAACTCCTTCGATTTATTGTGTCCAAAATAGGGATTCATATTAACCCTGATAGGATTAAAGAAATTTCTAAAATACCTTTTCCCCATAACAAAAAATCGATGCAATCCTTCCTTGGTCAAATTTTTTTTGTCAAATGATTTGTCCCTGACTTCTCAAGAATTGTATTACCCCTTCAAGCCATGATAAAGAAAAATTCTTTGTTTACATGGGGTCAGTTGGAACATAAATCTTTTAACTTGATAAAACAAGCAATCATAAACACTCTCTCCTTAGCAATGCTGAATTTTTCCAATCATTTCACTTTGTACACTTTTGCTTCCAAGAAATCATACGCAGCCATATTGACCCAAGCAAATCTAGACAAAGTCGAAGCCCCGATTTCTTTCTTTAGCTCAAATTTACAGGGAGCTGAATTGAATTACTGAGACGTTGAAAAACAAGCTTATGCTATTTTCAAATCAATAAAGCACTTCAGACCTTTTCTTCTCAAAACCCACACCAAGGTGATAGTACCATTCCCAGCAGTAAGAAATCTTCTAGTACAAAAGGATGTGGGTGAAAAAAGAGCAAATTGGGTTACTGCTCTACAAGAATATGACATTGAAATCAAACCAGCAAACATTGTGAAAGGTCAAAGTTTTTGCAGGATGTTGGTAGGAGCATCGAATATGTCAGAATCATAGCATTCAGGTGACAAGGTACAAATCTGTGAGGTAAGCCTTACTGACACTAAATCAACATATGTTGATATAATATTCTATTTAAAAAATGGATATTCACCTCCACATTTGAATTACACAAAGAAAAGAGCCTTGAGGTTGAAAGCTAAATAGTATCAAATTATCAACAATGTTTTGTTTAGAATGAGTTATGATTCTGTTTTGCTTAGATGTCTCGAGAAATATGAAGCAGAGAAAGTATTGTAGGAACTTCACGATGGACCGGATGGTAGACACTTTGCAGGAGATATTACAACACATAAAATTATACGTGCAGGCTATTACTGGCCAACCCTATTCAAAGATTCACACAGTTATGTAAGGAAATGTAAGATATATCAAACAGCTGCTGGAAGAGAGAAGAAACTAGCCTTACCCTTACAACCAGTCCACATTGATCAGCCATTTGAACGGTGGGGATTGGACATAATAGGTGAGATCATTCCTCACTCTTCTAAGCAGCATAAATATATCCTTACAACCATTAATTACTTCACCAAATGGGTTGAAGCAATTCCACTCAAGGTAGCCAACTCTAAGAACATTATTTAATTTATAGATCAATCTATCATCAGTAGGTTTGGTTTACCTTCTGCCTTAATGTTCGATAATGCATCTTACTTTTCAGGCAATGCTATGATAGAGTTTGCTCTTAAAATAGGCTTTAAACTTAAATATTCTGCTAATTATTATCCACAAGGAAATGGGTTAACTGAATCCACAAATAAGAACCTTATCAGGATTATTAAATGAATTGTTGATCAAAGTCAAAAGAACTGGCATAAATCTTTAGTGTTTGCTCTATGGGCAGATCAAATAACTCAGAAAACCTCCATCGACACTTCTCCTTTTAATCTGGTTTATGGGAAAGAAGTTATCTTACCAATAAACACAACTATTCCCTCGTTTTCCTTAGTTCAATTCATCGAAGAAACTCCTTCCTCGTCTATGCAACTTAGACAATTACAAATCCTTAAACTTGAAGAGAAATGAGAAAAAGCTAGAATTACCCATGCACATTATCAACAGTTAGTCAAAGCATCCTTTGATTCAAATTCTCTATCTTCAAAATATTTCCAACTCGGAGACTTAGTGTTAAAATGGGATAAAGCCCACAAAGAGAAAGACAAGCATACTAAGTTCCAATGAATGTGGCTTGGCCCATTCTAGATTGTCGAGCTAATAGGCCCATCAAATTTTCTGTTACAAGATTTAGCAGGTAAGAAAGAACCTATACTTGTTAATGGGCAGGTCCTAAAGAAATATTTTCCATAGAAGATGATATCTTCTGATCACTATATAGTATACTCTTTAGTTAATTTTCTTTTGAAATAATAATACAAGTTGAAAACATTTACGTTTGGCTTTACTGAAGGATAGTTTCTCTTTTTAATTTTCCTTTTCACTTGTATAAGTAGAAATGGTTATGAAAATTAATCTTCATTCATGAAATAAATAGTTGAGTGCTACAGCTCCAAAACTGCCCATTTTTCTATTAAATTATCTGATCTTTGATAAAACTTAGCTTCGGAAAGAAATTTTCTTTACATCAGTCAGGAAAAGTATCAATAACAAAGAAAAGTTTCTTTGCGGAAAAGCATCTTTAAATTCTACAATTTTCGTCCATAAACTCTTAAGGAGGCAATGGTTCCCCCCACTTAAGTAGCTTTCAATTTTAGAGTGATTCTAAAATATACTTTAAACTTAAAAGATAGGAGGTCACATCAAGGGTTGGCTTACCATGATTATAATATTATAACTAACTAACATTACCAATACTGAATATCAAAACATGGTAATGGCTTGAGATTAATTAATCAAAAGACAAGGGGTCTCATCAAGAGCTAGCTTGTTTAGTTCAGTTACAAATCAAGTGAATGGCATTGTCAATTTTGGCCACCAAACCAAGACATTGTCCTTTAAGAAATAAAAGAAGAATGAATTACTTCAAAAAATAAGAAAAGCATCAAGTATACTGAAGTATTTATCTTTAAATTTTCATTATTACTTAAGTGGGATACTGAATCATTGTTGGGTAACAGGTAACCCTGTCGAGGCTATGAATGCCTGCTGGCAGTAGAGGCTCTACCTATGACAAATGAGTATACCAAAACTAGTCTAACGAGATTCTTTTGCTTTTATCTTTATAACCAAGTAATGACTGATGTAGGTAAAATGACTATCTATGAGAAAAGGGAAATCAAAAGAAAGATAGTTAGATAAGATGTTGTTTATTGATAAATGAGCAGTACTACTTACCTTGTATTCCATGCAATTTAATTTTATTTTCAAAACTGTCTTTATTTTAGAAGTTTTAGAAATTTCAAAAAACTCTCAGAGATAACTGGTTCTTCCAAGTGAATCGCCAATTGTTGTGCTTGTCAACAACACCCCCCCCCGTTTATTAACATTAGTAGTAAAATATTACTTTAATAAATGGGGACCCTTTCAAAAAATGTATATACCCAAAAAATCAATTCTAGTATGTAGGTATTTCTCTTATTTTTCGAATAAATCAAGATATCAAAAAAAACCTATAAAACCATTAAAATGCTACATTTTCTTATTTAGCATGAAATGCATCACAAACGATACCTTTCTAACCCACCACAATCTATGATGAAACAATAAAAAAAGAAATCTATATTGAAAAACAATCATAATGTTAGAAAGTCCTTAAAGCTTCTTTAAAAAAGCTAAAGTCTCACATCGCAAATTATAAAAGACTTCTCTTAAGAGGTTACCCCAAAGTATTGCGATCTGCGAGCTTGCAATTTGCAAAATTGTGACGTTATAATAGCCTTCTTGCATCACATTTCAATCATATGACACAAGCCTCAACCTATTATATGCCGATATTGAGAAATGCGATCTCAATCTGGACCCACCTCTTAATATTTCCACCAACGTGTGTAGAGGTATATTATTCGTTAAAAAGAAGCCCGACAAGTGATGGCGCTTGTTTCTCGCATCTTTCATTTTGCACAAACTTAAAAAATGGTAAGTTAAACAAAAACGAATTATGTGATATAGCGATCTGCGATATTGCTTTGCAAATCGCAAAAAATCACTATTATCACAGTTTGAAGGCTCACCACCCTAGGAGATTGTTTCCTAATTTACGATGTGAATATTTATGGACATTCAAGTTAAAAGATAATGGATCATTAGTGGGCATTTATGAAGAATTAACTGCATTTATGTGTGAAAGGACATTTAGAGTGATTTGATATCTTCTTACGTGATTTCAAATAAAACACCTTTATCACCTTTATTGGTTTTCTTCATCGATTCATTCTTACATTCAGTATCATTTTTTATTTGATAAACTGCTCCTCTTGAAACTTTCAGGAAAAAGCTGCAAAACAGGGAGCCAGAAGCAATGGTGAAGAAAGGGAAAGCAACTACCTCTGAGAAGTCACAAATGACTCCTCTGTTTACAGATACTACATGTAATAGGGAAGCAGGGACGTCTACATGGGAGGCTATGTATCAGTTACTGGAGGAAGAACAACCAAGTATTCTTGACACAACGATTACAATTGATGGGCATGATTTCTCTGATGCTTCCATAACTGAGCTTGCATCCTCATTTCTGCACCGAATAGCCGCTCGACCAAAAATAATCCCCTATAGCAAGATGGTTAAGTGAATCATTGACGACGCTGATATATCTGACAGAGAATTCAAAACAGGAGGCCAGGAAGTTATAGGGTCTTTCACTCCAGATAACCTAAGGCTTATGTACCACCTACCAGAGCCACAGGTTACCTACAACAGGAAATTTGTTGAGAAATTCGTCAGAGAAAATGAGGACCCAATGGACTGCACAAAGAATTGGTCAAATAATGAAGAAAGAATCAAGAAAGACAAAAATGGTATGTACGCCACCGCATCTGTTTGTTCCCCTTTCTGTTTTTCTACGGCTATGCTCTGTAGACTATTTGGCAAACCCGACAGCAAAAAATTCTCCTCATAATGGTTTCCCTTAATAGATGCAGCCGTTAATGCAACAATAATAGATTGGGCACAAATCCTGTCTAATAATTTAGCTAAAGTAATTACAGAGTATAGAAGGAAAAGGAGTATTTCTTTGAGGGTTTACCCTTTGTTTTTCATTTGTGCTTATGTTATGGACACTATTTGTTTTGGTTCTAAATTCCCTCGTATGGGATGGAAGTGGGGTATTCAAGATCCACTTCCTATTCACATCTACCACAAAGACATATGGGAATCCAATTTTGAACCACATTTTTTCAATATTTGTCACGAGGTTATGCTTCGTATCATAAACAAATTTATAACTGAGATGCCCCCAGATTCTCCCAAGAAACCACGATAGACATCCTCTGAGTAGCCCGATGGTTCGGGGAAGAGACATTTACATATATCAGAGTATTTGGCAGCATCGTCTCTCCCCATGTTCTCCCTTTCTATGTCCCAGATAAATTAATGGCTAGAGAGATAGCCTATCCGACATGCAGTGAAGGAGGGATGAGCAAAAAACTGAAGGAGTCAAAGAAGGCCATTTGGCCTCAATTTCCTGTATCATGTGAAGTGTTTGCATTACATGACCTTGGACATGCGTTCAGGGAAGTAGATAATATGTTGTCTCTACAACTACCTAAGTTCCCTAGAAGATAATATGACCCATTTGTTATTGTTAAGGATTTTACTAATATGGTCAAAATAAAGATATTCAGCGATGAGAAGGACCCATTTGATGATGTTTTCTTATATAAGAATACCTTCAGAGAAGTGAAGCATATGGCACAGATACTTTTTGATCGAGAGGGTATTGAAACATTTTATAGCTACAGAGAAAAGAGATTATCAAAGGTCCCATTGGACCAATTGTTAATTGAACCAATAAGGGAGCCCACTCCCAATGTAAGCATAGATGGTGACTCTAAGGAAAAATCTAAAAATAATTCTGCAAAGGAATCTCGAGAGAAATCTACCATGGGATCCGAGAAGTCATCAGAAAATAAAAGCAAAAGCAAGGAATCATTCAAGGATATAGCCCAATCTACAGCAAAGACAGATGAACAGACTTCGACCATCAAGCAGACTGAAACCCATACTCCCTCTATATAGCTATTAAAGCCTCTGGTAATTGATTTGTAAGAGGAATGGGATAATTTCAATAGAAAAATCAACACAGAGGAACAAGCACCAGAGAAGCAAATGACAAATCAAGAAACAACTCCAAAAATTATAATAGGGGGAACTGTGAATACTCAAGAAATAGAACACATTCCTCTTACCCCCACCTCTGGGATTGTTTTAAGAATATAAGAAATTCCCCCCCTTGATGTATTTTACAACCCACAACACAAGGTCATTGTTAAGAGACAGAGAAAGAAAGGAAAATTGGAATCCACAACTGCTACCACTCTAGACAATGAGTTGATGGATGTCCTCTGGAAAGACTCATCCACCGACCCATCGGCCAACCTCACCAGGCTCTCACAGTTTGTAGGTGCATACAATACAACAACCATTGACAAAGCAATAGAAGTACAACTGTTTCTTAAAGAAAAAGAAAACAAATTTTTTTCACTAGAACAACAGTTACAACAAGCCAAAACTAGCCAACAAGCATAAATACAATTGGCTAAGCTACACCAGGAGTTCCATCAAATGCAAATAGAACATCAAAGCAGCTTGGCAGGTAAGGAGGCACATATATAGAGCATAACAGATTTGCATAAGGACTACCCAAAGATTGATCAATTTATCACCAAAGCACTCAGCCTCAACTCCCAGCTCACACACGAAAATGAATTGCTATGCTAAAAAATCTCACAGTGGAACTCTCACTGTGAAGTAAGCGACAAGTTAACAAGCCAAGTTATGGAAATGTGACTTGAATATGATGAAATTCTTAAAAAGATTTTAGATTTCATAACTTGGAAAAATTTTGAGAATGGGAGAAGAGCCGACATGTCTAAACTGGATGAATCACATAAGGAAATCTTATTTGTAAGTTGGGGTTCTTGGCTTAAAGAGGTAGAACAGGCAACAGAGGATGAAAAAGTAGTGGAAAAAAACATCATTGAAAGTGTAAATGAAACTTTGCATAGTGCTAACCTTGTGGAAGAGACCACTCTTGGTTTCCTTCCGAATCCAAAACAACTTGAATTACAGTGGAAACAGGTAGCAGAACAAAGACCAGAAGAAATTAGGCAAGTGACCTGGATAAACTGGGAGGCTTAATGGCAATATCTGGAAAAACCACACAGCCAATGTATGACCCTGAAATGCCTAATTTTTTCTACCGAGAAAATGGTGCCAACGCTCATCAATGCAGTGTTTATAGGACAACTAAAAGCCAAATTCGACCAACCTATACTCCTCAAAACCATGCTAGATATTTGCGATCTGAAAGATCGAATGCAGGATTAGTCATTATGCACATCTCTATTTTTGTTTTATTTTGCTTAAATTGAGGCAGGTCATTTAAACCTCCTCAACTTTTTTTGTAATAATCTATCTTTAGTTTCATAGGTTAGTATTTAAACCCCTCTCATGCATTTAGAGAGGGGTCCATAAATTTTATTAGAAACATTCTTCAAAACATGCAGTTCTGTTCCCTTTGAGGAAGTTCTAGTGAAATTAATGGAACATGATTTATTTTCTACTTGAATTTGACATCTTCTACTGAAATTGCCCTTCTGTACTCTTAGATGATGTTGGATGATTTGAAAGTAGATCAATATTGCTGGAGCACATGAGTAGAATGTATTATAAATGGTACTTTTATCTCTGAATTCTTTTTACTTATGCATCAAGCAATACATTATCTTCAAATTATTTATGTATGAATCTTTGAATTTTAGATTGTCATTATTGCACTATTGTATGATGATGATTTATAATTTATGCTAAATACATGAATGATTTTTATGTGATATATCACTCATATCGTTTCGGCTAACTTTTTATGGGAAATGATCATTGTTAAACGGATTCACTTCTTATCGTAATTGAATGATATTTATTATCAATTGCTTTCAGACATCATTTTAGATCACATATATCATGTTACTCCCGGGATAGTTATAGCTAGATAAATATTTTTGATTAGGACAAAATGCAAGTGATTATTAGTTAAATTAGATTAGTTTGAGGTTAAGTATTACTCCAAAAATCTCAAAAACATCATCCCGTTAGCACAAGCATAAAAATATATTGGGAAACTAGTCCCATCATCACCAGTCGGAGCCACTATTCCAAACGGAAAAGGAGTTGTCCCAAGGTCCAGACCGGGTGGTTATCCCCCTTGTTGAGGCAATGATTTTCGAGCCTTCAATAGTAAGGTTTCATTGTGTTCAGTTAACATTTATGTGCTTGGTTTGGCCTTCCGGTGTCTGTCTTACTCCATGAAATCAATGCAGGTTACCCTATGCCATGCTTCTCCGGCTAAGGAGCAGTTTCATGACTCTATTCCTATTGCAAGTTCCACCCATCGTGCAGCCCTCATAGGTATTTTCATTTTTCGTTAAGCTTTGACCCTATGAAATTTTGTTTCATTATACTGCTATCATGGTAACGATATTTCGTGGTTTGTTTCAGGTTCCTCCGGAGGCACCTTAGCACTCAAGGTATCATTGCAAGGTGCTTCCTTCAAAGTTCTATCATGGCTTTGTGTTCTGGCCTTAGCTACTACTTTAAGTATTTGAAAGACTCCTCTCTTCCTCTAGTAGACTTTAAGCGGCAAGATTTGAACGGTCACGGTTATGGATTTTTGATTGGTTCTGGCCTCTTCTTGAGTGCCCTCCATAGAGTTAATGTCTAGACCTTTAAGCGTTCAACTTGTTTTTGATGAAGTTATTACTTCGTTGGTTGATTCTGGGTTTGAAGATCCACTTTTCCTTTCTGAGGCAAACCTTCGTGAATGTAATAAATAATAATTATTTGACAGTAGCATAGTTTGGCGAGGGTTCTTTTCGGGTTCATTGTGATGTTTTATCTTATTAAACCCCTTGAGGTTGCTCTAAAGTGGGTTTCGACCCTAGTCGAACTCGTTATTTATTTTGTTACCAGCTATGACTTACCAACTCTAAATTTTCATTGTAAATTTTCATATATAGTTAAATATTTTAGTTCTAGACTTTTTGTTGAAATTTCACTTGTATAGTTGATGAGTTTCATTTCTAGATTTCGCTTTTAGATTTTCTTGTAATGTTTAAATTTCAGTTCAGGCCCTAAACGATCTCGTTCACTTGCATTTGAATTTCATGGTCGATTAGCCTAATCTGTCTCGGAATCAAAATCTCAGTTAGCACTCTGTATTTATATTTCTGCATTAGTTCTTATCAACTTTTCTTTGGCTAATTTCAATTTAGTTATTTTACAATCTTGGCCTGGGGTTCTGTTCTGGGCTCTAGCTCCACCGAGCATTTAATTATATGCTTTGATGAGGGTGGTTTTGACTCGAATATGGTATTACCATCCTTGTTGGAATTGTTTTAAGCATGAAGGGTTCTAATCCTCTCAGCTACGGATAATTTGAGGCTGTCTTGCCTCTTTGTTTATTCTGTCTCTGGTGACCTGCCGCGTTCCTATAAAATGAATTATTGAGATTCTATGTTTGTTAAATTCAGTTCAGCAATTTATAGGGATTGAGGCCACTGTGTTCGGCCCACTAAATAATTTCCTTGTCGGTACAATGTTCTCCAGATTGGAGCAGGTTCACTTTATTAGATCATTTATATTTAACTATTTGTATCCGATTTTAAAAATCTATTGTTTAGTAATTTGTTTCTTTTTTTGTTAAAATATAAATGTAACTGAAGAAAAAGATTTTCCTTAATTTTGTACTTACTATTTTCTAGCTTTAAAATTTGTACTATTTCTTTTCTACTATTCACATGGCTTATCTTTGTATCCTTACCATATATAGGTGTATAAAAACACAGTCCAGACTAGTGCCTTTAGGCCACCTATTTATCTAGTTTAAGTGTTAATATTCCTCAACCTTTAATTTCTTCCTATACGGTTTCACAACCAAAATAAACACAGTAGTTTAAATACTTACCTAGATTCAGTGTTTATGACAATTTCCTGTTGAAGTCACAAGTATATATTATTAGATTTATCCTCCTAACTAGGAGACTTGGCTTCAGATCCAAGCCTCCCGCCCCCCCGAGATTTTCCTCACAAGACAAATGCCTTCTTGCAAGAATTATAAGTCACATAATCCAAAACTATCTGGTCACCACCAGACTTACCTCTCAAACCGTCTGACCTTCTAGCATGACAAACATTCCCTTTTTTCTCCTTTTTTCTCCTTTATTCTCTCAGGTACTCAAGTATTACCCTCTTGATCCCTTGTTGGATAATTCATATTCAAGGAAGTATTTAGGGTTAGGTAACTACCTATCCCAACTTCTTGATATGAGAGAGTTACAAGATTTGTTAACACTCCATATTTGTTTCATTCATAATTATAAAATCTTAAATACATAAATTCAAATAATAATAATAAGATCCAGCTTTTGTTTTACTGCAATAAATAAAATAATTACAATTTTTTGGGGACATCACAGATGTTGTTAGAGACCTCTATTAACATCTCACTTAATCGTTTGGTCATTAACATATTGATGAAGGTGTATCTATCCAATGTCAAAATTAATGATTGATATGTTATGAAATTGAGGAAATACTTTTTAGAGAATGATATATGTTTCCATGCAATATTTTTCATCGACAATGTTCTTGTTTGAAGGTTAGGATTCAGTGTATATGAAAGTTTGAAACCTATAATAACACTCTCTAGGTTAGTATATTGTTTTGTCCTTGGTAATTCTCACAGAATCTATATTTTGTTTATGCACTAATGAACAAAAATATTTTTTGTTTTCACAGTTCAATTTTGGCCACTACCAAAGTACTTTTCATGCTTTATGTGCAAGCGACTTTGGGTTTTACTTGATTGTGAATACTCATGGTGGAAGGGTTCAACATAAAGCATATTGTGAAAAACATAGCACAGAGAAAAAGCGAAAGGTACATGTAACATCATATTTATTCTAGTGAATTTCCATAGTGTCAATTCGATATAATAATTTTCTTGCTTAACCTGTTTCTATTTAATGAAAGATGCAGGTTGAAGAATGACGATACAGAGGAACTGGGGAGTTGAATAAAATAAAACAAATGTGAGTGAGAAGATGTAGCAATCTTCTCCAAGGTTTTTTGCATTCTAAAATGGTTCGTAGAAATCCCAGGGCATTTTCTTGCATACAATCATGGAGGTTTTATGTAGTCAGATGTTAGCTCCTGCATTTAAAGAATACAATCCAGAATTGTGGTTTTCACATGGATTCAACTATGATCTTCTTGCCTATCCTCGTCATCATTAATTTTCATATGGATTCATTCATCAACTTCTTATTTATCCTTTTTATTTCTTGCACTATGCTTATGCCTAGACCCACTCTAATGGTTCCCTCATTCCACGCCATCATCAGACATTTGATACCATTCCATCTATTTCTCTTGAGTCTCAACATCACAACACACACAACTGAAGTTTGCTTTAGCCAGATTATCCAGTGCACAATATAAGGTCATTTTGACCATACCTTATAGTCATGTGGCAGACAACATGCAACATTAGAAAGACGGTGAAATTGAATGAGCTGAAGACTTAATAAATAAAATGTTGTTTGAAGCAAATGCTTTGGTATGCCAGACCTTGTTGTCTTCTTGTAGAATCCATGGAAATGTGGATTTAAGTAAACAAGAAACAAAACACATTCTCAAGTTGGAATAGATGCTCCAGCATATGATATTTTGTCCAATATATATGTTATAGCTAATAGGTGGGATTGTCTTGCAAATTTAAGGAAAAATATGAAAGAGAAAGGATTGAAAGAAGTAACCAAGATTCAGCTGGATTGAGGTCAAAGGTAGGGTGCATAGTTTCACTATCAAAGACAGAAGGCTTCCACAAATAAAAGTGATCTATATGAAGCTAGAGGAATTAACCAAGTTGATGAAGGAGGCAAGGAATGTGCCCAATACAAACTTTGTTTTGCACAATGTAGAGGATGAGTAGAAAGAACAATTTTTATCCTATCATAGTGAGAATTAGTGATTGTTTTTGGGCTTATTAGTATTCCTCGGAGAATGCCTATTTGAATCATCAATAATGTTTGCATTTGTGGTGATTGTCATACTACTTCCAAACTCATTTCTAAAATTGCATGGAGGGAACTTATTGTAAGGGTTGTCAGTTGGTATCATCATTTCAATGATGGAATTTGTTCTTTTCAGGATTTTTGGCAACACTAAAACAAGAGATAATTATATGTATATGATTGTCTCTTACAAGGAAAACCAATTGATTCCAAATATCTCGCCTCTTTCATCGAAAATGTATACTCCAAGCATTGGAAGATGATCAACACTAAACTAACAAAATGTTGATCCTTGACCTTGCAAGATTTAGGATCAAATCCCAAGCAATATTTTTGAGAACACACGGGTAATTAAAATTTGTATTTTCTTGGTACTTCCAACCTTGCTGTTGGCAAGCACTATTGTGATCTAGTTTCATGCCCCAATGTTTTCAATTATTTCTAGTATCTTGTGACCTGGAGACAGAGGACACAATTAGAATTAGAGAAGATAGTTTTTCCCAAATTTTGTTTCTTTTCTTCTGTTTGTCAAACAAGAAAGAAAAGAGCAACAAGATTTTTTGTATCTAGATACAATCTTACGGAAGATATTTAGCTTTTGCAAGATTAGATACATGCTTGAAGAAAGATCACAAAATGGTGTTAGATGTTGATAGGATGTAGGGAATGGATTGAGTGTTAGGTGAAGCTGTTCACACCCTTGTAAGATAATTGGGCTAATCAAAGAATTTGTCCACCAAAAAGAGATCCTAAAAGTTGGCCACTTTTACTATGTACAAAACATGCATTGATGTATATACCATTTCAGTGGCTGGATTGACTGATGAACGCCATTTTAAAGGTAACTTGCAATCTCCACATCATTATTTAAATATTAGATATTCTTTGGAAAAAATATGAAAGTACTATTACCTCTAATAACGGTGTTCAATATCCACCTCATTATTTGAATATTAGATATTCTTTGGAAAAAAATATCGAAGTATTATTACCTCTAATAAATGTGTTTAATATCCACCCAATTATCTGAATATTAGATATTCTTTGGAAAAAATATCGAAGTATTACTGCCTCTAATAAAGGTGTTGGATAATTGAAATTCAACCACGAAAACTTCACTTGTAAAAGATTTTCATTATTTCTTTTATGTAAGTTATCCATACGATATCAAATTTTAGGATATGTATTGTAATATACCCAAATTTCCACTTTGCAGATGGTTCAAATTTAACACATTTGTTGTTCAACAGTTTATGGAGGGTACTAATTTTTTCTCAGTCCTTTTTGCAAAAGGAGCAAGAGTAGTTGTTATAAAGGGAAAAATAGGGTTTCATTTTGCCCAAGGTCAATTCCCTACTTGTCTAAATCATAAATGAAAGCTTATGAATCTTGGGGAGACTATTTCTTATTTGGGCAGGTCCTTCAGTAAATAGTTTTTCAGTTATTGATTGTTAGAGATGCATAATAGCCAATTTTTAAAAAAGAAAAGTTCAAGCTTGGAGTAATATTGACTTACTACCTTCCAAGAAGATTGCAATTGTTGATAAATTTCTAGCAGCGGGTCACATTGGTTTCTGTCTTTTTTTCTTCTCAAGTAGCCTATAAAATGCCGGAATAGGTACTTCAAAAGTTTTATTGGGCAAGCAAGATGGGGTAAAAAGGATTGATATAGTGCCTTTGAGTTTTTTGTAATTTCACTTTCCATATATTTCACTTGCTTATTGGCTTCCACATTCCCACTTCTATTGGTGTTCCTTTTCACCTCTATTGACATTCCACTCTTGGTGCAATTGATAGTTTTAAAATCAATGCCTATATATGCAATTTCAAGGACTACCATAATTCTCACATAATTCTTTAAAGGGTGCTAGCTCAATGGTAGAGCACTTGCTTTATAAGCAAGAGGTTGGTGGTCCGATTTCAATGTGTCCTAATATGAATTTATCAATGATATTGTAGTTTATTTTTAATTAAATACTTTTAATATTGGTTTATTTCAATGGTGAGATATTTTTCTAGATTCATTATTTTATATTGTTTCTAAAGAGACAGAAGTGATGATGTATTATCTTTGAATGTAAATTTTTATTTTCTCTCGAGAGACAATAGTTGGGATTAAATACATTGTCTCTTTAAAGACAATATGTCTTTAATCCCAACTATTGTCTCTAGAGAGATAAAAATGAAATTGTCTCGGGAGAGACAAAAATGAAATAATATGTCTTTAATCTCAACTATTGTCTCTAGAGAGATGAAAAATGAAATTGTAACAAAAATGAAATTGTCTTTGGAGAGACAAAAATGCTTGTGTTATATATTGTCTTTACACTGGCAATATTTTAAGACAATTTAATTTGAGACACCCACTTAAAGACAATATTTAAGAGAATACACAAGTTTTCTTTGTCTCAAATTAAGATAATTTACCCAAAAATTGTCTTAAATATTGTCTTAAAACACCCCTATGTATTGTAATAGTATTAAAATAATCCAACCATATATAATCAAATAAAGTTGAGAGGTCTTCGAATAATCAAAATCTACATTATTGAGTCTTCTATTAGTCCAAATCTATCAAGCTCGGTCGAGCACAAGCAACATATTATGAAATTTCCACTATTTTTAGTTACAGTCACTAACGGTGAAATTAAAAAATAATGTTACCAAGCAAATAAAATAACAGTTTCTAATGAGAATAAATATTATAGTACTTCTTAGTAAATAATTCAATTAATAGAATGAAAGAAAAGTATTGGGTCCATTATTCATTATTATACCAATCATTACTTAACTTAATAACTACCCTACAAGCTGCTAGACAGATGTGAATAGCTACCATGGATAATGTCACTTACAATGTTAATTGTCACACACGTCATTCCAATAACCCTAGATGTCTCCAATGCCGAGTGACCATACAATCTATTTCAGCAAGGTCGACCATTTGCCAATGACACTATAGCATTCGAAATGAAGATCTCAGTCCAGAGAAAATCTTTAACTACATAAGAAATCTTGATAGTTCTTGAAGTTTCAGGTATCATCCAAATATATGTGACATAATCTACCATTCATTTTTCATATGAGTAGTAGGTATGATGATTAATAACATGCATTTTTTTTAAGAAGTTATTTGATTATTTATGAAATTTAAAAATAAATTATCAAAAATAGTTTATTAGTATTATTATAAAATTTTCAAATAATAAATTATTAAAATAAAAATTTAGATTATAAAATTGTTTAAGATTTTTATTTGTAGTTCTTACATGTTTTTATATGTTCACTCTCACAATTATGGACACACATTTTCGTAAATTTTATAATTATGTTTAAATTTGGGTGATTGTTTGAATTTAAAAATTTATATAAAAATATAATGTTTATTAGGCTACCCCTAAAACACAATGTTATACATTTAAAGTGAAGAAATGAGTAATTTATAAATTTAAATTATTTATAAATGTGGTTTAATTGATAAATTTTTTAATATATATATATATATATATATATATATATATATATATAAACAAATGGGCAATTGAGTTATTATTGTGTTTGCATGGCACAAAGTCAATTTATGTAGTCCTCATCTCCATAGACTAGATTACTCGAAGGGATTTGAACATTGGATCTTCTAATTTACACAATACTTCATCTCATCGCAATCTATGGTAAAAATTTATGTGATATTTGTCCCCCATAGCTGGTGCTAGTATCGGCTAAATGTCATGCCAATTATCAACTTGAATGGTGATTCCAGCCACCTTCCTCATCGCATGTGCATCTGAATGCACAGGTACAATATGATAACTCCTCACACACCAAGGGCATTAACAAATTTAGTAGGAAGGTACACTTGTTCATCTCTGAATTATAGGGAAATGATGGCCAACTATAATGGCATAGATTAGAACCTTGAATTGTGACCAGGAGGCTACCACAGAGCATGGAATCTTCCATATTTAGATCAAAAACGGGTACACCAAGTTTGTATTCTTTACCCCTCTACTTTGTAGGATATGTCGGCCCTTAATTATCATGTCATCAATTTTCATTGCAGCTATGTTTGCATTCGTTAGCCCCTCCTTGGTCATTCTTTGGTTTTCTTGACGGTGGTGTGTATACATCTCTCTACACCTCTTATTTTTTCTCCAATGCACTCCTGCATCTACATGGGCATTGCGGGGATCAGGATGGTCATCTAGCCTAAACTTACTCGACCTTTTGTCAACTAGGATATTTTATCTCCTTTCCATCTATCGGAAACACTAGGTGGATGTCTCCAAATCACAAGGGAATTCACCCTCTGCAGGTAGAGTACCTCGCATTGTAATTTTAATTGCTCCACTAGTAACCAAATAGTGATGGTTTCAGGCTGGTGTCAATAATTCTGGCACTTTGGAGTAATTGGCACATTAGTGTCCCATCTATGGAGCTCAATTATCATCATTTATTTATCTCATAGCTCCCAGTTACGTAGGCAGGGACATCGTAGAAAAAGATACAGCTGTCAAACGCATGGTCGTCTCAATGCTCGGAGCCAAGGTGCTCATTGTCAAGGCAACGCTCTTGCTCCTCCTATTCATCACAAGACACTTCTTCTACCTAAGTGAAACATTGTGTATACTCTCTATATTTCTAGTAAATGAAGTCTTTAAAAATTTGCAAGCTCAGTTTTGTTTTTTCTATAAGTTTTGTTTTTTGGTATAATTTTTTTTTTGTATGGAAATTGTTGGTCGGCAAAGCCAATTTATTTTGGGAACTTCGTTTTTATAATTTTTACAAAGAATTTTGTCACCGTCCCTATACTCCCCATTCCTTGATCCTGGAGGACCTCTACAGTGAACCCCGCATGCTTTGCCTTCATGGAGAAACTCCCATTATGTCCCTCTTCATGAGCAGATCATTTCCCTTTTGCACCATTTCCCCTGAAACTTCTGTTTTTCCTAGTTTACAAGACCGACACTAATGACCTTTGTCTCCCCCATGCCGATGTGTAGAGATTAGAACTACTCCTCGTGCCGACCGGAGCGACCGAGCTGTGTTTCAGTTGTGCCGGTCTTGTTATGGAAAGTTTTTTAAATTATAGCCGAAGCATCCAGCTCTAGAAGCTCAGTAACAGAAGTCTGGTAAATGGTTTGGCCAGATGGGGTTGAGGATGACAGTTTGGGTTCCTTTCCCCTATAATGATGGAACTACCTCAAGGGATAAGACCTTCTCCCATAAGAAGAGGATCCATCTCCCATCCATATTTCCTATATAAACCTCCCTTCTTCCCAAGCACAAACTAGTGTGAATGTTATAGTCATAGTTGATAGTTTTAGCAAAGTTATTGTTGAGTGTTCATACTATTTTTGAGTAGACAAGCAAGCTATTACTAGTTGTAGCTACCTAGTTGTGTGAGGGAGAAGTGTGTTTTAGTTTGGAGTGAAGCCCAAAGGGAAGAGCCTTTAAAATATTGTTGTTTGAAGCCATCATGGAATGCTAGTAGAAGTGTGTGGGAACTCGGTCTTGTTAGAGGAAGACTGCAGCGTCAAGACGAATGGTTGTAATCTCTCTTTGATATTAATATATGAAACTATTGATTGATTTCCTACATGTTTTGTAATATTACATATCCATGTCTTAATGATTCTTGACTCATTAAGTAGGTTGAATTGCAATTTGTCTATTATTATGTTTGTGTGTTGTTGTTGTTTACTTGTTTCAGGAACTTGAAGAAGGAAGCGAGAGATTGCTGGAGTGAACAAGCGAAGACTTCATCAAACAGGATAAGCGACCAAGAGGTAGGCCCTCTTGATTGATTCTAACCCAAGGAAATCTTCCATATAATTTATCTATTATGGCTAGACCCATTATCAAGCTAGAGGAATTTGTTCGTGTCCGCACTTATAATTTTACTTCACCACAAATTGGTGACTCCACTGGGGAATCCTAATCCTTTTGTTTGTTTTGGATTTCATGATTTTGTGAGAACTTTTATAGTTTCACATTTTCCCTTTGGTTCTGTTTCTTTTCTCCTGCTTACTGGCCTAAGTCTAAAATTCATAGTAGCAGATCTGGTCCTTGTGTTGATTTTTTTTTTAATTTTCATTAGTTACCTCGGTTATCACGCTTAATCCGCTGATAATTGCACCGACCAACGCGAATTGCTGAGGAACAGTCGCACCGACCAGCCTCTAGTGCTCATTATTAGTTAGGCATTCGCGCCGATGCCTGCAAGTGAAGATTAGGGCTTGACCCCAATCTTGGCTAGTGTGTTATGCTCTTGTGTTTTAACCCCGTGAGCCTTTCTGACTGTTTTCCCCTGATTAGAAAGCTACTTTTCATTTGGTTTTTCTTGCTTCTTGGCTTGTCATCTTGCTATTGGATTGATTGAGTCATTGAGTGGCCAACGACACTAGGGCATCTAGTTGGTCGCCCATTCAGCAGTTTGTGAACTCACAAAGTCGGATTGTAGGTGTATTTACTCCTTGCGTTTGTTTTTTGGTCCTTTTTATTACTTTGACCTCTTTTTGCACAAGTTTGAAAAAGTTTCATTTACTAGCCTCAACGTCTCTTTCTAGCATATAGATTACATTATTGGCCTTGTGTTTGGCAAAGTCAGTGTTTCATTGGTTTGAATGAACTTCTCTTTTCAAGTTTTCATCTGCTTGAAGAGCTCATTGTCTTGAAAATTTTTTCATTGAAAGATTGTATGTGAAAAGTTTGTTTCGTTGTTTCATGAGAAAGCATGAAATTCTACCCTATTGCATCATTGTGTTACAAAAATTTGCATCTTTTTAAAGACTAGAATTGCATCAACATTTGAAAAAGGAAGAGAATTTTTCATTTTGAAAGGACTAATAGATAAGTGCTTGTGAGGAAATTAGGAATTGGAATGCATTTTTCATTAGTTTATTTTTTGAAAAAGTAAGGTAGTGAAAGATCATTTCAGCTTCAGTTCCTTGACTGTTTACATTTGATTAAGTAGTTTCTACCCTCTCTAGTGTAGGCATTTCATCGAATTGAAAGTATCTTGTCTCATTTAGTTGCATTTTAGGTTTTTCGAGTAACATCTATAAGACCTGAAAACTAAAACTTAACTCAAAATCAACTCTAAAATGAATTCAATTAATCTAAGGCGCATTTGACATTAACGATCATACCTTGAAGGTCTAGGCTAGAGATGTGTTCTGGCGTCTTTAAGCCTAGCAGCTATCCTTCGCTTTGGCAGTAGATAGCGCTAGTACGGATTTGCGCTCCCCCTACTGTCGAGTATATAATGGGAGACCCCAATAGGATACAATCCTTTATCATTAGGAAGTTGAGTCGGCCGCATTGCAAACGTGACACACCGAACATAGAATTTGGGGAGATTGCCTGCTCATACTTCTTGGTTCGCCAGGAGGTATTCTGCAATTCACGGTTGCCTAGTAATCCTATTTACCTAGATCATCCAGAGTATTCAATTGATCTTTTTGACTCATTAAATTTAAAAGATCATTCAAGCACTTGTCCTGTCGAGCTCGTTTCCAATGAAAGTGATAGAGTCATCTTTTTTTCTTTCTCGACTCTTAAAAATGAAAGAACATCAGTCTTTTATGCGTCTTAATACTTGTTTTCCCACGATCCAAAACATCCTATTAGTATTTTTGACCAAATCATGAGTTCCCTTAAAAGGAAATTTTAAAGCCTTGAAATTATTTGTTCTGTCGACTAAGACAAGGTCATTGTGGCTGAACCATTTGGTTCACCCAATTCCTCTTCCTCTCCTCCATCTGAAAGATTGTCTAACGAGCCATTTCCTAAGTTATCAGAGTCACTTGAGGACCAAAATGTTGAACTCGCAATTGTTTTTAGTGTTCAACCATTGTTATCTCATCCTCCGCCTACTTTTGATTCAGGGTCATCTGCTGATCTTGGCTTGGAATCTCCAAACAATCCCATTCGAACTCCAGAGAACTCGCCGACCACTGATGGTCATCTTGGACTGGTTATCTATCCTTTGAACCCTCTGTTCGACATTGTTGAGATGTCACCATAGCGTCCTTACAGTTCATATGACTAGACGGGTGTTCCTTTGGAATAATCCCCCAGTACATGTTCGGTCATTCATCGTCGTTTGTTTTCAAACATGGAACCTGAAGGTGATGCTCCAGTCACATCTCCGGATGAGTCTGAAGTTTCTACTCCACACACTATTAAGGGGGAAGAATTGCAATTGCAGTTCCCTCCCGAGGGTTTCCCTTATTCAGAAGGTATTCCTGCCAGTTTTCCACCCAACTATGTGTCTTTGGGGCACTTAGTTTCAGGCACACCTAGTGCCTCATCACTCTACCATAATCCTATATGGGCGTCAGGCATCAGGCCTACGTCAGGTCTGTTCATCACGAACACAACTTCCCAATAGGCTATTACTTCAGTCCCAATGCAACCCACCATTTCGAATACCCTTGTATCATCAATCCCAGTTACACGTCAGTCACAACCGACAGTTTCAAAGATTGTCTCTGTCAGTTCCTCTGTCCCATTAGTCAGTGGCCAGATTGTGCCACCGCTTGGGGGGCAGAACCTGAATGTCTCTATGGTGTCAGGTGCCACTAATGTGAGTGGCTCACAAGCTCACATGCTTGGTATAAACCAACCCTCTTCTGGTATTATTTATAACCCTACTAACCCTACTGGATCAAGCAATGTCCATTACCAACAGGTTCAGAATCCCAGTGGTCTGTTTGGATCGAGAATTGTTCAATATCAGCAACCTTATGGGGCTAAGGTCCAATACCAAAATCCTTACATTCCATATGGTTCCCAAGGATTGGTTAATCAACCTTACACCCTCCAAGCTGGGCAGTACATTCAGCCTGGCTACTGCCAGATTCAGTTCGGTAATTTCCTGGGCACTGTTCAAGTACCCTTGCAACAACAAGGACAACCTTTACAACAACCAGGGCAGCCTTTGTTACCACAAGGGCAACCTTTGTTGCAACAAGGGCTCTCCGCACAACAACAAGGGCAAATTATCCCGCAGCAAGGTCTCCTACAACAACAACAAGGTCAATCCTTATAGCAGTTGCAGCAAGCCACGTAGCAGTAGATGCAATATCTTCCACATACCTCTCAACCCATACCCTCGTAGGGCCAACCTCTACAAACCTAGGGACAAATTTGACAACTGCAAGGTCACCCCTTGTAACAGCAAAACCAACCAGGGCAGCAACAATCCTTGTATACATACCGACAAGGTCAACCTTTGCTAGGGTAGGGTCAAGGTCAAGTCCTACAGCAGCAAGCCCAAAATCCTCTTATCCTAGGTCAACAGGTTTAGAATCCTGCCGGCCAGGGGCACCAGGTACAAAAACCCTATGTCTAAGGGCAACAAGCATATCAACCTTATGTCCAAGGACTACAGGTCCAGAACCCTCTTGTTCAGGGACAACAGGTTCATCAGCTCTATGTTCTAGGACAACAAGTCCCATATCCATATGTCCAAGGTCAACAGGCTCAACAACCTTTTAACCCATACGTTACCTATCAGCAACCTATGCCTGGACAGTTTCAAGGTATTCAAGGTCAGAATCCTCCCTATGGTCAAGGTAATCCACAATGGGGGCAGCCTCAGATGCCATATGGCCAAAATCCCCCACTATGGGGCCAAAATCCTTACCAGCAGGGATTGGCTCCTCCTTATGGGCCCTCCAATCAACCTCCCATGCCTTTCAACACTCAATTACCTTTCTTAAATACACTCGAGTTGCCAGATGTATCGCGCCTTATGAATGATTCGATCCTTCATTCGCTGTATTGGCCTTTGGTGTCGTCCAAGATACCAAGTGATTGCCCAATATTCGATGGAAAAGCTAAAGAATATCCTTAAGCCCATGTGATGACATATCACCTCTGGTGCTCGTCGAACTCATATGTGGATGATTCCATTCATCTTCATCTTTTCCAACGAACCCTCACAGGTGTCACAGCGAAATGGTACATCGTGCTACCTTGGAGTACCTTCCATGACTTTAATTCGTTAGCCATGGCTTTCCTCATGCATTTTCAGTTGTTGGTTCACTATGAAACTGGCACCTCTTTGCTGACATCGCTTAAGCAAGACACCGCAACACACATCTCTGGTCATATCCACGAATGGATATGTAGATGTCACCTGATCAAATTCGAGATAGTTGATCAGTTTCTCACTGAATGGTTTACCAAATCATTCGTAGCCCCAATTTCTTGTGATATAGCTATGGGTGGATACGTCACTGAAGATCAAGCCATCGCTCGTGCCCAGTACTTGAATCTGGTTTACTCTCAGTCTGGCACTTTATACGAGTTTTTAACAAATGCTCCGCAGCCATCATTCGATCCCATCGCATCAAAGTCACCAAATGTTCCTCCCATTGATGGAGTTATTGGTTCAGTATCCTAGACGCTCGCTAAAACTTCTTCCAAACAGAAGTCAGTCTCGAATGCTGCTCCTAATAGTTCATCTCAAAATCCACCTTGCCCTAGTAAAACCTTAGAGGTCCATGCTATCTAGTCTAATGTAGTGGACAAATTGTCGAAAGTAAAGAAGAAAGGCAAAGGCAAAGCTAAAGTTGATGCCCTGAAACACGGTCCTCCTAAATCATCTGCTGGTGAATCTTCATAACGGAAACCCAAGTATCCCTGCCTCATTTGTGAGGAGGATCACTACACTAAGGATTCTCCTCGACGATCCAAAGTTAGTCGCCTACTCAAAGGGACCCTTGATGTCCTTAAAGAGCCATTTCCGTCTCAGCAGACCCAAATGGTAGACCAACCCCAATCTTCTTCCTCCAGATCTCAAGTTTTCATGATGAGCATGCCTATTAATGTGGATACTTGATCGAACGATTATCAAACTTCAGCTCCGATAGCTGGGAAAGTAAATAAGTTGCACCTTGTTCTTCTTCTACCCCGAGTTCTGGCCCTCTACAAATCAAGCGCCCTAACCCTGATTCCGCTACGCGACCACCCTCTCGAGGTGTGCTGTGGAAAAACTCGTATAATCCCAATGCTTCAGCCACTCAACACTACAATATTGTTGAGGATTTGGGTCAGGCGCCATCAGCCATGTCGGCTCTTGAGGTACTCCAAAGTTGCCCATCATCGCGGAAATATTTGCTGTCAGCTATCGGGGGCATCGATCCCACCGATTCTAATTTGATATGTTTTGATCTGGAGAACCATGTTCCATGACTCCCTCATCAGATTGCCTTTCTTATTCAGGTAATCATTAATGAGAAGACCATCCATGGCACTGTCATCGATGAAGGTACTTCCACCTGCATCATGTCAACTACATGTTGGAAGGCTATTGGTTCTCTAGCATTGAACTAGTCTCCAAACACATTGGAAGCTTTTGATGGGCATCATTCGTGACCCTTCAGTGTCTTACCTAACCTTTCCATCACCCTGGAAGGAAAGGCAGTGCAAGTCGAAGTAGATATTGTTGATGCCAATCTCAATTATAATCTTCTATTGGCCGAAGTTGGACTCATGCCATGCATGCCATGGCCTCCTCTTTGTTTCACGTGATCCGTTTTCCCCATCAAGGGAAGATTGTCACCATTGATCAGCTGTATTTCTTTGCCTCTTCCTCCTCAGATAGAAATGTTCCATACGTCAAGCATTCTGGTGCTCCCTATGAGAGTGTGGGGGCAGGTCTCTTCAAATATTCTGCCTTAATGGGAATTTTTCCACTCCCACCTCCTCATGTTGCCTCTGTCAGCATGGTCTCATTCAAATCTGATCCCTGGGTCATACCTGCACCAGATCTTCTTGATACTTGGGGTGAGGTTATGCTGCTTAGTCTCGCCGAAGTCAATTATGTGGAAATTGTTTCAGCTTCGAACTCTACATCCTCTAATTCTCATATGTCGAAGACCTCTCTCGATATGTATTCTCAATCCCCCTAGCTTGGCACTTTGGAATCATCTGATCCCTTAGCCGAGACCTTCCTCGCTGATGAAGGTATCATGGAAATCATGTCTCTTGAGGAACCACCATGGATCGATACTCATCATCGCTCCTCGTTCCTACCTCGCCTGACGGTCATGTCTACTGCTTTCAAAGAGTCCTCTTCTCCATTTCCACCACCGACTGTTACTCATAAAGTATGGCTGGAAGAAAATTTGGGTAATATTACCCAAACGATGCCGATTGACATTTCTATCAAACCCGGTGTCGTTGAACATGTTCATATTGGGGTATCTTGTTCTCTGGATGAGATCAAGACATATACTCGTCTATTTTAGGAATTTCGTGATGTGTTTTCATGGTATTACGAAGAAATGCCTAGCATCGATCCTAGCATTGTGGTGCATGAAATACTGACGTATCCGCACGCAAAGCCCGTTCGCCAACGGCTTTGCCCGGTGCACCCTAGAAAGGTTGCGACTATTAAGGGTGAAGTCAAAAAGCTTCTCAAATTTGGGTTCATTTATCCCATCCCCCTTATAGATTGGGTGTCCAATATTGTCCCGGTGACTAAAAAACAAGGCACGATCTATGCTTGCATGGATTATCGAGATTTTAATCATGCTTGTCCTAAAGACAACTATCCTACTCCCTTCATTGATCAAATCATTGATGAATGTGTTGGGAGGGAGATCTTTCCTTTATGGACAATTTTTCTGGTTATAACTAGATTAATATCACACCAATTGACAAAGAAAAGATAACCTTTATCTGCCCATGGGGTACGTTTGTGTACAAGAAGCTCGCTTTTAACCTCAAAAATGATGGAGCCACATTTCAACTGGCAATCTACATGTTTCATGATATTCGCAACATTGTCTAGCCTTACTTGGATGACCTTCCTGCCTATTCCTGTAAGTGCCAAGATCACCCAAACCATCTTCGACAGATTTTTCTACGCATCAGAGACTATAAAATTCAGTTAAATCCACACAAATGTGTTTTCTGTGTGGAATCAGGACTACTGCTCAGCTTCATCGTTTCCAAGGATGATATTTGCTTGGATCCGCTAAAATTCAAGGCCATTGTTAATTTACCCCCTCCATCTTCACTGCACCAACTCCAGAGTCTACAAGTAAAGGCCAACTTTCTTCATCGTTTTATACCCAACTATGTTGGGCTAACCACAGGATTTACCCGATTACTCAAACAATAAATTCCCTTTGCATGGGACGAGGTGGCCCAAAAATCTTTTGATGATCTTAAGGTCGTCCTCATAAATGATCCCTTGTTGCATCCACCAGACTATTATCGAGATTACTTCCTTTACCTAGCCACGGCCCCTAACACCATTGCTATGGTTTTGGTCCAAGATGATGACGAAGGTAGTGAACATGTGATCTACTACCTTAGTCGAAATATCCTTGACACTGAAATGTGTTATGCACTTGTCGAGAAGTTGGATTTGGCTGTTTTTCAGGCTATTCAATGCTTTCGACACTATATCCTTTTACGTATGACTATAGTGATTTCTGAATGCAACCCTATGACCTATATCCTAACTTGTTAGTTGTTGGGGGGCAAGTATCCTAAATGGATAGTTATCCTGCAAGAATTCGATTTGGTCTTCACTATGGCCAAATCTAAGAAGTCACTTGTTTTCACTAAATTGATTTGTTCCCTTCCCTCCAAAGCTCTCCGTGCTGGTGGAGATGAACAACTTCCAGATGAGTCCTTTTCCTGATTAGCACACTTGATCCATGGTATGGTGATATCATCGTGTATCTCCAAATCTCCACGTTTTGGTCCGTTTTGAACAAAGATGATCGTCAAATGATTTGGCATCATTCCTAACCCTACTATATTATTGGCGATACTTTATACCATGTTGGTGTTGATTCTGTTCTTCGCCGATGCCTCACAATCAAGGAAGCTAAAAGAGCTCTCAATAATTGCCACTTCGGGGAATGTGGTGGTCATATGTCTGGTTACGGTATAGCTTAGAAAATCCTTCATGCTAGTTATTTCTGGCCGTCCATCTTCAAAGACTGCATTCTTCCTATCCGTAAGTGCCACGAATGCCAAATTTACCAACACAAGCTATGCACCCTACCCGCTCACCTACACCCCGTCATTATCGTTGGTCCCTTTGCCAAATGGGGCATCACTTGTATGACATGTAACCCTCGTTCAGCAGAGGGGCATGGCTATATTATTTTCGTTGTGGATTATTTCACCAAATGGGCTAAAGCAATGCCTACATACTCTGCAGATGGTAAGATGGCAACTCAATTCCTCTTTAACCATGTTATTTCTAGGTTCGATGTACCCCAAGCCATTGTCACAGACCATGGCTCCCACTTTAGAGATTACATGATGGCAGAACTAACATCTGGATTGGGCTTGCGCCACAATGGCTCAACCCCATATTACCCTCAAGCCAACGGCCAAGTTGAAGCCATGAACAAAGTTTTGGTTACCATGCTTCAGTGTACTATTGGGATGTACAAGTCAAATTGGCATCTCATGCTCTTTTCAGCTCTATGGGCTTACTGAACTTCAACCAAAGACGCAACTGGTTTCACACCATTCCATCTGGTCTATGGTCTGGAAGCAACATTACCGATTGAATGCGAGATTCCTTCCCTCAAGCTAGTTATTGAACTCCTCCCTGAAACATCACCTCAAAAGGAATGCTTATTATATTTAGAATGACTGGACGAGACACACCGTCTCACTACCTTTGTCATCGAAGCACAAAAGAAATGGGTCAAATCCCATTTCTATCAATCAGTCTTCCCTCGCACATTCTCTGAGGGTGATTTGGTCCTGTTATACGTCCAAGCTAACGATAAGCTGGGGGCAGACAAGTTCGAACTTATGTGGCATAGGCCCTATATTGTAAAATGCGTTTTGCAAAAAGGGGCCTATGAGCTTATTGATTATGAAGGAAATCCTCTCGATAAGCCCCGAAATGGGCTTTAACTCAAAATGTACTATGCTTAGATCATCTTGCGTGGTTACTTATGTACATTAGTGTGTGATTTATTTTTGTACAACACAGTTTTGTGTGAGAGTTTTCAAACAGCTTTCTTGTTTACTATGTTTTTCTTGCTTTGCAGATGTCTGCAACTCCTCATGTTGGTTTCACCAATGGTGCTTGTCGTAGTACCCGGAAACTATCATCTACATCATGGGCTATTTATGACCATAATGGTGAGCTGATTGAACTTCAAGGTATCTACCTGGGTCACACAACCAACAACATTGTTGAATATAGTGCAGTGATCAAACTGTTGTCAAAAGACATCGCTCTCGGCATTAGAGAATTAGTTGTCAACCTGGATTCACAGCTTGTCATCCTTCAACTCAATGGGAAATATTCTGTTAGGAACCCTCAAATATTATGAATGTATCTCTGTATTCATCTATTGGAAAGGAATTTTGATTATATTACATATCATCATATTCCTTGACGCATGAATACATTGACAGATGGATTAGCTAATCACGTGTTTGATAGACATTTATGAAACATGTAAAAGATAAGACAAACCATTTGTACCATAATAGACAGGAAAATACAACACACACACATATATATATATGGTGAGAATTTTTGATGCATTAGAACCCCAAAAATAATATGTGTGTCTGAAATAACATTAGTGAATTGCAGGCCTCATACATTTGTGGCACGCAGGCCTCAAAAATATGTAAGTGCTTGACCTAAGAACTACTCAGCATGGTGGTCATGATAGCACGAGATAGCTCGTGCAACACGACTCAGCCATTGGCGAATCCGATCTAAGATTCCCATCATGTGTCTCTGGTACTGATGGGGCATGTCTCCTATTCAAGCATACTCCAGGATACCATGAGTTAATCCCTCAAGGTTCCTTGTGATCTCCTCCTCGTTGTCGCTCCCTTCCTAATAAGGGGTGGCAGCATCGATAGGGCAAGGTACGCGCCTGGCTGTTGGGGACATCCCAACCGGCCGCTCTAGTCCAACATCTACTTAAACAAGAGAAATGTTATAAGCACGCATATACCAAAAACAATTAGAAATATCAAAATTAAAAATTTGATTTTTACCTTCGTCATTGAAGTCCTCTCCATCTGGTAAGGGCATATCTGAATCTCCATAGAAATTAGTGCAATGTAAAACCAGTCCTCCATGATGATATTTTGTCATCGTAGCCATGAGAAGAATGCAGGTCGGCATGACATATGCTAACCCCCAGTGATCCTGGGCATCAAACGACTCTAGCGGGCCATTCTCTGATCGCATGGCAAAGAAGGATTGACCTCAGTCAAATGATACTGGAACAGTGGCACTCATTCCAGGAAAAAGTTCACAAGTACTGATCTGAAGCCAAATTGCTTCAGATTCCCCACCTTGGCCTTGGACAACTGGCGCTTGATGTTCATCTTCATGGCCTCTTCCCAGATGAAGATCATAGGAGCTATGTAGTCAATAGAATAAAGCAACTTCAACTTTTTAATCTCATGTTCCTCTTGGGACCCCGCCACTATGTTGATTGTCAACAAAAGCATCCTTAGTGTCAAATCCCACACACTGGAAATCTCTATCTTCCCACTCTTTTATTTCAGGGCCTTAGGGCAATGTTTGGCAAGTAGGGAAGATATGCTTTCCCTGATTGGACGTGACCCATACAATTTCACTAGCTCACCTCTACGAGACAGTCCAGTGATTTAGTAGATATCTGAAGTTGTCAACTCTAGCTCATGGTCCCCAATGACAAAAATATCTCGATTAATGTCCCAAAGGCTTATCAAGTATTAGAGCAACTCGGGTTCGGCCTGCATTCGTAGTGTAAGGAAGAATTTGAGGAGCCCAAAAGCCCTCAAAGCCTCCAAGAAATTTGGATCATTCACTCCCTAGGTGTCAACATCTTCATGTTCCATTTCCTTCCAATCCACCATTTTTGTTGATTTCTCTCCTACAAAAACCATCAATTTGAGTGAATAATCATCCCTGCCACATAAAATTCAAGTTTAAGCGGTCATTATTTGAGAAAAAATGGTTTTTCCCTATCCACAGTGCCGACGCGCCTGTTTTAAAAATAGTTGCACCAATCGGCGTGGATGGTTGTGCAAATCACCCTCGGCTGGCGCGATCCCGTGCCCGAAAATCGCGCTCACCAAGAGCGATTTTGTTTTTCAAAAATCTCACTAAAACTATAAAAAAATGGCTAAAAATAGAAATCAATGGAATGAAAATGGAGCTTAGGGCTTCGACTGTTACCTGGAACTAACGGCTCATCGATTGACCTCCCGGATCTGTCGCAATCTCCTCCATAACAACTAGGGTAAAAGTGGGTAAAAAGTCTTCACTACAAAGGACTCGATAATACACTTTGCCTTACTTGTGCAGCAATAGGTGATGGATGTTCGATGATGATGATGAGTCACGTTTCAGCTCTTTTCTCAACTCGTTAAACTCAGACGAAAAGATTGCCGAGTATTTTTCCCTTTTCGACTCGTTAAAGAGAATAAAAATAGGGGGTCCGCTTTCAGCTCTTTTCCGGCCCTTTAAAAGAAAAAAGATGGCTGAGCCATTGTCATTTCAAACTCGTTAACAGATGTGAAACATCATGCACCCAATATAAGTTTATCCGTTTTTAGGGCTGGGATGCACTATTTACAAAAAATGTATTCCTTAACTAAAATGGTCAAGTGGTTCTGTCAAGTATTGTTTTCTACCTTTTCGGGCTTGAGAGACACAAATGTATGAAAAGGGACCATGTGGAGTTTTCTTTTACGTGTCTTTTTCAAACTCTCTAAACATGAAAAAGATACTGAGTTACACCTTTGTCGGACTCATTAAACTATTAAACGACGTCGGATTTTAATGAAAAAAAGATTAACTCAAACACATTACAAAAAAACACATAAATCACACATATAAAAACCAGAGACACCATATTGACGGAAAAAGGCTGAAGCTTCATGTATTCTTTCACTCTCATTCTTACATCAAAATAATTGAAATAGTGTTACAAATAAATAGATGAGAGACAGTGTTCTCAAGATAGTGCGTGCTATCTTGGACACTTGTGGTTGAGATAATTTCTCCTTTGGTTGAGACAATTTCTCACCAGACACACCAATATAGGAGTTACCTAAACTAACTCCTATCTTAGAGGAACAACCCAAGAGTTAGGCACAAATTCCTAACTTGGAATTTTTAATTAATTTATTTTGGATTTATTATTGTTTTATGAGAGAGTCTAACAGATTTGTCACCATGATGAACATGAGCTTCTCCTTCCTAGGGCTCGTAAAACTTACTAGGCTGGATTCATCCAAAGGATGAACTTATAGTGCAAGCATATGCTATCACCGTCAAGCTTGCGATTAAAAAAATATTTGGCTACTCGTGAGGAATGGTAGGGGGAAATTTGGAAATCTATCAGTTGTGTCGACAACTCACTCTTGAACATGACACTCTTTGCTTCGTGTCGGGTTGGGACATCCTCCTCTGCATTGTTGACCTTCCTGGGTTTGGGCCGTTCATTTTTGCCTTCCATCTGATCTCTGCCACGTTGTCATGACCACCAATCCTATGGATCCAAAAGCTGCCAAACTTCCAGTTGTGTTGCTGATATGTTCAAGAGTTGTCCTTCTATAGTTACATTTACCTCTTATTCTCTATATCATCCAAAATAATTTTACATCCTATCATCTCACATCGATGATGTGGGATTCATTATGGCCCTCCTTCGACACGGTCGCTTTCCGTTGACTTCAAATCATTATCCGGAAAGTTGACCGAGAGACTCCCTTCCAGTACCTTAGAGCTTGCATGCCCTAATGGCAAGTTCTTCACACTTGATGACAAGTTCACATCATTGGCCTTTGATCGAGTGATTTCACGGGTGTTCAACTTTAGTTCCTATATTGACATTCCGTTAATTATGTTGATAGTACCTTGAGGGCCATCGTCATTATTGGTGGTTTCTCTCACGCTTGTTAACAGTTTACCTCATTGATTAGTAATCAAGCGACTTTCTAGCATGCTCGACATCAACACATCCATTTGCATCCTAGGATCTGTACTTTTATTGGGTCGTGTTGGGGCGCAATAGCCTGGGATCAGATCACACAAGTCTAGGTTGCGAAGTGGTGTGACATGATTGTGATGATATGCATGTTGCTTTCAGATGGTTGGCTGCAACCAGACCATGAGTTATCATATGTGATCCTTCTTATTATTGGATGGTTGCGACCATACCTTGGTTTCATTACGATCCTCTTTGACGGATGGTTGCACCCACACCTGGATCCATTTACTTGATCATTCTCTGGATGGCTACGTCCATGCCACGATTCATGTATCATTTGAAAGAGATATCAGTTTATGTATATGTATCTATACTTGCTTGCAGGCTTTCCGACGACAGACCGGTTTCCTGCACTGAGTTATAAAGCATTACATCCTTCACTCCAGCGCAACCTTCACGCTTTAGGGGGCATCTTTTACACAACATTTTGTCACTTTCCCTATAATCCCCGTTCCTTGATCCTAAAGGACTTCTACAGTGAAACCCGTATGCTTTGCCCTCATGGAGAAACTCCCATTATGCCCCTCTTCATGAGCAGATCATTTCCCTTTTACACCATTTCCCCTGAAACTTTTGTTCTGCCCAGTTTACAAGATCGGCGCTAATGGCCTTTGTCTCCCTCGCACCAGTGTGCAGAGATTAGCACTACTCGTGCCGACTGGAGTGACTGAGCTGTGTTTCAGTCGCGTCAGTCCTGTTATGGAAATCTTTTTAAATAAGAGATGAAGCTTCCAGCTCTAGAAGCTCCATAATGGAGTGTAGTAAATGGTTTGGCCAGATGGGGTCGAGGTTGACAGTTTGGGTTCCTTTCCCCTATAATGATGGAACCACCTCAAGGGATAAGTCCTTCTCCCATAAGAAGAGGATCCATATCCCATCCACATTTCTTATATAAACCTCCCTTCTTCCCAAGTACAAACTAGTGTGAATGTTATAGTCACAGTTGATAGTCCTGGCAGAGTTATTGTTGAGTGTTGATACTATTTTGGAGTAGATAAGAAAGCTATTACTAGTTGTAGCTACCTAGTTGTGTGAGGGAGAAGTGTATTTTGGTTTGGAGTGAAGCCCAAAGGGAAGAGCCTTTAAACTATTGTTGTTTGAAGCCATCATGGAATGCTACCGGAAGTGTGTGGGAACCCAACCTTGTCAGAGGAAGACTGAACGTCAAGACGAATGGTTGTAATCTCTCTTTGATATTAATATATGCAACTATCGATTGATTTCCTACATGTTTTGTAATATTACATATCCATGTCTTAACTCTTCTTGACTCGTTAAGTAGGTTGAATTGCAATTTGTCTATTATTATGTTTCTATACTGTTGTTGTTTACTTGTTTCAAGAACTTGAAGAATGAAGCGAGAGATTGCTGGTGCGAGCAAGTGAAGACTTCATCAAACAGGATAAGCGACCAAGAGGTATGCCCTCTTGATTGATTCTAACCTGAGGAAATCTTCCATAGAGTGTATCTGTTGTGGGTGGACCCATTATCGGGCTAGAGGAATTTGTTCATGTCGGCACTTATAATTTTACTTCACCACAATAATATGGTTAACATAAGTCTTCACAACCTCATGGTCATTTGCTTTTCTTATTAATCTGGTTTCCCTAAGAGCAAAACCAATAAGATAAGAAGTACTCTTTTGTAATATCTCTTTGAGCTAATAAAATGTCAAGCTTCAATTTTTTTTTTTTTTTTGAGAAATTTGAATTTAATTTTAAATTAAATTATTATTTAACAATTATAAACTTTAATATCTTTAAATTCTCATGTCAAGTTAAAAGGTTTAAATCAAATTGTTTAACATATTTTTTTATAATTATAAATTTTAATATTATCTCAATTTTCATAAGTAGTTACCACTAAATTTTAATATGCATTTAAACATTTCAAAATTTTCATCTTTCGATAGCTTTTTTTTACTAAGCTACATTTCAAAATTTTCATATTTTTATTGTTTTTTTTACTAAGCTAAATTTTCATCTTTTGATTGCTTTTTTTTACTAAGCTACATTTCAAAATTTTCATATCTTGATTGTGTTTTTTACTAAGCTATAATACATTTGAAATATTAATTCACAAAAAGAAAGTTGATGTAAATTTTAAAATTGATGTAAGGATTAAAATATTAATTCACAGAGTAAGAAAAAGAGGTTAATGCAAATTTTAAAAGCCCATTGAAATATTAATTAAAAATAATATAAATTTCAATTTTTCTCTTTTAATTAGATATAATAAAAACAATTAATATATTTATGTTTTAAAATTAAGAAAATTAATTAATATATATTTACTATTTTTAATTACAACTATACATATAATTATATAGCTAACTATTTTTAAAATATTATACAACTAATATAATCATAATTAATAATGTTAACATATAACGACCACTAACTTGATATATATTATGATCCTCAATTTTACCAAATCTTTCATAGTGACACCATATTAATATATATGAAACTCAATTAATTTGATGTAAATTCAAAACACTCAATTTCATAATATTATATACTTTGTTATTCTTTAACCTAAAAGACTACCACAATTTTAAAATCTAATTAAAAGATTAATTCATAATTGTTAACATATACCGACTACTAACTTGGTATATATTATGATCCTCAATTTTACCAAATCTTTCATAGTAACACCATATTAATATATACGAAACTCAATTAATTTGATGTAAATTCAAAACACTTAATTCCCTACAAAAATTTCACAATATTATATACTCTTTTATTCTTTAACCTAAAAGACTACCACAATTTTAAAATCTAATTAAAAGAACAATTCATAATAAATAATATCAATCTAAATTTTAAATTTTAATTAAAAATTTAATATTTAATTAAATATAATAAAAAAACTAATGTAAATATTTTTAGATTAATAAAAAAACTAATATACTTATTTTTAAATCAATAAAATTAATCTACATATTTACTTTTAATTATATATTTACATATCGTTATACAACCAACCATTTCTTATAAAACCCTAACCCTTTCTTATAAAACCTTATAAAACCCTAGGGAAAAAAAATCTAACCCTTTCTTAAATCTCAAGAAAAAATTAAAAAACAAAACCAAATAGCTTTCGTATTCTTTAACCTCTATTTATTTATTATAAGTAGAATCAATGATGTTAACATATATCAACCTCTCTTACGTGATGTATATGATAATCACTAAATTTTAATAAATATTTCAGAGCTACACTATATTTGAAAGGAGTAAGGAGTCGTCTACCGTGCAGGAATTGTTATACGATTAAAAAACCTTGGAATTTGGGTTAAAAAATTCAAATAATTTTGTAGAAGTTGTATTTAAATTTTGTTAATGGAAATGGATTCAGTATTATCAAAAATGTACCTGACACATAAAATTTTGACATTAAACAATTGTAATTTAAATTTGCAAAAATTTCTGGATTTTCTCAAAATATGACCAGAATTTTCATAACTTTCCAACCAATATCAATAATCTGATTATTTTATATAGAGTGAATTATTTTATATAGAGTGATTAAAATGTTCAAAACAAAAATCCAGTTATACAATCATGTTTGAGTATACTTTGATATTCCAAACCTCTGTCTATTAGCGATAGCGCTAGCTTTGAAATCTGTTTTCCCCTAACTTATATAAATAAGTCGAAGCAGCAATAAATCTGGCCCATCGATCCCAATATCGTGCACCTTCGCATCTAGTGAGAGAGAGGAAATAGGTCTGTCATTAATTGAGACTGCGCCTCCTTCATGGCAGAGTCCAATCCAACAGCCAGAGATGATGAAGAGCAGGTATTGTTTAACACCACCCGCCATGAGCATGAGCTCTTGCTGTTTGAGGGTCTTCTGGCGTACACATGCAACAGATGCAAAGAATACGGAGCCGACAGGGGTTACAAGTGTAAGATTTCTTCTGGTTCTAAGTGCAAGAAACACTCTGCACGAGGTCTACGCGGCCCTCCCTGATGCCATCAAACACCCATGTTGCTGCGACGTGACAATCAAGTTTCGTGCCAAGACATTTCTGAGGCATCACTGTACTGCCTGCTGCGAGGTGATGAAAGGTTTTGTGTTCCAAAGTGAAAGGAATAACACAAGGCTCCATCCCTTGTGGATGGAACTTCCTAAAATATTTGATTATAGTAACCAAGAAAATCATATTAGAAACAAATAGAAAGATAGACAAAAATCACACACAATATAAATCACATTCATATTTTTAGGATATAAATTATTGATTTTAACAAATCTAAGAAAGTGGATTTATGATTGAGACATGACACTACTTCAACTATTAATATAGGAATTAATAACAACTCACAACAATACAAAGCATTACTTCCAAGTCCCTACTTTAATGCTTGTATGACTGGTCTTCATCAACACTCACATCCACTCTGTAATTCTGCAAACATCGCTTTTTCGCCACCACATCTTCCAGCAGTCACTAAATTTAACTCTCTCTAACCATAATTGATGAACTTTGCAAGATAAACAATATTGACACCTTGGCTCATCAAGGCTTCCCCGATACGAGCCATCAAGTAATGAACCATTCTATGCACCAACCACCATCTGTCAATTGCTAAAATAGGGGTCTGGATATTGAATGTGTTCTAAAGTTGATCAAACAACTTGACCTTACTAACACACAATAATTGATATTTCGCACACCCGGCTTCTAGTTTAAGAACCACCAACCCTTTTTATAATCGAAATGGAAAGAAATAGAAAACTAATTGACAAAGGCATTTCACAACTACAAAATCAATAATCAAACTATCAACTACATGGACAAGTCACCACGTCCCTCCTCAGCATAGGTAAGTTGTTCATCTCATTCAATCTTTATCTTGGAGTTTTCTGATATTCACAAAGAAGCATTTGTTAGAGTGGTCAATTCAATTCCAACAAACTTACACTCACATATTGAGTTGACTAGATTCAATACGTGTAAAATGCAAACTCCAAATTTTGAGATCCAAACAAGATTGCACTAGAAACACTAGAAACATCTAACCCAGAGAAGCAAAAAATTGAGATCTCCCTCCAACTTTAACACTTTTGACATATATCATTACCCACTTGAAACTCCTCCACCCGAGATCACAAATCTAGATTCGTGGAGTAACATATACAGTTCATGGGCATGATTTCGGAAATTTATAATATGACACAATTTTGACAAAACCATGGAGACATGAATTTAACTCCTTTGCACATTCCAAGTAGATAACAACAAATAAAACTTTACAGATACCAAGATCACAGAAGGATCTACCAAAATGACAGAAGGATCTACAAACAGATCTACCCACAGGATCACAAACAATTTCACACACTAAAACTAAACTGTCACACATCTATACTAATATATACATAAACAATACCACTCAGGATCCCTCACATATTTTTGGCCCTCGTGAGGGAGTCAAACCAATACCAACTTTGATATGAAATTAGAAAAAAATAGAAAGAGAAAAATTACATACAACAAAAATCACTCACATATATATAGATTACAAATCAGTGACTTCAACAAATCTAGATCTGAAAAAAGTAGAGTTATCACTGAAATATGACACAACTCCAACTCATAACATAGTAATCAACAACTTCTAGATTGACACTTGAGAAGGCACAATAACAACTCACAATAACATATGGAAGCATTACTTGCAACCAATCGCAAACTCAAAATTATGACGAGGGATTTAAAGGAAGAAAAACACGCACTTACCGCGCCTGCGCTGGTCACATCGCTTTCTGTGGTTGGAGATATCGAGGCGAGGATGTGGCGTGTAAGGTTTACGTGAATCCGAGTTGCGCTAAAAGTAACATTTTCGGACTCTCATACCATGGTATTCATCGAGCCGCATCCGTCTGTCACAACACATCTGACGGTAAAACAGAGACTTCAGCTGCTTGGGTTCAATCAATCATCAATAGAAAAATAACTCGTAATGTTAATGTAACAACAAATGAAACAAAGGGTAATCTTTTGAAAATTGCCATAGCTATGAGGCATCGGTAAATTTTGGAATTTTTTTAAAACGTGACCATGAAGAGGGGTCAATTCTTTTACCCTCTCCTAATCTTAATAAGATTTCTAAATATTCCTAAATTTGCAATGAACATAAGATTAAAAATAGCCATCTATATTATTATTTTGTTCTTTATTTTAGATTTAGGACCTGAATATCGATATGTAAGTTTTTGCTGGTTACATAGGCTTCAAAGACCTGATTAGCTATCGGTAAGTTTGCAGTCATCCTTATTTTGATCGTCTTGTAAATTTCACAGACAAGAATGAATATCTATCTGTAAATTATCAATCATCTTTATCTTCATGGTTAACCATTCTGATTTTATTATTATCTCATTTTAAAATAAATTTAATTTCAAATTAAATTCTTAAATTCAACCTAGAGTGTTTGCTACTTTCCTTAATTTCCCGTTTTAAAAGTATCTCTGCTAACTTCCTTAAGTTCTCGTTTTTGAAGTATCTTTAACTAATTTCCCTGAGTTCCCGTTTTTAAAGTATCCCTATTAAAAAGTTGCGGTTTCAATTCTCCTTTTTGCTTTCAAGATTAGACTCCATTGTTGAAGCATATTGCATGGAAGACTATTTCCCCGAACATAGCGGTCACTGGATCTTCGTAAACCGGACTCAAATTATAAAAAAACAAAAACCAAACGCATAACTTAAATTGGATGTTTTTTCCATTATCTTTAAGTACCTTTATCCTCCGTTGATTGCAACAAAACGCAGCGGAATATTTTCGACAGCGAGTACTTGTATTTTTTATGAATGATAAAAAAGCAAGGGCGGTAAAGTAACCTAAAATATTAAGGATTTGGCTCAATGAGATTAGCAAAAATGACCAGGGTTCGAAATTTATGACAATGATAATATTTATTATTATTATTTAATAAATTAAAAAAAAAATCATTATTATATATCTTACAAATCATTTTATTATTATTATTATTATTATATATATATATATTACACGTTTTGGTATTTTGATTTATAAATTGAAATTTTTTTAGGAAACTTGCTTTCAAATTAGTGCATACACATCAATTAAATAGTATAGGTATATAAATTAAATGTAGATAAATATTAAAAAAAACTTACAATGTAGGTTACATTTTTAAAATTTTAAAAAATTATAAAAATTAGGTAAATTGTATTTTGCTTTTTGAAAGAATCATTATTTTTAAAGTAATGAATTATTATTTAATGTTTATGGAATTGAGTACTTAAATTATTATTTGATTATCTAATTAAATTTTATTTGATTAATAAATAAAGTGTTTGGGAATAGGAAAGAGCACTTGAGTAATAAAATATTTTTGTTATTCTAGAAAAAAATGTTAAGTGGTCAAGTCTATATAGTGTACCTTCTAAAATCTTCTCTTCAAAATCTGAGAATAATTTAATATTAATTGTTAGGTGGTCAAGTCCAAATAGGGTACCTTCCAAAATCTTCTTTTCAAAATCTAAGGATAATTTAATATTAATAATTTAACATAACTAGAGAGAAATATTATGTTAAATTAAATTAGCATAATAGAAAAGATAGATTATGTGAATAACTTAGATAGAGAGAATTGCCAAGTTGGGTGAAAAACGAAAAATAAAATAAAGGCATAGAAAGAGAGAAATGTGTAGTTTAAAGAAAAAGAAAGACATTTACTTAAATTAAAATAAAAATCCCAAGAGACTAAGGGATGTGGACCCTTAATGCAGGACATTGCTAACAAAAAAATTGTTGGGAAGATATATAAGAAAATTACTCAGGAACACAAGAGGTTGTTGATTCCTAGATGCAAGAAGGTTTGAGCTCGAGGGGAATTGTTGGTGACAATTCTTGGTTTGGTGGAATGTGTTTTGTTCCTCAATATTTCCCAAGCATTTGATCACCATTAGATGTGTGTTATTTTGTTGCTTACATACTTAATATTGTGGTATTTTAACATTGTTCTAATGATGAGTTAAAATGAATCATAAATTAAAGAATAAACTGAATAGGAGACAAGTTATGAGTATTTTGTTTAAATAAAGTATGCATAATATCTGTGTACTATGTATTATGTTGCAATTGATAAGAGAACTCTATTTGTTATATCTCCAAATAATAATGCAAATTAGAGATTTTATTATGTAGTAAGTTGAAAGAAAAACTAGGTACTTCACTTAAAAAGTACATGCTATTGATGAACTCCTAGCCTCTGGCGAAGGGAATAACTAATAGGATATCTAATAATAATTAATCTATTAATCCATTTTCTTACACATATCTGCAATTGTTTATCTCAATTGAGATATTCACAATTGTTTATGTCATTGTTAGACCTATTAAAACCATCCACACCTTCTATTCTTCTAGGGATCTTCAAATGCAATGAATGTTGTGACACCTCATTCTCCTTTTTCCCGATTAACTTAGCTCCACACTGCAGCTTCAACCTCCTTAGAAAATTGCTCCTTAAAATTATCCTCTTTCACAAATTTTGGTATGGGTTTCTCTAGTTGGAGAGATATTGAAGAGCTCAGAAGATCACGAAAAAACAAAGCTCTCTTAAGGAAAGATATTTATGTGATATAGTGTATTAAAAGTTGCTCACGAATAGATTAAGCATAATCATTCAATCAAGGAAACATTCAAAATAATGAATTGACATTCAAACAATCAATTACAATTTCATGCAATCAGCTAATGAAATTGCAAACCCTAGGAGAAAGAAAAATTTTAAGGATGGAAAATTATCTTGAAGTTTATAAACATTGGCGAATATCACTAGTACCTAATATGCAAACTATAAAATGTTTATTGATGTCTTTGTAAAATTATTCAAATTTACAATGATTTTATATATACTCTCTATGTAATGGTGGCAATATTTAGGGTAAAATAATTCTATATTGCAAAATTTGGGCAAACCATTTTTATAAAAAAAAATGGAAATTGATGAATCTTTTTCTTTTGAAAAATCATGGAAAATTAACCCACTGTAAATAGCCCCTAAAATTTTCCATGCCTAGGAGGATACCAAAATTAGAAATTAGGAGCCCAAAATATGATATTGACACCTCTGATTATGGAATTAGCACTACTAAATCTATCAAAACTACTATAAGTTTGTAGAGGCTCAAAGATGAAAACCAGAATGCTACTAAAACAGATCTAGAGTTCAAATAACGAGAAATACAACCCTCTATGGTAAGGACTACTACATGGATGCTAGCTATGGGAATACTGAGTCAATTGAGGATTAGAATTAGTCAAAATACCTCAAAAAATAACAATAAATGATCTTAGAGATAAGAATGATAGCTCATCCATTGGTCCATGGGTTGATCCCCATTACAAGTTCTCCACGATGGTCAATTTGGAGGGTGATGCAAACCCTTCGTGGAATGAAAATATCATGATCCCGATTACCAAAAACTCCTTGTTGATTAATGGAAAGGGAATTAATTCCCTCATTGATTATTTTCCCCATCAAATAGAACTCACAATAGAGATTCAAGAGTCTATCGTTCACTATGAGCTATAGAACTTGGGGTCAAATTTGATGTCCAGATTTACTCTCGACTCCCTCACAAATTTCCTAGATCTCGATGAGAAGGTGTGGGAATTCTTAAAGGTATTTGTGGAGGATAGTTGCTTAATGGATATAATAATACTATCACCAAGTACTCCATCTCCTAGATCTAGACGAGAAGGTGGGAAAATGTGTAAAAGTATTCGTGGAGAAATTAAAGGTATTTGTGGGGGATAGTTGCTTAATGGATATAATAATACTATCACCAAGTACTCCATCTCCTAGATCTGGACAAGAAGGTGGGAGAATGTGTAAAGGTATTCGTGGAGGATAGTTGCTTAATGGCTACAATAGTACTATCACTAAGTTCTCCATGTCACTGTGGGAGTTGTAGGAAGCACTATATGAGCTTTGTAAAAAATATTACATCTAGTTGCATACATCACATGCCTCGTGTGGTTCGCTCTATACTTACTTCATGCAGTAAATTTTCCGAACCTATGGCCACAACATAGAAAATCCAACTTGCACAACTGCCAATGGACAATGCTTCAATATTGTTTCTCACATTTCACACCACCTCATGGCTTTGATACCAAAATAAAGCAAAGACAACATAGAGAAATAGAATAACTATGTCACTAAGAGATTTTATTAATTGGAACACACATATAACACATAATAGAGTCTCATTTTATGATAATGGTATCAATTTACAAGATAATAGTGCTTTAGCTACAAACTAACAAACATTAACTTAAACTAAGTTAATATAGAAAAATTAATTGGAACAATACATTCTTCTAATTAACTCTAACATCCTATTATTCCTAATTTTATGAATGTATTTTTAAACAATGATTATGTAAATTTTGTAGTGAAGGCTAAAAAATAACTATCTCAAATTATTTTCTGTAAATAAATATATTTTCTTCCAAAAACAACATATATTACAAACATTCTAATTTATTTCTAATTTATTTACTATTTACATAAACCTACATAATCGGTGAAGTTTCATGCATCATCTAAATATATGCTGTATAATTTACTATTCATTTTTCATATGAGTAGTAGGTATGATGATTAATAACATGTATTTTTTTTAGAAATTATTTGGATTTTTTATAAAATAAGTAATAAATTATTTAAAATAAGTTATTAGTTTTATTATTAATTTTTTAAATTATGTATTTATATATATTTGGTTAAGTTAATTTTATAATTTTGTATAAAATTGTATAATTGTTTGAATTTTTAAATTGAAGCCAGGCTACTTTTAATAGAATATTATATATTGAAAGTGGAAAAATTGGTATGTTACAATTTATTTATAAATTTAAATTTTACATATATATAGATAATTGGTTAGTCTTGTACTTGCATAACTGTGATGACCCCGTAAATGTAATTGTTTAAAAAAGTTACTGCAGTAAAAACTGACTGATATTGAGAACTTATTTTCTTTTAAAGAGTAATTTGTTGATTTGAATTATGCATTAAAGCAGTGTTTAAAGAATTACTCAAGAGCATTGAGCTTCCCAAAAGGGAAAACAGTTATTAGAACTGAAAGTAACCACCTTCCTTAACTGGAAAGATTTCCAGGAAAAAGGAAGGGGTGAATGGTTTTCTTTTTTGTGCTGTAGAGACAGACAAAAAGAGAAAAACAGAAAGAAGAAAAGAACTGGTTGGACTAAGTCTGGTAAGGACCAGATAGTCAAGCACACAGTGCTGGCTTATTGAGGATGGTGATCCGGTAAGCAGAAGCTTGGGGGGAGATTCAAGTCTTGTGAGACTGATCTCATGGTTGGGAGGATATCAAGCTTTACACAGATCTAGACAGGAGACTAAGCCAGACTCACCGTGTAAATTATTTAAAATAAGTTATTAGTTTTATTATTAATTTTTTAAATTATGTATTTATATATATTTGGTTAAGTTAATTTTATAATTTTGTATAAAATTGTATAATTGTTTGAATTTTTAAATTGAAGCCAGGCTACTTTTAATAGAATATTATATATTGAAAGTGGAAAAATTGGTATGTTACAATTTATTTATAAATTTAAATTTTACATATATATAGATAATTGGTTAGTCTTGTACTTGCATAACTGTGATGACCCCGTAAATGTAATTGTTTAAAAAAGTTACTGCAGTAAAAACTGAATGATATTGAGAACTTATTTTCTTTTAAAGAGTAATTTGTTGATTTGAATTATGCATTAAAGCAGTGTTTAAAGAATTACTCAAGAGCATTGAGCTTCCCAAAAGGGAAAACAGTTATTAGAACTGAAAGTAACCACCTTCCTTAACTGGAAAGATTTCCAGGAAAAAGGAAGGGGTGAATGGTTTTCTTTTTTGTGCTGTAGAGACAGACAAAAAGAGAAAAACAGAAAGAAGAAAAGAACTGGTTGGACTAAGTCTGGTAAGGACCAGATAGTCAAGCACACAGTGCTGGCTTACTGAGGATGGTGATCCAGTAAGCAGAAGCTTGGGGGGAGATTCAGGTCTTGTGAGACTGATCTCATGGTTGGGAGGATATCAAGCTTTACACAGATCTAGACAGGAGACTAAGCCAGACTCACCGTGTCCGAGCAGATCAGGTAAGTATCTGACCCTTATGTTTCCAAGGCTGTCTGTGTAAATGGTAAAGGTAGTTGTGACTGTCAGTTTACTATAGCTACAGATAGTAAGTAGAGTATAAGTAATACTATCTAAACAAAAGCAAAGACATAACGAGAATGAGTATTGGACAGTTGTAATTAGTTAGACATAAGTGAACATTGTGTGTCTATAGACAGGCTGAGCCAGCCTAATTAGTAAACTGTGAACCTAATATACAAAGATTACAGCTATCGGTAAACTAGCAGAACATATTACAATATCGGTAAGCAAGAAGCATATATGTTTCTGCATGTAAGAAATGTTATACTTTAGAGTGCTGTAGAACTCAGAGGACTAACAATTTAGGGACTGTCCACTAATAACTATAAAGAAAGACGAAGACAAAACAGTCTGTAGAAATAAATGATAGCCCGGTTCTGTATTAAGGATGGGTTACAAGAAAAAAGTTATATCTTAAGCGGATGAGGAGTTACCCTCATCTTGACCATATCCTGGTCGGCATAGCCATGCCTAAATAAACCGATAAGGCTCGAACCTATTCGGCTCGAATGAGCGAATACCTTCCCTTACAGCCACTGAATATTAAAGACGAACATGAATTATGTATGACCAAGGACGAACAATATTAAACCTTGAAAACTGGAAAATCGATTCAGCTAACCCATGAGGGTTCTAGCAAGTCGTAGCAACGACAGCTTAAACATCGTAATAGTTAAAGACTGTGAGGAGAATAGAGTTATAATATGTGCAGCATCCATAAAAGAGACCTGAAATTCATATTAAAAAACGACAATCGTCTTTGAGACAATGTAAATGCCGAATATAGATAACGAAATATATTCAGAAGTAACAGAACTCGATTACATTGAGTAGAGCTGTAAAGACGGTATTATTCTGTAAGAACTGTGGAAAATAACACTTCGATAAGCAAAGAAATAAGATTTAGATACATTGACAATATGTAAACCAGAGAACGAGGAATTCCGAATTTGCCAATAACCATTAAGCAAGTTACAGCCATAAGGGTTTCCAACCTCGGAAGGCATCGCAGGTCACCCATACATCTATAGGGTCAGATGCGGGCGTGACCACTTGCTGCCAGGGTGCATGAGCAAACCCTAGGTATAAGCACAAACCCGTAACGGGTGCAACCAAATATACATGCGAATAACCGGTTTGAAACCAGATAACAAATATATGCAACAGAGCAACCATCAAACCTGTGTAATATAAAATAGGCTATATTCAACTCGTGTCCGAGAAAATTAACAAGCATATAAATATATACAGAAGTATGAAAATTCATAAAACTGAGAATTCGCAGAGGTTCATAGTTCAGTAAACCGAATACTGCCAACATCTAAACTCACGGCCGTAGCCACCAGCATATTCAGGATTATACATTGATTTAAGTAAAACAAATAGAACCTAAAGCTACAGAAGGCGGGGTAGTAACCCAGATCTTCATACAAGAGATGGTGCCGTAAATACCACAAGACTTTATAGCCGTAACGAGACCAGGTCTTTGTATACCTGCGGCCAACCAGATATGTTCAGGTTGGGGTCTCATCCTTAAGCTAGAGCAAACCTCTGACAAACCGAGAGGGATAACGATGCAACAGTCATAAAAACCAAACCCTGATATCAGTTAAGTACCTGGAAGCTCGGCGGTCCTTGATGGCAGGGCTCTTCCAGATCCATCGGAGCAAGAGAAGTTGCTCATACCTGGCAAGTAACAGATTCGGCGTTAATCCGAATTCATTAAAACACCAAATCGAAAAACAAATCTTTAAATTGTGAACATTTACCTGGCTAGGCCCGGACTGGAACTCCATGTGGAGAAATCTTGCTGTAAGAGGGTAAGAACTCGAAGTTACAGTGGCCTCGGGGCGCAATGGCACAGGAAACCCTTTGCCGTGAGGGCAGAGGAAGCTGGTGGACGCGGAGCAAAAGAATAATCGCGATGAAACCGGAAAAAAGATCTGTATATACCCTACCCGCCAGAGACAGAGACGTGGCGTAGTATTAACCCTCGATCGCTCATAGATCATACCCACCATCGATGAGGGCGATGTAATCAAGGAGGAAGGCGCGGGAAAGCCCAAGTGTCGTGGCCATGCCACCATCACGTGAACCGGACAGGGGAGACTCCACATTGTTGCCAAATGTCCCACGATGGTATTGCCAGATCCCAAAGTCAACACTGATTTGAAACATTAAAATGACAAGATTGATAATCACAGCCACGTTAACACTAGTCCATAGGTTAGGGAAATCCATACCTGCCGCCATAATGTAATTGCCTTTGGGTTAGGCCGAATACATGGTTGTGGCAGCCAAAATTAATATTCAAATATATTAATCAAGAATAATGGAAACCTACGTTATAACAAATGCAGAGATACACCTATATGTAATTGCTGTCGATATTCATATTATACCAAAAAAAAAAATTTACATGTGTAATTATATTCGTATAGGTATGTGACAATTGGTATCAGAGCCCAGATTATCCATACTGTGGCCTCTGGGATGTGAATGACGAGAAGATCATAATGACATTAACAAAAAAAAAAAAAAAACAAATGTGCAGGAAGCTCACACTACTATATGTTTCATGATCAGACCAGGCTAGTCAAGAAGCAGGAAAAGAGCAACAGAGGTATCACAAGTGATTAGCATGCAGGGGTCGGGCGGCGCACAGCACAGGCCTGCAGGCAATTTAGGGCCTGCAGCAAATTTTGGAGACAATGCAGAGTTGTGGGTGCAGCTGGGTGAGGAGACCCGCAGCACGAATCTGGCCATACTAGAAACCGTTCAAGAATTGAAAAATGAAATGGCTCGGCTCCGGGCAGATAATGCACGGTTGACCATGGAGCAGGAGAGAATATTAAAAAGCCTGTCTGACAAACAGAACCCACCACTAGCTAACCCCAGCGCAGAGCAGCAGAGAATAACAGAGGAAGAACGCTATCACGCAGAATCTGAAATCCCTGAAGAAGAAGAGGATCAATCTGCTAATGCCTCAGAACAGCAGACCTCAAAGCGTCAAAAAGTGGAGTTGCAAGGGGAATTTCGAAAGATTAAACCTCCACATTATGATGGGGAACAAGAGGAAGCAGCTGAGGCATGGCTAATCAACATGAATAAATACTTCCAGCTGTACGAGTATGACCATAACTTGAAGGCACGTTTGGCCATCTTCCAGTTACAAGGGAAGGCGACGCTGTGGTGGGAGGAGGTAAAAATTGTTAAAGGAGTAACTGAACGAACTATAACCTGGGAAAAATTCCAGAAATATTTTAAGGAGAGATACTTGACGGAACGATTTTATGATGAGAAGGCAAAAGAATTCCATGATCTGCGATTGGGCCAGCAGACCATGGATGAATTCATCAATCGTTTCACATCTCTGCTTCGCTATGTACCCTACCTTAAAGAAGAAAAAGCCAAGGTGCAGCGGTTTGTTAGCAGCCTACCCATGTATATGAGAGAAAGGATTGAATTTGACAATCCTAAATCAATGGATGAGGCGATTCGCAAGGCCAGAATCTGCTATCAGCAGAGTAAGCAGAAAGGGGATAGTACCAACAGAAAATGGAGTGAGAAAAAGAACAGTAAAACTGTTGGAAATTACAAAGGAAGTCGAAGCAGTGGAATCAAAGGTAGCAACAAGAATCAGAACAATAGAGCAGCACCAAGGAATGCATTCAGAGCCAAATCCATCGGTGAAACCAGAATGAGTGAGCAGCCCGCCAAGATGGATGCTGTGGGATCAAACAGACCTCCAGTGCAGTGCTGGGGCTGTGGTGGACCGCACTATGTCAAGAATTGTCCGCAAAGGAAGGGAGCTGACCAGATATCCCAGATTCATGAGGCATCAACCGTGGGTGATGTGGGACGGAGTATGCCAAGAATTAACGCAGCTTTGGACGACCGCCAAGCAGAATATCAGCCCACCATGGTAGAGTTTGAAGGTAAGCTTTTAAACCTCTCTGTCTCTGTTTTAATAGACCCTGACGCTACTTTAAGTTATATTAGTCCAAAGTTAGTTGAACAGTGTAAATTACAGCCTGAAAAATTCAGGAATCCTTGGCTGGTACAGCTAGCTACAGGGACCAAAAGACGTGTAATGACAAAGGTAAAAAGCTGACCTATCACGGTAGCAGGACAGCCAGTAGTGGCAGACCTGAATATACTGCCCCTCGGGTCCTATGATGTTTTAATTGGGATGGACTGGCTAGAGAAGCATTGGGCTTTGGTGAACTGTAAAACGAAGATGATACGGTACAAGGATGATGCTGGAATAGAACAGGAAATGCAAGGAATTAAACGACCAGTACAGATCCGACCAATCACCGCATCTCAGCTGGCCAAGTGCATCCAGAATAGATGCCAAGTGTATGTAATTCAGGTAGGCTATGCAGAAACTAAAAATAAAGGGAACCCGTTGGAACATCTCCCTGTCATAAAGGAGTTCACAGATGTACTTCCAGAAGAAATTCCTGGATTACCTCCAAAGAGGGATATAGACTTTACCATTGAGTTGATACCAGGAGCTGCTCCAGTTTCGCGAGCCCCTTATAGAATGAGTGTACCAGAGTTGACCGAATTGAAAATGCAGCTACAGGAATTGCTGGAGAAGAATTATATCCGGCCCAGTGTATCTCCATGGGGAGCCCCGGTGTTATTCGTCAAAAAGAAGGATGGAACTCTTAGAATGTGTATTGATTACCGGCAGCTAAACAAGCTCACCATTAAAAACAAATACCCTTTACCTCGAATCGATGAGCTTTTCGATCAAGTCAAGGGAGCGACAGTTTTCTCTAAGATTGATCTACGATCTGGATACCATCAGATCAGAATTAAAGATGAAGACATCGCAAAAACAGCCTTTCGGACCCGGTATGGACACTACGAATTTGTAGTACTGCCTTTTGGTTTGACTAATGCACCCGCCACGTTCATGTGTTTAATGAACAGTGTATTTCATCAATTTTTAGACAAGTTTGTACTAATCTTCATTGATGATATCTTGATTTATTCTCGCTCCAAGGAGGAGCATGAGAAACATCTTCGGATGGTATTGCAAACATTGCGGGAACACCAATTGTATGCCAAACTCAGCAAATGTGATTTCTATAAAGAAGAAATCCAATACCTAGGACATGTGATCTCAAAGGACGGAATTGCGGTAGATCCTGAGAAAATAAAAACCATACTGGATTGGCCTGTGCCAAAAGATGTAGCAGATATCAGATCTTTCATGGGATTGGCTGGATATTACAGAAGATTTGTGGAAGGCTTTTCAAGGGTGGCATATCCCATCACATCCTTGCAAAAGAAAGGGAGGACATTCAGGCGGAGTTCCGAATGTCAACAAAGTTTTGAGAGGCTTAAGCAATTACTCACATCTGCTCCTGTTTTAAGTATAGCTGATCCAAACAAGGACTATGTGGTATGTACTGATGCCAGCGGAGAAGGTGTGGGAGGTGTGTTAATGCAGGAAGGGAAAGTGATCGCCTACGAATCAAGGAAATTAAAGGAACATGAGCAGATGTATTCTGCCTATGATTTGGAACTAACTGCTGTCATACATGCGCTTAAGATGTGGCGACACTACCTTTTGGGTAGGAGATTTCTGTTACTCACAGATCATCACAATTTAACGAATTATTTTAGTCAGCCCACACTGAACGCAAGACAAGCTCGTTGGGCAGATTTCCTAAGTGGATTCGACTTTGACATTAAACATCTGAAGGGAAAGGAAAATCGGGTAGCTGATGCGCTAAGTCGAAAAGTACAATGTTTGTACGAAGTTACATTCAGTAGATGGGAAAACTCCTTGCAGGAAATGATGAAGACAGCAGCAAGTCAAGATGCTGAATATCAGCAATTGAAGCAGCAAATGCCACTTTCCAGTAAAGGAAATCCACAAGACTATGAGGTTAGCAGTGATGGAATGTTGCTTTATAAAAAGAGGTTGTTCGTACCAAATGACAACAGTCTCAAAAAAATGATAATGGATGAGTTTCATACCAGTCACTATGCTGGTCATCCTGGATATCAGAAAATGTTGACTGCACTATGGAAGGAATATTACTGGCCGGGAATGAAAAAGCATGTGGCTGAATATTTAACACGATGTTTGGAGTGTCAACAGATCAAAGCTGAGCATCAGCATCCGGCCGGATTACTACAGCCCCTACCCATCCCAGAATGGAAGTGGGAGGTTATATCAATGGACTTTATAACTGGACTGCCTAAAACAAAAAGGAATAATGACTTTATTATGGTAGTAGTTGACAAGTTAAGTAAGGTGGCACATTTCATACCAGTGCAATCCACTTACAAGGCAGTGCAAATTGCACATGTTTTCATGCAAAACATATTCAGACTTCATGGACTCCCAAAGACTATCATATCATATCGAGATGTGAAGTTTACTTCCGCTTTTTGGAGAGCGCTATTTGCGGAATTGGGAACCCAATTGAATTTCAGCACCGCTTACCATCCTCAAACCGATGGGCAGACGGAAAGGGTAAATCAAATAGTGGAAGACATGTTGAGAGCATGTGTCATGCAAAAACCAGCACAATGGGAGCACTACTTGCACTTAGTGGAATTCGCCTACAATAATGGATATCATACATCCATTCAGATGTCTCCATTTGAAGTCTTGTATGGACGAAAATGTCGAACGCCCACAAACTGGAGTAGCCCGGAAGACAAATTAAGGTTGGGACCAGAAATGCTCAAGGAAATGGAGGACATGGTCAAAAGGGTAAGGACCAACCTGAAGGCTGCTCAAGATCGACAGAAAAACTTTGTAGACCGGAAAAGAAGGTTCAAGGAATACCAGGTGGGAGACCATGTTTATATCAGAATTCAGGCACGGAAAAGTACGCTGCAATGGAGCAGCTGTGCCAAACTGGCACCCCGATACTTCGGACCTTTTCAGGTCTTAGCAAGGGTTGGGCCAGTAGCATATCAGCTAGCCTTACCAAGCCACATTAGAATTCATAATGTTTTCCATGTGTCCATGCTTAAGAAATATATCTATGACCCTAAGCATGTGATCAAGTGGCAAGATATCAGGGTAAGGATTGTTTTAATTTAACTAATTGAAAATGTATCCATGATAAAAGACTGATATGGTTAATAATTGCAGGTCGAACCGGAAGGAGAAGTTCGGGTCGAGCCATTGAGCATTCTCGACCGGAGAGAAGTGCAGTTGCGGAAGCGGGTTATTACCCAAATTAAAGTGCAGTGGCAGCACTATGGGCCTGAAGAGGCCACATGGGAGGACGAAGAGATGTTTCTCCGGGATTGTTTGGAGACACTAGACATCGGGACGATGTCCAATCTCAGGAGGGGGAGATGTGATGACCCCGTAAATGTAATTGTTTAAAAAAGTTACTGCAATAAAAACTGAACGATATTGAGAACTTATTTTCTTTTAAAGAGTAATTTGTTGATTTGAATTATGCATTAAAGCAGTGTTTAAGGAATTACTCAAGAGCATTGAGCTTCCCAAAAGGGAAAACAGTTATTAGAACTGAAAGTAACCACCTTCCTTAACTGGAAAGATTTCCAGGAAAAAGGAAGGGGTGAATGGTTTTCTTTTTTGTGCTGTAGAGACTGACAAAAAGAGAAAAACAGAAAGAAGAAAAGAACTGGTTGGACTAAGTCTGGTAAGGACCAGATAGTCAAGCACACAGTGTTGGCTTACTGAGGATGGTGATCCGGTAAGCAGAAGCTTGGGGGGAGATTCAGGTCTTGTGAGACTGATCTCATGGTTGGGAGGATATCAAGATTTACACAGATCTAGACAGGAGACTAAGCCAGACTCACCGTGTCCGAGCAGATCAGGTAAGTATCTGACCCTTATGTTTCCAAGGCTGTCTGTGTAAATGGTAAAGGTAGCTGTTACTGTCAGTTTACTATAGCTACAGATAGTAAGTAGAGTATAAGTAATACTATCTAAACAGAAGCAAAGACAGAACGAGAATGAGTATTGGACAGTTGTAATTAGTTAGACATAAGTGAACATTGTGTGTCTATAGACAGGCTGAGCCAGCCTAGTTAGTAAACTGTGAACCTAATATACAAAGATTACAGCTATCGGTAAACTAGCAGAACATATTACAGTATCGGTAAGCAAGAAGCATATATGTTTCTGCATGTAAGAAATGTTATACTTTAGAGTGCTGTAGAACTCAGAGGACTAACAATTTAGGGACTGTCCACTAATAACTATAAAGAAAGACGAAGACAGAACAGTCTGTAGAAATAAATGATAGCCCGGTTCTGTATTAAGGATGGGTTACAAGAAACAGTTATATCTGAAGCGGATGAGGAGTTACCCTCATCTTGACCATATCCTGGTCGGCATAGCCATGCCTAAATAAACCGATAAGGCTCGAACCTATTCGGCTCGAATGAGCGAATACCTTCCCTTACAGCCACTGAATATTAAAGACGAACATGAATCATGTATGACCAAGGACGAACAATATTAAACCTTGAAGACTGGAAAATCGATTCAGCTAACCCATGAGGGTTCTAGCAAGCCGTAGCAACGGCAACTTAAACATCGTAATAGTGAAAGACTGTGAGGAGAATAAAGTTATAATATGTGCAGCATCCATAAAAGAGACCTGAAATTCATATTAAAAAAACGACAGGCGTCTTTGAGACAATGTAAACGCCGAATATAGATAACGAAATACATTCAGAAGTAACAGAACTCGATTACATTGAGTAGAGCCGTAAAGACGGTATTATTCTGTAAGAACTGTGGAAAATAACGCTTCGATAAGCAAAGAAATAAGATTCAGATACATTGACAGTATGTAAACAAGAGAACGAGGAATTCTGAATTTGCCAATAACCATTAAGCAAGTTACATCCATAAGGGTTTCCAACCTCGGAAGGCATCGCAGGTCACCCATACATCTATAGGGTCAGATGCGGGCATGACCGCTTGCTGCTAGGGTGCATGAGCAAACCCTAGGTATAAGCACAAACCCTTAACGGGTGCAACCAAATATACATGCGAATAACCGGTTTGAAACCAGATAACAAATATATGCAACAGAGCAACCATCAAACCTGTGTAATATAAAATAGGCTATATTCAACTCGTGTCCGAGAAAATTAACAAGCATATAAATATATACAGAAGTATGAAAATTCATAAAACTGAGAATTCGCAGAGGTTCATAGTTCAGTAAACCGAGTACTGCCAACATCTAAACTCACGGCCATAGCCACCAGCATATTCAGGATTATACATCGATTTAAGTAAAACAAATAGAACCTAAAGCTACAGAAGGCAGGGTAGTAACCCAGATCTTCATACAAGAGATGGTGCCGTAAATACCCCAAGACTTTATAGCCGGAACGAGACCAGGTCTTTGTATACCTGCGGCCAACCAGATATGTTCAGGTTGGGGTCTCATCCTTAAGCTAGAGCAAACCTCTGACAAACCGAGAGGGATAACGATGCAACAGTCATAAAAACCAAACCCTTATATCAGTTAAGTACCTGGAAGCTCAGCGGTCCTTGATGGCAGGGCTCTTCCAGATCCATCGGAGCAAGAGAAGTTGCTCATACCTGGCAAGTAACAGATCCGGCGTTAATCCGAGTTCATTAAAACACCAAATCGAAAAACAAATCTTTAAATTGTGAACATTTACCTGGCTAGGCCCGGACTGGGACTCCATGTGGAGAAATCTTGCTGTAAGAGGGTAAGAACTCGAAGTTACAGTGGCCTCGGGGCGCAATGGCACAGGAAACCCTTTGCCGTGAGGGCAGAGGAAGCTGATGGACGCAGAGCAAAAGAATAATCGCGAAGAAACCGGAAAAAAGATCTGTATATACCCTACCTGCCAGAGACAGAGACGTGGCGTAGTATTAACCCTCGATCTCTCACAGATCATACCCACCGTCGATGAGGGCGATGTAATCAAGGAGGAAGGCGCGGGAAAGCCCAAGTGCCGTGGCCATGCCACCGTCACGTGAACCGGACAGGGGAGACTCCACATTGCTGCCAAATGTCCCACGATGGTATTGCCAGATCCCAAAGTCAACACCGATTTGAAACATTAAAATGACAAGATTGATAATCACAGCCACGTTAACACCAGTCCATAGGTTATGGAAATCTATACCTGCCGCCATAATGTAATTGCCTTTGGGTTAGGCCGAATACATGGTTGTGGCAGCCAAAATTAATGTTCAAATATATTAATCAAGAATAGTGGAAACCTACGTTATAACAAATGCAGAGATACACCTATATGTAATTGTTGTCGATATTTATATTATACCAAAAAAAAAATTTACATGTGTAATTATATTCGTATAGGTATGTGACAATAACACTAGGTAATTTCAAGAGTCTTCCTCTTCATAGATTAGATTATTCCAAAAAACTTAAACCTTACATTTTCTAATTGACACAATATAGTGATTTCCCATAATAAATTGTGTGAAATTAATATTTAATCTTGAATTAATTTAATATCTTCAAATTTTCATTTTAAGTAAAAGGTTTAAATGAGATGGTCTAACCTATTGTTTTATAATTATAAATTTTAATACTATATAAATTTTAATATACAGTCAATTTCATATTTTACTTGTTATGTTAAATTAAGTTATAAAACATTTAAATATTAATTCACCCAAAAAAAATATTGATATAAAATTTAAAATTGATATTAATTTTAAAATCTAATTAGTTACTTTGTTTAAAATATTAACTATTTTTAAAACATGAAAAAAAAACAATAAAATCTAAATAACTTATTCTTTAACTTCTATTTATAGTATAAATATTCATTTCATATAAATTCAAAACATTTAATTTCATAAAATTGTATACTTTGTTATTTTTAAACTTAAAAGACTATCATAATTTTAAAATCTAATTAAAAAATCAATTCATAATAAAAAAGAAAGAGATTAATATAAATTTTATAATTTAATTAAATGTAATAAAAATAATTAATATATTTATTTCTAAAATTAATGCATATATTTATCACTTTTAATTATACATTTAGATATCATACTTCTTATACAACTAATTTTTTCTTTAACCTTCCAATAGAAACAGGAAAAACTTTGGTATTCTTTGACCTCCATTTATTACCATTAGAATCAATGATGTTAACACATACCAACCTCTCACTTGTATATTATAATCACTCAATTTCAATAAATGTTTCATAATTACAAAATATTTTAATATATAATATATATTAATAACTTGATGATATGATATGGATTGATTAAAAAGTTGAAAAGGACGATCCAGTTGTTACTTTTTAACCTAAGAGACTGACCTGTCTAAGTATACTTTGATATTTCAAACCTCTGTTTATTAGCGTTATAGCACAAGCTGCCCTTCCCGCTATTTATATAAACAAGCTGATGCAGCGATAATTCTGGCCCAGAGATCCCAATATCGTCCATCTTCGCATTTAGTGAGAGAGAAAATAGGTCTGTAATTATTTGATACAGCGCCTCCTTCATGGCGGAGCCGAATCCAAATCCAACAGCCAGAGATGATGAAGAGCAGGGAGAGGGAGAGGGAGAGGGAGAGGGAGAGGTAGGAGAGAGGAGGAAGAAGTGTTTAACGCTACCCGCCATGAGCATAACCTTGTGTTGTTTGAGGGTCTTCTGGTTTACACATGCAGCGGCTGCAAAGAATACGGTGCTAACAGGGGCTACAAGTGTAAGATTTCTTTTCGTTCTAAGTATAAGAATTTCACTCTGCAATAGGTCTGCACCCCCTCCCCGATGCCATCCAACACGGGGATCCTTATGTATATTGCTAATTCCCTGAATATTCGGAATCGGAAGGGCGTGGTTAATGTTTGCGCCGCCTTCCCAGATGCCATCTAACACAGGCATCTTTATGTAGATTGCTAATTCTCTGAATATTTGAGAATGGACCGACATGGTAGCGGTCATTTGACAGTGCCCATGTCCGTCTGATTTCGAATATTCGGGAATCAGCAGTCGACTTAACCTCAGGGATCCAACACCCATTTCGCAGCAGTCAACTTAAGCTCAGGGATCCAACACCCGTTTCGCAGCAGTCGACTTAAGCTCAGGGATCCAACACCCGTTTCGCAGTGACGTGATCATCAAGTTTCATTGCAATACGTTTGTAAGGCATCACTGTAGTGCCTGCTGCGAGGTGATGAATGGTTTTGTGTTCGAAACTGAAAGGCATATGTGACATCCTTCGTGTTAAGTTAATATTGGTAAATAGTAAAAGTAACTATGAACAAAGACTTTATTTGAAAAGTATATAACTCTGTTGTTAATTAAAAATTGTGTTAATAATATTTGATTTGAGCATATGAGTAATCATGATTAATAACTGTGGAAGCAGTTAAAAATGAAACCCTAACTACCTTCAGGAGGTAGTTGAGTTCCCAGAGGAAAAAGGGGAAAGATTGCCAAGTCTGGTAAGGATCAGATGGCAGAAAAGAAAATCATGCTATGTCTGGTTATGATCAGATGGCATAGAAAAGAGGAAAAGATTTTTCCTGTATGCGCTATGTCTGGTTAGGACCAGATAGCGAGATCTGGCAAAAGCCAGAGGAACTGCAGTCAAGAGGGTCTGCAAGTGCTTGGGGGTGGAAGGTCGTGAAGAATCTTCCTACGGACGGGTGGATTGACAAGCATTCATACAGGTTTGCGATAAACAGGTATGATTTATTAAGTTATTTAACTGAGAAATGACTTTGATTATCGGTGGTGAGTAAATAACACCGAGAGAAGCACTCTGTTTATATTCTTAAAATATTCTCTTGTGCTCGGCATAGACAGTATTTTTAATTCCATTTAAGAATGTAAACATTGTATATATATTCAAAGCAGAAAACTGGTACTACAGTCAGTCAAACCAGTAGAGAACAGATAAGAACTAGTATTCCTACTTTGTAATTTCTGATGCGCATGATACATATTTATATGTATATAGAACAAGATTACGAATGAACAGTAACCGTATAGACATGTTACTCCTGGACTGAAGTACCAATGAACAGTGGAAAGCTTAACTATTAAACAGGCCAGAACGGCCGAATGTTCGACAAAACCCTGAAGCGATAACAGTAAGAATACAACTATCGGGAAATCTTGTTCAAGCATTTATAAATATAACGCACAGACACGAGATTCCTGTTCATATAATAAATAAAAGAACAACATATTACGCATGCCTATATAAAGATGCAAGTCTCAGGGTGCTACTGCCGCAGGGCATAAGCTTACGCTTAGCCAGCAGGCACCCTGGCCGGAACCAAAACCAAGATTTACCCTCTGCATATAAATGATATAGCTGACCAGAAATCGAGTGCGACTAGTATAACAAATAAATTCGGTTAAAGACTGTGGACATAGTAATGTATACCAAGAAGCAATGTTAATGCAGAGCTTAAACTATACCAAATGCCTGCAATGCAATAAATATGCTTATCGCTGAAAAACAATGCAATATATACCGAGAACAGTGTAACGCTGAATCTTAACTAAATCAAATGCCTGTAATACATAAACAAGCTTGTAGTCGAAAATAATCCAACGAATAACATTATAAAAGCCATAACTGTATTTCGACTAGAAGTTATGCCGTAAGCTGGAAATTGATAAATTATAAACTGTACATAGATACATTTAACCAGTGAACCGTGCTTAGACGGAGACCGCCAGAATCTGAGCCTTTAAACAAAAGATTAAGCACAATAATCAAACAGACTAGGGAAATGAACCATGCAGTTTCGCAGTAAGGAAACCCTGGTCGCATGGCGGAAGAGAGTATATGGAAACAAGGAACCTCGGCATCCCTGTTCAGTGGAACAGAGGTTTAGCCACTGACCCGTGAGGGAAAACGAAACCAGAACCTATGAAAGAGGAACCACTCATACCTGTGGTAGGGCGGCCGAGGGCGAGAGAGCCAGACTTTCTCCCCAACGCCGTCTGGTCGCCGAAGCTTTCCCTGAAACATTGAAACAGATAAGCTGAGAACCTTATCAAAATGTCTGAGAACGAAAGCAACAAAATTGAAACAACAGCGGAAATGCTTTTCGAGAGCTTACTTAACCTGAACAGAAAGGAGAGCTGCAGTATATCATCGTGCTTTGGCGGAGCATGAAACCCCGGTGCGGTTGAGAGCCATATAAGTCTACGGCCGAACACAGTCGAGCCGAGGACTTCGGCAGTAAACACTCAATCCAGAATGAAAACAATAACCAAGTCGAACATAAAATGAACCTTAAATATTCAATGCATGACCCTGCCTCGTGGCATAGTCTCAGCCCTCGATCTGAATGAGGTTGCCACCACCGTCTGATCGGTGAGAAGGATCCGGAAGGGTTTGAGCGCGAAATGGTAAGACCGAGGAGCCGGCCTCGTAACACTTGGAGTCTGGAATCATGCCACCGCACATGGCAGGACGAAGGTGAGCCGTTGATCGTGCCAGGTGGATGACCTATAGCGAGCAAGTGCTGTAAACGACAGTACATCACTGTACCCATATTTCAAAAGGGCAACTTAGTCCAATCTCTGTGTTAAAAGCCATAAAGTTCGCAATTAAGGAGGTGCCAGTCCATAGTACCCGGGAATTACCGTGGCAGCGAATCCCATGACCGCCACATTTTGAAAACAATATATAAGAATACCCTTTTTGATAAACAGATATGGAAGTCGATTATCTATGTTTACATGTAACCCGAATATGATTAATATAGTGAGTCAAATGAGTTACTGACTGTGATGATTATGATATGCGTGTTCTACATTAAAATCTGAATATGTCAAAGTCGAAAGTTTTATATGTATGTTGTAATATTATTACATAAACATATAGGTCAATTGCTTGGAATTCATATAGGTCAATTGCTTGGAGAATTCCAGTACACGAGGTTTATACGCTTGTTATAATATAAGCTGGTAAATGTGGATTTATACATATACAAAAATTTTTTTACCTCTGTGTTAGAGCGTGACAGCATAACACAAGGCTCCATCCCTTATGTATGGCGCTTCCTAAAATACTCGACTAAGGTCGGCACGCAACGGCAAATGACAAACTCAAAATTGTGACGGGTGATTTAAAGGGGAAGCATACACTTGCAGCGCCTGCGATGGTTACATCGCTTGCGGTGGTTGGAGATATCGGTGCGAGGATGTGGCGTGTAAGGTTTACGTGGATCCGAGCTGCGCTAAAAATGACATTTTTGGACTCTCAGAGCATCGTATTCATCGAGTTCCATCCGCGGGTGACAGTGGCGGTAAAACGGAGACTTCTGCTGGTTTGGTTCAGTCAATCATCGATGGAGTAATAAGCGGGCTGATCAGCTGCTGAAAGAATGGTAATGTTCTAAAAAATGCCATATTTGTCGGGCATCTTTATGTTAAGAGTAGATTTTGAAAGTATATTTTTAGGTTAATGGTAGATTTTAAAAATATGCGGGGGATATTTTTACCTTAATGGTAGATTTTGAAAATATGTTAGAGCATTTTTAGGTTAATAGTAAATTTTGAAAATATCTTTGGAATATGATACTGAAAAGGGATCAATTATTTCACTGATTCCAAATGATAATAAAATTTCTAAATATTCCCAAATATATAATCGAATAACTATCTATCTATTTTATTATTTTGTTCCTTATTTAAAACATAAATGAGACCTGAATATCTATATGTAAGTTTTTGTTTCTTACTTAACCTTCAGCACCAGAATATCTATCTGTAAGTTTGCAGGCATCTATCTATCTGCAAGTTCGTAGGCATCCTTATTTTGATTGTCTTGTAAATTTCACTTATAAGAATGAATATCTCTCTGTAAGTTTGCATTCATCAACATTTTGATGCTAATCAATTCTGATTTTATAATTATTTTATAATTATATTATTTTAAAATATTTTAAAATAAAATTAATTTTAATCTAAATTCAGCCTTAAGGGTTAATTCTTCTTGAGTTCCAGTCTGTAAGAATCCCCATTCAATTATCTTCTATGGTCTTTTCATAAACATAACTATCACCAATTCAATTCTCCTCAATCCTCTAAAAATTATACCCCTAACTAAAACCGGCAAAAAAACCAGAAATACCTGAAATACTATTGCCACGGACCTAGCAGTCACCCGTCACCAATATCTGAATCTCTCCATAAACCACACCCACATTTAAAAAAAAGACCACTCTCTTTCTGTACTTTTATCCTCTTTTGGATGCAACATAACGCAGCGTGATTATTTTCGAGAGCGCGTACTTTAGTTTTTTGTGGATTATATTGATAACTTAAAGCGTCTCCGTAACAATGGTGAATGATAAAAAGAAAGAGGGGCGAAGTAACCTTTTAAGGCTTCGAACAATCTACTATTATATTTAAATTATTAAGGAATTGACTCAATGAAATTAGCAAAATTTTCGTACTAGGGGCTTCCTCCGTATGAAGTTTGTTGTTGAAACTCCAAAACTTCTGTGATAGATACACTAACTTCACGAACCTGACCTATATACGAATTTTTGGATTTTCAGGTAACAATATTTTTTAATGGCTTACTCTTTATAAGAGCAAAACGTCCCTCCACCTTCGGTGAACCTCTCTTTTCACAGAATTTTAGAATCGCATAACAGAAACAATCTTTGAAAACTTTTCTCTTTTATTGATTCAAAAGATGGATTACAATAGTCAAAGACTTTGAGAACTTTCAATTAGAGATAGATTGCTCGGGCATTTAACAGATGACACACCTTAAAATAAGATCTGATCGAGAGGCTACGTCGCCCTTTGCACACTCTGCCTTTGAATTCTCTCGAACAATATAGATTCAATCCTAATGAGTTTAGCCACTTTAGATTCTTACCAGGGTTGTTCATCCACGATACTCAGGGTTTTCAAACTCACTCTAAAAGAGACTTTCTTCGGGATGCAAGCAGATCGAACACATACGTTCGCAGATGCAAAGTAGGAAGACTATCTCAGAATTTAAAATAAATACTCTAACCCTTAGAGTCTCCACTCCGATTGCCCAAATGAGCCTTACTTCTCTCTTTTTATAGGATGAAAAGGGGACAAACACTGGACAGACATAATTTTTTGTACAAAGATTCCGAGATGTAGACCAAATCACACCAGAAGTTGGAGAAGTGCTCAGAGTCTCGAAAAGTGGTAAAAGATCTTACACAGTGGAGATTTTATAGAGAATCCCACCGAAAACTGTCACTATCAAAGTCAAGCGACAAGACATCACTATACATTGTGGAGGCTTTTGTCTGGAAGCCCACGAAAACCCTTTATTATATTCCTAATGGATTTGTGCCAGGAAATCTACCATTTGCATGATGATAGATACCATTGGTATCCCGAGCTTTAGTATATATTCTTCTTATGGTCATTGGTTTACCAAGAATGATTTCGTGTTTTATCTTTGTAAGAACAAGTCATTGCTGATGTTCCCTTATGATGTAATCAAGTATATGGTCATCAGAAAATCTTTTCATATCTATTATGGTTTTGTCGGGTTGATGAAAATAGTCCATACACTCTTGATAGTCCCACGTTGAAAATTTACTTCAAAATACTTAGTATCCATGGCAGTTTTGTTGACACCGAACCAACCCCACCAAATTTTTAACCAATCTGGTTTCATCAGGAGCTGAGTAATGAAAACTGGACCAAGCTTTAATATAGTATAATGGATTTATCATTGATCTCTATATAGAAGATCCCACCAAATAATTTGTAGCCATTGAAATCATAAATTGTATCTGGAAAAGCAAGACTCGGATTTTTCTGAGGCCACATAAGGCGTGCAGGATGTTCTACATATCTGGTTCTATTAATGGTGTAATATTTATGGAATATTTTAGTTCGGTTACTCCCTTCATTCCATATTACACTGATATCCTAAAAATTTTCACTGAGTGCTTCTTCTGCAAGATGTGAAGCCATTACTGATCTCTCGTAAACCATATCGTGTATCCACTTGCTTGATTTAGGATACACTCTCCTCTATGGTACAAGATGTTGTAAGTCCATGTGTGGTTGTAGATTAGCATCTAAGACTTTTGTATTTCTTAGCTGCCATGAAGGTTTCCATTTTTCAACATAAATTGGCCAAGGAGTATCTTCTGGAATATTTCTCAATTTTTCTGTTGATTGTTAGGATTCCATTCAGTGATGATTACCATTAGAATGTCTTCTTTCTTCAGATATTCTCTATTGAGGAAGTCTAGTAGACAATTTTATATGTCTTTGATGTGTTCTATATCAAAATCAAAATTTGTAAACAATGCTTGCCATGTAGCAAACTTGGATTCACTAGGATTTTTAATGTCTTTTGCCATAACTTTTTTGAGTGCAGAGGCATCAGTTCGAAGTAAAAATTTCTTATGTACAAGGTGGAGATCGAACTTGTCGATACAGTTCTATGCCGCTTTTACTTCTTTTTTAATTGTTGAATAATTCTGTTCGACCGGACTCCATGTTCTTGAGGTAAATTGTATAACTTGTTCTTCTTTGTCCTTTATTTGTTTTAAAATTACTCCCCGTCCAATATTACTGGCATCACTTTCTACAATTTTTTGGAAGATTTTCATCTACAACATAGAGAATATGCAATGTTTTTACCTTGGATTTTATTTTTCTAACTGCAGCATTATGTTCTTCAGTCCATGGTACTAGTTCTTTTTTCAATCTCTAGTTCAGTAGGCTTCGGTCTAAAGCACATCCTTTATAGAAATTACTGATATAATTTAGGCATCCTAAGAACCTCTACAACTATGCCTTCTCTATAATTTTATCAAGAAATTTGTCAGCAAAATCTAAGGCATGTTTCTGAAGTGTGATCTGCCTATCTTCAATAGTATAGCCAAATAATTTTATGGTTGTTTGGAAAAACTCCATTTTCCTCTTGCTTAGTACTAAACCATTATTATTTGTTATCTGTGAAAATTTATGGACATGTTTAAAATGTTCTTCAACAAATTTTGAAAAAATGAGCACATCATCTATATACACAATAAGCCAATCAAAATATCGCTTGAAAATATGATCCATTATCTTCTAGAATTTGGATGGTGCATGTTTTAAACCAAAAGGCATGACATTCCACTCATAATGTCCACTAGGAATACTAAAAATTGTTTTGAACTTTTTTTTTTTTTTTGTATGGCAACTGTCCAAAAACCAGATTTCATGTCGAACTTGGAGAAGATTTTGGCGCCCGCTATCTTGCTTATCAAACTACTTTTGTGGGGGATTGGATATGTGACATCAACTAGGACAATATTTAGAGGTTTATAGTTTATAACTAATATCGAGACTCCTCTAATTTGTTCTGAGTGTTTGTTGACATAAAATCCATAGCAGTTCCAGGGACTGTTAGATTCTCTAATTAATCCTCTTTTTAAGAGATCTGTAATCTCTTTCTGACACAATACTTGATATTCCCTGTTCATAGGAATTGTCCAAATTTTGCAAGGTTTTCCTGCATAGTCTTCATTGAAGGGAAATTCGACATTGTGTGCTTCTGTGCAAGAAAGAATTTGGATTTTCTTAACAACATTCTTTCTCAAGATATTCTTTTAGATTTGAAATCATATGTTTCATTTTGTGGGATTGGAGTTGTTCCTCTATTCTTAAAGAGGTTTGAAATCCTTCATTTCATTTATCTTTTGTGCTGTCAGACTTAGTTCTTGCATGGTTTGGACCATTATAGAGATTCTTGGTGTTGAGATAAATTGTAGAGTAATAGTTTGCAAAAATCCTTTATTGTTGGGGACAAATATGAAATAACCAGCCTTTCCATCTGGTAATCTCGCTGACCCATGTGGCTCAATAGTGGCTAGGAAAACATTTACTAAGATACAATCTATGGGAATATTGCCAACTGCAAATTTTAATTTCATACAGTAATTTGAGAAACATGTTGTAGCTTTAGGAACTTCATATTTGAATTCTTGTGTTCCTACTCGAGTAACTTTCCTGTGTGCAACTATCCAAAATTTTGTAGGGATTAGTTTTTGATTCAAAAAGATTAATATCTTCTCCCGAGTCTATTAATTTTTCCATTGTGAAGATTTACCCCTGGATATATATTTTTAACAACACATGATTTTGTTGATACTCTATGGTCATTATTTTCATATTCCCAAATCCCAAATTTTCATGTTGTTTCCCTTCATAAATCTCTACATTGGGATTTATCAGATAATCTTCCTTATCAGTTTCTTTTTCCTTTTGTATTTTTGAAATTCTTGTTTTGATCTCAACAATTTCTTTCTTTAGATGATGAATCTCATGGCTGACCTCTCCTAGGGTCAAGGATTTGGGTTTTTTATGTTGTTGGTTTCTTTGAAAATACTTTGTATTCTTTTCCTAATAGGCATATACAAACAAGGCTTTAGAGATGGTACCTTTTGAAGAACTACTAGTGCCTCTATGCATGGTTTGCAGGAATGTTTCTAGGAGTTTTTCTTTCAATTCTCCTTCTGCAAGCATTTTGATACTTGACAGTACTTTAGATTCATCATCATCTATGGTATGTGTCGTATACACCTTTTCTTTTTGTGTGTATTTTTCATCTTGTTCTTCTGAATCAAAATCTGATTCAGTTTCAAAGAGGTTGCAATGATATTCGTTAGTATTTGTACAATCACACTCTTTTATATGCATGTTTAAGTATTCATCACTATAGTCTGAGTCTGATTTGCCAGACTTGGTCGACTCTGGCGAACTACAAAATTCTTGTTTCATCAAATGTACTTCCTCTTTGAATTGAACTAATAGTCATCTTACCTGTTGTTGAGTTATTCTAAGGGATTGTGATTGTTTCATCAAATGTAATTCCTCTTTGAATTGAACTACTGGTCTTCTTATCTGTTTCTTTTTCTTTTTCTATTTCTGAGATTCTTGTTTTGAGCTCAACAATTTCTTTCTTTAGATGATGAATTTCATGGCTGACCTCTCCTAGGGTCAAGGATCTGGGCTTTGTATGTTGTTGGTTTCTTTGAAAAGGAATTGTATTTTTTTCATAAGAGGCATCTACAAACAATGTTTTAGAGATGGTACCTTTTGAGGAACTACTTGTGCCTCTGTGCATGGTTTGCAAGAATGTTTCTAGGAATTTTTGTTTTAGTTCTCGTTCTGAAAGCATTTTGATGCTTGATAGTACTTTAGATTCATTATCATCTATGGTATGTTCCATACACACCTTTTCTTTCTGTGTGGCTTTTTCATCTTGTTTTTCTGAATCAAAATCTGATTGAGTTTCAGAGAGGCTACAATGACATTCGTTAGTATCTGTGCAATCACACTGTTGTATATGCTTGTTTATGTATTCATCACTATAGTCTGAGTCTGATTCGCTAGACTTAGTCGACTCTGGCGAACTACAACATTCTTCTTCTTCGAATTGAACTAGTGGTCTTCTTAGCTATTGCTCAATTATTCTAGGGGATTGTGCTTGTTTCATCAAATGTACTTCCTCTTTGAAATGAACTAGTGGTCTTCTCATCTGCTACTTTTTCTTTTTCTATTTTTGAAATTCTTGTTTTGAGCTCAACAATTTCAATCATTAGATGATGAATTTCATTGTTGACCTCTCCTAGGGTCAAGGATCCGGGCTTTGTATGTTGTTGGTTTCTTTGAAAAGACTTTGTATTCCTTTCATAAGAGGCATCTACAAACAAATCTTTAGAGATGGTACCTTTTGAAGAACTACTAGTGCCTCTATGCATCATTTTCAGGAATGTTTCTAGGAGTTTTTCTTTTAGTTGTCCTTTTGCAAGCATTTTGATGCTTGAGAGTACTTTAGATTCATCATCATCTATGGTATGTGCCATACACACCTTTTCTTTCTGTGTGGCTTTCTCATCTTATTCTTCTGAATCAAACTATGATTCAGTTTCAGAGAGGTTGCAATGACATTCATCAGTACCTGTGCAATCACACTGTTGTATATGCATGTTTATGTGTTCATCACTATAGTCTGAGTCTGATTTGCTAGACTCAGTCGACTCTAGTGTACTACAACATTCTTGTTTCATCAAATATACTTCCTCTTTGAATTGAACTAGTGGTCTTCTTACCTGTTGCTGAGTTATTCTAGGGGATTGTGCTTGTTTTATCAAATGTACTTCCTCTTTGAATTGAACTAGTGGTTTTCTTATTTGCTACTTTTTCTTTTTCTATTTTTGAAATTCTTTTTTTGAGCTCAACAATTTATTTCTTTAGATGATGAATTTCATGGCTGACCTCTCCTAGGGTCAAGGATCTGCACTTTGTATATTGTTGGTTTCTTTGAAAATACTTTGTATTCTTTTCATAAGAGGCATCTACAAACAAATCTTTAAAGATTGTACCTTTTGAAGAACTACTAGTGCCTCTGTGCATGGTTTGCAGAAATGTTTCTAGGAGTTTTTCAGTTCTCCTTCTGCAAGAATTTTGATGCTTGACAGTACTTTAGATTCATCATCATCTATGGTATGTTCCCTACACACCTTTTCTTTATGTATGATTTTTTCATCTTGTTCTTGTAAATCAAAACCTGATTCAATTTCAGAGAGGCTGAAATGACATTCGTTAGTATTTGTGCAATCACACTATTGTATATGTATGTTTATGTGTTCATCACTATAGTTTGAGTCTGATTTGCTAGAATCAGTCGACTCTAGCGAACTACAACATTCTTGTTTCATCAAATGTACTTCCTCTTTGAATTGAACTAGTGGTCTTCTTACCTGTTGCCGAGTTATTCTAAGGGATTGTGCTTGTTTCATCAAATGTACTTCCTCTTTGAATTGAACTAGTGGTCTTCTTATCTGTTTATTTTTCTTTTTCTATTTTTGAAATTCTTGTTTTGAGCTCAACAATAGTAAATTTTACAATTATGTTTAAATTGGGTGATTGTTTGAATTTATAAATTTATATATAAATATAATTTTTATTAGGCTATTTCAAATAGAATGTTATAAATTTAAAGTGAAGAAATGAGTAATTTATAAATTTAAATTATTTATAAATGTGGTCTAATTGATAATTTTTTTACTTTTATATATATATATATATATATATATATATAAACACATGGTAAAAATGGGCAATTGAGTTATTCTTGTGTTTGCATGGCGCAAAGTCAATTTATGTAGTTCTCATCTCCATAGACTAGATTACACGAAGGGATTTGAATACTGGACCTTTTAATTTACACAATACTTCATCTCATCGCAATCTATGGTAACGATTTATGTGAAATTTATGCCCCACTGCTACTGCGAGTATAGGCTAAATGTCATGCCAATGATCCACTTGAATGGTGATTCCAGCCACCTTCCCCATCGCATGTGCATCTCAATGCACAGGTATAATATGATAACTCCTCACACACCAAGGGAAATAACGGATTTAGTAGGAAGGTACACGTGTTCAACCCTGAATTACAAGGAAATGATGGCCAACTATAATGGCATGGATTAGAACCTTGAACTGCGACCAGGAGGCTATCACAGAGCATGGAATATTCCATATTTAGATCAACAACGAAGACACCAAATTTGCATTTTTTATCCGTCTACTTTGCAGGATATGTCAGCCCTTAATTATCATGTCATCAATTTTCGTTGCATCTATGTTTACATTCGTCAGCCCCTCCTTGGTCATTCTTTGTTTTCCTTGACGTTGGTGTGTATGCATCTTGCTACAGCTCTTATTTTTCCTCCAACACACTCCTGCATCTACATGGTCATTGTGCGGATCAGGTCGTCTTGCCTCTACGTACTTGACCATTTGTCACCTAGGATATTCTATCTCCTTTCCATCTATCAGACACAATAGGTGGAAGTCTCCAAATCACAAGGGAATTCACCCTCTGCGGGCAGAGTACCTCGCATTTAATTTTACTTGCTCCACTAGTAGCCAAATAGTGATGGTTTCAGGCTGGTGTCAACAATTCTGGCACCCTGGAGTAGTTGGCACACAAGTGTCCCATCAATGGAGCTCAATTATCACCATTTCTTTAGCTCATAGCTCCTAGTTACGTAGGCAGGGGGATCGTAGAAAAAGATACAGTGGTAGAACGCATGGTCGTTGCGATGCTTGGGTGCTCGTGGTCAGGTTTCTTGTGGTGGAGGTCACAATGATCTTCGTTGGGGTGCTCATGGTTGCAATTCTCATGGATGAAGCTATGCTCGAGGTTGGGATGTTCGTGGTAAAGGTTTGGTAAGGCACATGCGGTATGAGGTGCTTTTTTTTATTATTATTATGAGGTGCTTTTTTTTATTATTATTATATGGTTAACATAGTTCTTCACAACTTCATGGTCATTTACTTTTCTTATTGATTTCGTTTCTCTAAGAGAAAGACCAATAAGGCAAGAGATACTCTTTTGTAATAACTTTTTGAAGTCATAAAATGTTAGGCTTCAATTTTTTTTATGTGAAATTTCGATTTAATTTTAAATTAAATTATTATTTAACAATTATAAACTTTAATATCTTTAAATTCTTATGTCAAATTAAAAAGTCTAAATCAAATTGTCTAACATATTTTTTTATAATAATAAATTTTAATATTATCTCAATTTTCATATGCAGTGACTCACAAAATTTTAATATACATTTAAACATTTCAAAATTTTCATATTTTGATTTCTTCTTTTTGCTAAACTATAGTACATTTGAAATATTAATTCACGAAAAGAAAGTTAACATTAATTTTAAAATTGATGTAAAGATTAGAAGATTAATTCACAATGAGTAAGAAAAAGAAAGAAAAATGGTTAATGCAAATTTTAAAAATTGATTGAAATGTTAATTAAAAATAATATAAATTTCAAATTTTCTCTTTTAATTAAGTATAATAAAAACAATTAATATATTTATGTTTTAAAATTAAGAAAAATTAATTAATATATATTTACTATTTTTAATTATAAATATACATCTAATTAATATAATTAAATATTTTTGAAATATTATATAACTAACTATAATCACAATTAATAATATTAACATATACCAACCACTAACTTGATATTTATTATGATACTCAATTTTACCAAATCTTTCATATGACACCATATTAGTATATATGAAACTCAATCAATTTGACGCAAAACACTCAATTTCATAATATTATATACTTTATTATTCTTTAACGTAAAAGACAACCATAATTTTAAAATCTAATTAAGAAATTGATTCATAATAAATAATATCAATCTAAAGTTTAAATTTTAATTAGAAATTTAATGTTTAATTAAATGTAATAAAAAAATTAATATATTTATTTTTAAATTAATAAAATTAATCTGTATATTTGCTTTTAATTTTATATTTACATACCATACTCTTTCTCATAAAACCCTAAGAAAAAAAAAAAAACCCAACTCTTACTTAAATCTTAAGAAAAAATTAAAAAACAAAACTAAATAACTTTCGTATTCTTTAACCTCTATTTATTATAAGTTAAATTAATGATGTTAACATATACCAACCTCCTTTACGTGATGTATATGATAATCACTAAATTTTAGTGGATATTTCAGAGATACAATACATTTGAAAGGAGTCTTTTACTGCGGAGGAATTGTAGGCAAAAATATTTCAAAACATTTTGTAGGAGGGATGTTTGAATCTTATTTTTAATGATGGAAATAAATTCAACACTATCAAAAATATAGATTTTCAGAACAAATATTAATAATTTAATTATTTTATATGGAGTGATTAAAATTTTCAAAACGAAAACCCAGTTATACTACCATGTCTAAGTATACTTTGATATTCCAAACTTATGTGTATTAGCAATAGCGCTAACGTAGAAATCTGATTTTCCCCCAACTTATATAAACAAGGGAGCCACTGTCGTAGTGGTAGTCCCTGCCGGGGTTGAGAAACTTTGTTTGAGTTGCCAGTGTATTCAGCAGCCTCAGTCAGGTCAGCAGCCTCAAGAAGCTGTAGCAGGCGGTTCCACAAAAACCAGGATAGGTTCTGAGTAATGATTGTCGTGTACGATGTTTCTAAATTTGTTTGAGGTATCAATTCACATGATATCGGATGACACGACCACACGAGGCCAACGTCGGCGACACTGCCAGTGTCATCTCTTACCGCTCCGTCCAACGTGGAATCTGAGTATTTGTGGGAGCAAAAATTTGCAGATATTGGAGGGAAGTAGGTAGTCTATTCGCGGATCCAAAGTTCCTGTTCGTCTGCCAATTTCATCGGAATTGGAGGATGAATAATGGGGGATTTTGAAAATAAAAGTATTCAAATTTTGACATTACAGAGCAGCTTGTTCTGTATTCTATTTACGTCGAAACATCTATATTCGGCAGAACAAAGATTTATGTATATTTAATGGAACAGATTACCCAGGGATCAATAGCTTTTAATTGCCAGGCAGATTTTACTCATCAGATGGAATTTTTTTCAACAAAAAAAACCTACAGACTTTTGTTAAAACTAAACGCAGTTACATTTTATTTCTCTGACTTTTGTTAAAACTAAACGCAGTTACATTTTATTTCTCTGTTCCTCCGTAAGCTGTATGATCATCATGAAATATCTCCATGGTTGCACTCTGTTTATCTTTCCTTTCTGAGAGTCTATCTTACCGTTAAAAAAGTTGTTTTTTTTGCAGTTTTTTTTAACTTTACACTCATTTTTCACTAAGCAAACTATTGTCAAAAAAGACATCATACTAGAAAATTTAATAATATAAAATATTTTATAACCTTGAGTCTATCTTACCGTTAAAAAAATTGTTTTTTTTGCCGTTTTTTTTAACTTTACACTCATATTTCACTACCCAAACTATTGTCAAAAAAGACATCATACTAGAAAATTTAATAATATAAAATATTTTATAACCTTTTCTTTTTATCTTTGATAGTACTACATTAACAAGCAACAGACATTTTATAATTTATAATTATCATAAAAACAAAATAAAAACTATCCCAAATATTCCAAAACCTAAAATCACCCCAGAGTAGTTTGGATAGAGTTATCTACTTGTGAAAATTGAAAGGGATGGAAATTTTTAACGTGAAATCGACGTTTGCCGATTATTCGTCGGCAGTAGTTCAGTGATTTCCCTGTTAATGAGTGGCGCGTAGGCTACGCATTTAATTCGATTAACTTGACTCATCGTTGGCTATTCTTTGTACAAAATTTTCATGGTAAATTTAAGAGCTGAGTGGTCAAAACAAGATAAAGGTGAGGAATAACTCACATGGAAAAGTAGAAAAGTTGGTATAGATACATACATAGTTCTCATTCAGTCACACTCCTGAAAGGATTATTTATACAGAATCTTGGGGAACCGACTATGATGAAATAGTTTATAAATTCATACAATTAAATGCTTTCCAATCAAAGCCAATTTGGAATAGTGTTTTGACATTACAGAGCAGCTTGTTCTGTATTCTATTTACGTCGAAACATCTCTATTCGGCAGAACAAATATTTATGTATATTTAATGGAACAAATTACCTGGGGATCAATAGCTTTTAATTGCCAAGCAGATTTTACTCATCAGATGGAATTGGATAATGAAAAAGAATTTTTAATTTTATTTTATTATAAATATAGAGATAGAAATAACTTTATACACTAATATGCATGTAACCAAAGAAAAATACATTGGCAATCCACCTGAACGGAAAACTTGTTGGTAAGCATGTGGGGGCTTGCATGAAGCCCACGTGCCCCCTCTAGCCGATGTCGAGTGCAGGTGTTTCTAGCATGCGCAGATCAAAGGGTCATAGGGATGAATCATCACTATGGGGAGCTAACGAACCTTGTCAGGTCAGTCAGGTTCCTCGTCAAGCCTGCAAGAAGATCGGCGAGCCTAAATGGTGGAAATTCAGGGCCAAGAGTTCAAACTTTCATCGAACTGTAGCAGAAATATCCATATTCTTGGGTAAGAATCATGCTATGATATCACCTACCGTTTGAAGTTGTCTCATGGCTGGTACACAGTGAAATACATCCACATTTAGAGATGAATTTTATGGCAGAACCAGACCAGTCCAAGTTGCGTGTACTGAATCAACACCTTGTTGAAGAACTGAAGAGTTCACGAGAAGAAAAGGCTCCTTTATCGGCAACCTCTGTGGAGAATGAGAGGGTTTTAGTCCAATGCAGAGCAGAAATGAATGAATTGGAATTTGAGTTGAATAAATTCATGGCCAGGACAAAGGAATTAGATGAAAAAACTGAAGACGATCATTGTTTGTGGGATGCTGAAAAGAGAAATTTGGAAGGAACTTTGGTAGAAATGCTGGATGGTCAGAAAAAATATCAAGCCTCAATGTTTTCACTCACTTGTAAGCCTCGATGGTCCTCCGGGCCATGGAAAGGCCCCTCCTCACCACCAAAGACCCCATTCCCAAATACAACAAACCCTTCTCAGCCACCTACCTTTCTGGCCGCTCCAGATTTTGTCCACGTGACTTTGCCGCTCCAGCATTTCGTGACTTGCTGTGTGGAAGTCGAGAAGCCTTTCTCTGCCACGTTAAGGGCCAGGTTCTGGCCCATCAATGCCAGACCCCAGCGCGATTCTTGACAGTGGCCTCGCATTCAATTCAAAAATCATAAAACCTCCTTCACTGAGAACAGGAAGCTCCGCGCAGTGGAAGGAAGTGGGAGTGCAAATAAAGGAATATGTTTACAGTTTAGGCGGAATGGAAGGAAGCGACATTGAAAATAAAGGAATATGTTTACAGTTCAGGGGGAGTGGAAGGAAGCGACAGTGCAAATAAAAGAATATGTTTACAACAAATATCCATGATTGCAGGTTCTAGTAATGTTTGCGAAAGAAATGCAAACATCCGGCCTGACATTGTCTGAGCTGGATGCCGACGCAGTGGACTGTTGTAGCTACTTCGCATTTCTGAGAAAGCCAATTTCTGAGAAGGGCAATTGATAGTCAATCATCGACAGTGCTCATTACCATTGCTGGAAGGTAATAATCTGGTAATATTCTGCACGTAAGAACTTGAAAAAGCAAAGTGATTAATAATTTGGTAATATTTTGCATGTACTAAATTCCAAAAGCATCGTGTTAATCATTGAAAGAATGCATTTTTACCTTATTTAACAGTATTTAACAGTGATAAATTGCTTGTTTATTTAGACAGAGGGCTACAAAAACAAAACAGGCTTGGTTCGAGGGTCACCACACATTCTTTTCTCTGCACAGGTATTTTTTTTTTACAGTGAATCTAATTATATACTTCAGATTCAACATTAATAGGGTAGGTAGAGTTGAAGGACGCTTAAAACACCTTACCTTTTCTTTTGCTGAAAGGTTGAGTGTTTGAGTTCCCTTTTGAATATCTGCCTCTATATACTGACCTCTATGGCCTCTGTTCTCTGTGATGACTTCTTCGGCTGTTGTCAGGAGGATATGCAGGATATGTAACGGCCTCTGCTCTCTATGATGAATTCTTCGGCTATGCAGGATCTGATTCTGTCTATCAAATTGGAAATGATGCAGATATCACTCACCGGTGGGATCCTGAAACCAAGGAAGGACGTCGAAAACCAGGAATGTGTAGCTGGCAGGCTGAGGTGACTTTTGAAATAGGTAGCAGTTGAAATAGGTGGAAGGCTGTCAAGCATAGCTTATGCATGGCTATATCGCTGGCAAGCATAGCTTATGCATGGCTATCTAGCTGGTAGGCAAATGAAAGCATAGAGTCGAGCCTTCCAAACTGTTTATCCTAACTTTTGAGAAAAGTACACAATGGAGCCCCAAAATCTTTATCCTAACTTTTGAGAAAAGTATACAGTTGAGCTGGCAATAAGAGGTCGAAACAAAAACATTGGATAAAACTCTATTGCACAGAACATTTTATTTAAAACATTGGTTAAACCTGAAATGTACGGAAATATATTGTTTGGTCAACGGCAACTAATATGAATTCAACGCTCGATCGAATGCTATAGTCCCTGCTATGCCAGAGGCAGGGACTAATAAGCCAATGTAGCAATAATTCTGGCCCAACGATCCCAATATCGTCCACGTCCCCATCTAGTGAGAGAGAAAATAGGTCTGTCATTAATTGAGACTGCACGTCCTTCATGGCGGAATCCAATCCAACAACCAGAGATTATGAAGATCAAGTATTGTTTAACGCCACCCGCCATTAGCATGAGCTCTTGCTGTTTGATGGTCTTTCGGCCTACACATGCAACAAATGCAAAGAATACAGAGCCAACAAGGGTTACAAGTGTAAGATTTCTTCTGGTTCTAAGTGCAAAAAATTCACTCTGCATAAAGTCTGCGCAGCCCTCCTCCCTGATGCCATCCAACACCCATTTTGCAGCGACGTGATAATCAAGTTTCGTGCTAAGACGTTTCTGAGGAATCACTGTACTGCCTACTGAGAGGTGATGAAAGGTTTTTTTGTTCCAAAGTGAAAGGCATAACACAAGCTCCATCCCTTGTGGAGGGCAATTCCTAAAATATTTGACTACAGTCAGCAAGCAAACCATATTAGAAAAAAATAGAAAGAGAGAGAAAAATTACACATAACACAAATCACACTCATATATTTAGGATATAAATTATTGATTTCAACAAATTTAAGAAAGTGGATTTATGATTGAGACATGACACGACTCCAACTCTTAACTTAGGAATCAATAATTTTTAGATTGATGCTTTGGAATTCATATTAACAACTCACAACAAAACATGAAAACATTACTTCCAACACCCCACTTTAATGCTTACACAGAAAACATTGAAAACACATATTACAACAAAAAGAATAATCTATGTATCATTGGTCTTCATCAATACTCACTTCCACTCTGGAATCCCGCAAGCACCATTCTTTTGCCAACACATCTTCCAGTTGTAACTTGACCTTAATTTAAAATGTAACCGTCTCTGACCATCATTGATGAACTTTGCAAGATCAACAATATTGACACCTCAGCGCACCATCATTGATGAACTTTGCAAGATCAAAAATATTGACACCTCAGCCCATCCGGGCTTCCACGATAAGAGTCGTCGAGTAATGAACCATTCTATGCAACAACCACCATCTATCAGATATTTCACTTTTGGATATCGGTCAGTTGCCAGGATGGGGGTCTCGACACTGAATGTGTTCAAAAGTTTATCAAACAACTTGACCTTACTAATACACAATAATTGATGTTTGAGACACCAGGTCTTCCTGTTTAAGAACCACCAATCCTTCTTATAATGAGAATGGAAAGAAATAGAAAACTACTTGACAAAGACATTTCACAACTACAAACTCAATAATCATCAGACTATCAACTGTCATTTAGGAATAGACAAGTCAGCACATCCCTCTTTAGCATAGGTCAAAATTTGTTCATTTGGTTCAATGTTTATCTTCGAGTTTTCTCATCTTCACAAAGAAGCATTTGTTGGAGTGGTCAATTCTAACAATATTACACTCACATATTGAGTTGACCAGACTCAATATGTTTAAAATGCAAACAAAAGCGAAAAATTGAGATCTCCCTCCAATTTTAACACTTTTGACATATATCATTGGCGACTTGAAACTCCTCCACCCTAGATCTCAAATCCAGATTCGTGCAGTAGCATATATAGTTCTTCGACATGATTTCTCATATTTATAATATGACAGTGCACACAATTTTGACAAAACCATCGAGGCATGAATTTAATTCCTTTGCACATTCCAAGTAGATAAGAAAAAATAAAACTTTACCAAGTAGATAAGCAAAAATAAAACTTTACAAATACCAAAATGACAAAAGGATCCCACGATGCTTAAAGAAGTTGCAAACAAAACAAACAGTTCTACACAAGAACACAAAAAAATTCACACATCTATACTAATATGTACATAAACAATACCACTCAGGATCCATCACATATTCTTGACCCTCCCTTGAGGGAGTCAAACTAATACCAACTGTGATATGATATGGAAAAAATAAAAAGAGAAAAATTACAAACACTAATCACTCTCATGTATATACAAATAATTGACAAAGTGGAAAAAATAAAAAGAGAAAAATTACAAACACAAATCACTCTCATGTATATACAAATAATTGAGGTCGACAAATCTAGATCTTAAGAAAGTGGCTAAAACATGACACAACTCCAACTCATGATATAAGAATCAACAACTTCTAAATTGACTTTTACAAACTCACAATAACAACTCACAACAATACATGGAAATATTACTTCCAACAAATCTCAAACCCAAAATTGTGACAGGTGATTTGAAAAGAAAAACATGCACTTGCAACGCTTGCTATGGTCACATGGCTTGAGGTGGTTGGAGATATCGATGCGAGGATGTGGCGTGTAAGGTTTACATGGATCCGAGTTGCGCTAAAAGTAACATTTTAGGACTCTCATACCATGGTATTCATCGAGTTTCATCGGTCTGTCACAACACATGCATCTCACGTAAAACGGAGACTTCAGCTGCTTGGGTTCAGTCAATCATGAATAGAATAATAACTGGTAATGCTAATGTAACAATGGATGAAACAAATGGTAATCTTTTAAAAATTTCCATAGCTCTGGGGCATCTTTATGATGATTGTAAATTTTGGAAATATTTTAGAAGTGAAAATGAAGAAAGTCAATTTGATCTTTTTTAATCATAATAATTTTTTTAAATATTTTTAAATTTGCATAAGTTTAAAAATAACTATTTATTTTATTATTTTGTTCCTTATTTTAGACTTAGGACAGATATGTAAGTTTTAGCTGGTTACATAGGCTTCAAGACCTGAATATCTATGTGTAAGTTTGCAGTCACCTTTATTTTGATTGTCTTGTAAATTTCGCAGACAAGAATGAATATCTATCTGTAAATTATCAATCATCTTTATCTTCATGGTCAACCATTCTGATTTTATTATTATCTTATTTTAAAATAAAATTATTTTTAAATTAAATTCTTAGGGTTTGCAAATTTCCTTGCGTTCCCGTTTTTAAAGTATCTCTATTAAAAAGTTGCGGTTTCAATTCTCCTTTTTGCCTACAAGATTAGACTCCGGTTTCAATTCTCCTTTTCGCTTTCAAGATTAGACTCCATTGTTGAAGCACACAGGCCAGAAGTGCATGGAAGACTATTTCCACGAAAATAGCGGTCACTGGATTCGTAAACCAGACTGAAATTAAAAGAAAAAAAAAACGCATAAGTTAAATTTGATGTTGTTTTCCATTATCTTTATGTACTCTTATCCTCCGTTGATTGCAACATAACACAGCGGAATATTTTTTTGTGAATGATAAAAAGCAAGAGGGTTAAGGTAACCTGAAATATTAAGGATTTGACTCAATGAGATTAGCAAAAATGACCAGGGTTCGAATTTTATGACAATGATAATATTTATCATTATTATTTAATAAATTCAAAAAATCATTATTATATATTTTAAAAATCATTCTATTACAAAAGATTTTAAAATTGATTAATGGTTTATTTTAAATATAAATTATAAAGATTTGCTTGTTATAGTGTGAATGGATTAGCCAATCTTTTTATTTTGTGTGTATATATTTATATTTTAAATTAATTATATATGTATATATATATGGAAACTTGGTCTCAAATTAGTGCATGTATATCAATTAAATAGTACATGTATATAGATTAAATGTAGATAAATGTTAAAAAAATTTACAATATAATTTATATGGTTAAAATAAATAAATAAATAATAAAAAATAAAAGATTAGATAAATCGTATTTGCCTTTTTGAAAGAATCATTATTTTTAAATTAGTGGATTATTATTTAATGACTATGGAATTTAGGATTGAAATTATTTTATTTAATAATTAAATTTTATTTAATTAATAAATAAGTTGTTTAGGAATAATCGGGAAAGAGCACTGGAGTAATAAAATATTTCTCATTCTAAAAAAATGTTAAGTGGTTTGTACCTTCCAAAATCTTTTCTTCAAAATTTGAGCATAATTTAATATTAATAATTTAACATAACTGGCGCGAAATATTATGTTAAATTAAATTAGCATAATAGGAGAGAGAGATTATGTGAAGAACTTAGCTAGAGAGAATTGCCAAGTTGGGTGAAAAACAAAAAATAAAATAAAAGCATAGTAAGAGAGAAATGTTTTGTTTAAAGAAAAAGAAAGACATTTTCTTAAATTAAAATAAAAAGCCCAGGAGACTAAGGGATGTGGACCCGTGGACCCTTAAAGAAGGACATTGCTAAGGAAAAAATTGTTGGGAAGATATATAAGAAAATTACTCAGGAACAAAAGAGGTTGTTGATTCCTGAACGCAAGAAGGTTTGAGCTCTAGGGGAATTGTTGGTGGCAATTCTTGGTTTGGTGGAATGTGCTTCTTTCCTCAATATTTCCCAAGCACTTGATCACCATTAGATGTGTGTTATTTTGTTGCTTAGATACTAAATATTATGGTAGTTTAACATTGTTATAGTGATGGGTTAAAATGAATCATAAATTAAAGAATAAACTATTATGTTGCGATTGAGAAGAAAACTGTATCTATAATATCTCCAAATAATAATGCAAATTAGAGATTTTATTATGCAGTAGGTTGAAGAAAAAACTAGGTACTTCACTTAAAAAGTACATGTTAGTGAGGAATTCCTCTTATGTACTAACTGATAGAGTTTTGGTTCAGGTATTATGGGATATCTTAAAATTTTCACCGGAAAAAAGGTATTTCTAGCAGATGTGAAGAGGAGGTTTTAGCATTAAGTATACCAAATAATAAAAACTATGCTCTTTACCTGTATTCATGCAAGTTGTTATGCCACCATCGAACTAGCCACACTGCCACATGAGGTATTGCTCGGAGATGTGAAGAATAGATTCTAGCATTGTTGCAAGAGCTTTTGACATCATTGGGCTAAGAAATAGGCATATAGTGTTTGTTTTAGTGTTAAAGTACTCACAGATAGAATGACCATGTACAAAATTAGTCATTTTTTCATTTTAAAATTATTTGTTAGGCCCTGAATAAAATTGCACACGAGCAGGGCTCTTAGTTCCCAAAGTGCTCTATGCCAATCAAAAAATGAAAGATACATCTTTGAAAATTTATAAAATTGTTTTAATAATATAAGAAAAAACATAACTAAAAAAATTCTTAAAGCTTTGGTTAGGCATATGAAAATGTTTAAACTTGATCAGGGAGAGGTGAAATCTACAGGCAATAACTAATAATAATTAATCTATTAATCCATTTTCTTACATATATCTACAATTGTTCATCTCAATTCAGATATCCACAATTGTTTATCTCATTGTTAGACCTATTAAAACCATCCACACTGTCACACCCCTGTATATTACATAAAATTTAAATGAAAAAGAAATGGTAAACTTTATTATATTTACTCAACTTTTACCATAATCACTGTTGTGCGATTTAACATTTACATAACTGTTATGTGGTGACATTCCTCGGACCTCCGATAAATGTTTAATGACTATACAAATTATTGACTTAAGGTTGGCTTGACTGCATGAATGACATGTGTATTGAACGGTAATCGGAAATACATTATGTCCGATGCGTAGCCCTTTCTGGCGTTGAGTTGTTAGCAGCATTTAATTCTCTTGTCAGCGTTTCAATAGGTGGCCTGGCTCACCCGCTTGGCCATGTGACTCGTTGGTTTCTACACCCTCGTCCTTCACGCCATGGATTCCCGCACTACTCCAACGGCGGAGATCTATTGCTCATATCGGAGGGCTGGAAAATGCTTAAGGGTTTGGAGGTCATTCATAAACCCCTTAGAGCATTCCTGTGGTTCATTTGGAACGGGAGGGACTCTCGGCACCCCTCTGGTCATTCAAGCACCTGGTTCGTTTTTCCATTCAACGCTGCCCTTGAACTTCATCTACAGCTCCGAGGTCTTAAGTTCGCCCTTCGAGGGATTTGTACAGGTATCATACTCAGTTTACTTTTAATTAGATTCTGTCTTTCGACAGTCATTTGCTACAGGCTATATTTCTTCAACTCGGCTCAGGTCTTGCATGCATTTACAATGTGATTGTTACTGTTTGTAAGCTCACACTGGCTGGTAACTTCCGCTACGGTTCTGTGCAGGTGAGGCTCGTTACAAGCCCCCTTACCGCTTGCGGGATGACAGAGCCAACGTCTCGACCCCTTCGTCTCCTACCAGGTAAGCAGACGACCCTCTCACCGGGTGCGAAGTCTAAGGGTTTCTCTGTCCATGGTGTGCCGAAACGGCTGTGAATATTACCGCATGTTTCTTATATGTACTGTTTTTCTACCGTTATATTCCAGACAAGGAATTTCCAGAGGAGATCCTCATGTCTCGCATGTGTTTTCCTATTCTCAGGGCTTTACATTTTCGACCTACCCTGTTGAGCTATGAGAAACAGGAAGATTTCTCTTGCGCCTAAAATCTCGTACATCAATTGATCGATTTGAGGAAAAATGTTTGCCTTCCTCTGTTTTTAGGCATTCTATGTCTCTGTTATATGTATATGTGGAGACAGTTGTTGAACTGGCCGCTGTGTCGGACCTTGCTGGTCAAAGATGTTTTTATCTGGACAAATGAACACATATTTCGATTTTAAAACATATGTATTTCAATATTTACTCTTCCAGTTCTTCGCTCCTAATTAGCATGCGTTCTATGTTGCTAATTTATTTCTGGTCTTTCTTGGACAGTTGCAGTATGCCCATTTTGATAATGTCGTTTGTCAATCTGAAACAGTTAATTGTTATGTCTGTCTCCGTGAACGATATGGAATTTCGATCTACATATATATATATATAATAATATCATTTCAGTAATGCTAGTGGTTCCTTTTCTTTACTATTCTTGGGTTTATACCCTCCTCATGCAGTTACGAAATGCTACATTACCAACTATTGCTGAGTTTAAGTTATGACAAGTTTGTTGATTTGTTACAGCGCATTTATATGTATAATATCTGTCGAATGTGTGAATACACCTGTGGTTACCTACGCTGTCGTGTTCATAGCCACGGTTAAGCAACTCCAGTGTTTGCAATTGTTCTTGAAACGTTTACTTCTCATTTCCATTTTCAGAGATCTACCGTTGATTTCACTGTTGTTCAAATAGTTTTGTAATGTTTACTCTTTTCGATGGCAGTTGGTTTTATGGGACTAGTCATCTTGTTATACATTTTCTCTTGTAGTCACAGTCTCGTTAAGACTCTGAACTCTGAATTTTTTCTCGCAATGTATAGTTATATGATTTGTTTAATGGTGTTTAGTTAGCGTATCTCTGACTGTTCTCTAATGGAGAAGTAGTTTAAGATCTTTGGCTTCCCTTTCCACAGGAAATTAAAATAATCCAGGCATTCTTTTAATGTACTTATCGGCTTGGATACCCACCACAGTGTGTCTGGTCCGTCTTAAAGTTTCATATGCTTTCTTTAATTTGAACTACCCTTAGCGTTCAGGTTATCTCTTTCACAAATATCTAGCATTTAAATGATCTGACATTTTAATAGAAATATTTATCTGATTCAAATATACTAAAGCAATATAATATCAAAGGAAATATATGTTATCAGGGTCTTCATTGTCAACTACTGTAAATTATCTACGGTGTGGTCAATAGTCATTACTGAACTAATTTTCCCTTCATTGCTAAAACATACCTGGTTCGCCAGTGTTGTAGATATACACTTCAGAGATTCACCTGCAATCCATATTTTCTCTTGTCCACCCAACCTTGAGATCCATCGCTAAGACTGAAATCTCCCCCCGAGCTATCTTGCAGGCCTACAGCCCTCAACAAGATACATGCACCTTGTGCCTGGTCATCTGGTCCTTACCAGACTTAACCGGCTTCTTGTTATTTTTATTTTTTTTTCCTTTCCAATCCTTCTGTCTGTCCCTACAGCACAGAATTCCTCCTCCCTCTACCCAGGACTTTTCCCCTTTTGGGAGGGTAGTTTCAGTCAGTTTTTATAACTGATTTTCTTTTTCAAATCCTCCTTTCAGAGGCTGCCAACATTTAAATAAATATATATTTCCAATATATTTTAAATTCACCAATGGGATAATATGATTAGAGTTTTTTTTTTTGTAAAATAAAAGAACAACAAACTTTCAACTCTATCTCTTACTACAGTAAAATTCCAACATTTACATTTTTTCGGGGTCATCACATCTCCCCCTCCTGAGATTGGACATCGTCCCGATGTCTGTTTCCCCTAAACAAGTCCGGGTAAGCTTTTTTGATGAGTTCTTCATTTTCCCAAGTGGCCTCATCAGGGCCATAGTGCTGCCACTACACTTTAACTTGGGTAATAACTCACTTTCGCAGCCGCACTTCTCTCTGGTCGAGGATGTTCAGTGGTTCGACCAGAACCTCGCCTTCCGGCTCGACCTGCAATCAACAACAATTCCAGTCACTTTCTGTCTGGGATAAAAGCTTAACTAGAACAACCAGATTAGTTCTTACCCGAACATCCTGCCATTTGATCACATGTTTAGGGTCGTAAACGTATTTTTTTAGTATAGAAACGTGGAAAACATTGTGGATCCTAATATGACTTGGCAGGGCGAGTTGGTAAGCCACCGGCCCCACTCTTGCCAAGATCTGAAAAGGTCCAAAATAGCGAGGAGCAAGTTTGGCACACCCACTCCATTGCAGGGTGCTCCTTCTGGCTTGGATCCTCACAAAAACATGGTCACCGACCTGATATTCTTTGAATCTTCTTTTCGGTCTGCAAAACTTTTTTGTCTGTCCTGAGCAGCCTTTAAATTGGTACACACTCTTTTTACCATGTCTTCCATTTCTTTGAGCATTTCTGGGCCCAATCTTAATTTATCCTCAGGTCCACCCCAGCTTGAGGGTGTGCGGCATTTCCGCCCATACAAGACCTCAAAGGGACTCAACTGTGTTGACGTGTGATATCCATTATTATATGCGAATTCAACCAGGTGTAGATATTCCTCCCATTGAGTTGGTTTCAGCATTACACATGCTCTCAACATGTCCTCCACTACCTGGTTCACTCGTTCTATTTGACCATCGGTCTGGGGATGATAGGTTGTGCTGAAGTTCAGCTCTGTTCCCAGTTCAGCAAACAATGTTCTCCAAAAAGTTGACGTGAACTTTACATCACGATCAGATATTATTATCTTCGGAAGTCCATGCAATTTGAACACATTCTGCATAAAAATGTGAGCAATTTGCACAACCTTATACGTGGACTGCACAGGTATAAAGTGTGCTGCCTTACTCAGTTTATCCACCACTGCCATAATGGAGTCATTGTTTCTCTTTGTCCAAGGCAACCCGGTTATAAAATCCATAGAAATAGTTTCCCATTTCCACTCTGGAATAGGTAAAGGTTGTAGCAGCACTGCTGGATGCAAATGCTCTGCTTTAATCTGTTGACACTCCAAACACCGTGCCAAATATTCAACTACATTCTTTTTCATTCCGGCCAATAATATTCTTTTCTAAGTGCGGTGACCATTTTTTGGTATCCTGGGTGCCCACTATAGTGGCTGATGTGAAATTCATCCAAAATCAGATTTCTAAGACCATCTTCATTAGGTACATACAACCTCTTATTAAAATACAGCATTCCAGCATCATCTAATTCATATCCCTGCTGCGTTTTCCCGCTAGAAGGTTGTTGTACCTACTGTTTTATTTGCTGGTATTCAGCATCTTGATTTGCTGCTGTTTTTATCTTTTCAAATAAGGAATTATGCCATTTACTGATCGAAATTTCATACAAGCACTGCACCTTTCGACTCAATGTGTCGGCTACACGGTTCTCCTTCCCTTTTAAGTGTTTAATTTCAAAATCGAATCCACTTAAAAAATCTGCCCAACGGGCTTGCCTCGTATTTAAGGTAGGTTGGCTGAAATAATTTGTCAAGCTGTGATGATCTGTTAACAACATAAATTTTCTCCCCAAGAGATAATGTCGCCACATCTTCAGTGCGTGTATAACGGCTGCCAACTCTAAGTCGTAGGCAGAGTATTTTTTCTCATGTTCCTTTAGCTTTCTTGATTTGTACGCAATTAGTCTTCCTTCCTGCATCAATACTCCGCCCACACCCTCCTTACTCGCGTCAGTACATACCACGTAATACTTATTAGGATCAGCTATACTCAAAATGGGTGCGGTGGTGAGTAAATGTTTAAGTTGCTCAAAGCTCCGCTGACACTCTGAGGTCCATTTGAATACCCTCCCTTTTTTTTTGTAAGGAGGTGATAGGGTATGCTACCCTTGAAAAACCTTCCATGAATCTTCTATAATAGCCAGCTAGCCCCATAAAGGACCTGATATCTGCCACATCCTTTGGTACGGGCCATTCCATTATAGTCCTTATCTTTTCAGGGTCTACTGCAATCCCCTCTTTGGTGATTATATGGCCTAAGTATTGTATTTCTTCCCTAAAGAAATCACACTTGCTAAACTTAGCGTATAACTGATGTTCCCGGAGAGTTTGCAGCACTAATCTAAGATATTCCTCGTGCTCCTCCCTAGAACGAGAATATATCATAATATCATCGATAAATATCAATACAAATTTATCCAAGAACCTGTGAAACACACTGTTCATCAAACACATAAAGGTGGCAGGTGCATTGGTCAGACCAAAAGTTAACACCACAAACGCGTAGTGCCCCTACCATGTTCTGAAAGTTGTCTTAGCGATGTCTTCCTCTTTGATCCTAATCTGGTGATACCCGGATCGCAAATCGATCTTAGAGAAAACTTTTTCGCCCTTCACTTGATCGAAGAGTTCATCAATCCGAGGTAAAGGATATTTATTTTTGATCGTGAGCTTGTTCAGCTGGCGATAGTCTATGCACATCCGAAGAGTTCCATCTTTCTTCTTGAAAAATAACACTGGGGCTCCCCATGGTGATACACTGGGGTGAATGTAATTTTTGTCTAGCAGCTCTTGTAGTTGCATTTTTAATTCTGTTAATTCAGGTACGCTCATTCGGTAAGGTGCACGCGACACTGATGCTGCCCCCGGTGTCAATTCGATGGTAAAGTCTATATCTCTTTTCGGTGGTAGCCCCGGTATCTCCTCTGGAAAAACATCTGTGAATTCTTGTATTACTGGAATATTTTCCAGCGTAGCTGTTTTATCCTTCTGATTTGCATAGCCTACCTGAATGGCATAAATTTGACATTTCTTTTTGATACATTTAGCTAGCTGGGATGCTGTGATGGGTCGGATCTGCACGGGGTGCCTGATCCCTTGCAGTTCTTGCTTCTCCCCAAAGTCATCTTTATAGTAAATGGTTTTCGTCTTGCAGTTTACTAATGACCAGTGTTTTTCTAGCCAATCCATCCCAATCAGGATGTCATATGAACCCAACGGAAGTACATTCAGATCTACTACTATTGGCTGTCCTGCTACGGTTAAAGAGCAATTATTAATTTTTGCCAAGACCCGTCTCTTGGCTCCCGTAGCTAACTGTACCAGCCATGGATTTCTGAATTTTTCATATTATAGCTTACACTGTTATACTATCTTTGGGCTAATATAACTTAAAGTAGTTCCTAGATCAATGAGAACATCTATAGAAAGATTTGAAACTTTATCTTCAAATTCCACCATAGTCGGCTGGTATTCCGCTTGACGATCATCCAGGGCTGCGTTAATCCTTGGTACGCTACGTGCCACATCCCCAACGATCGATGCTTCGTGAATCTAGGATATCTGGTCTGTACCCTTCCGCTGCGGGCAGTTTTTGACATAGTGTGGTCCTCCACAGCCCCAGCATTGAACTGGAGGTCTGGCCATTCCTTCACCCTCCGACCTAGTAGGTTGTTCACTTACTCTGGTCTCACTGGTTGGCCTAGCCCTGAGTGAAACTCTTACTACAGTTCTGTTGTTTTGTCCTTTGCCAGCTCCCTTACTACCATTACTACGACTTCCTTTGCTATTTCCAACAGTCCTGTTAACCCTTCTTTCATTCCATCTTTTATTTGGAGCATCTCCCTTCTGTTTATTCTGCTGGTAACAGATTCTAGCTTTGCGGATAGCTTCATCCATTGTCCTAGGATTGTCAAACTCGATCCTTTCTCTTATATATAGAGGTAAGCTGCTCACAAACCTTTGCACCTTGTATTTCTCCTCCTTAATATAGGGCACATAACGAAGCAGGGAAATAAAACGGCTAATAAATTCGTCCATAGACTGCTGTCCCAACCGTAAATCATGGAATTCTCTTGCTTTTTCATCATAAAAGTGCTCGATCAGATATCTCTCTTTAAAGTATTTCTGAAACTTTTCCCATGTTATGGTCCGTTCACTTACCCCCTTGACGATTTTAATTTCCTCCCACCACAAGGTGGCTTTACCTTGTAGCTGGAAGATGGCCAGTCGTGCCTTCAAATTATGGTCATACTCATACAACTGGAAATATTTGTTCATGTTAATTAACCATGCTTTAGCCGCTTCTTCCTGTTCCCCATCAAAATGTGAGGGTTTAATTTTTCGAAATTATCCCTGCAGCTCCATTCTCTGACGTTTTGAAGTCTCCTGTTCAAGTACATTATCGGAATGGTCCTCCTTTTCCTTTGAGTTTTCAGGTCCAGTTTGATAGTTTCGTTCTTTTGTCATCCTCTGCTATTCCGCACTGGGATTAGCTAGTGGTGGGTTCTGCCTATCCGACAAACTCTTCAGAATTCTTTCTTGTTCCACCGTCAGTCGCGCATTATCCTCTCGTAAACGTGCCATCTCATTCTTCAGCTCCTTAACAGTTTCAAGTATTGCAAGGTTTGTACTACGTTTCTCCTCGCCAAGCTGTACCCACAGCTCTGGGTTTTCCCGAGGAGCGCTGCCGGCTCTCTGCATTTTCACTGTTTTCTTTTTGTTGACTATTAGTTGTTATTGTTCCTGTGTCTCACCCCTAAAAATAGGACAGGAAAAGTAGTTAGTTTGATTAACTCTCTCCCTTACATATGTATGGCATAGTTATCTGCACAGTTGAACATGCTATTCCAGAGGCCACAGTATTGAAACTTGGCTCTGATACCAAATTGTCACACCCCTGTATATTACATAAAATTTAAATGAAAAAGAAATGGTAAACTTTGTTATATTTACTCAACTTTTACCATAATCACTGTTGTGCGATTTAACATTTACATAATTGTTATGTGGTGACATTCCTCGGACCTCCGATAAATGTTTAATGAATATACAAATTATTGACTTAAGGTTGGCTTGACTGCATGGATGACATGTGTATTGAACGATAATCGAAAATACGTTATGTCCGATCCGTAACCCTTTCCGGCGTTGAGTTGTTGGCAACATTTAATTCTCTTGTCAGCGTTTCAATAGGTGGCCTGGCTCACCCGCTTGGCCATGTGACTCATTGGTTTCTGCACCCTCAGCCTTCACGCCTTGGATTCTCGCGCTACTCCAACGACGGAGATCTATTGCTCAGATCGGAGGGCTGGAAAATTTTTAAGGGTTTGGAGGTCATTCATAAACCCCTTAGAGCGTGCCTGTGGTTCATTTGGAATGGGAGGGACTCTCGACACCCCTCTGGTCATTCAAGCACCTGGTTCGTTTTCCATTCAATGCCGCCGCTGAACTTCATCTACAGCTCCGAGGTCTTAAGTTCGCCCTTCAAGGGCTTTGTACAGGTATCATACTCAGTTTACTTTTAATTAGATTCTATCTTTCGACACAGTCATTTGCTACAGGCTATATTTCTTCAACTCGGCTCAAGTCTTGCATGCGTTTAAAATGTGATTGTTACTGTTTGTAATCTCACACTGGCTGGTAACTTCCGCTATGGTTGTGTGCAGGTGAGGCTCCTTACAAGCCCCCTTACCGCTTGCGGGATGACAGAGCCAACATCTCAACCCCTTCGTCTCCTACCAGGTAAGGAGACGACCCTCTCACCGGGTGCGAAGTCGAAGGGTTTCTCTGTCCATAGTGTGCCGAAACGGCTGTGAATATTACCGCATGTTTCTTATATGTACTGTTTTTCTACCGTTATATTCCAGACAAGGAATTTCCAGAGGAGATCCTCATGTCTCGCATGTGTTTTCCTATTCTCAGGGCTTTACATTTTCGACCTACCCTGTTGAGCTATGAGAAACAGGCAGATTTCTCTTGCGCCTAAAATCTCGTACAACAATTGATCGATTTGAGGGCAATCTTTGCCTTCCTGTGTTTTTAGGCATTCTATGTCTCTGTTATATGTATATGTGGAGACAGTTGTTGAACTGGCGCTGTGTCGGACCTTGCTGGTCCAAGATGTTTTTATCTGGACAAATGAACACATATTTCAATTTTAAAACATATGTATTTCAATATTTACTCTTCCAGTTCTTCGCTCCTAATTAGCATGCGTTCTATGTTGCTAATTTATTTCTGGTCTTTCTTGGACGGTTGCAGTATGCCCATTTTGATAATGTCGTTTGTCAATCTGAAACAGTTAATTGTTATGTCTGTCTCCGTGAACGGTATGGAATTTCGATCTACATATATATATAATAATATCATTTCAGTAATGCTAGTGGTTCCTTTTCTTTACTATTCTTGGGTTTATACCCTCCTCATGCAGTTACGAAATGCTACATTACCAGCTGTTGCTGAGTTTAAGTTATGACAAGTTTGTTGATTTGTTACAGCGCATTTATATGTATAATATCTGTCGAATGTGTGAATACAACTGTGGTTACCTAAGCTGCCGTGTTCATAGTCACGGTTGAGCAACTCCAGTGTTTGCAATCGTTCTTGAAGCATTTACTTCTCAGTTCCATTTTCAGAGATCTACCGTTGATTTCACTGTTGTTCAAACAGTTTCGTAATGTTTACTCTTTTCGATGGTAGTTGGTTTTATGGGACTAATCATCTGGTTATACGTTTTCTCTTGAAGTCACAGTCTCGTTAAGACTCTGAACTCTGAATTTTTGCTCGCAGTGTATAGTTATATGATTTGTTTAATGGTGTTTAGTTAGTGTATCTCTGACTGTTCTCTAATGGAGAAGTAGTTTAAGATCTCTGGCTTTCCTTTCCACAGGAAATTAAAATAATCCAGTCATTCTTTTAATGTACTTATTGGCTTGGATACCCACCACAGTGTGTCTGGTCCATCTTAAAGGTTCATATGCTTTCTTTAATTTGAACTACCCCTAGCATTCAGGTTATCTCTTTCACAAATATCTAGCATTTAAATGATCTGACATTTCAATTGAAATATTTATCTGATTCAAATATACTAAAGCAATATAATATCAAAGGAAATTTATGTTATCAGGGTCTGCATTGTCAACTACTGTAAATTATCTACAGTGTGGTCAACAGTCATTACTGAACTAATTTTCCCTTCATTGCTAAAACATACCTGGTTCGCCAGTGTTGTAGATATGCACTTCAGAGATTCACCTGCAATACATATTTGCTCTTGTCCACCCAACCTTGAGATCCATCGCTAAGACTGGAATCTACCCCCGAGCTATCTTGCAGGCCTACAGCCCTCAACAAGAGACATGCACCTTGTGCCAGGTCATCTGGTCCTTACCAAACTTAACCAACTTCTTGTTATTTTTATTTTTTTTCCCTTTCCAATCCTTCTGTCTATCCCTACAGCACAGAATTCCTCCTCGCTCTACCCAGGACTTTTCCCCATTTGGGAGGGTAGTTTCAGTCAGTTTTTATAACTGATTTTCTTTTTCAAATCCTCCTTTCAGAGGCTGCCAGCATTTCAAGAAATATATATTTCCAATATATTTTAAATTCACCAATGGGATAATATGATTATAGCTTTTTTTTTTTTGTAAAATAAAAGAACAACAAACTTTCAACTCTATCTCTTACTACAGTAAAATTCCAACATTTACATTTTTCCGAGGTCATCACACACACCTTCTATTCCATTAAGGATATTCAAATGGAATGAATGTTGTGGCACCTCATTCTCCTTTTTCCTCATTAATTGAGTTCCACATTGTGTCTTCAAACTCCTTAGCAAATTATTCCTTAAAAATATCCTCTTTTCCAAATTTTGGTATGGGTTTCTCTAGTTCGAGAGATATTGAAGAGCTCAAAAGATCATAGAAAAACCAAGCTCTCTTAAGGAAAGAGATTTATGTGATATAATATATCAAAAGTTGCTCACAAATAGATTCAACATAATCACTCAATCAAGGAAATATTCAAACTAATGAATTGACATTCAAACAATCGATTCCAATTTCATGCAATCAACGACTCAACTTGCAAACACTAGGAAAAAGAAAAAATTAAAGGATGGAAAATTATCGTGAAGTTTAAATCCATTGGCCAATCTCACTAGTCCCTAATATGCAAACTATAAAATGCTTATTGATGCCTTGTAAAATTATTCAAATTTATAACGATTTCATATATACTCTCTATATAATGTTGACAATATCTAGGGTAAAATAATTATATATTGTAAAATTTGGGTGAATCATTTTTATAAAAAATGGAAATTGACGAATCTTTTTATTTTAAAAAACCATGGAAAATTAGCCTACCTACGAATATTAGCCCCTAAGATTTTCCATGCCTAGGAGGATAACAAAATTAGAAATTAGGAGCCCAAAATATGATATTGACACCTCTGATTATGGAATTATCACTACTAAATCTATCAAAACTACTCTAAGTTTGTAGAGGCGAAATCAAAGATGAAAACCAGACTGCTACTAAAACAGATCTAGAATTTCAAATAACAAGAACTACAACCCTCTATGGTAAGGACTTGTACATGGATGCTAGCTCTATGGATACTGAGCCAATTGAGGATTAGAATCAGGCAAAATACCTCACAAAATAACAAAAATGATCTTAGAGATAAGAATGATATCTCATCCATTGGTCCATGGGTTGATCCCCATTACAAGTTCTCCACTAGGGTCAATATGGAGGGTGATGCAAACCCTTCGCGGAATTAAAATGTCATGATCCCCATTACCAAAAATTCCTCGTTGATTAATGGAAAGGGAATTAATTCCCTTATTGATTATTTTCCCCATCAACTAGAAATGGAAATAGAGATTCAAAAGTCTATCGTTCACTATGAGCTATAGAATTTGGGGTCAGATTTGATGTCCAGATTTACTCTCGACTCCCTCACAAATCTCCCAGATCTGGATGAGAAGGTGTATAAATGCTTAAAGGTATTTGTGGAGGATAGTTTCTTAATGGATATAATAATACTATCACCAAGTACTCCATCTCCTAGATCTAGACGAGAAGGTGGGCAAATGTGTAAAGGTATTCGTGGAGGATGGTTGCTTAATGGCTACGATAGTACTATCACCAAGTACTCCATGTTGCTGCGGGAGTTGTAGGAGGCACTATATGAGCTTTCTAAAAAATATTCCATGTAGTTGCATACATCACATGCCTCGTGTGGTTTGTTCTATACTTACTTAATGCAATAAATTTTCTGAACCTGTTCAATATTTTTTCTCACATTTCACACCACCTCATGGCCTTGATACCAGAATAAAACAAAGACAACATAAAGAAATAGAATAACTATGTCACTTAGAGGTTTTATTAATTGAAACACACATATAACACATAATAGAGTCTCATTTTATGATAATGGTATCAATTTACAAGATAGTAATGCTTTAGCTACAAACTAACAAACATTAACTTAAACTAAGTTAATGTAGAAAAATTAATTGGAACACTACATTCTTCTAATTAACTCTAACAACCTATTATTCCTAATTTTATGGATACATTTTTAAACAATGATTATATAAATTTTTGTAGTGAATGCTCAAGAATAACTAATTTATTAAATATTTATATAGACTTACATAAAACACATTTTATTATGAATTTAAAGTAGATAAATCAAATAGTGAATGCTTGAGAGTGGTTATTTCACACTCTCATCTTAGTAGTGTAGCAAATGCTCATGAGTCATTATCTCATTCTCTCTTCTTTCACTTTATTCAAATTGTTTTATTTTGTCTGGTTTTTCTTTATTCAAATTATTTTCATTTTTTCTTCTTTCACTTTATTCAAATTGTTTTCTAAGTTTAATAAAGAAATCTATTTGCTTCTAAAAACAACATATATCATAAATCACATTTCTATTTTGTTTACCATTTATTTGGCCTTGCATAAACCATATTTATTACCCATCTAAATTACATAAACATGTAAAATAAAAACAATGTATATATAGAATTATATTACTCGTAATATGCTCAACTATCATAGAATCATATTTATTGCTTGTAGATCTAGTTGCACTAAGTATTTAGTTATAGAGATTTGAAACTTTTATAACAATACTCTATTTAATTTATTACAAAATATGATCCAATTTTTTTTTACTAATATTTATTTATTTCAGGTGTTACATCAAAATGTTTCGACAAAAGCTAAATCTCAGTTAATTTAAATAACTTGATAATAATATTTAAAAAATTAAGTTTTAAATCTTACTTTTCTATTAATCCATTTCTTACTTGAAGAAAAATAAAACTTAACCAAATTTTTTAAAGAAAATTCCATATATCTAATAATAATTAATTTATTAGTTTGTTTTGGCAGGGTATGAAAATAAAACTTAACCAAAAAAATAAATTTTCCTTCTTGAAAATAAATTAAATAATAACAATATTCCATGAATCAAATAAAATTTATAATTAGAAAATAAGATTTCTAATAAAAATTAATAATAGATAATAAAAGTTCTGTTTTCTTTTGGAAAATAAATCAAATATAAAAAATGACATAAATCAAATAAGTTTATTAATCTATTAATTCATTTTTTTCGCAGAGAAAAATAAAATCTATCCAAAAAACAATTCTTTTCTGGAAATTAAATCAAACGTGAAAAATCCTGTGAATCAAATAATTTTTTTAATAATTATTTAATATGAAGAAATAAAATCTTTTGTAACCATTCAAGTATTTGAAGAAAATTTAAAAGAAGATTAGATTCCGTTGAAAAAGAGCTTGATTTGATTTGACGTTTATGTTGCGATTATGAATTCTAAGTCGTTGGTAGCCTGCATCAACGGAGAAAACTCCATTTCATGTTGATAAATGTTATTTTCAGTTTAATTCTAAAATTTAGGGATGGTATGGGCTTAACCAGAAAGTTTAAGGATGTGTAAATTTGAGTCAATATGAGTGATTGAAGGGCCTAACCAAAAGGTTTAACAACAACGTTTGATTATTGTCTTGTTGGTTATTTAAATAATCCAAAACCATAGTCAAATCAGATTGAGAGGTCGTTGAGAGGTTCCAAATAAACTTTGTTAGGTTTTCAAATAATCCAAATCTATATAATCAAATAAGCATGAGAGTTCTTCGGATAATCCAAATCTACTTTATTGAGTCTTCAATTAATCCAAATCTATCAAATTCTGTTGAGGAGGAGCAATCTATTATGACATTTTAACTATGTTCATACGTTACAGTCAATGATGGTGAAATAAAGAAATTATGTTACCAAGCAGATAAAATAACAGTTTTTAATGAGAATAAAGATTTTAGTATTTCTCACGCTGGTTACTCCGGTAATACTGGATGTCTCCAACCAAAAAGTTCAATGATGTGTAAATTTGAGTCATAAGATGTGTAAATTTGAGTCATTGAATGGCTTAACCAAAAAAGTTAACCACAATATTTAATTACTATTATCTTCCTTGGTTATTCAAATAATCCAAAACCGTTGTCAAATCAGATTGAGAAGTCCTTGAGAGGTTTGAAATAATCCAAATAGAATTCGTTAGGTCTTCAAATAATGGAAATCTATATAATCAATCAACTTTATTGAGTCTTCGGATAATCCAATTCGACTTTATTGAGTTTTCAGATAATCCAATTCGACTTTATTGAGTCTTCGAATAATCCAAATCTATCAAATTAGGTTGAGGAACGACATATTATGACATTTTAACTGTCTTCATAAGTTACTGTCTCTGATGGTGAGATAAAAAATACATGTTACCAAAGCAGATAAAACAACGCCTTTTAACAAGTATAAATATTTTAGTACTTTATTTTTAGTGAATAATTCAACCAAGAGAATGAAAGATAAGTAGTAAGTCAATTATTAAACTAATCAGTAATTAACTTAATAACTACCCTACTTGCTGCTAGACAGATCAGAACAACCACGACAGGTGATGTGAGGTGTTAGGCTGCGAGGGATAATGGCTTTTAAAATGTTAATTGTGACGCTCGTCATTCCAGTAACCCTGGATGTCTCCACTCCCGACTGACCCTGTAATCGATGGCACAATAGCATATGATATATATATATCCACCACATGTTTGTTAGAAGGATTCGAAATGACGATCTGCAAATCTTTAACTACATAGGAAATCTTGATAGTTCCTGAAATTTCAGGTATCATCCAATATATGGTAAATGTTTCATATGAGTAGTAGCTATGATGATTAAATTGTGTATAAAATTGTGTAATTCTTTCAATTTATAAATTTATATATAAAATTAATTTCTACTTATTTTACTCTAATGCTATAATTGAAAGTGAAGATATTAGTAATTTCCTCCCTGCGGCCATGAGATTACTTAATTTTGTAAAACTCCCCCGTGCTACTCCTGATTTCAGGAGTTTTCTCTCTCCTCAGAGACTTTAATGTTTACTGGCTATCTTGTTTTTACCGGACATAGTCTTCACAGACTGTCTGACCCTTCAGCACAACTTCCTTTTCTTCACCTGATCTCAGATACCCCTATCTTCTTAATCCTTTCAATAAAATACTCTAGGATTTAGTTTTGTAACAGATAATTGTCTCCATAACTAATTACTTGGTAAAACAGTGTTTACTCATAACTGCAAAATTTATCCTTCCATAACTAAATTCCAAAAATAGTTTATAATTTAAAAATAGTAACAGTATGTTTGGTTGCAGTAAAAATAAATAAATATTTACATCAATGGAGGATATTGTATGTACCCCCCAAAATGGAACATCATCCCGATGTTCTCTATCTGCAAATAGACCCAGAAATCTTTCTCTCATGAACTGTTCATCTTCCTAGGTGGCCTCTTCCAGTCCATATTGTTGCCACTGCACTTTAACTTGGGTGATAATTCGTTTCCGCAACATTATTTCTCTCCGATCTAGTATAACCAGCGGTTCAACCAAGAACTTGCCCTCCGGTTCGACCTATATATCTTGCCATTTTATTTTGTGGTTAGTGTCATACACATATTTCTTAAGTAGAGAAACATGAAAGACATTGTGTACATGAATGTGACTAAGTAGGACAAGTTGGTAAGCCACCAGTCCGATTCGAGCTAGGATTTCAAATGGCTAGCAATATCAGGGTGCTAGTTTAACACACCCTGCCCATTGTAAGGTACTTTTCTTGTCTTGCACTTGAATGTAGACATGGTCTCCTACTTGGAATTCTCGAAAACTCATCTTCCGATCAGCAAAGTTCTTCTATCGATCCTAAGCAGTTTTTAAATTAATTGGTACCTTTTTCACCATTCCCTCCATTTCTTCCAACATATTTGGCCCTAGTAACAGCTTATCCTCCGGTCCGCTCCAACTTAAAGGTGTCCTGCACTTGCGTCCATATAAAACCTCAAAGGGACTCATCTGAAGGGATGCATGGTACCCGTTGTTATATGCAAACTCCACTATGTGTGAATAATCTTCCCATTTAGTGAGCTACTGCATTACGTACGTTCACAGCATGTCTTCAACCACCTGATCCACTGTTTCAGTTTGCCCATCCGTTTGCGGATCGTAAGTTGTACTGAAGTTCAGTTGTATGTCCAATCCTTCAAAGAGGGCTTTCCAGAAGGTTGATGTAAATTTTATATCCCGGTCGGAAATAATCATTTTAGGGATGCCGTGCAGTTTAAAAATGTTTTGCACAAAAATATTAGTGATTTGGACTGTTGTATAAGTTGATTGAACATGTATGAAATGAACAAATTTTCTCAATTTGTCCACCACCACCATGATGGAATCATTTTGCTTCCTTGATTTAGGCAGCCCAGTAATGAAGTCAATAGATATTGTTTCTCATTTCCATTCTAGGATAAACAAAGGGTAAAGTAACGCTCCTAGATGTTGGTGTTCAACCTTCACTTGTTGGCATTCCAAGCATTTGGCTAAATATTCTGCCACTTCTTTCTTCATACCAGGCCAGAAAATTTCCTTCCACAAGGCAAAAATCATTTTCTGATACCCAGGATGGCCTACATAAGGGATCTTATGGTATTCATAAAAAATGCGATTTTTAAGATGTTGTTGGTTAGGCACATATATCCTTTTCCTATAAATAACCAAATTTTCTGCATTTATTTCATATCCCAATTGATGTTCATGGTTGTTAAGAATTTTTTCTTGCTGCCATAAATGTTTATATGTTGCATCCTGCATGGACGATTATTGAATCTGCTCAAGAAAGGTAGTTCGTGATTCACTAAAATAAATTTCATATAAATAATTTACCTTCTGGCTTAAAGTATCTGCCACCCAGTTTTCCTTTCCTTTTAAATGTTTAATTTCGAAATCAAATTCACTCAGAAAATCTGCCCAACGAGCTTGCCTGGCATTTAAAGTTGGTTGTTTGAAGTAATTATTCAAACTATGGTGGTCTGTCATTAACAAAAATTTCTTACCTAATAGGTAATGCCACCACATTTTTAACGCATGAATGACCGCAGTTAGTTCCAAGTCATATGCGGAGTACTTTTGTTCATATTCTTTAAACTTTCTAGATTTGTAGGCAACCACTCAGACCTCTTGCATTAATACACCACCCAAACCTTCCTTATTGGCATTTGTACACACCACATATTCCTTGTTGGGATCATCAATGCTCATAATAGGTGTTGTGGTAAGAAGATGCTTGAACTGATCAAAGCTCCTTTGACAATAGAGGGTCCATTTGAAAGCCTTGTATTTCTTTTGTAGAGAGGTGATAGGATATGCTACATGGGAGAAACCCTCCATAAATCTCTGATAGTAACCTGCTAAGCCCATAAAAGATCTTATCTTGGCCACATCCTTTGGTATTGGCCATTCCGTAATGGTCCTTATCTTTTCTGGATCTACGACAATTCCATTCTTGGTGATGACATGTCCCAAATATTGGATTTGCTCCTTAAGGAAGTCACATTTACTGTATTTGGCATACAGTTGGTGTTTTCATAGGACTTGCAGAACCACACAAAGATATTCTTTATGTTCTTCCACATTTCGAGAATAGAGTAGTATGTCATCAATAAAGATTAATACAAATTTATCTAATAACTGATGAAATATGTTTTTCATGAGACACATGAAAGTTGTTGGGGCGTTAGTTAGTCCAAATGGTAATACCACGAACTCAAAATGCCTATAACGCATCTTGAAAGATTTTTTTTCAATATCTCCCTCCTTAATCCTGATCTGATGATACCCATAGCGGAGATCAATCTTTGAAAATACGATTGCACCTTTCACCTGATCAAAGAGCTCATCTATCTGGGAAAGGGAGTATTTTTTTTAATGGTTAGTTCGTTCATCTGATGGTAATCCATGCACATCCACAAGGTTCCATCTTTCTATTTAACAAACAATACTGGAGCTCTTCAAGGAGATACACTGCGACAGATATACTTCTTATCAAGAAACTCTTGGAGTTGCATTTCAATTTAGTTAGCTTTGGTATGCTCATTCGGTAAGGTGCCCAAGAAACTAGAGCAGCTCCTAGAATCAGCTCAATAGTAAAATCTATGTCTCTTTTTGGGGGTAGGCCCAATATTTCTTCAGGAAATACATCTGCAAAATTTTGTATTACAAGTATGTCTTATAGTGATGCAAATTTATCTTTACAGTCAGCATACCCTACTTGTATAGCATATATTTGACAACCTTTTTCAATGCATTTGGCTAATTGGGAGGCTGTTATTGGCCTTAATTGCAGAGGTTTCCGAACACCTTGAGTTTCTTGTCTCTCACCTACTTCATCTCGGTAACTAATCGCTTTTATCTTACAATTTACCAAGGACCAGTGCTTCTCTAACCAGTCCATACCTATCAAAATGTCGTATGACCCTAGGGGTAACACATTTAAATTAGTGATGATAGCTTTACCATCTAATTTCAAGGGGTAGTTATTTATTTTAGACAAAACTCTTCTTTTTGCTCCTATGGCTAGTTGTACTCACCATGGATTTTTAAATTTAACAACTTGTAATTTACATCATTCCATTACCCTGCGGCTAACATAACTTAATGTAGTTCCGGGATCTATTAAAATCTAGCAAGTCTAGTAAAAAATAATACCTTCAAATTCAACCATAGTAGGCTAAAACTCCCCCTGATGATTTTCAAGAGCTGTGTTGATCTTAGGGATGCTTCTAGCCACTTCTCCCACAGTGGATGTGTCCTGGATTTGTGAGATCTGGTCTGCTCCCTGGTGTCGAGTGCAGTTTTTGACGTAATGCGGGCCTCCACATCCCCAACACTGTACAGGTGGTCTGTTAATTAATTCTGCTTCATTTCTGCCAGTTTGTTCATTGGTCCTAACTTCTCTTGGTATCTTAAATCTGGGCTTATTCACATTTCGATTACCTTGACCTTTATATAATCCTTTGTTGCTGGTGCTCTTATTTCCCTTATTGCTCGAAATGAATTTATTTCCCTTCTTGTTTTCCCACCTTTTACTCATATCTCCCTTTGGTTTATTTTGCTAATAACATACTCGTGATTTTCGAATGAATTCATCCATGATTTTTGGATTGTCAAATTCCAGCCGTTCTTTCATGAACAGTGGAAGACTACTGAAAAACTGCTATACCTTGGCTTTTTCTTCGCGAATATAAAGGACATATCACAATAATGATGTAAATTTTGTTATAAATTCATCCATGATCAATTGGCCCAAGCCGAAATCATGGAACTCTTTTGCTTTCTCATCATAAAATTTCTCGGTCAAATATTTTTACTTGAAGAATTTTTGAAATTTATCCGAGGTTATGTTTTTCTCATTGACCCCATGGACTATTTTTACTTCCTCTCACCACAACGTAGTCTTCCCTTGAATATGGAAAACAACTAAATGGACCTTCAAATTGTAATCATATTCATACAGCTAGAAATACTTGTTCATATTAATTAACCATGCTTCCGCAACCTCTTCTTGTTCCCCGTCAAAGAGAGGAGGCTTGATTTTATGAAAATCTCATTGGAGTTCAATTTTATGTTTTTTCTTTGTCTTGTGATTAGACACGTTTCTTGATTCTTCCTCCTGGTTTTCTTCTCCTCCTTCTGTTTCCATATTTTCAATTCGGAATTCTTGTTCCCTAGTCGTGTGGCCGTGCTCCAGACTGAGGGCTAGTGGCCGATGATTTTGTCTATCCGATACGTTTTTTAGAATCTTTTATTGTTCCTGCATCAATCTTTCATTGTCCGCCTAGAGTCGGGCCATCTCATCTTTCAGTTCTTGGACAGTTGTCCGAAGATCTACGTTGGGATTTTGTGTATCATCACCCAGCTGCACCCAAACCTCAAGATTGGCTTCCGGAAATGATGTTGGTCCTGTCCCCAATATGGAACCAGGTGGTAGATTTCTAGCTTGCCTCATGCTGAGTATCTATTTTCTCTTACGTGCACAACACTGATTTTGTTATTCCTTATTCCAGAGGCCTCAGTTTTGGAAGCTGAGTGCTTTGATACCATATGTAACACATCTATTTAATAAACATTATATATAAAAATAAATAAATAATGTAATGCCCCAAACAATACACAGTCATGGCAAAATAAATATTATTATCATTAACATATTACGAATGATTTGTAAGCACAATTAAATAGGTGCTATTATGTGTAGAATTTTCTTCTGGAATTATGGCATCCATTATTTTTAGAATTGAGGTTCTATTATCATAATCATATGAGAATTAAACGATTTGGACTTTAAGTTCCTTGATTAATTATACAAAGTTTGATGGGATATGATTGTACACGGTAATGAATTTCAACATTAATCAATTCCGAGAGTTTAAATGCATTTGGACACGTGGCTGGCCCAAGCACCTAATGGTATAGGCCATAGCCTCGATTCCTGCCATGGTGCGCATGCGTATTTACTTTCTGTTTTCCGAGTCTTGGTGGATGCCTGCATGTTGCCCTGTTGTCCATCTCTAGACGTTAATACTCGAGATCCAACTCCTCCATCAACGGTTCTCCATGGCTGGCTGGATCGAACGGTCCACAAGAAGTCTCGCAATATTTTCTCGGCATTGTGGTTTCATTTGGTCATTGTTTCGCTTCAAGGGTTTATGGCTTTACTCTGTTCTTGGTTATTCACTCCCACCTGTAGATCTGGTTCACTGAGCTGTTCATCCCTCATTCCAACACTTTGACAAAACATTGAGGGTTCCGAAACCAAATCATCACCCTTGAACATAATCGACAAAGACAGGGCTTACAAGCATCCTTTCCACAGGTAAAGGTTTAAGGTTTTATTCGCCATTTCGCTTGGTTTAGCATAGTTAGTATCATCCTTGCATGTTTTTAATTCTTTAGCTTAATCTAATACAACCCTTCTGTTTTGGTGTAAGGCAAGGATTTCCGGGACAGAATTTTGGCTGGGATCTACGGAAAAACTCTTCAATCAGCATCAAAGTTCGTGACCACCCCGAGGTAATCTGGCTTTCTTTAGATCTTTCTTAGGTCAGGGTTTTATGACCAGGCAGTGAATTCTATAACATTGTGTTAGTCGTTTAAATGGGATCTTCGAGCTGCTAGAGCTGAGGTTCCATAGTTAGGTTTTGTTTGCTCAAAATCTTGTTTAAGGCTTAAGATAAACCTTACCGCTTCGGCCGAATGTGGAAAATTTTGGTACTTTGCCCAGGTTGGCCGCCTATGTTAGTAATTTATATATATTTTGGACAATTACTTTGTATGAACGGAACTTTTATCGATGGGGTATTACTTCTGAGGCAAGGGTTTATACATTCTAAATGCAAAAATCAGTTCGTTTTCCCATGTTTATTCAATGCTGAGTTTTGGAATACTATAAGTTATCTTTTCTAATTTACACAAAATATTAACGTTCGCTAGCGCTCCATACAGATCTGTATTGCGACTTTGAATTTATATTTCAATAGTTTTGCACTGTTTTAGTTATGATTTAATAAATTATTGCTACTTGCTAGGAATAAAAAAAGAAAAACCTTCTTGACAGTTCCTTTAGAAGTTTGAAACGTTAGAGTTTTTTTTGCTATCTGGCTAGGACTGTAACTCCTTATTTATTTATGAGTTAGATTTTCTCTGTTTTGTAGCCGCGGGACTTTACTTAATTAGATAGCGGGTCTGCTATGTATTGATTTGATTATGATATATGTAAATGATTTTGATGCCATATTTTGTAACTAATTTGAACATGCTGGTCTGTAGCATATTAGTTCTCTTTTTGGTTTGATGGAAATTCTTTCGGTTGAGAGACTAATTTATCTACTTCTACTTATTAAATAAAAGACAAACAAAGGTTCTTAGTGGTATTGTGATAACAATGTCTACGGGAATCTCGCCTTTTCCAAATTTTGCTTCAAGATATAGACATTTTGTCATTTTCCAATTTTGCTTTATGTTTCAGGAATTTTGTTATTTTCTAAATGTACTTCTACTTCTAAGTTCTGTAATATTATTATTTATATCCCTTGATAGTTCTTTCCTATAATTATGAAGAGGGTTTTCCTCCATTTTTTCTATTATTGCTTTACTTTTACTCTTCGATTAAATATTTCAAAAAAAAAAGAAGGAAGAAAAAGAAGAAGAAGATAATTATGTCATACTTTAAGAAATAAGAGACCCTGTGTATAATCTTTTCAAGAGTTATTATCTCTTAACACAGCCTATCAGTCAAGCAAAAATTTAGAGAATAACTTATACAAGAAATTATTTACTTATCTGTTTACTTGGTTCAGGACTAGATCTAAAACAAGATCTACACTTTAATTTCCTCCCTACAGTGAGATTACTTGATTAGGTAAATCTCCCCCCATGCTACTCGTGACTTCAGAGTTCTCTCTCTCCTTAGAGACTTTAATGTTTAGTAGATATCTAGTCCTTACCAGACATAGCCTTCACAGCCCTTCAGCACAGTCTCATTTTCTTCTACCCTATCCTCTTGACCCTTTCAGTAAAATACTCTAAGATTTAGTTTTGGAACAGATAACTCTGTCTCCATAACTAATTACTTGGTAAAACAATATTTACTCATAACTACAAAAGCTATTCTTTCATAACTAAATTCCAAAAATAGTTTATAATTTAAAAATAATAACCGTCTATTTAATTGCAGTAAAAATAAATAAATATTTACCTCATAAAAAATATTACAGATCCATAATTTAAAAAAAAAAACCTAAGAAAAATGTCATAAATACTATCGGCACATCTCACCATAAACCACACTCAAATTAAAAAATAAAAGTAAATGACAACATCACAGAACGTGATTATTTTGGACAGATATATTTTTTGTGGATTATATTCATAACTTACAGCGTCTCGGTAACGATGGTGAATGATAAAAGGCAATATGGGCAAAGCAACCGTTTAAGGTTTCTAACAATTTACTATTATATTTAAAATATCAAGGAATTGACTCAAAGAGATTAGCAAAAATGACTAGGGTTCGAATTTTATGACATTGATAGTATTTATCATTATCCTTGGATAAAAATGAGATGATAGGTTTTTTTATTTTAATTTTTTTTATAGGTTGAAAATAGAAAAAAAAGCATTTAAAATCCGATATTTTAAAAAATATATATATTGTTTCAAATTTGTATTCAATTAATATATAAAATATTCGAATCATTATATTATAATTTTTTTTAGAAATTGTTTTAATTTTAGTTGTATTAAATTACTTAAAACATAAAGATTTACTTGTTATAGGTTAAATGACTTAGTGAATTTTTTATTATTTAATTACTTTTATAGAATTATATATTTTTTATTTTAAATGTGAATTTAAAACTTGGAGTTATTTTAGATTATTTTGTTTGTTTTTCTTTAATGTTTATGGTCTATATTATATGTTTTTTGATAGTATAATTTCTTTGTACATTTAGATGTTTGAGTATTTTAATTTATACAGTGAAGTAATTTTAGGAAATTTAGTTTCAAACTTGTGCATTTACATAAATTAAATATATGATAAATGTACATAAACATTTAAAAAAAACTATTATACTATGCAACTTACACTATTGAAATAATATAAAATAACTAAATTTTATTTTTAAGTCTAGATTAATTTAGTTCAACATTGTGGCTTCAACTTCCTTAGCTAATTATGCCTTAAATAGTTCTTTTTTTCAAATTTTGGTCTGGGTTTCTCTAGTTGGGGAGATACTGAAGAACTCAGAAGATCACAGAAAATCAAACTCTCTTAAGGAAAGAGATTTATTAGATATATATGAAAAGTTGCTCACTAACACATTAAACATAAACACTCAATCAAGGAAACATACAAACAAACCCGGATGCGGGTGACAATCAAGGCAATTAATGAAGATTAGACTAGTAGGAGGCAAGAGGATGAGCCACATGGCCATTGATGTTCCATCCCAAACCAGTGTGAGCCAAATTCATGGCCGCCTGCAAGCAGCATTTAATGAATTCTTGGGCCGAGAACTGGCCATTATGTGCCTAGAAATGGACTCCCCTCACCATACTGTTTTCCCTCCTCCCCTGCTCCATTGCAATTATCCGCCCCAGGCTGTTGAACCCTGCTCTCGCACTGTCACTGGGACTCATTGTTGGTTAGTGAGCTGTGTTGATCTTGGCAATGGGTATCACTACTCCCATTCCAGGATTTGCAATTTAACCTCTGCCCAGCTGTCCCCTGCTCCTCCTCTGCTCAATTCCTCTACCATTTCTCCCTCTGAAAACTTGGCCAGGCATTCCGTCATGGTTCGTCATTGCATGAGGAGCCGCAGAGGTGGTACTTGGGGTGGTAGCGCCCGCCCTCAGGCGACGCTGAGTCCTGAACCCACTGCCCCCTCTCCTTCCCCTGAACTTTCTTACCCCCATAGCTCTGTTTTGGGCAGGTATCTTAATACTCGCAGTGGTCACGGAAGCGCATAGTTTCCAGGTGGTGGCCAAAGCGATGTCGCGGTTCACACTGCCAACTTCCCTTTGCCCCCTCACCCAGCTCCCCACTCGACCCAATTCAGATTCCGTAGCAACCTGAACAGACTGGTGATTACTGCCACCATCACCATCGCTTTCACTGAAGAAAATGAGCCGCAAGCCACCCCGATGAGAAGTACTGAAACGCAGCAAGAGGAGGCTCACAGACACAAGAATGGACGAGATACTGGAAAGCATTCGCTAGACGAGGAAATGGATGCTTTGCATGGCAAGGCCAAGGGTGGCGATCAGCATGCAGTGGGAGGAAGTTCTGGAGCCACGCAACCACCAGGTGGCAGCATGACTGACGCGTTGGCTCCGCATGCGGTTGCTGGCAGCTCTGGTGGCGACCAACCTACATGTGGGCCACACAACAGTGTGTCAAAGGAGGAGGATGATTGGTATCAGTATGTGTGTCTAGTTGAAGAGATACATGTCTCCGATGAGTTCAAATGACGACGTGTGGCAGCCAGGTGTTGCCAGCTGAGGTCTCCTTTGCTGACTGGTCTTTTTCTGTTATGCTTGTTCTACTGGAGCTTTTCTGGGTTTATGTTTGTCCCGTTGGAACTTCTCTTGTTTTGTTTTTTCCTTTCTTAAAGACTGATATCCCATATCTCGGTATTTTTTGCCTTTGCGGACTGGTTTCCCCAACGATGGGGCAGTCAAGCTATTCTCTGATAAAAAATGTTCAGCATTGCTAAGGCCTGAGCCTCATTGTACTCATATTTTGTTACATATTAATAGATTAACTTTACGTAGAAAAAAAAAAGGAAACATACAAACAAATGAATTGGCATTCAAAGAACAAATTCAACATATTCACTCAATCAAGGAAACGTACAAACAATTGAGATGGCATTCAAAGAACAAATTCAACATAATCACTCAATCAAGGAACCATACAAACAAATGAATTGGCATTCAAACAATCGGTTCCAATTTGATGAAACTAACAAGTCAACTTGCAACCCCTTGGAGGATACTAAAATTAGAATATAGGAGCCCAAAAACTGATATTGGCACCTTTGATTATGGAATTAACAGTCCTAAATATATCAAAACTCCACAAAGTCCTAAGGTTGTAGAGGTAAAATCAAACATGAAAACCATAATGCTACTAAAATAGATCTAGGATTTCAAATCATGAGAATTGCAACCCTATATGGTAAGGCCTACTACATGAAATTTAGCTCCAGGAATAGTGAGTCAAATGAGGATCATAATGAGCTAAATATTTTGGCAAAATAACAATAAATGATCTTAGAGCTAAGAATGATAGCCCGTCCATTGGTCCATGGTTCAATCCCCCATTACTTTGTGGCAAGTACTCCACCAAGGTCGATATGGCCCTCAATGGGTGAGGCAAATACTTTGTGGCATAAGGAGACAAATATCTCCATTGGTTGAGAATCACCATTAGGCCAACAAATCCTTGTTGATTAATGCCCCAGCCAAGATGAAAATTCGAACGAATGGTGAGCCCCTCACGATGGATCCGTGGATGATTAGACAGGCGATGTGCTCCATCCTTCATGGACGTGTCCTGGTCCCAACACGGTAGGAGTTGACCTGGGATAGAGCAAGCTCTCGAGGCAGGTGATGCTCCATGTAAGGCGTGTGCTTTTGGAGCCCAGTGGACGGATGGATGAGGGGAACTGGGGACCAAAGTATTGAGAAGTTCAGGATGGAATCGGTATGGTAAGTCAAATCCATGAGGGCTTAGGAGACCATACCATTGTGGAGATATGTGGTGTCCAGGTCCTTACAATTTTACCCATTTAGAACTGGCAATAGAGATTCAAGAATCGTTCACTCTGAGCCATAGAACTCCTCTCACAAATCTCCTAGATCTATATGAGAAGGTGGGGAAATGCGTAATGTTAAACATGGAGGATAGTTGCTTAATGGCTACCATAATACTATCACCAAGTACTCCATGTACCTGTGGGAGTTGTAGGAAGCCCTAGATGAGCTTTCTAAAAACATTCCATGTAGATGCATACATCACATGCTTCATGTGGTTGGTTCTATACTGCATGCAATAGATTATCTGAACCTATGTCTACAAGATTCCAACTTCCACAACTCCCAACGGATAGTGCTCCAACATTGTTTGTCACATGCAACACCTCCTCAGGGTTTTGATACCAAAACAAGAAAAACAATGACAATATAGAGAGATAGAATAACTATGCAACTTAAAGATTTAATTAATTGGAACACACACATGTCCACATAATAGAGCCTTAGTTTTATGGCAATGGTATCAACATAGAATAGAATGATTATATATCTACAAATCAATGCTACAACCTAACAACATTAACTAATTTAATATAGAAGAATGAATTAGAACAATACATCCTTCTAATTAACTCTAACATCCTATTATTCCTAATTTTATGAATGCATTTTAAACAATAATTCTTTAAATTTTGTAATGAATATGTACTCACGGAGTGAGATAGGAGTAGTTATCTCACATATCTACTTACTACATTAAAATTGTTTTCTACATTATGCAAAGAAAAATATTTTCTTCTAAAACATCTATTACAAACTTTCTAATTTGTTTAGCATTTATATGACACTGCATAAACCACCTTTTATTATCAATTTAAAATACATAAATCGTGTAGTGAATACTTGAGAGTGCTTATTTCACGCTCTCATTAGCCACTCTCATTTTGTTATTGTAGCGAATACCCATGAGTGGCTATCACATTGTTTCTAATTATTTTCAAGGTTAGTTTGACATCTATTTGCTTTTAAAAGCAACATATATTGCAAAACTACATTTCTAATTTGTTTAGCATTTATCTGGCATTGCATAAACCACATTCTGTTATCATTCTAAATTATATAAATATGTGAAGTGAAATTGCTACATATTACAAATAATATGTTCAATTATTTTATTAATGTTTAAGGTTGTAAATTTATATGAAATCTATCATTGAATCATATTTATTGTTTGTAAATCGTATTTAATTTGAAGATTTAAGAATTTTATAACAATATTTCATTTAGTTTATTCCAAATTATAATCCATTTTTTTATTAATATTTTTTGATTTGATAAGTTAAATAATAATGTTTGCACAAAAGATGAATCATAATTAATTGAAATAATTTATTAATAGTGTTTACGCCGTCTTGGATCCACCATGATGAGGTGCTTTGTTAAGGCACTCTTTGAGGTGAAGTCATCATTTCAATTCCCTTCGAGGCGATATATTGGACATGATGAAGATGTAGTCCCACCAAACTTAACAAAAATAACTTATTAAAACCTAGCAAAAAAAACCTAAATAAAAATAAAACCTAGCCAAAAATATATTTTTCTTCTTGAAAATAAATTAAATAAGAAAAAAACTCCCTAAATCAAATAAAATTTCTAATAATTAAAAATAAAATCTCTAATAATTAGAAAATAAGAAAATAAATAGATTTTTAATAAAAATTAATAATAAATAATAAAAAAATCTATTTTCGTTTCGAAAATACCACATAAATCAAATAACTTTATTATTTCATTTTCTTACATAGGGAAAAATAAAACAAAATTAAATCAAATATGAAAAGCCTCCTTAAACCAAATAAGATTTTTTGATAATAGTTAACCAATTTGAGGAAATAAAAGCTTTTGGACCCTTCAATCATTTGAAGAAGATTTAAGAAGATTAGCTTCCGTTGAAAAAGAGCTTGATTTGCTTTGACGTTTATGTTGCAATTATGAATTCTAACTCGTTGGTACCATGCACCAAAAGAGAAAACTGCATTTCATGTTGATAAATGTTATTTTCTATTTATATTATTTATATCATTTTTTTCGAAGGTAGGAAAACTAAACCAAAGTGGTTACGTCAATATTTGGGCTACTTCTCTATACTATTTAGATCATTTTTTTCCAATAGTAGGAAAATTAAATTAGAGTTGTTACATCAAGATTTGTGTTGCTTCTTTGTATAGAGCCCAATACTATCAACGATCTTGCCACATATTACATCATTATGAAGATTGCTCCACATATGAGCAGTGGATGGCTACTTGCAAATACTAATTATCTACAAGGCAACATGGAATTATATATTTGAAATTCTATTTTGTTTCTCTCTATCATACACTTACTACTCACAAATGTTAATTACACTACAAAAACCATAATAAATAAAATTTCTTTAACAAACCCTGATCATGTTTAAGGTTTATATACACTACATAAAAGTGACACGTAATACAGGTGACATGGTAACCTTTTGGTGTTCATCGATTCCCTTCGGTCTCGCTTTCCGTGTTGATGCGATTAGTAGCTGATCTCATTAAGAGACTATACCATAAGGTACCCCCTTTTTCCTATTATTTGTCAGCTGTATTTAAGTCTGGGGTCCGGTCTTTAAGTTATACGTTAATTTTCACCATAAACGTTTTGTATCTGAATCGTTCAATGGGTTGATTTGCGTGCACACCGGCTCGGCCATGGCTATGTGGCATGAGCAGCGTGTCTCTCCACAGCTGTGTGCCTTGGGATGCTCTCCACATCAACGGTGGACGGCTCAGGCCTATGATCCGATGGCTGAGCTATGCCCGCGGAATTTCACATTCTCTAGATTGGAATCAAGGAAGTCATTTGGCAACTCTGCTCCTTGGCGCTGGCTGCTCTTCTGCTCCTTCAGCCGGTCGATTTAGATTAATAGAGATGCGCTGTCTCAGGAGGTTTGCCTCAGGTTACCGGGTTGCGGATTTGATTTACCTGTATGGTGACTCTTCACTTGTCCTCATGTAAGTTGCTTTGCAACGTTTTATCCTTCAGTTTATTTTTTTTACTCACAGTTCTGTTAACAGAGATCATTGATCCCTTGATTTTCTCTTGCACTTTTGCTATAGTGTTAGTGGATACAGTCTTGGGAATTTCTTCGTGTCAACAAGAGGAACCCATGGTTGCTACTATTCGACACCGCCGCGCAAGACCTCTGAGTAAGCTTCCAGAGTAATGGTGCTAGACTTTGATTTCTTGGATGATCTCGGCTCCGCCGGATAAGCTGCTTCTAGTTTTTGGTTAAGTTCTTTCTTTTTTTATAGGCTCTTGCCTAGTTCGAGTGTTTCCCTCGCTTCTCAGTGTTTCCACCCTCCTCTGACCGAGGGTTTCATTGTGGTTTTCTATAGTTCAAATTTCGTTGGCTTGGTCTGCTTGTTTCCTCAAATTTTACTGGGGCTTTCTCGGCTCCCGAGGATATTTAAGATGTAAAGTTATTTATCAAGGCCGAGGCCTTTTATTCTCACACTGCTCTATTTTTCTGTCGAACATTGTAAGAGGTTGTGGCCATGCGATCTGTATGGATATACAGTCTTCTTTCCTTTACAGTCCTTCTGAGTTATAAGTTAATATGTTGTATAAGCTTAGGGTTTGTATGTATGAACATTTTTGCTACCTGGAATATAATTACAGTTTATGATAGTTTGGTTTGGTTTCCATTAAGAAAATGTTTTTCTACTTCTTGTTCCTTTAATTGCGATTCTTCACTGGTCATTGAGATATTATTACTGCTTTAGAATAATCCTCGCAATGGACCCAAGAATTTATTTTGCGAGTAAAGATACAGTGGTTAGGTAGCTATGATTGTTTATGTGAATTGCTCTATCTTTTAACAACGTTGAATGCTTCTTCTCCATTTGAGTACCGAATCAGAAATGGAACTAGTGAAGGGTTTTATAATCTTCTCTGTTTTCGCATAAATAACATAGAATAACTGAGTGAGGTTTTATTATAATTTCCCCTGTTTTTCGCATGAATTATTTAGAATAAGTTGAGAGAGGGTTTATATAATTTCTTCTGTTCTCACATGAATTATTTGAAATAAACTGAGAGAGGGTTTATATAATTTCTTTTGTTCTCGCATGAATTATTTGGAATAAGCCGAGAGAGGGTTTATATAATTTCTTGTGTTTTTTGCATGAATTGTTTAGAATATTCAAAGAGAGGTTTATTACTGTAGGGTTCCATCCCATCTTATGGCCCGGGTGGAATCCCTCAGTGACTCTTGTCAAGTCTGTTTGACATCCTTTATTCCGGAAAAACCTAGTTTTTCGCTTGTCAAAAGATCTTAATTAATCCAACACAGGGTTAGTACGGTTATATCTCCGGTTTGGCACATTCTACTGTGTAAGTGTTATTTTCATACGTGTTAGTTTTAAGTAATACTCCTTAGGTACAAGAATACATCCACCTTAGTTAACGGACTTCATAGTTCTTAAGCAACTTTGATTATACAGATTATCTCAAACAGAAACTCTACCTCAATATAACAGTACATTTGCCAGCACTGCTTAGCTAAACATCAACATCATGTTTAATTTAATCTACCATTCAGTTCAGTTAATAACCCTGCGTCAATAATGGGGTGATTGCCAGCTTCGCACAACAATACTCCTACGTTCTCAAGTTTTACTTCTATAAGCCTATTGCAATAGTAACAAATAATTACCTGATTAAGAGCTACAACTCAACATGTTTAATTATATTCATAAACTCATAATATTTTCAAATACAAATGAAAGTACTTGTCCAACAGACGGATTTCTAGAAGAGTTTCACATACCTGAGTTTTCCAAGAAAACAAATAAGACTCCAAGATAAAGTTCACCTTCAGTATCTGATGCTTTCACCTCCCAACCATGAGATTCATCCTTCGGGACCCCATCTCCCCCCAAGCACACTCGCAAGAGCACTGTCTTCTGCAAGCATTTCCGGACACAGTGCTCATGCTATCTTGTCATCACCAAACTTAGCATTTCTTCCCCTTACCGTCTGACCTTTCAGCATGGTTTTTCCTCCCCTCATTCCTTTTTCTTGGAGCATTTTCCAGTTAGGGAGGCTAGTTAGGGTTTCTTTCAGGCAACTGCCTTTCCAACTTCTTTTGAACAAAAGTTCCAAAATCCACCAATCATCAAAATCATTTCTGATTTAACAAATTTAATTCAACAAATAACGACAATAAATGTTTAGTTTGTTTTACTATGGTAAAATAAAAATAATTACAGTTTTCGGGAGCATTACATCTCCCCCCTGACATCAAACATCGTCCTGATGTTTTCCGGCCGCAAAGAGCCTTAGATAAGCTTCTTTTATGAGCTTCTCATCCTCCCAGGTGGCCTTCTCTGGCCCAAAGTGCCGCCATTGCACTTTAACCTGGAAAATGGCTCTTTTCCACAGCATTACTTCTCTCCGAGTGAGTATAGTCAGTGGCTCAACCAGGAATTCTCCTTCCGGCTCGACCTGAAACACACACAACATTGAAGTTATTTTCTTATTTAACACCTTATTTCCTCTAACTCATCTAATATACTTTCTTACCTGTATATCATTCCAATTGACTATATGCTTAGGATCATAAACGTATTTTTTTAAAACCGACACATGAAACACATTGTGGACCCGAATATGGCTTGGCAAGGTGAGCTGATAAGCTACTAACCTAACTCTCGCTAAGATTTGGAAAGGTCCACAAAACCTGGGTGCCAGCTTGGCACACCCACTCTATTGTAACGTACTCCTTTTTTCTCAAATCCTCACGTACACATGATCACCCACTTGGAATTCTCTAAAACTTCTTTTCCGGTAAGCAAAACTCTTTTGTCTGTCTTGGGCTGCCTTTAAGTTCATTCGCACTTTCTTGACCATTTCCTCCATTTCTTTTAACATTTCTGGCCCTAGCATCAGCTTGTCTTCAGGTCCTCCCCAACTAGAGGGTGTACGACATTTTCGTCTGTACAGCACTTCAAATGGGCTCATCTGCGAAGAGGTATGATAGTCGTTGTTGTATGCAAATTCGACCAGGTGCAGATAGTCTTCCCATTTAGTTGGCTACTGCATCACATAAGATCTTAGCATATCTTCTACAACCTGATTTACCCGTTGTATTTTCCCGTCTGTTTGAGGGTGATAGGCAGTGCTAAAGTTTAATTGAGTTCCTAACCCCTCAAACATAGTTCTCCAGAAGGCCAATGTAAATTTCGCATCCCCGTTAGAGATTATAGTTTTAGGTAGCCCATGCAGTCTGAAAATGTTTTGCATGAAAATGTGAGCAATCTGCACAGCTTTGTAAGTGGACTGTACTGGTATAGAATGGGTTGATTTACTTAGTTTGTCTACCACTTCCATGATAGAATCGTTGTACCTTTTAGATGGGTAAACCTGTTATAAAATCCATTGAAATGGTTTCCCATAATCCCGCGGAGTTTTGATGCTCAGTTTTGATTTGTTGACATTCCAATCAGTGCATTAAATATTCTGTTACATCTCTTTTCATGCTTGGCCAATAGTACTCCTTCTAGAGTGCGGTAATCAATTTTTGATACCCCGTGTGCCCCGCATAGGCACTTTTATGGAACTCATCCAGAATCAGGTTTTTAATGTTATTTTGGTTAGGTACAAATAATCTCTTTTTATAACACAGCATGCCAACAGCATCCACCGCATATCCTTGTCGGTATTCATGGCTGGTTGGGTTCTAAACTTGCTGTCCTATCTGCTGATAATTCTGATCTTGTTCTGCTGCTTTTTTAATCATCTCAGCGAAAGTAGTCCGCCCCTCACTGCTGGAAATTTCGTAGATGCAATGAACCTTCCGACTCAAAGAATCCGCTACCCGATTCTCTTTTCCTTTTAGATGTTTAATCTTGAAATCAAATCCACTTAAGAAATCTACCCACCGAGCTTGCCTATCATTCAAGGTAGGCTGGTTGAAGTAACTAGTCAAGCTGTGACGGTCTGTGAACACTAGAAAATTTTTACCCATCAGATAGTGGTGCCACATTTTTAATGTGTGGATTATCGTTGCCAACTCCAAATCGTAAGTGGAATATTTTTGCTCATACTCCTTTAGTTTCCTAGATTCATAGGCAATTACCTTAACCTCCTGCATTAATACTCTCCCTACTCCTTCCTTACTTGCATTTGTACACAACACATAATCCTTACTCGGGTCTGCTATGCTTAATATTGGTGTCGTCGTGAGCAGATGCTTGATGCTCAAAACTTCTTTGGCACTCAGTGGTCCATTTAAAGGTTTTTCCCTTCTTTTGCAGAGAGGTGATAGGATAGGCCACTCTCGAAAATCCTTCCACAAACAGTCTATAGTAGCCATCTAACCCCATGAAGGATCTTATATCCGCCACTTCCTTCGGTACTGACCATTCCATTATAGTCCTTATCTTCTCAGGATCCAACACGATTCCTTTTTTGGTAAGAATATGCCCTAAGTATTGAATTTGTTCTTTGAAGAAATCACACTTGCTGTACTTGGCGTACTACTGATGTTTTTAGAGAGTTTGCAGGACCAGCCTGAGGTGTTCCTTATGTTCCTCAATAGACCGGGAATATATCAGTATATCATCAATAAAAATTAACACAAATTTGTCTAAGTACTAATGAAATACATTGTTCATTAAACACATAAAAGTTGCGGGGCCATTGGTCAATCCAAAGGGTAATACCACGAACTCGTAATGTCCATAACAAGTCCTATAAGCAGTTTTGGCTATATCCTCCTCTTTGATTATGATCTGGTGGTATCTCGATCGTAAATCTATTTTCGAGAATACGGTTGCCCCTTTTACTTGGTCAAAAAGTTCATCAATCCGAGGTAAGGGGTACTTATTTTTTATTGTCAACTTATTCAGTTGACGGTAGTCCATACACATACAGAGGGTTCCATCCTTCTTTTTTATGAACAACACAAGAGCTCCCTAGGGTGACACACTAGGGCGGATGTATTTCTTATCCAACAGTTCCTGCAGTTGCATTTCAATTCTGTCAATTCTGGTATGCTCATACAATAGGGTGCACGGGAGACTGGTGCTACTCCTGGCACTAACTCAATAGTGAAGTCTGTCTCTTTTGGATGGAAAGCCTGGTATCTCTTCAGGAAACACGTCTGCAAATTCTTGAACCACTGGAATGCTATCTAAGGTGGTAGACTTGTCCTTTGAGTTGGTATACCCAACCTGAATAGCATAGATCTGACATTTTTTCCTGATACACTTTGCCAGTTAGGAGGCAGTTATTCGTCGAATCTATACCAGCGTCAAAATACCTTGCATCTCCTGCTTTTCTCCTAACTCATTCTTGTAGCAAATAGTTTTTGTCTTACAATTTATAATAGACAAGCATTTTCCCAGCCAATCCATGCCTATCAGTACGTCATACGACCCAAGAGGAAGTACATTTAAGTCTGCCAACACAGGCTGACCAGCTATTAGCAAAGGACAGTTATTGACCTTGGCCAACACATGTCTCTTTGCCCCAGTTTCCAGCTGTACCAACCCGGGGTTTTTTAAATTTAACGGTCTGTAGTTTACATTTTTCCACAATTTTAGGACTAATGTAACTTAACGTAGCTCCAGGGTCAATTAAAACAGAGACAGTATGATCAAGAATTTTACCTTCAAATTATACCATAGTCAGCTGATATTCTGCCTGATGATCTTCGAGAGCAGCATTAATTTTTGGTATACTCCAGGCCATGTCGCTTAAGTTGATGCTTCATGTATTTGAGAAATCCGTTCGGTGCCCTTTCAATGAGGACAATTTTTAACATAGTGTGGGCCTCCACATCCCCAACATTTGTACCGGAGGCCTTGCTATCCATTCATTAACTACTTTACGAGTTTGATCACTGATTCTGGGTTCGGAGAGTGGCTTAAATCTGGGCTAATTCCTTTGCAGATTTCTGCTGTTTTGTCCTTTGGAAAATCCTTTGCCCATACCACCACGATTTCCTTTATTACCCATTGAAATCTTACTACTTTTCTTATCAACCCATCTTTTACCCAGAATTTCTCCCTTTTGCTTACTTTGCTGATAACATATTCTGGCCTTTCGTATGACTTCATCCATTGTCTTTGGGTTGTTGAACTCAATTCTTTCTCTCATAGCCAAAGGTAAACTGCTGAAAAACTGTTGTACCTTGGCCTTTTTTTCTCATATGTAAGGTACATAACAGAGTAGAGAGATAAAACGGGCGATGAACTCGTCCATGGTTTGCTGTCCAAGACGTGAGTCGTGAAATTCTTTTTCTTTCAAGTCATAAAATCGTTCAGTCAAGTATATTTCCTTAAAATATTTTTTGGAATTTTTCCCAAGTTATATTTTTCTCATTGACCCCTCGTACAATCTTGACTTCCTCCCACCATAAAGTAGCTTTCCCTTGTAGTTGAAAGATAGGCAACTGAACTTTTAGGTTGTCATCATATTCATATAATTGAAAATATTTATTCATGTTAATAAGCTAGGCTTCAACGGCCTCCTCCAGCTCTCCATCGAATAGTGTCGGTTTAATTTTTCGGAACTCGTCGTGCAATTCCACTCTCTGTCTCTTTGATGTTGGATGCTCTGAGGCATTATCATACTTTTCCTCCTGATTCTCCTCCCCTCCAACGGTGCCTTCATGTTCTGTATGGTAATCCTATTCTTCTAAGCTTTGCTCCCGTTTAGGGCTAGGAATAGGTTGGTGCTGATTATGCTTGTCAGACAGGCTTTTCATAATTCTTTCCTGTTCCATTGTTAATCTTGCATTGTCCTCCCATAGGCGAGCCATCTCATTCTTTAACTCTTGAACCGTCTCCAGTATTGTGAGATTTGTGTTGCGAGCCTCCTCTCCTAACTGCACCCATATTTCAGGGTTATGCTCAGGAAATGTTGCAGGTCCAGAACCAACCACATTCCTGAGTGGTTCAGTGTTCGTCCTTCGCATAGTTTGCTTTTATACGGATTCCCTGAGCTTCAACAAGTTAGTGCTTATCAATTAGATCAGAAACAATAAGGATCACGATATATATATATATAATTTTTTTTTAGATAAGTTGCTAGAGGTCTCAGTTTTGAAAGATGGCTCTGATACCACATGTCATACACCTACTACTCACAAATGTTAATTACACTACAAAAAACCATAATAAAGAAAATTTCTTTAACAAACCTTGATCATGTTTAAGGTTTATATACACTACATAAAAGTGACACGTAATACAGGTGACATGGTAACCTTTTGGTGTTCATCAATTCCCTTTAGTCTCGCTTTCTGTGTTGATGCGATCAATACCTGATCTCATTAAGAGACTGTACCATAAGGTACCCCCTTTTTCCTATTATTTGTCGGCTATATTTAAGTCTGGGGTCCAGTCTTTAAGTTATACAGTAATTTTCACCATAAACGTTTTGTGTCTGGATCGTTCAATGGGTTGATTTGCATGCACACCGGCTCGGCCATGGCTACGTGACACAAGCAGGCTGTCTCTCCACAGCTGTGCACCTTGGGATGCTCTCCACATCAACGGTGGTCGACTTAGGCCTATGATCCGATGGCTGAGCTACTCCCACGGAATTTCACATTCTCCAGATTGGAATCAAGTGAGTCATTTGGTAACTTTGCTCCTTGACATTGGCTGCTCTTCTACTCAGGAGATACCCTGTCTCAGGAGGGCTACCTCAGGTTACCGGGTTGCGAATTTTCTTTCCTTGTGTGGTGGCTCTTCGCTTGTCCTCATGTGAGTTGCTTTGCAACGTTTTATCCTTTAGTTTACTTTGTTTACTCACAGTTATGTTAACAGAGATCGCTGATCCCTTGATTTTCTCTTGCACTTTTCTTATAGGGTTAGTGGATACAGTCTTGGAAATTTCCTGGTGTCAACAAGAGGCACCCATGGTTGCTACTATTCGACACCACTGCACAAGACCTCCGGGTAAGATTCCAGAGTCATGGTGCTAGACTTTGAGTTCTTGGATGATATCGGCTCCTCCGGATAAGCTGCTTCTAGTTTTTGGTTAAGTTATTTCTTTTTCTACAGGCTCTTGCCTAGTTCGAGTGTTTCCCTCGCTTCTCGGTGTTTCCACCCTCCTCTGACTGAGGATTTCATTGTGGTTTTCTATAGTTCAGATTTCGCTAGCTTGGTCCGCTTGTTTCCTCAAATTTTACTAGGGCTTTCTCGGCTCCCGAGGATATTTAATATGGAAAGTTATTTATCAAGGCCGAGGCCTTTTATTATCACACTGCTCTATTTTTCTGTCGAACATTGTAAGAGGCCATGGCCATGTGATCTGTATGGATATACAGTCTTCTTGCATTTACAGTCCTTCTGAGTTATAAGTTAATACGCTGTATAAGATTAGGGTTTGTATGTATGAACATTTTTGCTACCTGGAATATAATTACAGCTTATGAAAGTTTGGTTTGGTTTCCATTAAGCAAATGCTTTTCTACTTCTTGTTCCTTTAATTACGATTCTTCACTGGTCATTGAGATATTATTAGTGCTTTAGAATAATCCTCGCAATGGACCCAAGAATTTATTTTTCGAGTAAAGATATGGTGGTTAGGCAGCTATGACTGTTTATGTGAATTGCTCTATCTTTTAACAACGTTGAATGCTTCTTCTCCATTTGAGAACCAAATTAGAAATGGAACTAGTGAAGGGTTTTATAATCTTCTATGTTTTTGCATAAATAACATAGAATAGCTGAGTGAGGGTTTATTATAATTTCCCCTATTTTTCGCATGAATTATTTAGAATAAGTTGAGAGAGGGTTTATATAATTTCTTTTGTTCTCACATGAGTTATTTGAAATAAGTTGAGAGAGGGTTTATATAATTTCTTTTGTTCTCGCATGAATTATTTGGAATAAGCTAAGAGAGGGTTTATATAATTTCTTCTGTTTTTCGCATGAATTGTTTAGAATATTCAGAGAGAGGGTTCTTACTATAGGGTTCCATCGCCTCTCATGGCCCGGGTGGAATCCTTCAGCGACTCTTGTCAAGTCTTTTTGACATCCTTTATTCCGGCAAAACCTAGTTTTTCGCCTGTCAAAAGATCTTAATTAATCCAACACAGGGTTACTACGGTTATATCTCTGGTTTGGCACATTCTACTGTGTAAGTGTTATTTTCATACATGTTAGTTTTAAGTAATACTCCTTAGGTACAAGAATACACCCACCCTAGTTAACAGAGTTCATAGTTCTTAAGCAACTTTGATTATACAGACTATCTCAAACAGAAACTCTACCTCAATATAACAGTACATTTGCGAGCACTGCTCAGCTAAACATCAGCAGCATGTTTAATTTAATCTACCATTCAATTCAGTTAATAACCCTGCTTCAATAACGGGGTCATTGCTAGCTTCACACAACAAGACTCCTACATTCTCATGTTTTACTTCTATAAGCCTATTGCAATAGTAACAACTAATTACCTGATTAAGAGCTACAGCTCAACTGTTTAATTATATTCATAAACTCATAATGTTTTCAAATACAAATGAAAGTACTTGTCCAGCAGACGGATTTCCAGAAGAGTTTCAAATACCTGAGTTTTCCAAGAAAACAAATAAGACTTCATGATAAAGTTCACCTTCAATATCTGATGCTTTCATGTCCCAACCATGATATTCGTCCTTCGGGACCCTATCTCCCCCAAGCACACTCTCAAGACTACTATCTTCTGCAAGTATTTCCGCACACAGTGCTCATGCTATCTAGTCATCACCAGACTTAGCATTTCTCCCCCATACCGTCTGACCTTTCAACACGGGTTTTCCTCCCCTCACTCCTTTTTCTTGGAGCACTTTCCAGTTAGGGAGGGTAGTTAGGGTTTCTTTCATGTAATTGCCTTTCCAACTTATTTTCAACAAAAGTTGCAAAATCCATCAATCATCCAAATCATTTCTGATTTAACAAAATTACTAATATTATTTAATTCAACAAATAATGACAATAAATGTTCAGTTTGTTTTACTGTGGTAAAATAAAAATAATTACAGTTTTCTAGGAGCATTACACTCTCTAGTGGTCTTCCATTTATTTTTATGGCCAACAAGTCAACTGATTCCATTCTAGCATGTTATGCCCTAATCCTACTTTACTTGCATGAGGAATAATTAGGTCCTTACAGTTAATAAGTATCAGAATTTACATAGCAATTCTCTCACATGTATCATGGGAATATAGGAATATCAATTCTCTCACTCTCTTATCATCTCTAAATGTAGGAATATCTACAATAGAGATGGAATCGTACTAGTGGACATGAATTCTTCATGATCAGCTTCATCAAATATTGATGGTTTCATTTATGCCATTTTTTTAAACTTCTAGGCTTCATACACAATTTGAGCAAGGGTTTGGGTTCATTTTAAATTATATACATGCCTATCTATGTATTGTTTGTAGACTATAGTTTAATTCTATAAAAAACTTGTAGGTGGCTCTTGTCTGGAACAAGGGAAACCTATACTACTTTATGTCAGAGTTGGTTTGAACTCTTTGTTTAAAAGTTGATTGGGGTTGTCAAAAGAAATTTATCCAAAATGAGCTTAGGAATTTGTTTTGGGTTGACCAAAGATTATGTTTAGCTAATTATTCCATTTTGGAGATCAACCATGAGCCCCTCATTTAATGTTATATTTGCTTCAAATATGAGCTAATCAGGTTCATTTTGTTTGTAGAATGATAAGTAGGTGAATTCACTTCACTTTAGCTAGATGTGAGAAATGGATCCTGATGTTCATTTTGTTTGTAGAATGATAAATAGGTGAATTCACTTCACTTTAGTTAGAAGTGAGAAATGGATCTTGATGTAACATCCATGGTGAAAATTCCACGAAACAAAAGTTAAAAACAATAACCACGGCCGATGGGACACTTATTCCAAGCTTAATGTTGGGCAAAATCCTAGTGATGGGGATCACTTGTGATTGTTAATGGCTAAGGAAAGTGGAAAAGGAAATGGTTAAGGCTTTGGAAAGGAAAAATAGAATTTTTAGCACATTTATTTATGAAAATAATGGAAATTAGGAGAAAAAGGAAGTGAAAGGTCATAGGTTGCATGTGAGGAGGTAAATGAAGAAAATAGAGGCCTCATCCATAAAAAGGCTTCTGAGGATTAGTTGTTAACCTATTGCCAATTCTATTTTTGAGCTCTCTCATTGTTCTCTCTCTCTCATACTCTTGTACACTTAGATTTTTCTTGGAGCACTCTTGGAGGGTGTGGCATACTTGGATTCTTGGAGCAAGAAGGAAAAGTAAGAGCAGGAAAGCGCAAGAAGGCATCAACATCAACAACTACATCAAATTTTCTTGCAGGTACCAAGTTGCATGTATGATTTCTTCACTAGTTTTGGCATGCATGGCATATGCATGTGGTTTGTTGGTTGTGATCTATCATTGGCATGGAGGATGGGCGAGATTGAAAGTGGATTTCCTAGCCTTGCCATTTCCTGGATAGTCAAGGTGATTGTTGGTTTATTTCCTTGTTGTGTTTTTGATTGGTAATCATGTTTCCTTACCTTGGGTTGAGTTACTAGTCCCGTAGCCTTGGTTGGACAAACGCTCTGGAGCCTTGGAACATCTTGGGTTGAGTTACCTATACCCAACCTATACCTATGACCACGGTCTTTCAATGTGAGATTTAAAGGTGCAGGGGCCTTCATTATTCACAATCTAGTGGATTTTTCAATGATATACAACATCATCAGAGACATTGTATTTCATGCCATATATTCTCTCCCTCTGCCTAAATTGGAAAATATTTTTAGTGGATGGAAATAACGACAATGGACATTGCAAGATTCAATCTCAAAATCATGTTAATGCCTTTTATTTTATAAGCCCAAACCTTAGGTGAAGATGAACATGGTAGCAAGTATTTGAGGGAGAATGTGAATCCTAAGATAATATTGAGCTTTTGATGACTGCTTTATAGTTGCAGGGTGTATCTTTCAAGGCCATGTTCCTACTGTCGTTTGGTAGAAATGATGGAGCTCGGTCACCATGATGAGTATATATTCGAACACATAACTGATTATGTAATTTTACAAGAAATATTATTGTCCATACACTCAAGTGCTTTCACAAGCTAGGCATTGTTAGTGCTGGAAATTGTAGCATAGAGATTACTCTTCAGCAAAGCAAGCGAGGAATCCATGGCCTTCTCCACTTTATTTTAATTTTTCATTATGTGATTGAAAACATTCATTTCGTCAAAGTTGATTGTTCTGGTTGTCATGATATTTTTCAGGTTCAAAATATGACGTGAAGATCTTGGGAGGCAATTCCATTTTTTTAATTTGGGTTGTTGATTTATTTTACAACTATTAGTGATGATATGAATATATTGTGTGTTATATTGTAAGAAAAGACCAATTAATGAATAGAGAAATATAGTCAAGTTAATGGTTCTCAACATTCTTAGGTGCCACAAGAACACATTATTGACTTGGTTATGTTGAGTTTGTTAAACATCGATGTGTCTTGTCATTCCTTAGTGCTTCAAGAACAATAGTTACTAGTTGTTATTCATATGTATGTATGTGTGTATGTCAAAGAAGTCTATTCTATTATTGATAACTATATAAGTTTAGTACATAGAAAGCTTACCTATACAACTAGATGTATGTATTTTGATGCATACTACTATGATGGAAGCATATCCATAGAGATATTCAGTGTCTAGGCTATTATTTGGGGTAGTCAAGTAGTGTTAATTGTACAAAGTTCTTCAACAATGGTTAGAGGAGTTTATGTTTTAAGTGGAGTTCAAGTGACAACTCGAAGATGAGGTGTGAAGAAAGAGCAGTGTTTGTGAGATTCGAGAGTGGATGTGAGTACTAATGAAGACCAACCAGACATATGTGACTATATGTAATTTATAATTCTTGTAATAATATTTGAAGTGATGTAATGCAAACATTAAAGGGGGGACTTGGAAGTATTTCTTACATTAGTAAACTGATAAATTAGGTTTGTTCGTTGTAGGAATTTGTTGAGATATTTTCTCAACAATATTCTCCTTGTTTGGAATCTGTTCGATCTCATGAGCACTATTTATGTGGCTTGTAATTTGGCTTTGAATACAATATATGGACTTTTTTGTGTGTTTTATGTTTTTTCGTCAATGTTCTTACTAAAAACATACCATAGCTTTGAAATAATAGATTTAAAAGGAAAATTCTAATGGAGTAATCCAATCATTACCTTTCTGGTAAAAAAGTGAAATAATAGACTTATGAGGAAAATCTTAATGGAGTCAATTGGCCATCCCCTTTCCAGTAAAATTTTTTCCTTTAATCTAGAGGAAATTCACCTAAAATATTAATTTAATTGACTAGTGGAAGCTAATTGACTGGTGGTAGCTAATTGAATGGTGGAAGCTTTCGACCAACCATTTTGTTTTCCTAGAAATGCCAAAACTTATGGGTGATGTCATTCACATTCGCGTGGAAATTCTTCTATGGAGAATTTAGGTGGAAATGCTTCCCTATAATATAGAGAATTTAGGTGGGGAAGGCTTGATAGGAAAATTACTGTAATTTCATATGAAATCTATAGTCAATGTTAGGGATGTAAATGGTGCTAGAAAGATCGATGTTGACAAAACCCTTAGTCACTAAAGCTAGTGCAAAATACACCTCCAAAAATAAGGAGCTTGTTTGAATTATGTGAATTCCCGGTATTGCAAAATATAAAATCATCCATATCATAAATATTTTCAAAAGATAAAGATCATGTTAGAGAAATTGGCACTTTCCACGATATTGTATAATGAAGTTTCAAACTTTCCCATATAAACTACTACTAGAAGTTATGAAACTAGCTCAGCTCCTGTCTTTCATGGCACTGATATGTTTTAGTGGGGGCAAGGGTAGGTGTCATTATTGTAAGAGTTGTATTTAGGAATTTTATAGCACATAGATTCAAAGCAGTATAAAAAATAAGAAAACATATTCTCTTTACTTGTATGGATGCAAGTTTCCATGCCATCATCAAACTAGCCACACCATCATAAGACTAGCCACACTGCCAATCGATGAGGTATTGCTGGAATATGTGAGGAGGAGGTTATAACATCATTGGGTAGAGAAATAGGCATACAATGTTAGTGTTAGAGTACTCAACGTTGGAATGGCCATTTACAAAATTAGTCTTTTTTCATTTTAAATTTATTTGTTCATAAATGACACATAAGAAAATAAAAATGCAAACCATAAGGCTTGTTAAGTCCCATCAAAGTGATCTATGCCAATCAGAAAATGAGAAATACATTTTTCAAACTTTATAAAATTGTATTAATAATTTAAAAAAGACATAACTAAAAAATTAATCGAGGTAAGACAAAGAGGCTAAAACTACCCCTTGCGAAGGAAGGGACTAATAATATTTATAGTAATAATTAATCTATTAATCCATTTTCTTACATATATCAACATTTGTTATCTCAGTTCAGATATCCACAATTGTTTATCTCATTGTTAGACCTATTGAAACCCTCCAAAAATTCTCTTCTTTTAGGGATATTCAAAAGAAATCAATGTTGTGGCACCTCATTCTCTCTTAAATATATCCACAATTGTTTATCTCACTTTCGATATCAACACTTGTTTATCTCATTGTTAAACCTATTGTAACCCTACACATCTTCTCTTCTTTTAGGCATCTTCAAAACCAATGAATGTTGTGGCACCTTATTCTCCTTTAGCCATATTAACTTAGCTCCACATTGCAGTTTCAACCTCCTTAGAGAATTATGCCACAGAAATTTTGGTATGGGTTTCTCTACTAGGGGAGATATTGAAAATCACGAAAAATATAAACTCTCTTAAGCAAAGAGATTTATTAGATATAATATATCAAAATTTTCTAACGAACAAATTCAACATAATCATTCAATTAAGGAAATATTCAAACAAATGAATTGGCATTCAAACAACCGATTCCAATTTGATGCAATCAAAAACTCAACTTGCAACCCCTAGGGGGATACTAAAATTAGAAATTAGGAGCCCAAAATCTGATATTGACACCTCTGATTATGGAATTAGCACTCCTAAATCTATCAAACCTCCACAAAGTCCTAAGTTTGTAGAGGCAAAATCGAAGATGAAAACCATAATGCTAATAAAACAAATCTAGAATTTCAAATCATGAGAATTACAACCCTCCATGATAACGCCTACTACATGGAAACTAGCTCCAGGAATATTGAGTTGACTGAGGATCATAATCAGCCAAAATTCCTGACAAAATAACAATAAATTATCTCGGAGCTAAGAATTATAGCTCACACATTGGTTTGTGTGTCAATCCCCATTACAAGTTCTACACCAGGGTCGATTTTGAGTGTGATGCAAACCCTTAGTTGGATGAGAATCTTATGATCCCCATTACAAATAAATGCTTGTTGATTAATGCGGAAGAAATTAATTCCCCCATTGATTATTTTTCCCATGAGATAGAATTGGCAATAGAGATTCAGGAGTAGATCGTTCACTGTGAGGTATAGAATTTGGGGTCATATTTGAAGTTGATATTTACTCTCGATTCCCTCATAAATATCCTAAATCTAGAAGAGAAAGCGGGGAAATGCGTAAATATATCTATGGAGGATAGTTGCTGAATGGCTACAATAGTACTATCACCAAGTACTCCATGTAGCTACAAGAGTTGTAGGAAGCATTAGACAAGATTTCTAAAAACATTCCATGTAGTTGCATACATCACATGCCTCATGTGGTTGGTTCTATACTTCATGCAGTAGATTCTATGAACCTATGGTACAACATAGAAAGTCCAACTTTCACAACCTCCAATGGACAATGCTTCAATATTGTTTCTCACATGTCACACCACCTCTAACAAAACAAGAAAAACAAAGACAACATAGAGAAATAGAATAACTATGTAACTAAGAAATTTTATTAATTGGAGCACATACATACACCACATAATAGAGTATCGTTTTATGACAATGGTATCAACATAGAAGATAATGATGATATTGCTATAAATTAATGCTACAAACTAACAACATTAACTAAGTTAATATAGAAGAATTGATTGACACAATGCATTCCTACCATTAACTTTAACATCTTATTATTCCTAATTTTATAGATGCATTTTTAAACAATAATTCTTTAAATTTTATAGTAAAGAAGTAGCTATCTCGCATTGAATTTTTTTTGACATTATGCAAAGAAATATATTTTATTCATATATACAAACTTTATAATGTGTAACTTTCTAATTGGTTTAACATTTATATGGCACACATTTTATAATTGTAAATAACTTTCTAATTGGTTTAACATTTATATGGCACTGCATAAAACACATTTTATTATCAATTTAAATTGAATAAATAGTGTAGTGAATGCTCGAGAGTGGCTATTTCACACTAATTTTATTAGAGTAGCAAATGCTCACGGGTCACTATCTCCTTGTTTCTTCTTTCACTTTATTCAAATTGTTTTCTAGGTTATGCCAAGAAATCTATTTGCTTCTTACAAACGACATTTTATTATCAATCTCCATTACATAAAACTGCGAAATGAAAATATATATATAGATTTAGAATATTGGTAATATTTTTAATTATTTTATTAATACTTAAGGTTGTAAATTTACATGAAATCTATTATTGAATCATGAATATTTAAAACTTTTATAAAAATATTCTATTTAATTGATTTCGAAATATAATCCAATTTTTTTTATTAATATTTTTTAATTTTATTTTAAGTTTTAAATAATCATGTTTGCACACAAACTAAATTATAGTTAATTGAAATAAATTATTAATAGTGTGGAAAGAAATAGGTTTTAAATCCGACTTTTCTATTAATCCATCTTCTTTTATTATTAATATAATTTATCTTCTAAATTATATTATATTTATTTAAAATAAACATCATTGATTTTAAAAATTAATCTAAACTAAATTATGTTAATAATAAAAGAAGATGGTATAATTTGAACAATTGCTTAAAATATATTAAAAATCAAATGTCAAACTAATCACAACTCTACACAACATAAATATAAGCAAGCTAGAAAGGACTTCACCATGATTATTTAAACTCGATGACTACCTTGCCAAAGGAGCACGCATGATAATTAATTGTAAGCATGAGAATTAATTGTTATACCTATTAAAGTAAATAATTATTATTAGTCCCTACCATCTGGCAATGACATGGGACTATATTACTCGAAAAGATGGACTTTAACATTTATTTAACTTGCTTACTATGACAAATGACAAGTTACTATTATGAATAACCAAACTTTTTAAGACAAATCAATTTGATCATCTTATTTAGCCTCTTCTCGAGGCGGGAGGCTAAAAACATAAGTTATATTCATTTTTCCCTTGGCATTTAGAAAATTTTCTTACGAGAGTAAACTAATCTGAGCATTAATTTAAAACATTAAATGTTATTACAATTGAATTAAATTAAGGTGAGAGACTTGGCCTAATCCCTGAAAATTAGATACTTTGGAACGTCTACGTTTGCCACTGATGTCTACATGTTCGTCTGTCGATGTCTGCATATCTACTGCGCCTACCTGCATTGTAATTACTGTGGACCATTGCATTGTTTCATTTCTGAGCGAGCAGACCACTGCATTGTTTCATTTCTGAGCGAGCAAACTAGTCACCCAGAGCCGCTATTGCTTCATTTCTGAGCCAACAAACTAGGTTCAGGTTCAGGCCATCTTAACCAGCAATATTTAGACACTGCAAGATTCAGACGCTACAGAAGGAAGAGAACCTGCCTGAGCATAATGAAGCAAACCAGGTTTAGGTTCGAGTCATCTTAACCAGCCAAATTTAGATGCCGCAGAGGGAAGAAACGTTGCAAGATTCAGATGTTGCAGAGGGAAGAGAACATGCTTGAGCATAATGAAGCAAACCAGGTTCAGGTTCGAGCCATCTTAACTAGCTAGATTCAGACGTTGCAGAGGGAAGAGAACCTACCTGAGCATAATGAAGAAATGAAGAAAAGAAGGATGATACTACTTTCTTATAGCTAAGCCAGGTATTAGGGAGGAGGAACATTACCTAAGATGAATGCGAGCGACACGGTCACCTACTCCCAGTCCATCCTCTCTGTTCACATGCTTTACCTGGCAACCTCAGAACTAGTGAGTATGATTACGCTACACTCATCCGAGTCTGGTTACTCTATCCGCCTACCCCTTGTGTTGAAAATCATCTGCCTATCCCCTGTGCTGAAAATCATCTGCCTACCCCTTGTGCTAAAAATCGTAGATGAGTCGGGCAGTTACCCAAGGTCTGCATAGAAATCATCATCATCATCTAAATTATTGGAACCTGAAATGGATAGCTCAGCTACATCCTGCACGAATGTCAGAGCCTCGTCTTCTTGAATTTCTATGGAAGAGACCACATGTCGCTCTAGTCTCCCAGGGGAATTTATGATCAATGATCATTTTCAAACATGGATCATCAGTGCGAAATCCCTCATAAGTCATGGAAGCCTTTGTCCATCATTACTGGACCTAGAAATAATTATGAGGAGGTAAGGTTTCTAGCTCAAACTAATTTCAATACTAGAAATCATAATCAGGCATGGGAAACCCCAAAAAGAATTAGTTGAAACAAATATAGCTAATTGTAAAACTAACAATTAGAATTCACACAGACAAAGGAAGAACACAAGAACTAGTAGAATCTATGCCAGTCGAGGAGCTTGGATTCGTAGCTTGAACCCTTCGACTACAAGCCGCTGCCTCTTCTGGAGTCAATGCCACTTCCTGAGAAATGTTGCATGAGGTGTATATAACTATCAACGTGGATGGATCAGTACAACGCTGTCCCTCTCATCTACTTCTAGCTAAAAGAACCATCTACACTACTCATCAAGCTTCCTTCATTCAATATAGCATGAACAAAAGAATTCAACATGACCGGCATTTCCACACGACCAGCAGCAGAACTGGCACTATGGCTCCCCAACAACTCATCTGTTATGTAAATAGGGAGATCTTCTGTTATGCTCACAGGTATACACTCTCGATTCACACATTCCCTTAGCTACTTACTACAACCATTCTAGGTTTTCATGACAGCCGAGAGAACCTCAACTCATGCTTACTACTATTGCAGGTACTAACCAAGCTTCTAGGTTTTTTTGCTTAGTTATCCAACAAGCAAGATTAACATAGAATGGTACCTGTCACCGTTGTCCTCCTCTTCAGCCATGTTTCGATCATGCATTATGGGTTATGTTCAACCATGTCTCTTGTTATGTTCAACCAGGTTTCTGTGGTGCTTGTCTTGTCTCTTGTGGTGGGGCCAAAAACCCGGCTGGTCTTGTCTTAATAGAAATATTATTTTGAAGTATGAATATTTAAACTATACCATCTAAACCACAATTTCATTGTTGGACAACAAATCTTTGCTAGCGGGATACTGGTTGCAACGTTTGTTCTATTGGCAATATGGTTTCTTGTTTACCACACATCAGGTCGTCGTAATAGTTGCATATACTCAGGATTGCCTTCATCTTTATTTTCTTTGTTATTTGAATATCAGTCGAGTTAACAAACTAGCTAAATAGAAACTGTAAGCGCGTGGAACATAAAAAGATAAGGACTCAAGTGATGGTCCCAAGGTTTTTGGGGAGTAGAGTGATGTGCTACTCTTTGACCCAAGAGACACTACATGAATGGCGAAAATGTAGCTACAAATGTTTGGAAGAGTGAGGCCTCTAAAAAAAGCTCATGTATACTTAGACATGGCAATGTTTGGCTGCATGTTTTTAGGGTAGACAGCCCGGTATTCACTAGGGCCAACAAGCTCAAAGGTAAGATTCATGACAATATCATCTACTATTAGAGGACCATGTGCCTGGTACATCAAGCCATTAGGAAAGGGTAATAGATCATACGTTACATAAGGTCCCTCAATTTTAGCTTTGCCCTTCTCTTGCATGGTTACAATATTCAAAGGAGTCTCATATTGGTTCGCCACAAAGTGAGTAATAGGGCTAAGAGATGCAGATTTTGCCCATACAAGAGGAAATTTAGATAGTATAAACTGTATATGAATGTATCTGCCAAAAAAACTAAAACCATTTTTTGTCCATAAGCCTTAATATGAACTGCATAAGCCAAAAATGTATAAAACCAAGAAACTAAAATTGGAGAATAAATTTGCATATAAACGTTAGCTAAATCTATAATTATAAGTTGATTTAAGCTACACCCATAATTCCAAAATTGGAATGAAATATTTTTCATAAATGAAGATCTCTAATTATGGCGGAAGAAATTTGGTGCCAAGCAAAAGTTCTGGAATATTTAGACCTTGCACATTTAGAAAAAACGTTAACCCATATTAAACTGCATTATCTGAACCAAATTTGATTATGGTGAGGCACGCAGGAGATGTTTTAACTCCATCGGTGCAATGCAGGTATACCAAAGATGGTGGGCTTGGTTGCATCTGCTTCTGGGACTGCACATGGAATTGGTCCACTCACCCCTGCTTCTGACTATTCAAGTTGACGGATAAGGGAAATCGCTTCTAACTTAGATCGCTTGGAACTTAGATCGCTTGGTGGGCTGGTCGAGAGAAACTGAACCAGGGCTTGCTTGCCGACTTGCTAGAATGCGTGTCTAAACCTGACAACCATGCAATCCTCAACCACCGGCTTGCTGCACTTAAGGCAGAGACTAGCAGTCGTGCAACCCCTCTTGTTTATAAGGTGATCGGCCAAACTGCATAACTAGCAAATAATTATACACCAAGCATTAAGATGTAGCGTACTATCGATTCCATTTTTTGGGCCATTAATTCTTTGTTCATAGAAATAAGTGCATCGAGATGTATTTATTTTAGGATTCTAAATAGAAGGTTTTCATTAATTGTTGAGATGTATTTATTTTAGCATGTAAATGGAAGGTTTTCATTAATGGTTTAAGTTCGATTTTCTAGAAAACACTATAGAAGATAATTCATTGAAATATTTTAAAACTATTTTTTCCATAAACAATTCTATATATATATATATATATATATATGAGATGACAGTATTTTACAACTTGGTGATATGAATTCTTGGGAACCTATATTTTTGTAGAAAGTTGAGGCATTTGGTAATAAAATCTACAAATAAACAACCAATTGTATGACAAATAGATCTAAATAAAGTAATTAGCAAAAAAAATAAAATTTAATTTGTTAGTTTTTTACTTTAGTTTATTCAAAAAATAAATATTTGGTAGTTGACTGAATTAATTTAAAGTCAACTACCTACCAGGGTAGCAAGGATGGTAAGAAAATTAAATTAAAGTAAATTTCAAAACAATAAAATCTAAATAATTTTGTTAATCTTTAACTTATATTTATTATTATAAATATTAATAGAATCAATGATATTAACCTATAACAACTAATATATATAAAATTTAGATAATGTGATATAAATTCAAAACACTTAATTTCATAAAAATAAAAATGAAAAAATCATAATAGTGTATACTCGTTATTCTTTAACTTAAAATTTTAAAATCTAATTAAAAGATTAATTTATAATAAATAAAATCTAATTAAAAAATTAATTTATAATAAACAAGAACAAGGCTAAAATAAATTTTATAATTTAATTAAAATTTGATGTTTAATTAAATGTAATAAAATTAATTAATATGTTTATTTTTTAAATTAATAACATTAACCAATATATTATTATTATTAATTATACTTTTACGTATCATTATATTCATTATACAGTTAAACTCTTTTTAAAACGTCGGAAAAGACAATAAAATACCTCCATTATTATATGTATAAGTAGAATAAATGAGGTTAACCTATACCAACCTGTCTCACATGATGTATATTATAATCACTTAATTATAATAAATATTTCATAGTTACACTATAATCTAATATACAATATATATCATGGGGGGTTTTGGGGATGACTTAGTTTTGTTGGGGAGTCCTGTTACTATTTTCTTCACGTCTCTGTTTTCAAGGCTTGAGTTTAGTCTGGGGCTAAATCATCTTAGTGAATGTTCATTTTATTTTTGTAGTGAATGCTCAATAGTTTTGTTCTCTCACTATCTCTTTTTTCATCATATTTAAATTATTTTCTAGATTATGTAAAGAAATATATTTATTTTTATAATAACATATATAACAAATTTTCTAATTTATTTAGAATGAATTTATCATTACATAAACCACATTTTATTACCAATCCTAAGTACATAAACTTGTAAAATGAAAATAATGTATATGTAAAATTATATTTTACATACATAAACTTGTAAAATGAAAATAATGTATATGTAAAATTATATTATTTGTAAAATAAAAATAATGTATATATAAAATTATATTATTTGTAGATGATCAATTACTTTATTAATTTTTAAGATGCTAAATTGAGTTGAAATTTATTCTTGAATCATATTTACTATATTCATATGTGTTATATATCTAATTGTAATAAGTGTTTAATTATAAAGATATAAATATTTTACGAAAATATTCTATTTCGTTTATATATATATATATATATATATATATATATATATATATATATATATATATATATATATATATATATATATATATATTATTCTAAGCGTTAAATAATAATGTTACACACAAAAGCTAAATCCTAGTGATTTAAAATAACTTATTAATAGTGTGTAAAGAGATAGACTTTAAATCTACCTTTCCATTAATCCATTTTCCTATATAAAGAAAAATGAAACCTATTAGAAAAACTCTATTTTCATCTAGAAAATAAAACAAATATGAAAAGACCTGATAAATGGAATAAGACTTTTAATCATCTATTATTATTATTTATAAAGGAAAATAGAACTTCACCAAAAAAAAATCTATTTTCACTTTAGAAAATAAATTAAATATAAAAAAATCATAAATCAGTTAAGAAATCTATATATATATATATATATATATATATATATATATATATATATATATATATATATATATTCTAGTTATGTCCAAAAATAACACCCAAATAAGAGGGGAATAGGAGGGACTTAACATTTAGGAGCCTTAAAAATGTACCTAATCACGGGCTATCCAAAAACTTATGGACAAGGTTTCTAATAATAATTAATAAAAAAATAAAAAAAATTATTTTCTTTTATAAAATAAATCAAATATAACACCCTAATAAGAAGGGGAATTGAACCAATAACTTGACATCTAAGAGTGCCTTAAAAGTGTACCTAGTCCTACCCAAGAAATTATGGACAATGTTTTTAATAATAATTAATCCAAAATGAACAAAAACCTTCTATAAAATAAATCAAATATAAAAAGTTTCCATAAATCAAATAAGATTTCTAGCAAGTACTACATAGTAACTAGTCCCTGCCACTTAGGTTAAATATAACTAGTGCATAATACATTTAATACATGAAAAACATTGTAATACAAGTTACTTCATAGTACAATTTTAATTTAATAATGCTTTAAAAACATCATCCACAATTTTATGAAATAGAAAAGTTTTTGAGAAATTTATTAATTTGATAAAAAAAATATGGAAACAATTCCGTGTCTCATCACCATTAGATTTCTTTTAATTCATAAATCTACTTTTGACCTCTCTAGAAAACAACGTGACAACGTTTAAATCATGAAAATCATAATAATACTACGAAATTTCTAACACAATCGGAAATAGGAAAATGCGAAAAAGGTTTGAATTTAAAAATATATATATATTTAAATGCATGAATTTTACAACAATGTAATTTTCAGTATTTATGGTTAGAAAAAGAATTTCCTTTAAAGCAGGCAGCCTTATATTATTGGAGAATTGAACAACGTACTACATAGATAGATAAGGCTAGGCACGTACATTGTTGTGACAAGAGTACATATAAATATTTGCCCTGCAGCCTTCTTAATCTTCCCGGATGCAACTTCTTCAACAAATTTGCTTCATTGTTTGATATTAAAATATAAATTATAAAGCAAGATAAATTAAATAAATAAATCTGAGCAAACATCATAAATAATATCGCCACATTTTGACGATTTTTAAACCCCGACATTTGCAGCATCTGTGAAGAGTGTGCTGCAACAATCTGGTGGCTCTAAAAGCGGACACCACGCACACGACAAGTGATTTAAGCCATTAAGGTCGAACCCAAGGTTATGTAGTAGGTGTTGGGTACAGAAATATAGTTTGAAAATTCAAAATTGTGGAAAGCAAATATTTAGATTTGCCGCAATTTTGTTTACCGGGTAGTTTAAAGATGTTGTTTTTTTCCTGGAAAAATAATAGATTTTTTATTTATTTATTTTTAATAAGATTTTGATAAAATTGGAAAGGATTTTTGTAAATCTAGAGTATAGTTATCAAATTTCAAGATTTGTCATAAATACATATTTGTAACTTTTGACTAGTCTGGGTAGTAACAGGTAAGTATCATTTTTTTTTCCGAAGGTGGTAAAACCTATCAACTCAGGTGTCAAACCAACAGTGAGGACAACCATCTCTGGCTGCTATCCGCGAATGCTGGGTTTGACTCATCACTGTTAAATAGGAAAACCACGCCACCTGGTATAACCCTGCTGGTGGTCCGTAATCGGGAGCAGGCTCTCACTCCTGCCAGATGCCTCTGGGTCTTGGGCCGTTAACCTGTTTCCTTACGTCCGAGGAAGACGAGCTCTTAGCCAAGCAGAAGCAGTTTTACGGCATACTCCAGGCCGGTAACAGGTAAGTATCATTATTTTAAATATATAATATAATTTCGAAAATATTGAACAATAATATTTTCAATTTTATAACTAATTAAATTAAACATGGATAAATTAAATTATTTTAAATACTAAACTATAAATTAAATTTTTTTTGTTCATCTAAACCAATTTTACCAAAAACTCAATACAATATAACTTACAAACTTTCCAATATTTAACCATAAAAATATTACATTATTTAACCATAAAAATATTACATTATTGCATTAAATTTTTGGTCGAACCAAACTGATTTAACCAGAAACCCAATACAATATCCACTGATTCGCTGGGATAATAATAATTAATTTTAAGAAGATTTAAAGAAGGATTAGATTACATTGAAAAAGAATTTGATTTGATTTGAAGTTCATATTGCGATTATTAATTCTAACTCGTCCGTACCCTGCGTTAAAATACAAAAGTCTATTTTGCATTAATGTTAGTGAATATAAAAGCTAAACCACTTAAAGATGGCCTGAAATACCTGGGATTTCATTTAAAACATGTGGGTTACACATTTGCTGACTAGATGTGAATCCATCACTGGTACTACATGAGAATAACTGGAAGGGAATTTAAATGTCTTTCTATCGCTGGGAGAGCGATTTTAAATCAAGCAGTTCTGATCCAATTAATGGTCTACTGGGCTCATTTTTTTTTTCCATTCCTGTTATCCACAAACTAAACAGATTAACCGCAAATTTGATCTAGGGGGAACAAAGAGAGAAGAAAATTCCACCTTAATAAACTCTCAATTTGACTCGTCCAAAGAAGTTGGGGGGATGGGGAATCATGGACCTTAAAAAGTTTGGCATAGCACTTCTCTGCAAATCTTTATGGAAAGGAGTTTTAGGGGATAGTCTTTGGAGCATAGCCATCAAATCGAAATATATGGACAACAGAGACATATCCTACTGGTATAGAAAAGGGACAATAGGAACTTCTCAGGGATCAACCATATGGAGGAGCTTTAAAAAAATTGAACAAGTTTTTCTTCAAAATCTGGTATGGGGTTTTCAATCGGGGAAAAATATCATCATTGGACTTGATCCCATTGCGGGAGGTGGCAAGGAAATATCCTTCCCTCAACTTCGGGCCCTTCAACAAAAATGGATCTTCTATTGGGAGCAGACCATTGATAGATGGTTGGGGTCTCTTCCTATCTAGAAAACAACCTCGATGTTGGATCTTAATGGTGATCTTGTTCTCCAATGGAATCCGATTACATAGTCTATGAGGAACGCGGGAATTTACAAATCTGAGGTGGAGGATAAACTAATCTGAAAGGGGTATAGGGGAAGGTCGATTGTATATGTAAAAGATATCTATTTAGAACTACAACAGGACAGTTCCATTCAACAAGATAACATTTTCCCTATTATCTTTTGGAAATCTGGATGTCCCTATAAGATAATCATATTTGCATGGCTTGTTTTCCATAATAAGAACCTAACGTGGGATAACCTTCAAAAAAGAAACTGGAGTGGGCCTGCTATCTGTCCTATTTGTAAATCTAAAGAAGAAAACAACATGCACATTTTCCTAAACTGTCTTCAATCGCAGGGGATATGGAAGAATCTGGCAGACCATTTCGGATTCAGTATGGTTTCTTTTCTCTCTCTTAAAGAAGCTTTTGAATGGTGGAGCAATCTGAAATCGGACTGGAGGCCTATTCCGCTATTAACCTTATGGGCTATATGGAAATGGAGAAACAGGGCCCTTTTTCAAAACAGCAAGGAAAATTATAACACAGTTTATGAAACCATTCTCTCCCAGTACTACTCCGGTCATTCCTCCATTACCCTACAGAGATTTGAAAAGTTGAAGGCAAAAAATCTTGATCCGACGGGCATTCCTCGTGCTTATTTTGATGGGGCGGCTCAAAATGGTATATGTGCATGTGGTGTCTTTATTATTACAATGGAGAACCAACATATTGACATTTTTTGGAATGGTGGAAAAGGGTCAAACAACAAAGCAGAGGCAATGGCGTTGGTTGGTCTCCTAATGTTTTGTGACTATCTAAACATCCAGGATTTGCAAATTTTCGGTGATTCCAAGGTCATTATTGACCATGTGAAGTCTATTCACTCCATAAAAAACCACAATCTTACGGGGTGGCTGAATAGAATTGACTCAATCTGGAAATCTCGAAAGGACTATTCTATTAGCCATATCAATAGAGCAAAAAACAAAGAAGTTGATTCTCTGTCAAAAAAAGGACTTTCTTCACAAAACGAATTCTAGAAGATGAGCATATCAGTGGGGGATGAATTGCACCATATTCAGGATTTCATTCTGCTGGGTATTTAATCCTCTTTCGTCTCTCTTCCATTCTGGTATGTATCAAGTACCCTGTTTTTTCCTATTCTGTTTGCAATTGAGGTTTTCTGATCTTGCATACTTTTGTTTATCCTTTCAATGCCTCCATATTATCCTTTACATTTTTGATGAGGTTTTGTGTTTATGGCTTCGATTATGTATTTCACTGCATTGGCTTGGTTGCCTTATCCAGCTACACTTGTAGGTTATCATAACCGTCGATCTCTTTATGAATGAATAGTAATTTAGTTTTTTTCGTATTGAAAAAAATGTTAGTGATAATATGGGTTTAACCAAAAAGTTTAATGATGTTTAAATTTGAGTCATTGAATGACTTAACCACAATATTTAAGTATTATTGTCTTTATTGTTTATTCAAATAATCCAAAACCATAGTCAAATCAGATTGATAGGTTTGAAATAATCTAAATAGACTTCGTTATGTCTTCAAATAATCCAAATCGATGTAATCAATCAATTTATGTTATGTTAAATTAAGTTATGAAACATTTTAAATAATAATTTACAAAATGTAAAATTTAAAATTGATAGTAAGTTTAAAATCTAATTAGTTACTATTTTTAAAATATTAATTATTTTTAAAACATCTAAAAAAATAAAATCTAAATAACTTTGTTATTCTTTAACCTCTTTATTATTCTAAGTATTAATTTAATATAAATTCAAAACATTCAATTTCATAAAATTGTATAATCTGTTATTCTTTAATTTAAAAGACTATCATAATTTTTAAACCTAATTAAAAATAATTAAAAATAAATAAATTAAAAATTGATATAAAATAAAAAATTTAATTAAATTAAAAATTGATATAAAATAAAAAATTTAGTACTTAATTAAATGTAATAAAAATAATTAATATATTTATTTTTAAATTTAATTATAGCTTTACATATCATTATGATGATGATGTTTAATGTCCGCTGATGATGATTATATTCATTATACAACTAATTTTGTCTTAAACCCTGGCAAAAAAAACAAAAAAACTTTGGTATTCTTTAACCTCCAAGAAAAAAACACCTTTGGTATTCTTTAACCTCCAGGCAAATAAAAAGAAAACTTTGATATTCCTTAACCTCGGTTTATTATAAGTAGAAGCAATGATGTTAACATATACCAACCTCACACGTGATGTATATTATAACCACTAAATTTTACTAAATATTTCAGAGTAACACCATATTTTCATACATAATATATATTAATAATTTGATTATTTTATATGGAGGGATTAAAAGGTTGAAAACGAGAATCCAGTTGTTATTTTTTAACCTAAGAGATTAAGACGTCTAAGTATACTTTGATATTTAAAACCTCTGTTTATTAGCGATATAGCACAAGCGTTGAAAGCTGCTCTTCCCCCATTTATATAAATAAGCCAATGCACCCATAATTCTGGCCCAGCGATCCCAATATCGTCCACCTTCGCATTTAGTGAGAGGGAAAATAGGTCTGTCATTAATTGAGACTGCGCCTCCTTCATGGCGGAGCCGAATCCAAATCCAACAGCCAGAGATGATGAAAATCGGGGAGAGGACGAAGTATTGTTTAACGCCACCCGCCATGAGCATGAGCTCTTGCTGTTTGAGGGTCTTCCGGCGTACACATGCAGCGGCTGCAAAGAATACGGAGCCAACAAGGGTTACAAGTGTAAGATTTCTTCTGGTTCTTGTATGAATTTCACTCTGCACGAGGTCTGCGCCGCCGTCCCTGATGCCATCCAGCACCCGTTTCGCAGCGACGTGATCATCAAGTTTCGTTCCAAGACGTTTCTGAGGCATCACTGCAGTGCCTGCTGCGAGGTGATGAAAGGTTTTGTGTTCGAAACTGAAAGGCATAACACAAGGCTCCATCCCTTGTGTATGGCGCTTCCTAAAATACTCGACTACGGTCGGCACGCAAATCACAAACTCAAAATTGTGACGGGCGATTTAAAGGGGAAAGGCGATTTAAAGGGGAAAGCATACACTTGCAGCGCCTGCGATGGTTACATCGCTTGCGGTGGTTGGAGATATCGGTGCGAGGATGTGGCGTGTAAGGTTTACGTGGATCCGAGCTGCGCTAAAAATGACATTTTTGGACTCTCAGAGCATGGTATTCATCGAGTTGCATCCGTGGGTCCCACCACATCCACATCTGGCGGTAACAGAGCTGGTTTGGTTAAGTCAATCATCGATGGAGTAATAACTGTGCTGACCAGCTGAGGAAAGAATGGTAATATTTTAAAAAAGAATGGTAATGTTCTAGAAATTATTATAGCACATCTGGCGTTAAAAGAGCTGGTTTGGTGCAGTCAATCATCAGTGGAGCAGTAAGTGGGCTCTTCGGCTCATGAAGTAGTAATGTTTTAAAAATTACCATAGTTATGGGGCATCTTTATGTCACTGGTAGATTTTGGAAATATTTTGAAATTCGATAATGATGAGGGAGATTTCTAAATATTTTTAAATTTACAATAAATATAAATTTAGAAATGAGTATTTATTTTATTATGTTTTTTTATTTATTTTAGACTTAAAACATGAATATCTATATGTAAGTTTATGTAAGTTTTTGTTTGTTACTTAAGCTTCAGGACAGAGTATCTATTTGTAAATTTGAAATCATCTTTAGTGTGATTGTCTTGTAAATTTCATTCATAAAAATGAATATTTATCTGTAAGTTTGTAATCATTTTCATCTAAATTTGTCATCCATTCTGATTTTATCATTTTATCTTATTTTCTTGAGCTCTAGTTTTTAAAGCATCTCCCAATTAAAAGTCTTTGGTCCAATTCCCCTCTGTATTTTTTTGTGAACATAACGTCACTGATTTAATTATCCTCCATACCCTAAGAATTAAACCCATCATTAAGACAAAGAAAAGAGACATGCCTCAAATACTATTGCCACAAAAACATAGCAGTTAGCGGTCACCAATATCTGCACTCAAATTAAAAAATAAAAATAAATGATACATGGTTTTCAATTATCTTTCTGTACTTTTATCTTCTGTTGGATGCACATAACGCAGCGTGATTATTTTCGAGAGCCCGTACTTTAATTTTTTGTGGATTATATTAATAATTTATAGCGTCTCCGTAACAATGGTGAATGATAAAAAGCAAGAGGGGCAAAGTAGCCGTTTAAGGTTCAATCTACTGTTATATTTAAAATATTAGCGAAAATGACCTGGGGGTCGAATTTTATAGATGGATGGTATTATCATTATCATTGGATAAGAATGAGATGATAGGTTTTTTTATTTTAAAATTTTATTTTTATAGGTTGAAAAAGCAGAAGAAAACTTTTAAAATGGGGTATTTTAATATATATATATATATATATTCAATTTTTTATTTAATTAATATAACAAGAAAAATTCGAACAATCATTGTATTATATTAATTTTTAGAATTTGTTTTAATTTTAGTTATACTAATTTTTTATTTTAAATTACTTAAAATATAAACATTTATTTATTATAGGTGGAATGGCTTAGTGAATCTTTTACTATTTAATTATCTTATAAAATTATATATATATTTTTAATTTTAAATGTGAATTTAAAACTTGAAGTAATTTTAAATGATTTTAGTTTGAATTTTTTCTAATGTTTATTGTCTATTTTATATGTTTTTTTATAGTATAATTTCATTTAGGCTTTTGAGTATTTTCATTTATAAAGTGAAGCAATTTTAAGAAATTTAGTTTCAAGCTAGTGCATCTACATAAATTAAATGTATGATAAATGTACATAAATATTTAAAAAAACCTACTTTACTATGCAACTTACATTATTGAAATAATAAAAAATCATAAAAAATAACTAAGTTATATTTTTAAGTCTAGATTAACTTAGCTCCACATTGTGGCTTCAATTTCCTTAACTAATTATGCCTTAAATAGTTGATCTTTTGCAAATTTTGGTCTAGGTTTCTCCAGTTGGGGAGATATTGAAGAACTCACAAGATCATAGAAAATCCAAACTCTCTTAAGGAAATAGATTTATTAGATATAATATATCAAAAGTTGTTCACCAACAAATGCAACATAATTAGTGAATCAACGAAACATTCAAACAAATAAATTGGCATTCAAACAATCGGTTCCAATTTGATGAAATAAACAACTCAACATGCAACTCCTAGGAGGATACCAAAATTAGAATTTAGGAGCTCAAAATCTCATATTGGCACCTCTCATTAAGTAATAAGCACTCCTAAATATACCAAAACTCCACAAAGTCCTAAGTTTGTAGAGGCAAAAATGAAGATGAAAACCATAATGTTACAAAAACAGATCTAGAATTACAAATCATGAGAAGTGCATCCCTCTAAGGTAAGGCTTGCTACATGAAATTTAGCTCCAGGAATTATGAGTCAAATAAGGATCATAATCAACTGAAAGATCTAGAAAAATAACAATAAATGATCTTAGAGCTAAGAATGATAGTTGGTCCATTGGTCCATGGCTCAATCCACATTACAAGTTCGTTACAAGTTCTCCACTAGGGTCGATCTTGAGGGTGATGGAAATCCTTTATGGGATGAGAATCCTAGGATCACCATTACCAACAAATCCTTGTTGATTAATGCAGAGGAAATGAATGCCCTCATTGGTTATTTTCCCCATCAGATAGAATTTGCAATAGAGATTCAAGAGTCGATCATTCATTGTGAGCTATAGAATTTGGGGTCAGATTTGATTTCAAAATTTACTCTGGACTCCCTCACAAATCTCCTAGATCTAAATGAGAAGGTGGGGAAATGCCTAATGGTATACATGGAGGATATTTGCTTAATTGCTACCATAATACTATCACCAAGTACTCCATGTACATGTGGGAGTTGTAGGAAGCACTAGATGAGATTTCTAAAAACATTTCATGTAGCTGCATACATCACATGCTTCATGTGGTTGGTTCTATATTGCATGCAATAGATTATCTGAACCTATGGCTAGAAGAGTTCAACTTGCACAACTCCCAATGGAAAGTGCTTCAATATTGTTTCTCACATGCCACAACTCCTCATGGTTTTGATACCAAAAAGAGAAAAACAAAGACAATATAGAGAGATAGAATAACTATGCAACTTAGAGATTTTATTAATTGGAACACACACACATTCACATAATAAAGCCTTATTTTATGGCAATGGTATCAACATAGAAGATAATGATGATGTAGCTACAAATTAATGCTATATACTAACAACATTAACTAATTGATGCAACCTACGACTGCTACACCCTCACACCTTATCGAGACTATTTCACCCTTAAAAGCCTTTAAAGTTTCATGCCCTCATATACATATCGGAAGCGTTCTCATATGCTTTTTCTTTAAAAACCCGGGACCATACCTTTTTACCGCAATACGTAGAAACACGGGAAAATCAAACAAAACCCCGCTCTGAATGCTTTAACCGAAACTCAAATTTTATAAGCTCGCTTCTATAAATATCGGTGGATCCATCCTTTGGCCATCACCTTCCCACTGTCATTCCATATCTCCGATCTCTGATCGGTTGATCTGCGTTGTCTGATTCTTCTCCGATCTAACGGTTAGCATTGATCCCAAACATTTAAACTGATGCCAGTTCTCCACCGTCGATTTGCGCATAGCAGATCTGACAGTCCATATTGTATTTCGAGCAGATAATTTATACGGGGTTAACCGCCCAATAAAACGGTTTCCCTATTCACCTTCACTGCTACATGTCGAAGGGTGAATGGGATCCGGTGACCACCACTCAATACCATTTACAGTCCTTCCGCCATCCAAAATACCATACACTGTTACAAGACCACTTCCGCGATACAACGACCACGATTGATTGCGATTTGATAGCTACGATTTAATTGCATATCGCATGGTCGCAATCCTCCAAGCCAGGCTCTAGCCACTCTAAAGCGCTGATCTGATATTCTTACAGACCCGATAAAGTATAAAGCCTCTTCTATAAATGGTTCAAGTCCGGATTCCAAATTCGACTATGTTTTGCGCTCATTCTTAGGGTAAACTGGGGTTTTCACTTGCGGGACCAAAACTATGTAAAAAGATGTCGACGACCCACATCAAACAATGATATTTAAAATAAAGCCACAGTTGCTGTCAATCACACAACCTAGGCTTTTAAACATAACAAAACTAAGGAATAATCACCCGGCCTGAATACAAAGAATCTGAAAGCATACAAGGGTTTCCGCAGGCCCAACAATCAATTATAAACATAGCAATATCATTCATTCAACATAAAATGATTACAGAGTCTCGCCTTGGCCGATTACATAGATTAAAAGATCTTTGTTTCAATTACAATCCACACACTATTATGTGCTCTTGAATCCTTCCTCTTTGGCCTGATTCTTTAATTAGTGGCCTCTGTTCCTAAACTGCCCATAGGCTTACACTTCCCTCGTGAATCCTCTCTCTGTCTCTTCTCGACTCCCCCTTCCAGAAAAGAAATGAAATTACATATATGTTCCATCTAACAGTTTCATTCCACAAATGAAGGAATTCACTATATTTTAAGAAATCAAATCCTACTCTAACTAATCAATATAACTAATTGGCTTGATCTCCACACAGGGAGGATCACTTGCCATTTTATTCCCAATTCTATTCAGAATTAGGCAACAAATTAACCACTTACATAATTTGAAATTAATACAATTTAAATAACCAATTCTTCCTCCAAAATTTCATTAGCCACAACATGTGACCACACCATCACATTGTTGGCTAGGTCTAGATGCCCCTGCATCAGACTTCCAAGGTTAAAAATAATCATGATCTCTTGATCATGTGCTTCTGATCTGTGTTCTCCTGTATCCCATACTTTGTTCAGTAGTCTATCCTTGGTTACTGTTGTTGTTTGTTGTTCTCTCGGTCTCCATACTTTATGCTGTATTGCCCCACTAGCTATGCTCTCACTGTCTGCTACTGTCTTTTTGATGTATTTTACTGCTTTTTGCTCATCATCACAATTTATGTCAGGCTTCCACACTTTAATTTGCAGTCTACCATTACCTTCACCTGTATCATTATTTCCAGCCAATCTTCCTTCCTTCTTTTGTCCTCTATTTAGTTTATTGGAATGTTGTTGTATGAGTCTCCACAACTCATCAATTTCTTTGTCCACTTCACTTCTCAGATGATGAATACTATTCTTCTACAACTGATTGTGTTCTTGAATAAGAACATCATAATCCCTGTGCCAATATTTTTCCATATACATTTCTGAAATGTACAAATACCTTCTCCATTGATCCCCTGCAATAATTCCAGTTCCTTCTTCTGGTTTCTCATTCATGGCTTCATCACTTCTTACTTCAATTCCCAGTATACCTGCAACTCCACAAATTTCTTGAAAACTAAGAATTCTTCCTGCTTGCTTAGGTACTTGGAATACCTCTTCTTCTAGTAACTTAATTTCTGCACCCTTAAGGATCACGGCATCATATTTTTTTACTTCTGAAATGCCACTTTCAGCTTCTTCTTCATCAAGAACTCCCTGTTGTACAATATTATTCTTGTTATTCTCATCCCTTGAACTCATCTCCAGTTCAACAATTCCATACTGTAAATTCAACATCATTCCATCTTTCTGAGACATTCTGATCTCATCCTTCCTTACTTTGATCTGATCTTCAGAATCAACTCCTTGTTTCAAATTCACTTCACATTGCGTTGTTCCTGCATATAAATCTTCACCAGAATTAATCAATTCATTAAACACAAATGTTTTACCCTGATTCCTAATTATGCCAACATTTATGACAAATTATTTTCCATATAGTCCTTCATTACTCTGGCTTTCTTCAAGGTCAGTAATCTTCAATAACTATTTAATATCTACAAAGTCTTCTATATCAACCTTCAGTAGTTGTTCTCCTCTCGCTTTAGTCCTAAATAGTTGTCTAATATCTGCATAATTCACTACAACTATGTTTAATAGTTGTTCTTTCCTCCGCATCCCAAGATTATGTGAATTTCCATCTTCTAACTTCTGAAAAATCATGTCTTTGCTTTTCCTTTCCCTTATGACAACATTAAACAATTTCCTTACTTCAGTGTATCTTGCATTTACACACAAAATATTAGTTTCAAAACTATGAGACACCAAGGTCTTCATAAGATTCTCCATTTGGTTTGTATTAGCTTCATCAGTTTTCCTGAGAAAACTCTTTGTTCCATATTCATATGAATGGATCTCTTTCTTTCCAAACATTCCTTTGATCTCAATAATTCCTTTGCCATCCTCCTTTTGACTTATCCTTTGGATGTCATCTGACTGGACATCTTCCTTCACTTGACTGTAACTTTTCTCTTTATTCTTCATATGACTGTGGGTAGTCATCTTTTCACCTGTTAATATAACAATTTCCAATAACTACTTGTCTTCCCTCAAGTTTACATAACCTGCAAACACACAACAACTTTTAGTTTTCAGAATACAATACCATTCATCCTCTTTTGATGCTTCAAGCAGCAATCTTCCATCATAGGTTTTCTGGATTTTAGCAGATCCTTCTTGCTGTGACTCCATTCCTTTGAGTCTCTCCTTCTCTAACAAATCAATATGAATTTGTTCAAGTTCCCTGAACTCATTCATCAGCTTGCCATTCCACCTCTGTTGCAATAGCTTCCACTTGACTCTTTTCTTCGTTCTCCATCTATATCTTCGGTCTTCACTTGTCTTTCTTTGTACTGCCAGACTAATCTCTTGTTCTTCATTCTACTGCCAGTTGCTATACTTCTGCAATCTAATGCCTTCCTCAAATTCATTCTCATGTTGCTGATCATCTCCTTTAAATTGATGTTTTCTTCCATCTTTATCTTGCTAGATTAATTCTTTTGTCTCCTTCATGTCTCTGAGGACATAAATTCCCTGTTGTTCGTGATCTTCCATTTCACCTTCAAATAATCTCTGCTCAATTTCTCGAACTTCAACAACATATTTATTAATGTTGTCTCCCATACCTATAGTCACATCATTAACTAAAGAATCTGAACATTTACTTAATTCTATAAATGTTCGAGACATTTCATCTTTACCATGCATACTAACCATATCCTTTTCTTTATCAGGTTCTGAAAGCTTCATTTCTCCTTCAGGTTCCTTGAGCAATCTTTCTAAGAATTCTATTTCCATATGAAATCTCTCCAGCAATTCATCACAACTTCCATTCTCAACTTCATTCTTTTTCTGGCAATCCTCCTGAGTTATCATGTTTTCTGCACTATCATATTGCAAAGTTCTTTGATCAATTTCATCAGACAAATTCATTTGCTTACCTTCTTCGAATACTACTATGGCATTTTCATTAGATTTCTGGTCTATATCAACTTCATTTGACTGTTTCACACCAAACAGAATTTCATCTATGAATCTTTTTGCTGCAATAAAGTCGCACCTTCTTCCTCTAAAAGGCATCCTCCATCATACTTCACCTCAAGAGCTTCATTCCTGTTTGTGACAGTTTCACCAAACTCTCCATCATCCTCTGCATATCCTGCAAACATACACAAACTATGAGAATTGAAATCACAAGGCTTCATTGCCTCATCTACTCCCCTTGTCAACATATCTTCGAATTGTTCTGAACTATGCCAATAGTCTATGAGATCTTTAGTTGACCTCTCACTATCCTCTTCACCAAACATTTCACCTTGTTCTAGTCTACAAATGGAAACTTCCATTTCTGCTTCTGCTTCTCTGAGGTTTTCTATCAACCACTTTACCTGTTCTTGTTGCAACCTTCTCTGCAACTTAGGCCACTTCACTGGCTTCCTCTTCAAGACCCAACCTTGTCTTTGGTTCTCCTCTAGTAGCATTACTAACACATCGAGTTCTTCTCTTATCTCAGCTATTTCCTTGTCAATCTCTGCTTGACTCATCTGTTTCCTATGGATTGTTTGAGCACCCTTCTCATTCATCTTGTAGCCTTCTTCTGAATCTTCCATATGACTTTCCATAGCCATCTTCTCTTCTATGTGAGCTCTACACCTGCAACCAATCAACTTCCTTCTAAGTTGATCTTCTCACCAAGCTTCTCCTCTTCTTGGTCTCCAAGTCCTCTTTCTTTAGAACTTGCACTGAGCAATATTGCTCTCTCTAGTTGCTCCACTCACTTCTCTTAAGGACTCCTCTGTCCCTCTCTGTTCCAAGCCTCAGCTGGAATGAGGTTCTACTACAATCTCTAAGAACATCCAAAATTTCTTCTATAGTCTTACTACTGTAGTCCCGTGCCCAACATTGCCATTCATTCAACTGCGACAAATTTCATACCTTTTGTATCATAAATCTTCATAAGCAAAACATCCTTCTCATAGGAAATTTTCTTCCCTTCCCCTGCTCTGATACCAAAATGATACAACCATACGGCTGCTACACCCTCACACCTTATTGGGACTATTTCACCCTTAAAAACCTTTAAAGTTTCATGCCCTCATATACATATCAGAAGCATTCTCATATGCTTTTGCTTTAAAAACCCGGAACCATACCATTTTACCGCAATACATAGAAACACGGAAAAATCAAACAAAATCCTGCTCCGAACGCTTTAACCAGAACTCAAATTTTATAAGCCCACTTCTATAAATATCGGCAGATCCATCCTTTGGTCCATCACCTTCCCGCTGTCATTCCATATCTTCGATATCCGATGTCCAATTCTTCTCTGATCTAATGGTCAGCATTGATTCCGAACATTTGAACTGACACCAGTTCTCCACCGTCGATTTGCGCGTAGTGGATCTGACGGTCCATATCGTATTTTGGGTGGACAATTTATACAAGGGTTAACTGCCCGATAAAGCGGTTTCCCTATTCACCCTCGCTACTACGTGTCGAAGGGTGAATGGGATCGGGTGACCACCACTCAATACCGTTTACAATCCTTCTGCCATTCGAAATACCATACACTGTTACAAAACCGCTTCCATGATCCAACGGCCACGGTTGATCGCGATCTGATGGCTACGATTTAATCACATATCACATGGTCGCAATCCTCCAAGCCAGGCTCTGGCCGCTCTAAAGCGCCGATCCGATATTCTTACGGACCCAATAAAGTATAAAGCCTCGTCTATAAATGGTTCAAGTCCGGATTCCAAATCCGACTATGTTTTGCGCTCATTCTTAGTGTAAACTGGGTTTTTCACTTGCGGGACCAAAACTATGTAAAAAGATTTCGTCGACCCGCATCAAACAATGATATTCAAAATAAAGCCACGACTGTTGTCAATCACATGACCTAGGCTTTTAAACATAACAAAACTAAGGGATAATCACCGGGCCTGAATACAAAGAATATGAGAGCACAAGGGTTTCCACAAGCTCAAAAATCAATTATAAACACAACAATATCATTCATTCAACATAAAATGATTACAGAGTCTCGCCTTGGCTAATTACACAGATTAAAAGACCTCTATTTCAATTACAATTCACACACTATTTTGCACTCCTGAATCCTTCCTCTTTGGCCCGATTCTTCAACTAATGGCCTCTGTTCCTAAACTACCCGTAGGCTTACAATTCCCTCGTGAATCCTCTCTCTCTGTCTCCTCTCGACTCCCCCTTCCAGAAAATAAAGGAAATTACATATATGTTCCATCTAACAGTTTCCTTCCACAAATGAAGGAATTCACTATATTTTAAGAAATCAAATCCTACTCTAACTAATCAATATAGCTAATTGGCTTGATCTCCACGCAGGGAGGATCACTTGCCATTTTATTCCCAATTCTATTCAGAATTAGGCAACAAATTAACCACTTACATAATTTGAAATTAATACAATTTAAATAACTAGTTCTTCCTCCAAAATTTCATTAGCCACAAGATGTGACCACACCATCACATTGTTGGCTAGGTCTAGATGCTCCTGCATCACTAATTTAATATAGAAGAATGGATTAGTACAATATATCCCTCTAACTAACTCTAACATCCTATTATTCCTAATTTTATGGATGCATTTTAAACAATAATTCTTTACATTTTGTAGTGAATATGTACTAAATGCTCAGGAGTGAGATAGAAGTAGCTATCTCACATCTCTAATTACTACATTAAAATTGTTTTCTAGATTATGCAAAGAAATATATTTTCCTCTAAAACAATATATATTTGTTTAGCATTTATATGACACTGCATAAAGCACATTTTATTACCAATTTAAAATACATAAATTTTGTAGTGAATACTTGAGAGTGCTTATTTCACACTCATTAGCCAATCTCATTTTTTTATTGTTGGGAATGCTCATGAGTGGCTATCTCATTGTCTCTTCTTGGCTTTATTCAAATTATTTTCAAGGTTATGTAAAAATATCTATTTGCTTTTAAAAGAAACATATATTACAAAACTACATTTCTAATTTGTTTAGTATTTATCTGGCATTGCATAAACCACATTCTATTATCAATCTAAATTATATAAACATGTGAAATAAAAATATTATATATGTAGAATTATATTATTTGTAATATGTTTAATTATTTTGTAAATGCTTAAGGTTGTAAATTTATATGAAATCTATCATTGAATCATATTTCTTGTTTGTAAATCTAGTTATTGTAAGTGTTTAATTATGAAGATTTAAAAATTTTATAACAATATTTCACTTAATTTATTTCAAAATATAATCTATTTTTTTATTTGATAGGTTAAATAATAATGTTTGCACAAAAGCTAAATCATAGTTAATTGAAATAATTTATTAGTAGTGTTTGAGTTCTGTTAAGGCACTCCACCGTGATCAGGAGCTCTCTTAAGGCACTCCTTGATGTGAAGTCATTATTTCAATTCCCTTTGAGGTGATATCGTGGACATGATGAAGACGTAGTCCCACCAAGCCTACAAAAAAAAAACTTATTAATAGTGTTGAAATAAATAGACTTTAAATCTTACTTTTCTATCAATCCATTTTCTTACCTAAAGAAAAATAAAACCTAACCAAAAAATTCTAAAGAAAACCCATAAATATAATAATAATTAATTTATTAATCTATTTTTATAACTAAATGAGAATAAAACCTAGCCAAAGAAAGTATTTTTCTTCTTAAAAATAAATTAAATAAGAACGAGTCTCAATAAATCAAATAAGATTTCTAATAATTAGAAAAAAAGAAAATGAGAAAATAAAATTTCTCGTAATTAGAATAAAAAAATAAACTTCTAATAAAAATTAATAATAGATAATCAGAAAAATCTATTTTCGTTTCGAAAATAAATCAAATATGAAAAGACCGCATAAATCAAATAAGTTTATTAATCTATTATTAATTCATTTTCTTACATAGAAAAAAATAAAACCTAAAATATATATATATTATTCTGGGAATTAAATCAAATGTGAAAAAGCCTCTATAAACCAAATAAGTTTTTTAATAATAGTTAATCAAATTGAGGAAACGAAATCTTTTGGACCATTCAATCTTTTGAAGAGGATTTAAGAAGATTAGATTCCGTTGAAAAAGAGCTTGATCTGATTTGACGTTTATGTTGCGATTATGAATTCTAACTCGTTTGTACCCTGCATCAACATAGACAACCCTATTCCATGTTGACCAATGTTATTTTCATTTTAATTATGAAATTTAGGGATTGTATGGGCTTAACCAGAAAGTTTAATGATGTGTAAATTTGAGTTAATATCAGTCATTGAAGGGCTTAACAGAAAGGTTTAACAACAATGTTTGATTGTTGTCTTTGTTGGTTATTCAAATAATCCAAAACCATAGTCAAATCAGACTGAAAGGTCGTTCAGAGGTTTGAAATAATCCAAATCAGATTGAAAGGTCCTTGAGAGATCCAAATAAACTTCGTTAGGTATTCACATAATCCAACCCTATAAAATCAAATAAGGTGAGAAGTCTTCCAATAATCCAAATCTACTTTATTGAGAAGAAGCAACATATTATGACATTGTAACTATGATCAAATAAGGTTGAGTGGTCTTCCAATAATCCAAATCTACTTTATTTTGAGTCTTCAATTAATCTAAATCTATTAAATTCCGTTGAGAAGGAGCAGCATATTATGACATTTTAACTGTTTTTATATGTTTTTTTTTTTTTTTTTTCATAAGGTGGCAAAACCTATCAAATTCAGGTGTCAAACCAACAGTGATGACAGTCATCTCTGGCTGTTATCAGCGAATGTCGGTTTGACTCATCACTGTTATCAAGGAAAACCACGCCACCTGTAATAACCCGCTAGTGGTCCGTAAGGGAGCAGGCTTTCACTCCTGCCAAATGCATCTGGGTCTTGGGCCGTTGACCTGTTTCCTTACGTTCGAGGAAGACGAGCTCTTAGCTAAGCAGAAGCAGGTTTACGGCATACTCCAGGCCAACTGTGTTCATATGTTACTGTCAAAGTGAAATAAAAAAATTATGTTATTAAGTAGATAAAATAAGTTTTTAATGAGAATAAATATTTAGTTGGATGGGCGTTTTTTTTCAAATGGCGAGGCCAAGCTTTGTCTACCCTTTTTCTATTGGGCTGACATCTGTCCTTTTTCAAGATCCCATCAGCGTTTATTCCCTCGAGTTTCATTTATTCGCTCATTTTTCATTTCTCTTTCGACAGGGTATCTATAGCCGAATTTTACTCTTTACTCTCACCAATCACTCCCGTGATGCAAAATTAACTGTTTACTGGATTGATCATTTGGTTCCATGATTTTACTTTGTATGTCCTACATTTTCAATACCTCAAACCCCGAAGTTTTCTCGAAGACGCAACGATTCTATGTACTGGTGCGTGATTTCAAATTGAAAACTCGAGTAGCAGTGAAGATTCCTTCCGCTGCAAGGACATTCTAGAGGTGGGTAGTCTGCATCATTGGAGGGAATTGTGGGCATTGTGGGAATTGCGGGAACATGGGGTCTCAGGATTGTCCGTTGTGCTGGCTAATGGCAGGCGCTCGCTAGGCCGATCGAGCCTCAGCAGAAACCATGCCACTGTGGCCACAACGAGGATGATTCCGGCTGGGGCCTATGTTAAGCCGAGGAGTTTAGAGGAGTTATGCCACGTCAATATTAAGGACCGATATGACCACGTTTTCAATGTGAGAGGGCTTGGGGTGCAGGCTCAGAGGACGTAATCAAAATCGGGTGTGTATTTTTAATGTTTGTTGCACGTAAGGGATTCGAGGGCTAAGATAACAAACTACAGGGATTTGGGCCATTTGGAATTGAACGTATGCTCGTTAGTCATCTGTGGAGGCATGTTTATATGTTGTGAGGATTTTATTGGATGTAATTTTTTGTGGGCTCTCTGAAACATTATTTCTTTAGTTGGGTTAAGAGTAGTATTGAAGAGGGCCAATGAAAAATGTTTATCAAGAGATTGTTTCGACACGTATAGATTATACCGATCAATTTTACTTCTTAATTGTAAAGAGCAGCAATTGATGTCTATGTTGAAAATCTCTTTTTCATCTTGATTTCTATCAGCTGAATGCCGAGGGTTTTAATGTTGGATCAATAATTTACTTTTTAATTCCATGTGCGATGTGTGTTGCTCCAAGATTTTGGTTTTGGGCTCTAAAAGAACCAAGTGCATCAGTTAGTCCCCGCGTTCAGTGCTTTTTTTTATGTCAAAAATGAATTAATTTTTTCTTAATCACAAGCTATGGCTACTTTAATGAATACAATTGTTTAGGTATTTGTAAAAAATTATAAACATGTATTTGATTTTCATCTATAAGTTTACACAGTACTCTACTTGTTGAACTTAATGGTGTTTTTTGTTGGTTTGTTTTACACTTTTACACCACTTGTATATGCTTATTTGAGATTGAATTTAAGCCCATGTACTTTTGAGTAATTATTAGACTGTTACTATTGGTTTATTGTTATGTTGTTATGCACCAAACACAAAATAACATGATAAACTTGTGTAACTCCTTATACATTACGAGAGTACCTCCCCAAATAACCACCATTATATAAGTTTGTGTGCACAAGATTTACCTCTACATATACTTACATATTCACTCACTATGGGCCTATGCCCACTTTCAATGCTACCTTCTATTTACATAATTTTTTTCAATGGGAGGATAACCAAATAAAAGTGTTTATGCCTAAATTTGGGCTACTCTCTATAATATTTAGATCATTTTTTCAATAGAAGGAAAATTAAACCAAAGTGGTTACGTCATGATTTCTGATGCTTCTGTATAGAGCCAAGTACAAGCAGCCATCTGGCAGCATATTACATCATTATGAAGATTGCTACACATATGAGCAGTTGATGGCTGATTGCAAATACTAATTACCTACAAGGTAGAATGGCATTATATACTTGACATTCTATTTTGTTTTTCTCTAGTGGTCTTCTATTTCTTTTTATGGCCAAGAAATAATCTGATTCCATTCTAGCATGTGATGCCATAATTTTGTTTTACTTGCATTTGGCATAATTAGGTCCTTACTATTAAGAAATGTACAGAGAAATTCTCTCGCATGTATCATGGGAATATACTTTCTCATTGGCTTCTCATTTCTAAGTGTAGGAATATCTGCAATAGAGATGAAACTGTACTAATGCACATGAATTCTTGATGATCAACTTCATCAAATAGTGATTTTTTCATTTATGTCATTTGTTTTTTAAACTTCTAGGCTTCCTACACAATTTGAGCACGGCCTGGGTTCATCTTAAATTATATACATGCCCATGTGTCTATTATTTGTAGATTGTAGTTTATTTCTATAAAAAACTTGTAGGTGGCTACTATTTGGAATAGGGAAAAAGTATCCTGCTTTATGCCTGAGTTGCATAGGAACTATTGTTGTTTGATCTAGTTGCTAGAGATTCATTATATCAGATCTACAATTCCATGGCAAATTAGCCATTTAGTATCTCCACTTTTTGGTTTAATTTAACCACTTTAAGGTTATATGCAACAAAACTCTCGTTTCTTTGCAACAATGTGCAATTATTTGTTTATAATAAATATACTGTTAGATGTTAGGGTTTTATACAAATAGGATGGATAGAAATCCATATATGTGTAGTCCCAATCATTTTCCCTTTCACAACTTGATGACTAAACATGTTAATTATTTTTTGTCATGCTTTGGCAGAGTCTGTTCCCAGTCTCGACTCTCAAGCATCTGAAAAGATGAAACGTGGTGTTTTTTCTTTTCACTTTCATTTCCACATCCATGAACCCTTGGCTTAAGTTTCACACCAAACTATCTCTATAAATTTATGACTACTTAGGATACCTTACGTAGGTTCAACTTGATGGATTATATATAATTGAGCTTGAAATCCTTAAACCTGGGAAGAGGTTTTAATGGACTCTCTTAGTGTTTCTCTTAATAAGGAGATTGCATGATCATGTGCTCCTAAATGCGGATCATGTCAAACTGAAGACAACTTGGAGGAATACGAGGGTGGGGTTTAACAAAATTTCAAAGAGATTGGACAACTTTTTCATTTGTTGAAGAAGGTAAAGTATGGATCCTGATCATGTTGAGATAATTCACCTATTTTCGATCCATTTATGAAGAACCCTTTGGTTTGAAATCTTTGTTTAAAAGTTGCATGGGGTTTTGAAAAGAAATTTATCCAAAATGAGCTTAGGCATTTGGTGTGTGTTGATCAAATATTGTGTTGAGCTAATTCTTCCATTTTGGAGATCAAACATGAGCCCCTTATTTAACGTTATAGTTTCTTTAAATATGAGCTAATTGGGTTCATTTTGTTTGTAGAATGATAAGTAGGTGGATGCACTTTAGTTTAGTTAGAAGTGAGAAATATATCCTAAACAGTAGACTGATCAACTTTCCTTTCATTACTTGTGTGTCTCTGAACATATGGGCATATATCTAACACATTCTTGTAGCCTTTGGGCAAGACCCTTTAATATCTTTTGAATCATGGAAATTTGAAAATCAAATCAGATAAAGATGAATCGGGTCTTTGGCTGAGTCACCATGCATATCAGCAAGCTCAATAATGCAAGGGATGTGCCTTTAGATTCGGTCAAGGCAAATTTCCTTCTTACACAACTGAAATTGGATTGTCTGCAAGTCTTTTTTGTAACTGGGCATGTCCTGGAGGGTCATAGCCATCCCCACTCACATTTGCTCCATTGCCTTCCCCATAAGGCTCTTCATGAGCGAGTATAGATAGAGTATCTGTTTAAACTGGCTGAGTCTCCCCCCGGTATTCTTGGGATTTGGGATTATAGCCTGCCAATTCTCCATCTTCTCTTCGAACTCATCCTCCTATTTTGTCTTCTCCTCCCATTCGTCCAAAATCTTACAGATGCATGCATATGTTCCTTCACTGTATGATGCCACCACTTTTCTAATGAGGTGTTCTATAGGCTTCCTCCCACGCCTAGGTTCCAAAGTGCTCGAGTCTGCTACTCGAGTCGACTCCCTACCCCTTCTGTTGTTTCCTCTTCCACGTGCAAGTCGAGCCATCTCTTCTTTGTTTCATGCCTATTCACACACGAAATGAATTAACTCTCACGACGTGGTCTCATGCCTCTCCAGATTGATGCAGGTTCCGCTACCCTCGTGCATCCCATCGCAATTGCCTCTACCCTAAGGTGTATTGCCTCTCCTCTGCCTGGTGTAACTGCGCCACTCTTCTACCACTCACTTTTCTTTCTCGCCTGCCTTGTGATAGTCTAACCACCCCCATAGTTTTTCCAATGCTCTCACCTACTCACAGGGGTGTTGTCATAGTGCCAGACCCAATTTACGCTCACGGCTATCACAGCCGGTCTATCTAGTCGAGTTACCGTCACTCCCAATCACATTGCCTTCCCTCGCCCTTATGCCTAGTGCTGCTGCCTCGCACCTTTGCCTAGAAGAGTTGCCTCACTTCTCTGCTCCTCCCGTGGCCATCGCTCATGCTTAGACTCAGTCTCCCCACCCTCATTGGTATACCAACTATCTCGCTCGCTCACAGGAGAGTTCTCTAGATCCCAACCCCGATTTTCTCTCATGGCTCTCGTCTCTGGCCCAAACACGATCACCATCCCCCCAACTAACGCTGGTCTCCTCGGTCATCCCCCCAATTTCCCTCCCCTGTCGTCTCTCTCACCCCTTAGCCATGAATTAACATAGTTGCCACAGTAATGGGCTTGAAAGGCCAAGATACATACCCAGAAACACTTTGTTAAGACCGTCGCTGGTAGCTTCGCAGACTTGCACCCTCACTCCTCCGTCCTCCCATAATCTCAACTATACTTCTCGCTCTTTACTGAATTCTTTCATAATCCCATTGAACCTTGCTCTGTCGCATCACCCGTCCTGCCTTAGCTGCCACACCTCCTTCTTCATCCTGTCCATGCCTACCACTTCTCCCATCTCTTCTGTTAGGTAGCATGCGGGAGGCCACCGCACCCATCGCCATGAGCATGTGGGGGGTGGTGGGTGGTACCCTTCCCTTAAACATCATAACTACCACGTCTGACCAGTGTCCTCTCCTGCCTCGACCACGCACCCCGATCGGGGGTGAAGTTTTAATATATGTTATTAATGCAATCTCTTTTTCATTTTTTATAATTGCTCCATTGATGGTCATACTTCTCTGAACAGATGGGGATATGGGCATGTATGTGACACATTCTTGGAGCCCTTGGGCCTTTAATATCTTTTGAAGTAGAGAAATTTTCAAGATGGATGTAATGATGTTAAGCTCTATAATCACTCTCTTTTGCATATCCCCATTTCCTGAGTAGTGGTATTCAAAGTTGGATTAGGTAATAAAAGTGTTGCATTCACAAACAAAATTTCCAATTAGTTGAATGTAGGACTTTTGTGACATCTCACTTTATGTTACAATATCCCCTACATGCCACAAGATATACATACATCCTATAAATGTGTTAAAAAACCTACACATATGAATCTAGCTAGTAAAGGTCGAACACACAACTTTGCAGAGAAGAAACACTAAAAGAAAATCGAAAGAACAAAAAGAATGATTGATTCAGAAAATAGGTTACAATGCTCATGATATAGCATTACTGGGTGAAGATCCCAAGGTAATGCGCCATAGTGGTGATCAATGAGAGGACTCAACACCTACAACAAGTTCCGAAGTGAACTAGCCAGTTGCGGAGTGAAAGGAGGAGCAAATGAGGGAGTAAATTGTTAGATGATCCAAAAATAAAACATTATCATAGGTTATAAAGTTGGAATAAAATAATTATTAATTTAAGATATTAAATTAATAATTATTATTCTAGAATGTTTAAATATTTAATGGAGACATTTAGGATTAGTATATTGTTGTAACAAGATATGACCCTCCAAATGTGTCGTATCTCAGGCTCTATTTTAGGAGATTAGTTAACTAGTTGTTTTGAATAGCATTTGTTGTAAATGGACACTTTTTATTTAATAAGTGATCCATAATTAGAGGTAGTTAGGACATTGAGCTTATAAATAGCTTATTGCAAGAGTGTTTTGTAGTTCGGGTGTAAGTTCTTGCAAAATCAAATATGTAATTGTTTTTTTCTGATTAATAAAATTACGTGTCTGAGGATACTTCTACCATTATTGTGGTATCAGAGCTCCAGTAATGCTGCAGTTGATATGAGGAGGAGATTCTAGCTCTACAAGTTTTTGGAAAACTCCATTGAATTGATCAGCAAATGATTGGTATGAAATTGTTCAGTTATTTTTGTTGTTTAGAAAGAAAAGAAATTTTATTATTAATTTTAGATTTTTAAAATCTGAAAATTATTTTTTATTATAAAAAATGTCCCTTCGTTTTCTTTGGGAGAGCTACTTCTTGTTGAATATTGTGAACCAGCCCTATCTATTTTACATTCATTGAAGATTCTGTGGGATAATTATCATCGGTCTTTTTCACTTCACTTACCCCGCTTCAAAGAAATGGATGCAAAACCGTGAAGGACTACGAGTGATTATTATCAGTTTGATTCGATTATAAAGGGTAGAATTGATTCTGTTAATTCTTTGATGCTAGAACATATGCCCATGCTGGAATTTAATGCAAAGTTGGATGGTATTTCTTTTTTATTGAGTGTAATATTGAAAGCGTTGAAGAAATGAGGCACTTGTTGGAAGGCATAGCAGAAAACCTTGATCAAAATTCATTAATGCTAACAATCAGCATCTAGTTGTTTCGGACACAGTTGATTTTCTGGACAAGTTGCTTTGTACGTAGTTTATTTGCTGAGATCTGCAGAGGAAAGCGAGACGTAGTTGATTTTCTGGACAAGTTTCTTTGTACGCAGTTGATTTTCTGGACAAGTTGTTTTATACGCAGTTGATTTGCTGAGATCTGTAGAGGCAAGCAGGACTCATACTCAATAAGACTATCGTACTCCAGAAGTTATGAAGATAACACTTTGGCTTAGTGTTTTATAGCCAGACACAAATGGTTCAAGGTTTTGCGTTTTGATTCTCTCGAGTTGTGTTGAAATTACAAGGAACCGGCCCTCTTTTTTGTAAACTCTGTTCATGCTTGTTTCGGTTTAGGAACTGTAAAATTAAAATGATATCTGCAATTCCAGAAGTGTTATTTTCAAATGTTGAATGATACTCTTAACCTCCCTAGCACAATTAGTCAAAAGCTATTTCGTAATATGCAAATGTATTTAGAAAGCCTAAAATTTGCTTTCTTTGATGTACGTTTAGTGTTCTTTTTGTTGTCATTGTTATGGCAGTGAGGAACACACAAGTGTGCTAATTGAAAGATTAATGAGATCAGAGCATAATGTCTGAGTTTGATGATCAGCTAGCCAGTGTTTGACAAGTAAAAAGATCCAGCGTTTGACAATTTTTTTTAAAGGTGAATCTGAAAAGTCTTTGTTGGAGAGATAAGGAATATTTTTAATTTTGTAAATATTTGGAGAGATAAGGCATATTTTATTTTGGAGAGATAAAGTATATATTTTTTATTTTTTTATTGGAGTAATAAAAATTTTGTATTTTTTTGGAGTAATAAGGAGATTTTTCTTTGTAATTTGTTTCTGTAGAGATAAGTGTGACATTATAACTCAAAGTAATTTTACTTTGAGGGGGGGTAACCTTTTTTTTACCAAGTCTTGCAAGAGCATAGTTGTAAAAATCAAATTTTGAAAGCTACCTTGTAATTTTTGAGAAATTGACTAGAGCCAAGTGCAAAGCTTAGTCATTTTTCTCTTGTTTCAACAACTATACGAGGGTCAAGGCCAAGCCCCGATAGATCGTTTTTTATTGCATTGTGTGTTGCATGTTGTGTTGCCCATCTTGACATTTTTGTTCTGATTCTTGGTGCGAATCTTCAACACTACAATGTCCAAGTTAATTAATTTGTTCTCTGATTCTGACAAACTTGAAGGTATAAAATCCTATAAAACATGGCACTGCCTCATCGAAAGAACTCTCATTTACAATGAATTATGGCAGGGTATATGTGATGGTGATATTAAGCCAAATAAACCCACAGATGCAGCTGCACTAGCAAAATGGGAAGTTAAGAATGCCAAAGCCTTAGCTCTTATTAAATCTTCTGTCAATGATGAAATGTATGTCCATATAGAAAATGCTACAGATGCATGGTCTGCTTTGAAAACTTTTAAAGACCTATTTGATACTCAACCTGAATTAAAGAAAGTTGATCTACAACTAAAATTGTTGCAACAAAAATTTACTGAAGGAGGTGATGTTCTTGAATATATCTCAAGACTTAAGAATATTAGGTAGGAAATCATTAATGCTGGTTTTCCAACAATAGATGATAGCTTTATGGTCACAATTGTAATTGCTGGACTTCCTTCTTCCTACACACATTTTTTGGAGACTCTACAATTAACTGGGAATTTAGAGAAACTAAATTTTGATGAGCTTTGAGAAATGTTGACCCAACATGATAAAACCTTTGGGAAGAAGAAGAAAGTTGGTGAAAACGTTTTTTTCACAGAGGCCAGCACTAGTAAATCATCAGCAGATAGTTCTCAAGGCAGAGGTAGAGGGAATTTCAATTAGAATTAAGTAGCACATAATGTACAAAGTCGAGGTCGAAGCCAAAGCAGAGGAAACAACTTTAATAGAGGAAACAGTTCACGAAGGAGTAATTTTCAAGGTAGAGGAAACAACCAAGGAAGAGGCAATTTTCAAGGACAAGGAAATAATAATCAAGCTAGAGGACAATCTCAACATAGAAGTCAAAGCAGAGGTAGAGGAAAATCTTCAGGAAGAGGAAGAGACTTAAGTCAAATTGTGTGTCGAAGATGTAACACAGTTGGACATTATGCTGAAGATTGTTGAACTTCTCTTAATAAAATTCCCAAGTTTCAGCAGCATTCAACGCACTTTGCAAATAATCAAGATGATGATAACTCAGAGTATGTTTTTGCTTCCTCACTAGCATCACAACTTTCATCCCATCTTAGAATTGATTATGAAGATGCTTGGATCTTGGATTCAGGAGCAACTCAGCACATGACTTGTTGACGTGATTTTTTTTGGAATTTTCAAGATTGCCAACTTAATTCCATTTTTCTTGCAGACGATACAAAACATACTCCTTATGGAAAAGGAGCAGTTAAATTTTTTCTCCCTGGCATTGGAGAAAAAATGATTTCCAATGAATGGTATGTACCAAATTTTAATAAAAATTTGCTCTCTTTAGTCACGATTCAACAAGCAGGACATCAGGTGATTATGGAAGATGGTTTAGTCAAGATTAATTCACTCAAACAGAGCTTGCAAACTGTCATGACAGGTTATGAAGATGGAAAACTGTTACGGATGAAAGGGACAATTATTCCAAGGCATTTTGATTTTGCAGGGGCAGTGACTACAGGTATTTCACCTGTAAGACTATGGCATGTAAGATATGGACATTTAAATTTTGAGAGTCTTTCTCAATTGCAGAAACAAGGAATGGTTAAAGGAATTCCCACTTTCAAAAGGGAAAATGCAAAATGTGAAGCTTGCATTTATGGCAAACAAAGTCGAGAAAGTTTTTCAACAAGTTCATGGCATGCAAACAGGCGGATACAACTAGTTCACAGTGATGTTTGTGGACCACTACAAACTTCATTTGGTGGTTGCAAATATTTCTTACTTTTCATTGATGATTTCAGTAGAATGACTTGGGTTTACTTCTTAAATAACAAGTCAAAAGCATTGGAGAAGTTTGAAATTTTTCGTCAACCTGTTGAAAATGAAGTCAAAGAAAAGATAGGTAATCTCAGGACAGACAATGGGGGAGATTTCACTTCAAATGAATTCAAAACTTATTGCAATGAAAATGGCATAAAATGACATCTTAAAAATGCTTACACTCCACAACAAAATGGAGTAGTTGAAAGAATGAATCGCACCTTGTTAGGAATGGCGATATCCATGTTAACTTTCAAGAGGTTAAGTCCAACATATTGGGCAGAAGAAATACATACAACTGTCTACTTAAGAAACAGATCTCCAACTACTTCTTTAGACAGAATCACACCTTATGAAGCTTGGTTTGGTTTCAAACCTCAAGTTAAACATCTTAGAGTTTTTGGATCAGTATGTTATGCCTTAGTTCCGAAAGAAAAACGAACTAAGCTTGACTCAAGAAGTTTAAAATACACAATGATTGGCTATTCTGATGAGAAGAAAGGGTATCGTCTTTTGACCAATGGAAAATTCATTGTGAGCAAGGATGTCATTTTTGATGAAACAAAGAGTAATAGTGCTGAAGAAATCGAAAATCTTCTTCACAAGTTAGCAACTAAGGGCAATAAAAGAAAAGGAAAAATGTAAAGTCAACCAACTTCACCAAATTGGTATGAAATTTATTTTCCTTCCTCTAAAGATGAGTCATCCAGTCCATCTACTTCAACAACATCATCTAGATCTTCTAGTAGTTCATCTGTATCTCCAAGCAGTGACAGTTCTTCTGACATTGATTCTCCAGACCCTTCACCTAAACGAAGAACATTAGTTTATATTAATCCTCTTTACAATGATGGAGAATTTTCAGAATCGCAAACAAGTGAGCACCAACTACCGAAATGGGTAGTTCAACTTTTGAAAGATGTAAAGCCTGATGAGCAGAATAAAACGGGCACCAAAAGGGCACATAGAAGTGAAGGCAATTTTGCCTTGTTAGCAAATGATTTTACTAAACCTTCCACATACAAAGAAGTAGTAAAACATAAAGAATGGCAACAAGCTATGGTTGAAGAATATCAAGCAGTAATTGACAACAACATTTGGAAACTTGTTGATTGTCCATCAAATGTTAAACCCATAGGATACAAATGGGTTTACAGAATTAAGTATAATGAAAACAATGAACTTAGAAAGTATAAAGCACGACTTGTCGCAAAAGGTTTTGCGCAGCAGGAAGGCATTGATTATGAGGAAACTTTTGCTCCTATAGCTAAATGGAACACCATCCGATTAACACTTGCATTGGCCACTCAGAAAGGATGGAGAGTTCATCAAATGGATGTGAAAAGTGCTTTTCTCAACAGGGATTTACAGGAGGAAGTGTATATGACACAACCGCCAGGTTTTGAAATTGAAGGACAAGAACATAAAGTCTGCAAATTGATCAAGGCTTTATATGGATTAAAACAAGCTCCTCGAGCTTGGTATGAAAAGATCTATGACTACCTTAAGAAAGTTGGTTTTCAACAAAGTGAAACTGATGATACTTTGTATGTGATACAACAGGGAAAATATATGGTAATTCTTGTTATGTATGTAGATGATTTGATCATTACTAGCAACCATGATGATCATATTGCACAGGGGAAAAGGGAGTTACATGCAGGTTTTAAAATGGCAGATTTGGGATTACGTCACTACTATCTTGGAGTTGAAGTCTTCCAACGTCCACATCATATTTTTATTTCTAAGAGTAAGTATGTAGCAGCGGTTCTTCAACGATTTGGCATGCAATATTGCAAGCCCGTTCTTACCCCCATGGAGCAAAACTTGAAACTTTCAAAATTTGAAGGGGGGGAAAGGTGGATAGTACTACTTACAGACATTTGATTGGCAACTTGATTTATTTGACAAATACTCGCCCTGATCTATCTTATGCAGTCATTATTCTTTCACGTTTTATGCAGGAACCACGAGATAGCCACTAGAATGTAGCCAAAAGAGTTCTTTGATATATCTAAGGAACAAAAGATTTTGGTCTTCTTTACACAAAGACTAAAAACTTTGTACTTGGTGGATATTCCGAAGCTGACTTTGCTGGAAGTATTGATGATCGAGCATCAACATCAGGTTATTTAATGAACATGGGGTCAGCAACAGTGTCTTGGAGTTGTAAGAAACAAGCTACAATGGCCACTTCTTCAACAGAAGCAGAGTACATTTCAGCATGGGAAGTCGCATGTGAAATTGTTTTGTTGCGCAGAATTTTGCAGGACTTGGGTATATCTTAGGCAGAAGCTACATCATTATTCATTGATAGCCAATCAGCCATCAAACTTGCCAAGAACCCAGTTTTTCATTCAAAGAGAAAGCATGTGGACACCAAGTATCATCATATCAGATCTCTCATTGCCAAAGATGTCCTCAAGATAGTTTATTGTCCTTCCGAAGATCAGATCTCCGACATTTTCATGAAACCACTTGGAAAAATAAAATTTACTAAGTTCAGGGATGAACTTGGTATCTATTATAATGTATCTTTGGATCATAGGGGGGAATGTTAGATGATCCAAAAATAAAATATTATCATAGGTTATAAAGTTGGAATAAAGTAATTATTAATTTATGATATTAAATTAATAATTATTATTCTAGAATGTTTAAATATTTAATGGAGACATTTAGGATTAGTATATTGTTGTAACAAGATATGGCTCTCCAAATGTGTTGTATCTTAGGCTCTATTTTAGGATATTAGTTAGCTAGTTGTTTTGAATAACATTTATTGTAAATGGACACTTGTTATTTAATAAGTGATCCATAATTAGAGGTAGTTAGGACATTGAGCTTATAAATAGCTCATTGCAAGAGTTTTTTGTAGTTCAGATGTAAACTCTTGCAAAATCAAATATGTAATTTTTTTTTTTTTTCTAATTAATAAAATTACATGTCTGAGGACACTTTTGCCATTACAAATCATGCAGAAAAACTAGCCAATTGCAAAGTGAAAGGAGGAGAAAATCAGGGAGTAAATCATGTAGAAAGGATCTTACATGTAGTCCCATGCTCCAACTAAGTGTCCGCATGTGCCAGTAATGAAGGTCCTAGGTGTATAGTACCTTCAACACCCCCCCGATAGAAAATGGACCCTGGAAACTAAGGCCAAAGGTCACCCAAAATACAGTGCAACTTGTACTAAAATTGAGGAAAGAGGGAAAACCTCGTGGGAAACCCCACCCCCCGCTTCAAAATACAATGTAATCAAAAGAAAAGAGGAATAAAATACAGTTGATAAGCAACTGTGTCCTTCACTCCAAGATGATCGCGCAGAGAGTGAAACTTCTGCTCAGTGAATGTCTTGGTGAAGTTGTCTACAGTCTGTTCTGCTGAAGGACGAAACTGCAAATCAATGACCTGATCATGTACTAAGTCTCTGATGTAGTGCATATGGATCTCTATGTGCTTCGTCCGCTACTACTATACTGGATCCCTGCAAAATTTGAGAGTGATCTCGTTGTCACACCAGATAACGGTGGGTTGGTGGAACTAGATGCCCAACTCAGTGAGGAAGTGTTGTAGCCACAAAGCCTCAATGGTGATGTTGACTACTCCTCTATACTCAGCCTCAGCTAAAGAGAGAGCAATAACAACCTTCTTCTTGCTCAACCAACAGATAGGGCCAAACCCTAGACTGAGTGAATATCCGGAGGTGGACTTGCGATCAATGTTGCCGCACACCCAATCAGAATCTGTGAATCCAAAGAGATTCAATGCAGTGCCTGCTACATAGTGAATCCAAAAGGTGATGGTGCCCTACACATATTGGAGGATGCGCTTGGCAGCATTCCAGTGTAGCTCATGCGGCTCCTGCATGTATATGGAAACTACCCCTACTTCATATGAGAGATCTTGTCTGGAGTGGGTGAGGTACAGTAAGCTCCCCACTACCTGTCGGTAGAGAGTATTGTCAACTAATGGAGTGTCACCTCCATCCTCTAGGTAGACCCAAAATAGAAAAGGAGTCAGTGTTGGCTTACAGTCAGTCATGTGAAATCTCTTGAGGAGATCTCGTGCATACTTAGCCTAAGAGAGTTTGATGCCTGTGGCATCCTGGCTGATCTCAAGACCAAGAAAGAAGTGTAATGGACCCATGTCTGTCATCAACAACCTATCGTGTAAGGCCCTCTTGACTGCAGCAATTGTTGAAGTCGAGATGCCAGTGATCACGATATCATCCACATAGAAAATTAAGATAAGAAGAGAATCATGTGTCCTGAGCATGTAAGCATTCAGATCAGACTTACATCTTTCGAAGTTTTGTGATAAGAGAAAAGAATCCATCTTCGCATACCAAGCTCTCGAGGCCTGCTTAAGGCCGTAGAGAGACTTCTTCAGTTTGCAGACCAAAGATGAATCCTGAATGAAACAATGTGGCTGCTCCATGTAGATCTCCTCAGATAAGTCTCCGTCAAGAAAGGCATTCTTCACATCCATCTGATGTACTTCCCACCCCTGGGTAGCCGCAATGGCAAGTGCAAGTAATATGGAATCCATCTTTGCTACTGGAGCAAAGGTCTCATCATAATCAATTCCATGCACTTGTTGGAAGCCTTTGGCTACTAGCCTGGCTTTCTGTCTGGTGATTTGCCCATCTGCAGCACTATTGGTCCTGTAGACCCATTTGTAGCAGACAAGTTTCCTTCCTGAAGGAAGGGGGACTAGATCCCAAGTCTGGTTCCTGAGGAGGGATTTATACTCCTCCTCCATGGAAGACTCCCAAGAAGGATGCCCACGAGCCTTAACATAAGACTGCGGATCAGAAGACTAAACCAAATGACAATGTCGGAATGGCGTTGGTTCAGTGGCAGTGAGGGCAAGAGGAGGCTCAATAAACTCTGAGCTAGTCCTCCGAGGATCAGAATTATCCCCCACAAGACCATTTCTAGCAGCTGGGTGGTCTTGTGCATATATCTCACTTGAGCTCCTTTTTCTCTAATTTATGACAGGGGAAGTTGATTCACTGCTGGAAACCTGATCTGGGCTTGGATGTGGATCATCATATGCATGCACTAGATTTGTATCTGAAGACTCTGTCTCTGAATCTGCATACTCTACCTCGGCATCTGCATGCTTTGTATCTGCATCTAAGTGTATTGAGTCATCATCTCGAACATGAGGTAGATAAAAGGTGTCTGCATGCAGAAATTGAGGTGCATGCGAGAGACTTTCCTCAAATTTGACACTTTGCTCAATGATGAGCTTGTCTGTAGAGGAAATCAAGAGTCGGTATCCCTTCACACCATCAGGGTATCCAACAAAGATGCACTCAATACTCTGTGGATCAAGAGCTTTCCTCTTCTAAGAGGGAATCCTGGCCCATGCTCGGGAGCCGAAAACATTGAAGTGGGTGACCTCCGGTTTAGTGCCGCTCCAAGCCTAAAAGGGGGTTTGATCCTAAACGTACGTATGAGGAGATCTATTCTGGATGTAGCTAGCACAATTAACTTCTTGAACCCATAGCTTATGAGGTAGTGACTTAGCATGCAGCATGCAGGAAGCCATCTCTTTGAGAGATCGGTTATTTCTCTTAGCAACTCTGTTCTACTGCGGAGTGTATGGAACTGTGTACTGCAACTGTATGCCAGACTCAAGGCAAAGGTTCTGAAGTGTTGTGTTAACATATTCCCCCCCCACTGTCTGTATGGAGGGCTTTAATCTTTCTCTTTGACTGTGTCTCATCTAGTGGTTTGAAATTTTCAAAGTACGCAAAAACATCAGATTTGGCCCTGAGAAGATACACCCAAGTATATTGTGAGAAATCATCAATAAATGTAAGCACATACCTTACTTTGTTGATGGAAGGATGAGGAAAAGGCCCCATGAGATCACTGTGGATTAGATCTAGAGGAGAGAATACTCTGTGAGTCTTGCCAATGTCAAACTTTTCTCTAGGATGTTTGCCCAAGACACACCCTTCACAAACTCCTTTGGAGAAACTAATATTTGGCAAGCCTTCCACCATCTCATGCTTGCTTAGCTGCTGCATATACCTATAATTTAAGTGATGAAACCTCTCGTGCCAAAGCCTACTACTATCATCAGCACATGTAAGCAATAAGGAGGATTCAGATTCAATAAATTCAGAAAATGTATACAATCTAGCTCCATTGTTTACCTCACCAGTTGCAATTTTGGAGCTGCTATGTAGGTAATATATGTTCACTACATCTAGAGTGAATTCCACTCTCTTTCCGGTGCCGGAATGAGTGACCTGATAAACTGAAAGCAGGTTTACCAAAAGTTTTGGAACATGAACCACATCTTCAAAGCTTCCGTGTAAAAGTTCCACTCTACCTTTTCCAGTGACCTCAATAGGTGACTCATCTCCCATGAGGATGGGAGGTACTTTGCAGGGATCCAAAGAGGAATAGACTTCCTTTGTAGTAGTGATATGATGTGATGCACCAGAATCTATAATCCATGCATCAGGGGAAGAGTTAATTGCAACTAAAGCATGAAAATTGTTACATTTCCCGTGTGGAAAATCCTTAGTTTTCTTCTTGGCGCCCTGAGGGATGTGGTCCCCAAGGTTGTGCTTCTAAAGGATTTCTGCCATTTGGTCAATTTGTTTCTTCATGCAGGAGGATTCTAATGGAATCCTCGGTGACAGTAGGTGCATTTGCTTCCTTTCTTCCCTTTCTCATTTCTGGAGCCGGAGGAGTCATTGAAGGGCTTGGTGTACCCTTCCTTCTTTGGATAGGAATGCACTTTTCCCTTGTCTTTTTGCTATGGAATTTTTTGATTTGAATCATATCTGTGATTTTTATTGTGGCTGCCATCATGCACAGCAAGTGCATGAACTTTTGGAGGTTTGATTTTCCCCGTGCCAATGAGTTTATCTTGCTCAAAAGTGAGGGACTCCATGAACTCTTTGAGAGAAGGCATAGTGTAGGATTTACCTGTTGCGAGCCTTACTAAATGAAATGTAGACACAACGATGGAGTATTCTAGTCTGAGCTTTGACATAATAGAGAGAACTTGGTGACTCTCCTCGGATTTGTCAATTCCACAACCCTTGAGTTGCAGCAATAGATCATTATATTTGGTGAAGAAGTCTTGAATTCTGTCATAGTTCTGTGGATCTAATGAGAGCAACTCTATTTCGAGCAGGTGTCCTTTCATCTCATCCTGTTTCCCATAGAGTTCTTCAACCTTTTTCCAAATCTCATTGGGAGTATTGCAGGTAGATAAATGAAATTGCAACTCTGGGGAGATGCACATGCATATGGATCTGTGGGCCTCATCCATGTGGTTGAGGTACTTGGAATTATCTATGGCTGAAGTGGGTTCCACTTCTGCAACCATGGCAATCCTGTACAACCCTTTCTGACTAAGGTATCGAGCCATTTGGTCCTTCCATTCATGATAGTTGTACAGTGTTAGGATTGATGCTTTGGGAAACTCCATTTTTTTAACGATCTTCGATCTCCAAGCTGTAATACCTGCAAAATAAAGTACTGGTGTGCCTTTTATTTAGCAACTTGTGGGCTCTAATACCATGTAAATGTGTTAGAAAACCTACACAGATGAATCTGGCTAGTAAATGTCGAACACACAACTTTGCAGAGCAAAAACACTAAAAGAAAATCGAAAGAACAAAAAGAATGATTGATTCAGAAAATAGGTTACAATGCTTATGATATAGCATCACTGGGTGAAGATCCCAAGGTAATGCGCCATAGTGGTGATCAATGAAGGGACTCAACACCTACAATAAGTTCCGGAGAGAACTAGCCAGTTGCAGAGTGAAAGGAGGAGAAAATAAGGGAGTAAATCATGTAGAAAAACTAGCCAATTGCAGAGTGAAAGGAGGAGCAAATCAGGGAGTAAATCATGTAGAAAGGATCTTGCACGTAGTCCCATGCTCTAACTAAGTGTCCACATGTGCCAGTAATAAAGATCCTAAGTGTGTAGTACCTCCAACACATCCTTCTTAAGGAAAAGCTTTATATGATATGAATAGATTTCTCAAGCTTGTTATTTCGTTTTCAACACTTTAGCTCTTGAATTTGAAAATTTTATCGACAATATGAACATTCTCGAGTTTTTCTTTATCACTTAAGCTTAGTTGTTAACTCATTTGATGAGCTCATTTTGAAGCTTAGACAATGCCCATCGTAAGTTGTGTATGGTTTTAGTTTTTTTTAATAATTAGTGATAAACTTACATGCCCCTTGGTGAGTTGCGTATAGTTTTAGTTTTTTTAATAATTAATGATAAAGTTACATGCCCCTTTGTTTGCAGGGCATGTCGTCTTATTTAAAACTTTGCGCATGTGTGTGCCGGAGAGAACGTAGAATTTGCTCTTTCATTTCCAGGACTTGCAGTTTTTGGTGGCTGGGGTTTCTGTGAGGTAAGCTGCAATAAGAATGTGGAGAGGTGATTCATCTTCTCGGCAAAGTGAGGAAGGCTGGGAAGTTTCCTTCTCTCGCAAGGGCAAGAGCCAGGCCCCTCCAACAGCTGCAGCAAACCGACCAAATGGTGGTGCTTATGCCCCCGACAAGCCGGGAATCAAAGCTTGGAAGGGGAGAGGATCTCACAATGGGGAAGGTGAGAAACCTGACCGCTTGGAAAACCCTAGTGGTGGTCAAGCTCAAGTTTATAAGAAACGAGGATGGAATGAGTAAGGGACACCACAACAGAAGAATGGAAACCAAGAAAATATGACCAGTACAGCCAGGAATGCTTGCGGCTAGGGCCATGAAGTTAAGAACAGTTGGAAGCCCCAAAGGTCAGAGTCTGCTGTTGGGAAGATGAGCATGCAGGATGTTGTATTTCCTCCCCCGCTGGCCAATGGTTGGCAATGGGGAAGCCACAATGGCGGTAGCTACACGAGATTGAATTCTCCGATGGCATCACCAGCTCCTGGGAAAGTTGTTGGACATGGGGATGTAAATGTTGATGAAAATAGTTCTGAACTGTGAAGTAAGATGTTATCTAAACTTCTTCCTTTTGAGCAATCAAGGGACCCGTTGCATCAAACTAGTGGAGCTGGCTATCAGTCCAGTGATGGCAATGCAGATACTGATAATCTCGACAGCGATGAGTGCTTCATGGACCTCGATGACTGCGATTCTTGTTGGGGCTTTTTCTGATAAAATCCCAAAAACAAAAATTCAAACACACAGAGGCAATGCTCTGTTTCCTTTACTCCAGGATCTTTTGTGCACAGGGAAGCTTAAAAAAAAATTGACTGAAGAACAGAGTATCACACCACCATAAAATATTTCTATTCAAAAATATATTGCCTCATACATATTCATCCTCTTTTACTGAGAGGGATTTACCAAAAACAACATTCAACCAAAACTCTGTTTTCACCTGAGAATTTACTGAGCTGGGTTTACTGCTGTAAAACCCTTTTTACATTACTGCTGTAAAACAAATTTACATATGAAGATCAAAACATTATATGTCTTCTTCACTCCCCGCACTGCTGTGCATTTCCTCTTGCAAAAATCAACAGAGTTCAACTCCCTGGAAAATACATGCGCTCCGTCATTTTCTTTATGCAATGTGCATTAATACATAGTTTTTTTTCGCTGCTCCTTCGTTTTACAATGGCCAACACATGAAAAACATTACAGCACATGAGCTCTTTTTCATTCGACTCGTTATATGAAAATTACCCTAAAAACTGAAAACATATAAAACAAACACACATAATTATAATTACATTTTACGTGTCGTAAGAAAAAAAAACATAAAATTCATTAATAAAAGGTATGGTCAACGAGACTTGATTTTACTCCACGCTAAGCCTTTAATGTTGGTTTGTATGCAGCTTTACACAATCAACGAACGAGAGTGCTGGAGACAATCGAACGGCAGACAGAGATATCGGGAGGCATTTTGCTGCAGAAATTTAGCCTCCGAAATGTTGCGTAGGCTGACGTATGTGGAGGAACACGTGCCCAACTTTTATTGCATCGGGCTCAAATATACGGAAACAACTTTCACTCAAAAGCGGTCCGAAATGAAAGGCGGTTTTGCTGAGTGGTTTGGGTGAGGTACGACTGCGTTGAAATTACATATTCAACACTCCCCTTTAATTTCAACTGCTGGGCATTCAGTCATACCGAGACACTTCCTCAAAAATTCAAAGCTTTTCTGATCCAAAGGCTTTGTCAAAATGTCTGCAACCTGTTCCTGAGTCCTGCAATGTTCTAGGAAAATTTCTCCATTGGTCACCAATTCTCTGATGTAGTGAAACCTTGTGTCAATGTGTTTCGTTCTCTTATGAAACACTGTATTCTTTGACAATGCAATGGCTGAGCTATTGTTACAAAAAATCACTATCACTTTTGCCTGCTCTCGGCCTAATCTCCTCAACATTCTTCTCATCCACACTGCTTGACATGCTGCTGCTGTAGCTGCCACATATTCAGCCTCTGCTGTAGATAATGCTACAATGGACTGCTTCTTAGAAGCCCATGAAATGGCTCCTGAACCCATATGAAAAACATAACCGGAAGTGCTTTTCCGATCATATACACTTCTAGCCCAATCACTATCAGTGTATCCAACCAAATCTGAATGTTCTGAGACATTATATAAAATTCCAAACATTTTGGTACCTTTGACATACCTTAAAATTCTTTTTGCTGCCTGCCTATGTGCCTCCTTTGGTCTCTCCATAAATCTGGAAATTAAACTAACAACATACATAATGTCAGGCCTAGTTGCTGTTAAATACATAAGGCTGCCAACAATACTTTTGTACAAACTAGGATCAAAAACCTTGCTGGTGTCCTCTCTGCTGAGTTTTAATCCCATTACTGTGGGAGTGATCGCTGCCTTGCATTCTTGCATGTTAAATCTGCCTAACACTTGATTTACATATCTAGCTTGTGAGATAAAAATTCCTTTTTCAGTTTGATCTACTTCTATGCCTAAGAAGTATCTCAAGAAACCCATGTCAGTCATTTCAAATTCCTCTTTCACGACTGATTTAAAATTCTCAATGAGCTGATCATCATTACCTGTGAAAATAACATCATCAACATATAAGACAACAATTAAAATTTTACCATCTTTTTCTTTGATGTAGACGGTGGGTTCTCCTTCACACTTGTCAAATTCATTATCCAATAGATAAGAATCTATCCTGCTGTACCATGCTCTTGGCGCTTGCTTCAGCCCATAAAGAGATTTCTTCAATTTGCACACTTTGTGCTCTTCACCTTTCTTCTCATAGCCGAGAGGTTGTTCAATGTAAACCTATTCCATTAACACTCCATTTAGGAATGCTGACTTCACGTCCATTTGGTAGACTTTCCACTTGTTTTGAGCTGCTATAGACAGCACTGCTCTCACGGTTTCCATTCTTGCAACTGGTGCGAAAGTCTCCTCATAATCTCTCCCATACTGCTGCTTGTACCCCTTGACAACCAGCCTTGCCTTGTGCCTTTCTATCTTGCCTTCAGCATTGCTTTTGGTCTTGTAAACCCATTTCACTCCAATGACTTCTTTACCGTTTGGTAGCTCAACCAAATCCCATGTTTTGTTTCTCTCTATGGCATTCATCTCCTCATCCATAGCTTCTATCCATTTCCTATCTTTAATTGCATCTTCGAGATGAATAGGATCATCAACATGACAATACAAGGCAGATAAGGAATTCATTCCTTCATCATAAATGTCACTTAGATTTCTGAACTTCTTACCTCGTTCAATTGGTGTGCAAGTGCTTGAAGAGGCACTTGAATTTCCTCCTTGTGATGTGCTTGGAGAAGCACTTTCATGTATCCTCAATGGTGTCCCTTGCTGTCCTTGTGTTGGAGCTGCTGTTTGGGGATGCATTTCAGCCACCTCCTCATCATCTTCATCATGAGACAAATAGTTTTTAACATTAACTGTCTTCTCTATGCTTCCATCCCAAGCTTCCTCTTCAATGAATTGAACATCTCTGCTGACAAAAAACTTCTTGGTAGATGGGATATACAACCTGTAAGCTTTGGATTCCTCACTGTATCCAATGAAGATGCATTTCTCCCCTTTGCTGTCCAACTTCCTCCTTAGCTGATCTGGTATGTGTGCATAGGCCACACATCCAAAAGCTCTCATGTGGGTGACACCTTGCTTTCTCCCACTCCATGCTTCTTCCGGCACTTTGTTCAACACTGCTTTTGTAGGACACCTGTTCAAAATATACACTGCACAATTTACAGCTTCAGCCCAATAATCATTTGGCAAATGCTTTGCCTTCAACATGCTCCTCGCCATATCCATCATGGTCCTGTTCTTCCTTTCAGCAACTCCATTTTGCTGTGGGGTGTACCTTGCTGTAAACTGTTTATGAATTCCATTTTCTCTACAAAATCTTAGAAATTCATTGGAGATATACTCACCTCCTCTATCAATTCTCAAAACTTTAATGTGTAGCCCGCTTTGGTTTTCCACAAATGCCTTGAAATTTTGGAATTTCTCAAACACTTCACTTTTGTTTTTAAGGAAATATACCCAACTTTTTCTTGTAAAGTCATCAATGAATGTTAGGAAATATTGGCTGCCTGCTAATGATGGAGCTTGCATTGGTCCACATAAATCTGAGTGGATGATCTCTAAGGGTGCCTTTGCCCTTATGCTCTTCCCTGATGGAAAACTTTCTCTATGTTGTTTCCCCAATATGCAACCTTCACATAGGCTGTCAGATTTCTCTATCAATGGTAATCCTCTTACCATTCCTTTTCTACTTAACAAGTTTAGACCTCCAAAATTGAGATGTCCAAATCTCAAGTGCCACAACCAATTTTCATCCTTTGGCACGCTTTGGAAAGCCTCTTGGGTAACTGCTGCAATTTCTCCTTTGTTTTTCAAATCTGTCCTGATCCTCAGAGGGAACATCCTGTTCCTTGTCATTTTTACTTCAGCAATGCATCTTTTGCTGGGTGCTATATCCATGATGGTGCATACATCATTTTTAAAGAAAACATTGTACCCCTTATGGACAAGCTGTCCAATACTCAAGAGGTTACATCTCATTCCGGGGACATAGTAGACATATGCTATGGTTTTCCTTTCTCCCTGCTTTGTAAATATTTTTACCTCTCCTTTTCCCATAACAGAAATTTTGCTATCAGTTCCTAGTGTGACTTCTGATTTCACATTTTTATCTAGGGCAGAAAAGAAGGCTATGTTTCCTGTCATATGGTTGCTGCAACCTGAGTCTAAAAACCATATGTCCTCACTGTTTGTTTCAGCCATGTTACAAGCTAACAACACATTATTTTGGCTGATGTTTTCTCTAGTGACATTTGCATTTGGTCTATTATTTATATCATGCTCCTTCTTCCTACATTCACTGGCATAATGCCCATATTTTTTACAATAATAGCATTGGACATTGGATTTTTCATACCTTTGTCCTTGAGCATGATGTTGTCCTCTTTGTTGGTTGCTGCCTAGGCCTTGGTTCTGATTTGGATTACTGCCTCTTCCTTGAGCATTTGCTGGGCTGTTCCTTCCACCTCTGTTTTGGCTTCTACCTCTTCCTCTCTTGTTTCCTCTGCCTTGACCTCTTCCTCTTCCAAAGGACATATGCGTCTTGAAGGCTTGCTCTAGAGATGAGTTTTCATTTCTACTCAACCTCTGCTCATGTGTTATCAGTGATGCATGAAGCTCATCAACTGAAAAGTTCGAGAGATCCTTTATCTCCTCTATGGTGGTGACAATCGCATCAAACTTTGAGGGTAAGACCCTCAATATTTTCTCCACAATCCTCCTTTCTTCAATGGTTTCTCCATGAGTCCTCATCTGTGTGACCAAACCAATCACATGTGTGAAGAATGAGTCAATATTATCTGACTCCTTCATGCTCAGATTCTCAAAATCGTTTCTCAGCAATTGTAGTTTTGTTGTCTTCACTCTCTCCATGCCTTGATAGGATGTCTTGAGGGTTTTCCATGCTTCATTTGCTGTCTTAGCTGCTTCTAACCTTGGAAACACACTCTGGTCTACTGCTAGATACAACAACATACAAGCTTTTCAATCCTTCTTCCTATTACTCTTCAGCAGATCTCTCTCTGCTGGAGTTAATCTATTAAACTCAGTTTCATCTGCTGGTTCTTCAAAACCATCTTCAACTATTTCCCATAAATCTTGAGAGGCAAACAGGGCTCTCATACTTATTGACCAGTAGTCATAGTTCTTCCCATTAAACTGTGGGAGCTGGGTATTAAACATACCCATACCAGTGCTTGTGCTGGCCATTCCTTGCATCCTTAGTTATGCTTCAATTTCTTGACTGTGTATTTTAAAACAACTGACTGCTTCTTCAGCAACACATAAAAAAACTTTGTGAAATACCTGTGTATTTTCTTGACTGAGCCTTCACTCTGCTGGAGAAGATTTATTGCTGCAACAAAAGACTCCTCCTTTCAGCTTCTTTGTCACCTTCAAAGAGCCTAAACCTACTCTGATACCACTGTTGGGGATTTTTCTGATAAAATCCCAAAAACAAAAATTCAAACACACAGAGGCAATGCTCTGTTTCCTTTACTCCAGGATCTTTTGTGCACAGGGAAGCTTAAAAAAAATTGACTGAAGAACAGAGTATCACACCACCATAAAAGATTTCTATTCAAAAATATATTGCCTCATACATATTCATCCTCTTTTACTGAGAGGGATTTACCAAAAACAACATTCAACCAAAACTCTGTTTTCACCTGAGAATTTACTGAGCTGGGTTTACTGCTGTAAAACCCTTTTTACATTACTGCTGTAAAACAAATTTACATATGAAGCTCAAAACATTATATGTCTTCTTCACTCCCCGCACTGCTGTGCATTTCCTCTTGCAAAAATCAACAGAGTTCAACTCCCTGGAAAATACATGCGCTCCACCATTTTTCTTTATGCACTTTTGTGCATTAATACATAGTTTTTTGTCGTTGCTCCTTCGTTTTACAATGGCCAACACATGAAAAACATTACAGCACACGAGCTCTTTTTCATTCGACTCGTTATATGAAAATTACCCTAAAAACTAAAAACATATGTAAAAACAAACACACATAATTATAATTACATTTTACGTGCCGTAAGAAAAAACATAAATATCTACCTACGCATATGACAATTCATTAATAAAAGGTATGGTCAACGAGACTTGATTTTACTCCACGCTAAGCCTTTAATGTTGGTTTGTATGCAGCTTTACACAATCAACGGACGAGAGTGTTGGAGACAATCGAACGGCGGACAAAGATATCGGGAGGCATTTTGCTGCAGAACTTTAGCCTCCGAAATGTTGCGTAGGCTGACGTATGTGGAGGAACACGTGCCCAAATTTTATTGCATCGGGCTCAAATATACGGAAACAACTTTCACTCAAAAGCGGTCCGAAATGAAAGGCAGTTTTGCTGAGTGGTTTGGGTGAGGTACGACTACGTTGAAATTACATATTCAACACTCCCCTTTAATTTCAACTGCTGGGCATTCAGTCATACCGAGATACTTCCTCAAAAATTCAAAGCTTTTCTGATCCAAAGGCTTTGTCAAAATGTCTGCAACCTGTTCCTGAGTCCTGCAATGTTCTAGGACAATTTCTCCATTGTTCACCAATTCTCTGATGTAGTGAAACCTTGTGTCAATGTGTTTCGTTCTCTTATGAAACACTGTATTCTTTGACAATGCAATGGCTGAGCTATTGTCACAAAAAATCACTGTCACTTTTGCCTGCTCTCGGCCTAAGCTCCTCAACATTCTTCTCATCCACACTGCTTGACATGCTACTGCTGTAGCTGCCACATATTCAGCCTCTGCTGTAGATAATGCTACAATGGACTGCTTCTTAGAAGCCCATGAAAAGGCTCCTGAACCCATATGAAAAACATAACCGGAAGTGCTTTTCCGATCATCTACACTTTCAGCCCAATCACTCTCAGTGTATCCAACCAAATCTGAATGTTCTGAGACATTATATAAAATTCCAAACATTTTGGTACCTTTGACATACCTTAAAATTCTTTTTGCTGCCTGCCAATGTGCCTCCTTTGGTCTCTCCATAAATCTGGAAATTAAACTAACAGCATACATAATGTCAGGCCTAGTTGCTCTTAAATACATAAGGCTGCCAACAATACTTTTGTACAAACTAGGATCAAAATCCTTGCTGGTGTCCTCTCTGCTGAGTTTTAATCCCATTACTGTGGGAGTGATCGCTGCCTTGCATTCTTGCATGTTAAATCTGCCTAACACTTGATTTACATATCTAGCTTGTGAGATAAAAATTCCTTTTTCATTTTGATCTACTTCTATGCCTAAGAAGTATCTCAAGAAACCCATGTCAGTCATTTCAAATTCCTCTTTCATGACTGATTTAAAATTCTCAATGAGTTGATCATCATTACCTGTGAAAATAATATCATCAACATATAAGACAACAATTAAAATTTTACCATCTTTTTCTTTGATGTAGATGGTGGGTTCTCCTTCACACTTGTCAAATTCATTATCCAATAGATAAGAATCTATCCTGTTGTACCATGCTCTTGGCGCTTGCTTCAGCCCATAAAGAGATTTCTTCAATTTGCACACTTTGTGCTCTTCACCTTTCTTCTCATAGCCGAGAGGTTGTTCAATGTAAACCTCTTCCATTAACACTCCATTTAGGAATGCTGACTTCATGTCCATTTGGTAGACTTTCCACTTGTTTTGAGCTGCTATAGACAGCACTGCTCTCACGGTTTCCATTCTTGCAACCGGTGCGAAAGTCTCCTCATAATCTCTCCCATACTGCTGCTTGTACCCCTTGACAACCAGCCTTGCCTTGTGCCTTTCTATCTTGCCTTCAGCATTGCTTTTGGTCTTGTAAACCCATTTCACTCCAATGACTTCTTTACCGTTTGGTAGCTCAACCAAATCCCATGTTTTGTTTCTCTCTATGGCATTCATCTCCTTATCCATAGCTTCTATCCATTTCCTATCTTTAATTGCATCTTCGAAATGAATAGGATCATCAACATGACAATACAAGGCAAATAAGGAATTCATTCCTTCATCATAAATGTCACTTAGATTTCTGAACTTCTTACCTCGTTCATTTGGTGTGCAAGTGCTTGAAGATGCACTTGAATTTCCTCCTTGTGATGTGCTTGGAGAAGCACTTTCATTTATCCTCAATGGTGTCCCTTGCTGTCCTTGTGTTGGCGCTGCTGTTTGGGGATGCATTTCAGCCACCTCCTCATCATCTTCATCATGAGACAAATAGTTTTTAACATTAACTCTCTTCTCTATGCTTCCATCCCAAGTTTCCTCTTCAATGAATTGAAAATCTCCGCTGAAAAAAAACTTCTTGGTAGATGGGATATACAACCTGTAAGCTTTGGATTCCTCACTGTATCCAATGAAGATGCATTTCTCCCCTTTGTTGTCCAACTTCCTCCTTAGCTGATCTGGTATGTGTGCATAGGCCACACATCCAAAAACTCTAATGTGGGTGACACCTTGCTTTCTCCCACTCCATGCTTCTTCCGGCACTTTGTTCAACACTGCTTTTGTAGGACACCTATTCAAAATATACACTGCACAATTTACAGCTTCAGCCCAATAATCATTTGGCAAATGCTTTGCCTTCAACATGCTCCTCGCCATATCCATGATGGTCCTGTTCTTCCTTTCAACAACTCCATTTTGCTGTGGGGTGTACCTTGTTGTAAACTGTTTATGAATTCCATTTTCTCTACAAAATCTTAGAAATTCATTGGAGATATACTCACCTCCTCTATCAGTTCTCAAAACTTTAATGTGCAGCCCGTTTTGGTTTTCCACAAATGCCTTGAAATTTTGGAATTTCTCAAACACTTCACTTTTGTTTTTAAGGAAATATACCCAACTTTTTCTTGTAAAGTCATCAATGAATGTTAGGAAATATTGGTTGCCTGCTAATGATGGAGCTTGCATCGGTCCACATAAATCTGAGTGGATGATCTCTAAGGGTGCCTTTGCCCTTATGCTCTTCCCTGATGGAAAACTTTCTCTATGTTGTTTCCCCAATATGCAGCCTTCACATAGGCTGTCCAGTTTCTCTATCAATGGTAATCCTCTTACCATTCCTTTTCTGCTTAACAAGTTTAGACCTCCAAAATTGAGATGTCCAAATCTCAAGTGCCACAACCAATTTTCATCCTTTGGCACGCTTTGGAAAGCCTCTTGGGTAACTGCTGCAATTTCTCCTTTGTTTTTCAAATCTGTCCTGATCCTCAGAGGGAACATCCTGTTCCTTGTCATTTTTGCTTCAGCAATGCATCTTTTGCTGGGTGCTATATCCATGATGGTGCATACATCATTTTTAAAGAAAACATTGTACCCCTTATGGACAAGCTGTCAAATACTCAAGAGGTTACATCTCATTTCGGAGACATAGTAGACATCTGCTATGGTTTTCCTTTCTCCCTGCTTTGTAAATATTTTTACCTCTCCTTTTCCCATAACAGAAATTTTGCTATCAATTCCTAGTGTGACTTCTGATTTCACATTTTTATCTAGGGCAGAAAAGAAGGCTATGTTTCCTGTAATATGGTTGCTGCAACCTGAGTCTAGAAACCATATGTCCTCACTGTTTGTTTCAGCCATGTTACAAGCTAACAACACATTATTTTGGCTGATGTTTTCTCTAGTGACATTTGCATTTGGTCTATTATTTATATCATGCTCCTTCTTCCTACATTCACTGGCATAATGCCCATATTTTTTACAATAATAGCATTGGACATTGGATTTTTCATACCTTTGTCCTTGAGCATGATGTTGTCCTCTTTGTTGGTTGCTGCCTTGGCCTTGGTTCTAATTTGGATTACTGCCTCTTCCTTGAGCATTTGCTGGGCTGTTCCTTCCACCTCTGTTTTGGCTTCTACCTCTTCCTCTCTTGTTTCCTCTGCCTTGACCTCTTCCTCTTCCAAAGGACATCTGGGTCTTGAAGGCTTGCTCTAGAAATGAGTTTTCATTTCTACTCAACCTCTGCTCATGTGTTATCAGTGATGCATGAAGCTCATCAACTGAAAAGTTCGAGAGATCCTTTGTCTCCTCTATGGTGGTGACAATCGCATCAAACTTTGAGGGTAAGACCCTCAATATTTTCTCCACAATCCTCCTTTCTTCAATGGTTTCTCCATGAGTCCTCATCTGTGTGACCAAACCAATCACATGTGTGAATAATGAGTCAATATTATCTGACTCTTTCATGCTCATATTCTCAAAATATTTTCTCAGCAATTGTAGTTTTGCTGTCTTCACTCTCTCCATGCCTTGATAGGCTGTCTTGAGGGTTTGCCATGCTTCATTTGCTGTCTTAGCTGCTGCTAACCTTAGAAACACACTCTGGTCTATTGCTAGATACAACAACATACGGGCTTTTGAATCCTTCTTCCTATTGCTCTTCAACAGATCTCTCTCTGCTGGAGTTAATCTATTAAACTCAGTTTCATCTGCTGGTTCTTCAAAACCATCTTCAACTATTTCCCATAAATCTTGAGAGGCAAACAGGGCTCTCATAGTTATTGACCAGTAGTCATAGTTCTTCCCATTAAACTGTGGGAGCTGGGTATTAAACATACCCATACCAGTGCTTGTTCTGGCCATTCCTTGCATCCTTAGTTATGCTTCAATTTCTTGACTGTGTATTTTAAAACCACTGACTGCTTCTTCAGCAACACATAAAAAAACTTTGTGAAATACCTGAGTATTTTCTTGACTGAGCCTTCACTCTGCTGGAGAAGATTTCTATTCAAAAATATATTGCCTCATACATATTCATCCTCTTTTACTGAGAGGGATTTACCAAAAACAACATTCAACCAAAACTCTGTTTTCACCTGAGAATTTACTGAGCTGGGTTTACTGCTATAAAACCCTTTTTTACATTACTGCTGTAAAACAAATTTACATATGAAGATCAAAACATTATATGTCTTCTTCACTCCCCGCACTGCTATGCATTTCCTCTTGCAAAAATCAACAGAGTTCAACTCCCTGGAAAATACATGCACTCCACCATTTTTCTTTATGCACTGTTGTGCATTAATACATGGTTTTTTTTCGCTGCTCCTTCGTTTTACAATGGCCAACACATAAAAAACATTACAGCACACGAGCTCTTTTTCATTCGACTCGTTATATGAAAATTACCCTAAAAACTAAAAACATATGTAAAAACAAACACACATAATTATAATTACATTTTACGTGCCGTAAGAAAAAACATAAATATCTACCTACGCATATGACAATTCATTAATAAAAGGTAAACATATGTAAAAACAAACACACACAATTATAATTACATTTTACGTGCCGTAAGAAAAAAAACATAAATATCTACCTACGCATATGACAATTCATTAATAAAAGGTATGGTCAACGATACTTGATTTTACTCCACACTAAGCTTTCAATGTTGATTTGTATGCAGCTTTACACAATCAACGCACGAGAGTGCTGGAGACAATCGAACGGCGGACAGAGATATCGGGAGGCATTTTGCTGCAGAACTTTAGCCTCCGAAATGTTGCGTAGGCTCACGTATGTGGAGAAACACGTGCCCAACTTTTATTGCATTGGGCTCAAATATACGGAAACAACTTTCACTCAAAAGCTGTCCGAAATGAAAGGCGGTTTTGCTGAGCGGTTTGGGTGAGGTACGACTGCGTTGAAATTACATATTCAACAATTCTGAAGGGAGCGATGCTAGCCATGAGACTCGGAAGAAAATAAATGGTCAAGTAATTTTTGAATCCTTGAATAGGTTGAGTCTTGAAGAAGTGAATGATCGGGAGAGGCAGTGGCATTGCCCAACATGTAGAGGCGGTGTTGGGGAAATCGATTGGTATAGGGGTATGCAGCCTATTTTAGCCCATGCCAAAACTATGAGAACAAAGATGGTAAAGGTGCACCAAAAAATTGCAGAAGCGCTGGAAGAAGAGTTAAGGAGGAGGAGCTGCATGTGTAATTTCCGAGGAAATGTTTGCAAGTGAAAGGGCTTGCAGGATCTAGTAAACAATCAGGAAATTGTTTGGCCTCCTATGGTTATAATTCAGAACACGCTCCTTGATCAACACGAAAATGAACATGTATGTACTATAAGCTTCAGAGGGACACACTGCCACGGAGAATATGGACCTGGAATGTCATAAAAACTTCATGCTATCATAGTTTCTTTATTTTTAATAGAAGAAGTGGATAATGGTTCTACAATCTGTCCATATAGTGTAATTATTTTTGGCTCCCTCATTTACATGCAGTTCCTGGTGGGTTTGCTCCTGGCCTGGACTGCAACTCAGAATTTAAATTGAGAACTCAATAAAGTATGCCCAAGAAGTAGTCTTAAATTTAAACCAAGAGTTCAGAGGCTTAACCAAGTAATCCCATGTTGGTTTTTTCTTTTAGCCTTTCAGGGTAAATTTTGGGTTTTGAATGTTTTGTCTTGGAGTATGAATTCTCATGTCCTGATTCCAGTAGTGGGGACTGTATGCAGAAAGCAAGCTAGTTTACTGTGATTTTTGTTTTGCAAAAGTGAAGTGGGGCCAATTCAAGATATTTCAAAGAAACTTTTAGTCGATAAAGATAGCTAATAATAGTTTTAATGCCGGCTTGGTAAGTTGTATTCCATCTAGATTTCATCACATTACGTGCTTAAAGTTGTGGAAATGCAAGGTTGTATGAATCTTTATATAAGTTACCAAGGTGTGATTTTTACTATATAAGTGACCAAGTGGTGATTTTAACTAACAGACTTTTTTAAATACGCAACAAACGAAGATTGGCTATATTTTTTTTGGAAATCTGCATCTGTTAAATATAACGTCTAAGGGGAAGTTGTTTCACATTGTATTTGGCCAATGGATTAACAAAGTTGACCTCTGAGCCAAAGCTCTACCTTGTTATAGGGTTTAGCAAAATGCGGGATATAAAACAGTTTTATGTTGACACAGTTACAAATCTAAGTAAGCCTAAGTGAGCAGAGAGAACTGTGCAAGCTACAGGTCAACGGCGTACATGATTTTTAATATTTTGGTAGATTTTGTCTAAAATCTAATGAACATATCTTTTAACACCAGAAATTTAAGCTATATAATCTACCATTTGAGTGTCCAAAGATTTATTAAAACACTATATTTATTTATATATTCAAAAACACTTTTTAATTACCAAAAAATACAATCTCACACAAAATTTATCACTAAATTAAAAAATCAAAAACATAAAAAATCAAAAACGTCGAATAAAACTATGCCTATGTGTTATGTGGAATCACTATCATCATTTGTTTCCGTTAAAGTTTTCGTGTCAAAGTGTCTGATCACAAAATCTCTTTGTGAAAGTGTCCATGTTGGCTGATTTTTCTCCTTAACTTTACATAATGGTATAAGAATTTTTTTTGTTACTTTACCTTTCTGAACGCGGAAAGTATTTTACAGTGTATGCTACAAACATTTAATTTGTTCTCAGCGTACTAAAATATGATATGATGACTGTGATACTTAACATTTGAAGGTTGGGCGAAGTAAATGGAGCTTAAGATAGTATGGGTTTGTTGTTAATTTGTTTTTTCATTCTTATCAAAGACCGTAATTATTTAATTCAAGTAATTATATGGTTTTGTAATTAACATAAATTTATATTAATTCTAGATTTATCATGGACAGAAACAGATGAAATCTCTAGAAATGTAAACATTTAATTGATTATTTACATATTAGACGATGATAGGTTCCTTACGATTTCTAACCTAAGTATATTTTTAATCACAAAAGCAAAGTGAGTCTGTTTGTTTTAGAACTTTCAGAGGATTCTCTCAAAGTATTCAAATTTCTAAAATTTTATCCAAAAAGAATCAATTTTATGTACGAAAATCTTTCCCATAGAGTTCTTAATTCACACTGCGAGACTGTAAAAAAATGGAGCTGATTTATTGCATTGTTACCTTATGGTCCAGAAACTTTATTTTTAAGTTTTAATATATGTTGATCTTTTCCATTATTAATACAATCTCTTTTTCAGTTTTATAATTTCTCCATTGATGGTCATACTTAATATACTTCGAAATTTAAGGAGCTTTATTTTTCATTTCATTGGACACACTGTTTTGCACCTCCTGTATATGTTCTCAAATTGAGTTGGCATTTTGAAAATTTCAATATCTGATTGTTATACTGGGCTCGCATACTATGACAAATCCAATTTTATGTTAGATGGGTTATGTCCTAGTCTCTTGAGGGAAAAGTTTGGAAAGTGAACTGCTTGATTTGAATTTTTGTTGATTTGATGAATTATACTTGTATCTGTGCAGTGCATCAAAAATTGATGAGAATTGTTATACTTGAAAGGGTTTTTCTGTGACCCAAGAAATGGATGGGAAACAAATTGAATCTTAAATAAAAGTTTAGAGAGTTTACATGTATCCGATTTGGTGATCAAATCTAACACTAGCCAGTGAGATATATTATCTTGCCCAATACTTGTTTATGCGGGTAAAGCTCGGGGTATCATATTCAAACCCTGTTGCTTTTTAATTCTACCCAGATTAAATACTATGTTTTGACCAGGCATGCAACCCCACTTTATTTTACAGTGAACAAGGGAGTGAAGATTACCGTCAATGGCTCTACAAAGTAGCAGTGATAGAGAATTCATATGTAATTTCTCAAAATTTGTTAATTGATAAAAAATGTCATCCCAAAAACAAAAGTTTGGAAACCTCATAAGTTATCTTAGTTCAAGTGTTTCTACTTTGTTCTAATACAGGTTACAATCTAGCATCAATATCTTTTTTTAATAATTTACAAATATTTATTATTATTAATTTCACAAAAATACTCTAAATAACTTAGATTTAATTTAACAATTACTAACATAACACAAATACACTAAACTTAAATTTAATATCACAATTAATACAACTTTTATAATTTAGTCTTTTACACTTTTTAAACGACTACTTCTTACTCAATAATAATTCAATTAACATATGAAAAAAAAGTAGCAAGTCCATTATTCATTATTAAACCAATCATAACCTAACTTAATAACTACCCTACTAGCTGCTAGACAAATGTGAATAGCCACGACACATAGTTGTCAGGCCGTGGGCTGCCATGGATAATGGCATTTACATTGTTAATTGTCACTCTCGTCATTCCGGTAACCCTAGATGTCTCCAATCCCCAGTAACCCTGCATTTTTTTTCAGCAAGGCCGGCCATTTCCCAATGACACTGTAGCATTGTATATACCCATGAAATGTTTATTAGAAGGATTCGAAATGACGATCTCGGTCCAGAGAATATCTTTAACTATACTGGAGATCTTGATATCTTGATAGCTCGTGAAGTTTCAAGGTATCATCCAAATATATGCGATATAATCTACCATTCATTTTTAATATGACTTTTCATATGACTACTAGTTATGATGATTAATAACATGCAATTTTTTAAGAAGTTATTTGTATTATTTATGAAATTAAAAAATAGATTATGAAAAATAGATTATTAGTATTATTATAATTTTTTCAAATAATAAATTATAAAAAAAAATAATTAATTATACTATTGTTTAAGCTTTTTATTTATCTTTTTTATGTTTTTATATGTTCACTTTCACAATTATGTATTGGCATTTTTTTTGTTTAGCTAAGTAAATTTTACATTTATGTTTAAATTTGTGTTATTGTTTGAATTTATAAATTGAAACTATTTATAAATGAAGTTTAATTTATAATTTTTTTTAATATTATATATATATATATATATATTTTGTAGAAATTGGCAATTGAGTTAACCTTGTATTCACGTGACATAAGTCAATTTGAATAGTCTTCCTCTCCATTGAAAAATTTACTCGAAGGTATTTGAACCTTGGACCTTTTAATTTACACAATACTTCATCTCATCACAATCTATGATAATAATTTATGTCAAATTTCCCCCCCCCTCACAGCTGGTGCGAGTACAGGCTAAATGTCATACCAGTGATAAACTTGAATGGTGATTCCAATCACCTGCCTAGTCACATGCGCATTTGAATGCACAGGTATAGTTTGATAACTCTTCACACACCATGGGCATTAACGGATTCAATGGACATGTACACTTTCCTGACTTTAAATTATAGGTAAATTATGGCCAACTATAATGGCATGGATTGGAAACTTGAAGTGCGAGAAGGAAGCTATGATAGAGCATGGAAGCTTCCATATTTGGATCAACAATGGTTACAACAAATTTGTATTGTTTATCCCTCTCCTTTGCAGGATATGTTGGCCCTTAATTATCATGTCGTCATTTTCCGTTTCAGGTATGTTTACATTTGTCAGCCCCTCCTTATTCCTTCTTTGGTTTTCTCAAAGTTGGTGTGTATGCATCTCACTACACCTCTTATTTTTCCTTCAACACACTATTGCATTTGCATGAATATTGTGGGGATTAGGATGGCCGGATAACCTAACCTACTGGTTCGTCTCTCACCTAGGATCTTTTGTCTCCTTTTCATCTATCAGACACAACAGGTGGAAGTCTCCAAATCACAAGGGAATTCACCCTCTCCGGGCATAGTACCTCACATTGGAAGTTTACTTTCTCGATTAGTAGCCAAATAGTGATGGCTTCAGGTTACTGTCAAGAATTCTTGCACCCTACAGTAATTGGCACATAAGTGTCCCATCTGTGGAGCTCAATTATCATCATTTCTTTAGCTCAAGGCTCTCAGTTATGTAGGGAGGGGCATCATATAAAAAGAAATAGTTGTCAAACACATGGTCGTCATGACGCTTGTGACCATGGTGCTCGTAGTTAGGTTGCTTATAGTCGTGGTCACACTGATCTTTCTCGGGGTGCTCGTGGTTTCAATGCTCATGGCCGATGCTATGCTAAAGGTTGGGATGTTCGTGGCAGAGGATATGGTTAAGGCACACATGGTTTGAGGCAAGGCATTGCTCTTGCTCTGCCTGTTCATCATAGAACACGTTTTCTAGCTAAGTGCAACCTTATGCACATCGTCTATATTTTTAGCAAATGAAGTCTTTTAAAAGTTGCAAGCTCAATTTTGTTGTTTTGTATGTCAATTGTTGGTTGGTAAATCCAATATATTTTGGAAACTTATTTTTATAATTTGGTTAAACTAAGTCTTCACAACCTCATGGTGATTTACTTGTCTTAATTTCCCTTAGAGCAAAATCAATAAAACAAAAATAATCGTTTGTAATATCTATTTGAAATAATGAAATATCAAGCTTAATTTTTTTAGATGAAATTTATATTTAATTTTAAATTAAATTATTATTTAACAATCATAAACTTTAATATCTTGAAATTCTCCTTAAGTTAAAATGTTTAAATCAAATCCTCTAACATATTTTTTTATAATATAAATTTAAATATTATCTCAATTTCTATATGCAATTACCCAATAAATTTTATAATATGCATTTCAAAATTTCAAAATTTTCATATTTTGGTTGTTTTTTTTAACTAAACTATAATACATTTGAAATATTAATTCAAGAAACAAAAGTTGATGTAAATTTTAAAGTTGATATCAAAATAAAAAAATTGATTTAAGGAAAAAAAGTTAATGCAAATTTCAAAAATTAATTAAAAATAATGTAAATTTCAAAACATTTCTTTTATATATATATATATATATATATATATCACAATTTTAATTATAGTGAAACATCTAATTATATGACTAACTATTTTAAAATATTATATAATTAACTATAATCATAAACAATGATGTATAATCATATACAGACCACTCACCTGATATATATTATGATCACTAAATTTTACCAAAATTTTCATAGTGACATTATATTAATATATATGAAATTCAATTATTTTGATGTAGATTCAAAACACTTAATTTCATAATATTGTATTCCTAAAAGATTACCATAATTTTAAAATGTAATAAAAGATTAATTCATAAGGATGTAAATTTTAAAATTTAATTAAAAATTTAATGTTTAATTGAATGTAATAAAAATAATTAATATATTATATATTTATTTTTAAAATTAATCTATATATTTGCCACTTTTAATTACAACTAATTTAAAAAATATATATATCTCTTAAAAAAAATATAATAATAACTTTAGTATTCTTTAACTTTTATTTATTTATTACAAAGAGAACCCATGATGTTAATATATATCAACCCCTCTCATATATATATATGATAATCACTAAATATTTCAGAGTTACACCATATTTTAATACATAATATATATTAATAATTTGATTATTTTATAATGGAGTGATTAAAAAGTTCAAAACGATGATCGAGTTGTAATGCTTTAACTTAAGAGACTACCATGACTTAGTATACTTTGATATTTCAAACCTCTGTTTATCAGCGATAGCACGAGCGTTGAAATCTGCTCTTCCCCAAACTTATATAAATAAGTTCCCAATATAGTCCACCTTCGCATCTAGTGAGAAAGAAAATAGGTTTGTCATTAATTGAGACTGCGCCTCCTTGATGGCGGAGTTGAATCCAAATCCAACGGCCAGAGATGATGAAGAGAAAGTATTGTTTAACGCCACCCTCCATAAGCATGAGCTCTTGCTGTTTGAGGATCTTCCGACCTACACATGCAGCGGATGCAAAGAATACGGAGCCAACAGGGGTTACAAGTGTAAGAATTTCACTCTTCACGAGGTTTGTGCCGCCCTTCCTATGCCATCCAACACTTGTTTCGCAGCAACGTGATCATCAAGTTTCGTGCCAAGATGTTTTTTAGATATCACTATTGTTGTTGGTGTACATGCGGCTAGTTAGTAATTAACCTAAGTTCAGCTCTAGTTATTGCATGTGATGTGTACTTGATATTAGTTAGTTAACTGTGCTTACACATGGTGTGTTTAGTTAACTCTAGTGCTTGCATCTGCATGTGCACATTAACATAACATAAAGCAGGCTTAGCTTAAGTTAGCTTTAATTATCTACAATTATTGCATGTACAACTAAGCTTAGCTTAGTTTCTTTATGTATTTATCTTGAAGCCAATATTGAGTAATCAAATTTATTATTGGTTACAATTTTCCATTTCAATTTTTTGCAAATTTTTGCATTATTCTTCAACTAGATCCATATTTGTGCTCTATTAATATTACATGGTATCAGAGCTACAGGGGCTTGGAGAAGGTGCATGAACAATATTTTGCAAGTTTGAAGATCAAAGGATTGGTAATTTTTCAGAAATTTGATTGGAGGGTCGAAATATTGGAGAGTTGCCACAATTGTTGCTACAACTACAAGTGAAAGAATGGAGTTCTCATCTTCATATATTCTTACTCCATATAACTACTTCCAATTGAAGGCAAAGACTTTGCTTCACCTCAGAGGGAAAGGCTTGTATCAGATAGTTATGAATACGGAAGCTTAACCAAATTCCGCCATTGAAAAATACAAATAGTTCAACATGATAGATGAGGCTTTTGGTCTTCTATTGTTGTCCATATCTCTAGCATTGCATCTGTGTGTGGACACATGCAGCACTCTGAATGAGGTATGGACAATCTTGGAGAATTTATTTGGAAAGTAGGGTGAGATGCGGGCTCATATTCTCGAAAATGAGATAAATTCCTTGATCCAAATAACTTTGAGAACATTCAAGATTTATTTATGAAATTAAAATATTTGTTTCTACAATTACATTATTGTAGGATTGATAAATCCAAACACGAAGGTCAATTGATCCTTTCTATTTTTTCCAAGTTAGGCCTTGAATATTTTGTTTTTGTTTCTACATTTCATATAGATTGACTTGCAACTGGAGATAAATGGAAAATGCCTAAACTTGGTGCATTTATTGAGTCTCTTATTCATGAGTAGGATAAATTCATCAAAATGGGTTCATTAAATTCTCCAAATTCACATGCACTTGACATGCATGAGAAATGAAGGTCCAAGTCAAAACTAAATCAACAATCCAAAGGCAAGGGAAAGGCAAGGGATCCAAATCCAAGAAAGGGAAAAATTCCAAAACCTCCATATGATTCTTCCAGATCCAAGCGTAAGAAGGGAAAGAAAGGAAACTCAAAGTGTGATTATTGTAATAGAGGTTATCATCCTAAATCCTCTTGCATGTAGAAGACTATTGTTTTAATGGCAAAGACTCTTCAACAAAATAACCTTGGTCATCACATTCCAGAAAGTGCCAAGAAGAAGACAATGGAAAAACCATAAAAAACAAGAGGTAATGGCCATTCTTTGATTTCCCTTCATTCTTGTCACACGGAATGAGTCGTTCTTGCGGGCAAGACTGACCTCCCTAGTACCTAATGATGCGACAATCGAACCAATCAAACTCTATCTTTCACTAAATATGCAATTTACAAATAAAAGAAAACAAGTGTTTTAGGCCTACCTTGGATCCTGTGCAAGTTTGTAGAAGCCAAGCTCCTTTGATCTAAATGAGCTCCTTTATGTAGAATCTGCAGACACAAACAAGAACACACATTAAATAGCACCTGAAAAGCCAATATAATAAAGCATATCCATCATAATGATCACGGAATTTATGAAACAAATCACATAAGACAATTTGTTGAGAAAAATGAGTTTGATTTTATTAACTTAAATCAAAGAAGAACTTTACAACCTATGCCTTGATGCTGTACAAGCTCCTCCCAGGGTCCAGCAAGAAGTTTCCTCTACTTTGACAAGTTCACTCTCTTCCCAATGAAGCCAAAAGATATGTGATCTCTCCTCTCAAGCTTAACTAGGAAGTCTCAATTCCACCAGCATTTACCCTTAAAATTGTTCAACTTCTAACCTCCTTAGCAACTAGCCCACTGCCTTAATTTATAGTGCAATGGAGGGAAGTTACTAGGTCCACCTTCAAAGGGATAACTCCTCTCATCAAGGGATTAGCTCCTTTAATATTGGGATGCATGAACCACCTAGGAGCGAACCATCCACGCCAAGAATCCTTCTAGAATCATCCAGAATCAACCACAAGTAAATTTTTTGAAGATAAACTTGCGCCTTTTTTACTTTTACAGGGGTCCGCACCCACCCCTTTAGAGACAGAGCGGGTAGGTCCGTAGGTAACATGAACAAGAGGTGCGGGATCGCAGGCAACAGTTAGAGAAAGTGCGGAACTAGAGATTTATTGATTTTTAAAGGACTTTCTCTCTTTTAAAAAGATTGACATGAAGAGCTGAGTTTTGGGACTTGCCAAGGAGGACAATATGGATGATGATGGACCCATACTGACTGCAAATAGTCATGGTGACAATATTTTGTGTAACAGATTGCCCCCTAAAGTGCGAAGTCTGTAGTAGATAAGGGTTTCATGTATCATCTAAGAAGAGTGAAGTACTTTATCATTTCGAGGATTATCTTGTGGAGAGCCAGGTTGGAACCTGTAAAAACATTCAATGCAAAATATATATATATGAGATCATATCATCGCTGAGGTAGGCATTCCCATACTCAGATCAAAACTAACTAGCAAACTAACTAGTGCTCTGATATAGGAACGATCTTGCAATACATCGTAAGCATAGACACATGTAGACACAGTATGGACGCAGCCATCTATTTATGAATAGTCTACAGTATAATGAATACAAAATTCCTCGCAGCCTAGATGGTGGAAACTAGATCCAGGGTCTTGATTTCTACTTCCCGAAATAGTACGATTCTATCCATTTGAATGAATGTGTCGAAGTCGAACATGGTAGAAACCACTTGATTATCGGTCAATGATGTAAACCGTTAACAAGTGTGAGAGAAACCACCATTAATGTCAATGGCTCTCAAAGTACTCAGTACAATCCATGAGATGTGAATAGATGTGTTGATGTCTAACATGTCACGGAGTCCTTTGATCGAAGGTCAATGATGCAACCTGTCGTCGAAGGCGAGAAACCTGCCATTGAGGCATGCAGATCCCAAGGTACTGACGATTTCTAGATCATCTTTCTAGATAATGAGCTGAAGTCGATAGAAAGCGATCCATCATAGGCAAGCCCACAACACGAAATCATAGATCAAGTTTGAAGAAATATTGTTGCAAGGACTGGCTCAGGGATGGTCAAGATGAATGATAGATATTTTGGAGATGAATGGCTTATTTGCACGAACCTCTTGAACACATAACGACACAGCAGATGGTTTGGTGACAATTGACCCAAAGTTAATACCCAGAAACCAGCTGAAGACTTTCAATTATGGTTTGATCAACTGTTAGGCAAAGGATTTCCCAACCCGGGTGAATGAAAAGTGTCATGTTCAAGAGTGGTTAAAAGGTCTTTTTTGAGACAAAGTATGACAAACAGGCTCATTTTTCTCTCTTTTCCCCCACCATTTCTGGCAAGTACCTCTTTATTTTTTAACAAGCTTGAGGAGGATAACATTTGCTTAATTATAAGCTCATCCTTCGGATGAGTCCAACTTAGTTTAAATTCGAACCTTAAGAAGGAGTGGTTCGTTCCTGTTTGTAATTGAATAGGTCCTTTACTGTTAAATTTTAACGAGTCCAGTATAGGAGAAACTCGGCGTTTTTCAATTTTAGGAAGTCTAAAAAACTTAAGGAAACTCCATGGTTGTCCTTTTTCGTAAATTTGTGTCTCCCAAGCCCGAAAAAGTATAAAATAATACTTGAGAGAACCGCTTGATCATTACGACCAAGGAGTATTTTTCATAATTAGTGTCTCTGATCTGAAAAAGTAAAAAAGCGATCAAGGACACATCGTTTTATTACCAATATCGAATTTGAAAATACAAAAATCCGACAATCTTTTCGTGTTTTTATGGTCAGAAAATGGCTGTAAGAGGACTATCTTTTTAGTTCCGTTTTAATGAGCTTAAAAAGCAAAACTCGACAATATTTTCATATTTTAGGAGTCAGAAAAGAGCTTAAAGGTGACTCTAATGATTTTTCGTCAAAAATGATCAACTTTAGCTGAAAAATCTATTATCCTACACAAAAGTCGAAACATTACTCATACCTATTTGAAATAGACAAAAATGCTTCAAAAATTACCTTTTCAAAGTGAAAAATAAACAAATTAGCAATTCATTTATCCAAAAAACTTATAAAAATGGCTTTCGTCAATTCATTTTTACCGTTTGACTTTTGAGGTGAGAAAAGAGGGCTTTTGGTCAGAAACTTCCTGTGAAGATTGCGGAAAATCTGACCGTTGAAATCGAATGTCGTCTCCTCTAGGTAATCCACATCATCCTACTCTTCAATTTCATCTGTTTCAATTTGATTTTTAGGGCTTTAGATTATTTTTTTGGGAGGTTTTAGGTTTAAAAACCCGCACGCGGGGGTCCGCAGGTGTAACACTGGGGACCCGCGGACCTCGACTTTTTCGCATATGGAAAAAATTCGGGGGTCCGCACCTGCCCTTAAGGCAGGGTGTAGACCCACGCACTGTCTCTAAAGGAGAGGGTGTGGACCCCGTGCAAAGGTTTTTAAAACCTAATAAACTCAAAATTCACCGACAAATTTTAATTCTATATATTCTAATCCGCCTTTTTACTAAATGTAGATTACACATCATGCTTGATTGGCGAGAACGAAAGCAGGAGGATGTGGATCTGGCCGTCATTAATCATCAACCTTCGATTGATGCGTTGAAAGCATGCAGCTTGTACAAATTCTGGGCCATACCTAGCATGAGGGCCTAGGTGGACTTCTTGCAGTGGCTGGTAGACAAATGGAACGTCCAGGATCAGTGCTTCTTTATAGGTGGTCACCAGCTCGAAATGGAGCTGAAAGACATTTACTTTCTAACTGGTTTGCCTAAGAGAGGTGAACATTTGACTCTATTCGGGACTAGGCCAGGTGGCCAGTCTGTCGATAGCCTCTGGCTAGAGTGCTGCAATGTCCAGACCAGAGACAAAGGGATAGATATCAAGACCATATCCCATCTTGAACTTATGGTTATTGCTTTTACAGTTACCAGGCTCTGCAGGAGCGCAGCACTACATGCGGCCACTAGATCCTAGATGCAGATGGCAGTGGATTGCTTTCGAGGCACCATCTTCAACTGGTGCGCGGCTGTGTTGGCTAATATAAAAGGCCAACTGACCAGAGCCAAGAATGGACAACTGAAGACCTTTGGATATGGTGCTTTAGTCGTGATCTTTGGTCTGGAGAGGGTCCCAATGTTAGTCTCGCAACATCTTACCGTTGAGGTTGGGCTTCCTCGAGAGCCCAAACTGATGCGATGGGTTGTAGTTATGGCCCGTCTTCTTGAGGAGGAGACGAAAGTTGTTCGATTTACTCCTGAGTACTTTCATTGGTTAGAGAACCAAATCTTTTCTATTCAGGACTTTCCTTATGTCGGGGTGGATTGTCAAGGTGACCCGGACATGGCTCTTCCACCAGGAGAGCAATGGGATGACTCAGGTAACATCATTTTTGACATTTTCTAATTTAATAAATTTTTTTTGTTTTTATTTTGTCCCAAAATTGATAACAAAAAGTTTCAAATTCAGATGTAGGTCCACGACAACCAGCCACTCTCCGGCCTTACGAGAGAAAACAACCAGTTGTAGTGGAACCAGCCCCACAGGACGAAGCCACAGAGACTTTGGCCGAGTTGGAGAGCCATCTAGAATGGCTGACAATGGACATTCCAGAGACCACTATAGATGACATTCCTCTCCAGCTGCAGTGCTATGTGATCGGGGTCCTAGGACCTTTTAGGAGGTTCCTTTGTAGGGTGGCCCGTACAGTGGTTTCATATCGTGATCATCACCAGTGATAGGATGATCGCTTATTGTAGACACATATGACATTTTTTGCTTTTTGTATTATCATTTTTGCTGATCATAAGGTGTTTTTCAACCTATGATCGAAGACGATGTATATTTGACACACTGCTATGGTATACTATATCATTAGTACCGGCTTATCTTGCAAAACATGTTATGGAATGTTTTTAAATTTACTTGTATGATTTATTGCAAATGTCTATTTAACATTCGAGAAGCAATTGCATCTGCTAATGTGTTTAAATATCTTGGAATATGCTGATATTCAATGTAATCAAACTCACGTTCCAAGAGACGAACTCTCAACAATAATCTCAATAATATTGGATTTCTAATGACATATACTCTATTAAGCTATAACACAACGAGTTCAGAATCTAACCTCACTATCAAACTCCGAATCCCAAATGAGATGGATTCGGATAATAACTCAATCACTGCACTATACTCTGCAATATTGTTTGTTGTTTGACCGAGGCTTACCCCATGCATAGATACCAACTCGTTAGAGGGCGAATAGATAACCCAAGCAGTGGAAGAAATGTTCCGTGTATTACGACAAGCATCATCAGTGAAACCAATGTATGTTTGGAGAGACGTTGACATCTGCAATATCAAGAGTAAAATCAAGATAAGCAGGAATGATGACAAAAGCATTCTCTAAGCTAAGCACACTTTTAATCTAAAACACACCAGCTATAAAGAAAACTAACCTAACTAAGATCTCCATACCCAAATTTACGCATAATATTTCTTCAAGTAAAGACCATTTCTGGGTTCACTTAAAGAGACCTTGTCAAAATCTACCAGTTCATAGGCCCCTTTTTCCAGCTTTCGCTTGACAACGTAAGGACCATGCCACATGGGTACGAATTTTCCAGCGCCTAATTTATCATTTTCTTGATTGTACAATAAAACTAGGTCTCCTTCCGAAAAATTTCAAGGGGTAACATTTCAATCATACTGAGCTTTAATACGTTTGGTGTGAGCTTCGATTGCTAATGCAACATCTCGTCGATGCTCATCTAGCTGAGATAATTATAACAAACGTCTCTCCTCTTCGGAGATGGCTAGAAGTAATTCGATGGCTATTTCCAATGACGGGATTTCGCATTCAATAGGTAACACAACTTCCAAACCATAAACTAGTTGGAAAGGAGTGAAACCGGTTGACGTTTTTACTGAGGTTCGATATGCCCAAAGCGCTGAAAATAGCATGTTATGCCAATTTGACCTATGAATCCCAATGATTTGTCAGATCATGATAACTAAAACTTTGTTGATGGCTTCAACCAGACCGTTAGCCTGTGGATAATATGGCATTGAGCTATCGTGACGCAAGCCAAGTTGATCTGTAAGTTCAGTCATCATAACATTTCGAAAATGACGCCCATGATCAGTGATAATTGCTTGTGGAACACCAAACTTAGCAATTATATGATTGAACATGAAAATCGCAGCAGTTTTACCGTCTGCCTCAAATGTAGGCATCGCCTCGGCCTACTTGGTAAAATAATCTACCGCAAGGATAATGTACGCATGCCCCCCCGCCGAGTGAGAATTTCGTGTAATAAAATCGACACCCCATTTTGCAAAAGGACTGACGACAATTATAGGGTGGAGAGGAGCATGTGGGGCGCACATCTTTCGATCAAATATTTGGCAGTTGTGGCATTTTCGGACCGCGTTAATACAATCTTTAAACAAAGTTGGCCAAAAATAGCTAGTGCAAAATATCTTTTGGGCCGTGGCAAACCCAGACATATGACCGCCACACGCTCCAGAGTGGCAATCATTTAGAACCCTTTCAGCTTCCTCATGAGTTAAGCAACATAGGAAAACAGAGTCCGCCCCACGACGATAAAGTGTGTCTCCAATAATTTTGAATTGTTGGGACTGGAATTGTATTTTTCAATGCTCCGATCTTGAAATTTCAGGCCGAAAGGATTGGGTTTGGAGATAAACTATGATATCCCCATACCATGGATCTAAAGTGCTAATTAGAAACAAAGATTCATCCGCAATGGGTTCCTCTGCCACTATTTCTGTCTCAGCACGCGGGAAGTCACACATCAACTCTACAAAAACTAAAGATTTCTTTGACTTAGACTTTTCAAATTCCAAGTCAAACTCGTGTAGGATGACAATCCATTTGGAGTGCTTTCCCCCTAGCAATTGTTTAGTTAGAATATAGATCATAGGGTTGCAATCGGAAATTACTGTAGTTTTGCGTAGTAAAATGTAATGACGAAAACGCTGGACAGCTTGAACAGCTGCCAGAGCCAATTTCTCCACATGTGAGTATTTTAGCTCAGTGGGATTTAAAGTCCGACTGAGGTAATATATCAGTGTTCACTATCGAATTCATCTTCCTGAACTAGGACCATCTTGATGGTGGAATGCGAAGCGGCGAGATATAAGAAGTAGTCCTGGTTGTAGTTGGGCGGATGCAACAGCGGTGCATGGGTTAACGCGTGTTTTAAAGCATCAAAAGGTTTGTTAGCTATCTCATCCCAAAAGAATGATGTATTCTGTTTCAACAGCCGGGTAAAACCCTTAGTGATCTCGGTGTAGTTAGGAATGAATCGGCGTAAAAAGTTTGCTTTCCCCTGCAAACTTTGGAGTTGGCGAAGACTCGAAGGAGAAGGCAATTTGATAATAGCTTCAACCTTTGAGGGATCGACGTGAATGCCGGCTTTCGAAACAACAAACCCAAGTAACCGACCCGATATTATACAGAAAACACACTTATGTGGATTCAACCTAATCCGATAATGCCTACACCTCATAAAGGTTGCTCATAAATGGATGAGATGATCAACTTGATGTAATGAATGAGCAGGTGAATCATCGAGATAGGGTTGCACAATGTATTTGATGTCATGAAACGCGTAAGACATGGCCCTTTGAAAAGTTGCCCCGGTGTTCTTGAGCCCAAAAGGTAATTTGCAATAAGAAAATGTCCCCCATGGACAGATGAAAGCCGTTTTTGGTTGATCAGTAGGTAGAATATTTATTTGATTGTATTCGAAAAAACCATCCATGAAGGAAAATAATTCACTGCCGGTACAATTATCAATGATTTGATCGATATAGGGTGTTGGGTAATTGTCTTTTGGATAGGCTTGATTAATATCCCTATAATCGATACATATTCTTATTGTTCCTTGTTTTTTGTTAACAGGAACAATATTCGATACCCAGTCCGTTAATGGAATTGGATAAATGAACCCTGCTTTGAGTAATTTTTCAACTTCTGCTTTAATGGCAGCAGCTTTTCATGGGTGGATATGATGCAAACGTTGCCGGACGGGTTTAGCATCCGGGTAAGTTTTGATCTCATGAACAACAATTGCTGGGTCAATTCTTGGCATTTCCTCATATGACAAGGCAAACACGTCACGAAATTCTTGAAATAGGGCCTTGTATGTTTGAATTTCATCTTCTGTACAAGAGGCACCTATATGAACGTTTTCAACAATTCCAAGTTTAACCGAAATGTCAATAGGATTGGTTCGAGAAATGTTTCCCAAATTTAACTCAGAATCAGGATTTTTCATTGGACTCTGAGGTTCCTTGACATAATCGGTCGAAAAAATAGATGAAAAATCATTTTCAAAATGATCGATCTCAGGTAAAAACGAAGATCTATGATGAAGATCTTCCCATTGTAAATCATCAACGCATAGGATTTCACAAATTTTCTCATCAGTGTGAACAGGTTCGGAAAATGCTATTGACTCTGAGTTCGATGTTGAAAGTGATTCGTCATGGACCACATTCATTAAGTCAATTTTGGTCGAAGAAGGGTCAAAAAATGACTGTACGGCTTGATAAGAAACTTCGTATGGACTCAAAGGCATACCATCACCGAATGAATCTATCTCAGATTCAGAGGGTACGATCCAAGGATCGTCATAAACAATAGTGTCGATGAAACCATATGAATAGTTGCTATAGAAGACGATATATTTGGAGGAGGAAAGGAAAAAGTTCCCAGTAAACCGGAATCTTTAATGAGTCCTACTCCAACATCCTTATAAGGGATGGTTGTTTTTCCGACATGTTGAATACTTTCAGAAGAGGTTGGATCGGATGAAAAGTAACTCAGCTGATCTATAGTTACGATCTTTCCATTATGACGGAACTTTACAAGCCGGAAGACCGATGAAACAACAGCCGTCATAGCATAAGACCAACTACGACCCAAGAGAAGGTTGTAATCCAGAGGGGCATCGACCACTTCCACATCTAGATTAACAGTTTTGCCTTCAACCCCTATAGGCAAATCCTGTAGAATGCCAAAAGGATGGAACCCACGGCCATCAAAGGCCTTTAGAATCATCGGGGATTAATTAAGTGTAGGAGAGCCAAGCGTTCTCCAACACTGGATCGACATAATACACGTTGAGGCTCCCTCATCAATCACAGTCCTATAGCAGGGCCTGTTTTTTACTAACACCGGAATCTGGAAAGCCATTTGATGAGGCAAGCGAGGTGTACTATTTTCTAGATCAAAAATTATAAGGTTCGAGTCCTGAACGTCAACAACTCTTATAGCCGACAATAGCAATTTACGCTGTGCTGGACATGATTGCAGCACTTCCAAAGCCGACATTGTTGAAGGTGAAACAACTAAATCTTCAACAATGTTATAGTTCTGAGCCGCTCTCGCATGAGGATTGAAAGCTGACTTTCGAAGTATACCCTTGGCGGGCGGTTTGATTACTAAGTTTGGGTTAGGTTTCTTGATTTGTAGTGGATCGGAACCGGGAGTTGAAGTTGATGGATTTGAATTAGAAGATTCTGCTTCCTTACCACCAACAGGACTTTTACTTCCATAATCTTACGATCGAGTCGCAATCCTAACATGGGACATCATCATTATGGGTTCTTCAGAGGCATTCGAGGAAGAACCTATCATCTTACTGTCTTGACTAGGAAAAGGATCCTTCAAAACAGCAGGCGTTTGGGAACCTTTGACGATTTTCGCAACCTCAGCTCGATGAGGGCAGTCTCTTGTAAAATGATCTTCTTCACAAATGAGACAAGGATAACGAGGTTTGCGTTTCTCATCAGTAGATTTCGCTTTTTCTGGTTTCTCTTTTGAATTTTTATCTGCTTTATTTTTCTTCTTCCCTTTCTTTTTGCCACCAGCTTTTGATTTGGCTGTAGATGAATTTACAACATGAATATCGGTGGAAATTTCTGTGGAAGAATCTCCTGTCGGGGAATCTGGTGAGGTTATGATAGGAGAAGAATTCTTGGAAGATTTCTTCTTACTTTTAGTATTAACCGTACCAATCATGCCATCAGTAGCATGAGATCCTGAAGGAGCTGTAGCTATTTGATTTTGTTTGGGAAGATTAGGGATTTTCTCGTGCAACGTACCCGACTGCATATAAACTAGGTCAAGCTATTGGGCTTGAGAAATTACTTGCTCTTCAATAACTACTCTCACCTTAGCTACATCCTCAGTAATTTTCGGTAATAACGATTTGACAAACCATTCAGCTAAGATTTGATCCGGGATAAAAACTTTCACTAAACGTCGTCAACGTCTCCATTCATGACTGTGATCTGAAATGTAAGTGGACGTTGACTATTTTAATGAAGTTAATAACTCCGTGCCCTTGTCATACCTGACTGGCAACTGAAAATGAGTTAAAAACGAAGTAGCTAATTGACTAAAGTTATAAAAAGCGGCTCGCGGTAACTCAATGTACCACTTGGCCGCAAGACCAATTAGAGTGCGTTGAAAAAGCCTTAAACGGATTGAATCATCTAAAATGGAGTTAGAGGCACACCAGAGGTGATAAGTCATCACATGGTTTCACGGGTCCTCTCCTGATTTGCCTTCAAACTTGGGAATATCACTAGGAAACTTATTCGGCATTGGCAGCCAAAACAGAAGATAGTTAATTGGATCGTTCGTAAGGCGCGACGAGTCAGGCAAGTCCAAAGTTGCGATAAATGGTAACTGACGATTAGGGTCCCTAAAACTCTGGGTCATTAGAGCAGCCCCAGGAGGAGGATATCCAGGATAGCTAGGAATTGGAATTGCATTTGGGATATTATATCCTCCCAGGAAAGCAGGATTAATCGGATCGTACTGGGGTTGTTGAGGTTGTTGATATGTATATCCAGGGTATGGTTGATACTGATAGACTAGCTATTGCACAGCAAGACCGAATTGGTACTGTCCCTGGTACGGTTGATAAGTAAATTGAGGTTGACTTGTGACAACCGTACTTGGACCAGGTTATCCTACAGGTATTTGAACCAAAGTCTGAATTGTGGGTCCAGACTGAGGTAAATATACTTGAGGAATTGATACAGGAACAGTAGAAAACGGGGTTGTAGATACTCCAGAAGTAGGTGGGGTAGATGGAACAGATGTTGCAGCAGTTGCAGCAGCCGTTTGAGGCGGAGTTCGAGGTGAACTAGGCCCAAGCTGAGAAACCACAGAAGGTGCAGAAGTTTGAACACTAGACTGGACAGGTTGCTAGACTGAACCAGATACTAAGGGTTGTCCAGTTTGAGATGACAACTGCACATCCGATTGCAAGACCTGTTGGGATTGTGATGGATCCCACATTAATTTCATTTCGGGGTATTGACCTATAGCAGTTTGAACATATTGAGGACCATAACCGGGTTGAGGGTAGGGTTGATAATTCAAAGGTACATTTCCAGTTCCTTGAACAAATGATTGACCGGAAGGTGGTTGGAAACCTTGGGTTGGGTAGTGACCTTGGGGTTGATAACCCTGAGGCACATACTGATACTGAGGTGTACCTTGAGGTACATATTGATACTGGGGTTGACCTTGAGGTACATACTGAGTCTGGGGTTGACCTTGAGGAATGTACTGTCCCGTAGGTATGTACTATCCTTGAGGTTGCCCCCCAGGCGGTAATTGGGTACCTTGAGGTTGCCCCCAAGGCGATAATTGAGGACCTTGAGGCTGCTCCCCAGGCGGTAACTGGCCACCTTAAGGTTGCGGATTAGGAATAGTACCTGACATCATAAGAATATCTTCTACACTCAATGGTTTAGTTTTGTTACTACCAGTTAATAAACCTTGTTCAATAGGTTGAGGAGATGCTCCCAAAAAAGTACCGGTAAGTGACTGATACCTAGAGGGAAAAGAAGGACCGCCATATAAAAAGGTTTCTGGAGATTGAGAAAACATGGACGACTGTCTCGACATATTTAACGGAAGATAATAACCCCTAGGTGTTGGGTGAAAAGGAATACAAGGTGGTGAAAAACTTAGTCCTGGGTTTTCCAAAAAATTGGTCAATGAAAGATACGAAGCGTCCCTCCTAGGTGGACTGTAAAAGATCGATTCACGCTCCCTAAGTTCTATAACTGGTTGATTTTCAGGGATAGGGATACCTTCTTCTTCTGGAGTAGCAATTTCTTCGATAGCAATAAGTCCAGAAGGAAGATTTTGGGTAATAACTCTTTCTACCCTGGGTGAACCAGGACCACTGGAAGTTGGAGAGGCTAACCTCGATGTTGGAGTAGCAGGAGGTTCAGGTTTAGGTTTAGATATTTCAGGTTCCTCAGCTAAATCACTAGTAGATGAAAAACTACCAGTAACTTCGAAAAATGAAATAGACTGCGGATTATAATTTGCTACTAAAGCTTGGTAATCAGGATGTACAACCAAAGAAGACTCTGCTTCTTTAGGTGACCCTATTCTACTATCAGTAGGAGTTACAAGGGCTCATAGCCCTTCAAGCTGGCTCGGTGAAAACTCAGGAGGTTGGCCCCGAAGTCTATGGGACTTCCTTGGTAATTCAGCCACGATTAAAAATTTTAACTACTTCAAACGCAAACAAAGAAAAATCTCGATGAAAACCACCTAAAGTCTCTAAAGAACCAAACAATTTTGAATCACACGCCTAAAGAATCTAGGAAGTCAAACCACACACAAACAGTAACTTTCCGTACCAAAAACACTAGTTGGTGATGAAATCCAATGTCGTAGAATTCGATACAGAAATGGCAGTTGGAACAGTTACCCCGACAACTTGCTTAATGAATAGACTGGTACAAGTTCCTCCACTAAACCGTCTCGAGTGAAGAGAACCCCCCAGAAAATCCAAGTGAGTCTAGCTGACGTCTGCTCCAGGTACAGTGGGATCTTCCCTCCACCGTCACCTTAGGAAAGAATCCTATAGAATATGGTCTCTATGCTCACCAACGGAAACAAATATGACTGGGGGAACAATCTACGATCCGATACGCACGCAAGGGCAAAGTAACCAGCTCAATCCCCTTGAAGGCTCCTTGACATAATCCAAGGTTTACCAACAAGTGACCCTAGGCTCCTCGACAATGGTTAATCCGAGGTTTACCATTTTTAATATGTGAATATCTGGCGTCGTTCCCAATGAGGAAGGATTGATTACCTCACTAGTTCAAACACGATATCGTGCTTCTCCTTTAAGAGGAGCTTTCCCAGAGCATAGATTTAACAATTGGATTTAATCTCCTACCATAGGATACAGCTACTTGCTTGTTTTACTGTCTTGGAGTGTTAACTAAAACCTATTCCAAGACACTAGCCTAAGCTAGATTGGTGGAAAGAGCCCTAAAAATAAAAAGATTACTAGATAGATTTTACTTTAAGCATTATTTTTATTGGTTTGTCTTTAAGTCAAGAGGTGCGCAGATGAAACTTGTGGTGTGAAGACTCGACTTGAAATCACTAAAAAAATGCACTTAAGATGAAAAGTAATCCTTTCTCTTCAATGAATTTCTAGCTAGGAGAGAGTTTGAGAATGCAAATACTTGTAAAAACAAATCTTTCCTTAACAATGAAATCAAAAGAAGAGATTTTCCAATACACTCAAAACGAGACAACTAGTTATATTCACGAAAATTTCCCTTTTCATTCAAATGCTACAAAAACAAACTTTTCTTCAAAAGAGATTTTTTTATTTTTATAAAAAACTCAAAACTATTGACAAATCTAATCTTGAGATCTATAAACCCTAAAAAACTATTGAAGTAAAAGCTTACAAGATTTATTTTCAAGGATGTTTTACTTAGCTATAAGCAAACTAAGGACTAATTTGTCCAGAATCACAAGTCAGTCAAAAAACAACTAGCTTTTGTTTTCTTTTCTAAAAATGAAATCCAAAATTCCAACACAAATTTTTTCGAAGTCTCGCAAGGAGAAAAACAAGATGGATTCCTCAACAAGGGCAGATTTTACCAAACGGTCAGACTCATAAGAAAGCTAGTAAAAACCAAGGTGATCTGAGCTATCTAAGGCTTTCAAGCTCCGAGCTACTACAAGACTAGAACAAAAATCAAGCCAACACACAAAGCTTCTAGGAATTTCACCTAAAACCCTAACGCCAATGGAATCAACCTAAGAAAAGTTCTGGAAAAGTCACATGCAGATCTAGGCAGAGGCTAAAAACATATAAACAAATCCTAAGCTGACTGAAAGATAAAATTTCAAGTTTTTCAAAATTTTGACAGGGTACGCAGGCACCCAGTTCACACAGGTGCGGTCCCGCTCTGTGTGCAAAGCAAAAGTGCGGATAAGTCCGCACTGTGCTACAAGCAGAGGGTGCGGTCCTCTCCCAAAAGTATGAAAAACAAAAAATAATTCAAGATCTACTAAATCTACCCAATTCCACACACATCGAGCCAAAAACTAGAAACGAAGACATAGTTTCTGAAGCCAAAGTACAAGCAAAGGAAAAATCAAGTCCCCAGCGGATTTTGTCACACAGATGAGTCATTCTTACGGACAAGACCGACCTCCCTAGTATCTAATGATATCTAGATACAAGAAAACCAACCAAATTCTATCTTTCTCTAAATATGCAATTTATAAATAAAGGCAAACAAGTGTTTTAGACCTACCTTGGGTCCAGCGCAAGTTTATAGAAGCCACACTCCATTGATCCAAATGAGATCCTTTATAAAGAATCTGTAGACACAAACAAGAACACATATTAAGTAGCACCTGAAAAGCCAATATAATAAAGCATATTCATCATAATGATCAAGGAATTTATGAAACAAACCACATAAGACAATTTTTTGAGAAAAAATGAATTTGATTGTATTAACTTTAATCAAAGAAGAAATTTACAACCTGTGCCTTGATGCTGTACAAGCTCCTCCCAGGGTCCAGCAAGAAGTCTCCTCTACTTTGACAAGTTTCACTCTCTTCCCAATGAAGCCAAAAGGTATGTAATCTCTCCTCTCAAGCTTAACTAAGAAGTCTCAATTCCACCAGCATTTACCCTTAAAAATGTTCAGCTTCTAACCTCGCCAGCAACCAGCCCAATGCCTTAATTTATAGTGCAATGGAGGGAAGTTACTAGGTCCACCTTCAAAGGGATAAGCTCCTCCTTCAAGGGTATAAGCCCCTCTTATCAAGGGATTATCTCCTTTAATTTTGGGATGCATGAACCACCTAGGAGCGAACCATCCACGTCAAGAATCCTTCTAGAATCATCCAGAATCAACCACAAGTAAGTTTTTTAAGGATAAACTTGCGCCTTTTTTACTTTTACAGGGGTCTGCACCCACTCCTTTAGAGACAGAGCGGGCAGGTCCGCAGGTAACATGAACAAGGGGTGCGGGACCGCAGGCAACAGTAAGAGAAAGTGCGGAACCAAAGCTTTATTGATTTTTAAATAAGTTTCTCTCATTTTTAAAGCTTGACATGAAGATCTGAGGTTTGAGACTTGCCAAGGAGGACAGTATGGATGATGATGGACCCATACTGACTACAAATAGTCATGGTGACAATATTTTGTGTAACATGATGTATAAGATAGTAAATTTGAGGCACCTTCCAATATGTTCTTAAATATGAGGTTAGTTGATGTCATTCATAAGATCTATTGCACAAACTTCTAGATTGTGTAAATAGGCCAACACAACCTTTGAAACCCTCGAGAAACTCAATTAGAGAAAATATTTGATACCTTGTGGATTTACCTATTCCTAGGTGATCATTGTCCTAATATTTTGTTAATCAAATAATTCTTGCAAGAATCATCTAGTCACTTAAAATAGTAAATAGCATAAGCATAAAATAATTCAGACACATGCACATAATTTTCTTTGTCAAATCTTCTTATCATTCAACTAAGTATTGCTAACAAGGAAATCTCCACAACTACTAAATCCTAGCAGTTGCAGGGTAAACAAATCCACCCCAACTTGAGTTGTATGGCCTACTAAAGATTTACAACATGTAGGGAATTGATCAAACAACAATTGTTATTATACACCTTGTTGTATGGTTGTATGACTTGTGATTCAATACAGTATGACGTTGTACAAATTTATATGGATGTGTGTATTTGTTCTATAACCTTTGTGGTATGGTAATGCTTCTCCTAGCTAATGTGCTTTACTCTCTCGTTCTCTTTCAGTTGTTGTCCATGTATAATAAGGATTGTGCTTGAACCCTATCTTGATTTGTCTTTTTCCTTTTTGTTAAAACCACGACTTACCAAAACACTAATCTCTTGGTGAGATTTATGATTGAGATTAATATTATAGTGTAAATCATTAATGACTAAAATTTCTTTAGACTCAACATCTAAATATAATACTTCTGAAACATTCACCTTGAAGATACATGGAAGTTCTTGTCGAAGCTATATTTCTCAACATAGATAGATCTATTATAAATTTCCCTTGTCTAGTGCCCTACCCCTTACGGTTGCTTGAGAAACTAGGTTTCTATCAAGAATCTCTTTCCCACAACCTTGAATGTCAAGGGAGTTAGGCTTCCATTTTCTTCTGCTTGTGATTTGATCATATGGTCATTTCCTCTAAGTATCGTTGACTCATCAAAGGATACCATTTGTTATGTGTTGGCCCCTTTACAAGTATTGCTAACTCTATTGAGGAGTTTTTATTGTTGCCTCCTCACACATCTTTGGTAGCCAGCATTAGCTTTAGCTCTAGATTAAACTCTATTGTAAGTTTTAACTCTAAGAACCAGTGCTAGTGCTACCCTCCATAGAGCTTGACATTCTCTCTTTTTTCTTGCATTTATACTTTCCAGGACTTTCACCTTCTTTTATATGTTCTCTTGGCTAGATATTTGGGTTTTTAGGTAGACACTTAGCTATTCAATTATTTCTCTTTATCTACTTTGATTATTGTTATAGGAGTTTCTCTAATGCTACCACATTGTATTTACACTAGATGTGTAGTACCCCTTAGGGAAAAACTGCTCTTAGGGTTAATAATAACACATGATAAGATCTATATTCTAACTAGTATCACAGTGTTCTTTCAATATTTGCAAATAGAGCCAATATTGAATACAATAAACAATGTAACCAGCATTAAATTCCACCAATCTTTCATATGCATGAAACCAATACAACAATACATAATGGGTTATAAACCCATAGTCCTTCCAAATTTCACACTACAGTTTTAGATACACAACAATTGCTAATGCATCAACAAACCCTATTATATTAGTACTTTTAGTTTGACCTTAAGCCTCAAGAATAAGCCAAATTTCATTGCCTCTTTGTTTCCACAGTCCAATCACTGCCACAGAACAGCCTCATGGCCTAGATAAAGCCCTAGTCGATAGATTTCCTTAGAGAATGTGATTTGTTGCTTCAACAATCCTTGAAATAGCCTATGCTTCCCCAAATAGTCCATCACTGCCCCAAACTAGATCTCAGGAAGGTTTGTTGCCACAGTTTCCATCTCAGATAGACCCATTGAATTCAATAGAATTTCAAGGTTGATGCATTGATGTTATGTATCAACTGTTGTGATAAAGAACCCTTATGGGGTAGTCTGCAACGATCAACCTCAATAAGGTTTAAGAAATCCCTTATTGTCACAAAGGGTTCCTTTGGATATCTGTTTTCCAAATTCTGTCTTCCTATGTTAGCATTTGAAAATGGGATGTTGCCTCATATTTGGTCTCAGGGCTATTTTTTTGCCCCAAATATTTACCCTTTAAACAATTTCACTTTCCACGAAATGACACTTCAAGGTGGGCCACATGCCTCAGATATGGTTTCAGGGTTGTTTGCTACCAGAACTCACTTGCGAACCCTTGATATCCTTGGAAATGCCTTGAATAGGCCTATGTTGTCAAATATTAGCCCTTTGTAGCCTGAAAAAGGTCACATAATTTTTTGTTGTCTAGCTCCATCAGAACTTGTGCCTTCACATCTTCTACTACATTAAGTTGTTTTTTTTAACTCAGGGTCACTTTTTTGCATCCTATGAAGATCATCCTTAATAAACTAATGGTTCTCCATGTTCAGAATTCTTGTGCTTTCAACTATTCTTGCAAACATGGCAACTACCTCTTTGACTTATTCAAATGACGTTGCAGTGCCTATTTCATCTCTATTTATGATCACATTCTCTTTTGCATGATCATGCCGAGGTGGACAATTTTTTTTTTCACATGGCACAACTACCCCCTTTGTTTGAGAAACATTGGGTTGGGCAGTAACTAGCTCAACGTTATTCTACTTCGCCACTCTTTGTTTCATTCAGGGGTGTGAATGGCTTAGCACTGCCCATTCGACAATTTTGCACCTCAGTAATAATCTCTTCAATTTTAAGTTGTCTAGTGGCACCTATAACTATAATATTTTATGTGACAGTTTCAATTCCATCAGATGAATTTGGGATAGAACAAGGATTAATATTCATATTCTGAGATCCACTAATCATTACCTCCTTCAAAGATACATTTTCAAACTCTTTTCTTGCATATGATGGAAATATAAAGATTTTGTCTTATACTTCCAAATTTTTCCCTTCTAATGATGAAGAAGCATTAGACAGTAGGCACTAATGGCAACCCAACATATATTTCATTTATGTTTCTTTAATGATAAGGTAAAGAAGAAGGTATAGTGGTCGCAACCCCTTCCATGTCCTTTTCTATCGAAAATATTTCATGTTCAGTTGAAGGAATATGACTCATGTCTTGAATGCAAGAGCTTTTAGACATCTGATATAACCCATTATCAAGATAGATTGAGTGTTCTACCAAATCACCCCCTGGAATGGTTTACAAATCTTTTGGTTAATATTGGATTGGGCTAGAGTCTTCAACAAAAAGCCCCCCAAGTTGATTTCTAATGATAGGCATCAACTCCTTGCTATTGGGATCTGTTGGGATCAGACTAGAAGACAAGCATGTGATTGCTTGTACAGAGGTTTTGGCACATATCTATTCAATTTTGGCCTTCCTTGCTTGATTTATGCAGGCACTCTGCGTACTCCTTTCCCAATGGGGAAACTTCTTAGAGATTGTATAATACAAAAGTATATTGTATGTCCTCAAGGAAGGCTTAGAATTAGTCATGCAATATTCTTGTACACAGTTAAGGCTTGATTAATTTCATAGAAGGAATCAGTTGTCTTGCTCTATTTTCCATATCTTTTAATCATAGGTATAAGTTTTGTTAATCCTCCATATCATGAAGAAAACTTGTTCTTGGAAACATCCATTCTCCTCCATAGGAAGTCAATACTTCTATTATGATATACTTTGGACTGTGGGTAAGATTGGTCACCCACAAGGGATATATGAACCTTACTTTTGACCTCAATCCAACCACATCCTAGTTGTTCATTTTTCACTTCAAAGTCATTCATCACATTTCTTGCATTTCAAACCTCAACCCATCTAACAACTGCAATATACATGTTGAATAGAACAATATATGTTGTGAAAACTTAAGGTTCCAACTCAAACGTGTATTCTGCAGTCAATTTTCTCCCCATCGATATGGTCCCTACAAGCAGAAAATAGGGATGCCAACAGAACATGTTAGGTCCAAAGGGCATGACTTAAATGAATACCTCTATGTCATATAGATGATTTGCATGAAAATATGAGCAAGGTAATCTGTCTTAGGTGTGATTGAAAGATCTATACTCCTAGAATTAATATAGTGGTAACCTCCATCCAATAGGACCAAAATGATTACATGTAAAGAGAACACCTATCATGGTGATTTGGTTAGGCTAGAAGCCTGCCATTCCCATTTCCCGAAGGAGTTGAAGGGCATCATTTCCCTTACCATCAGGGAAAAACCAAAGATATTTTTTGTGCCTTCTTGTAGTAGTTATTGTACCTATCTCATAAATTCCAAAGGGAACAAAATGAGAGTTCCTTCATTGAAGGACAATAAGTAATTCTGAAAAAGAAAACCCCTTCCTTTTCCTTTGTCATTACGCCTTCAAGTGTGAGGATGCTCCATACTTTAATGGTATTATATTATAGCTTGGAAAAGGCATGTACATCAGGTATAAGTATTGTTCCCTGACATATCATGAGTGCACATACAAGGCATGGGGTAATTGGTTATGATGTCGTATTAAGATAGTTTCATACTTGGAAAGGATTTAAAGCTTATCATATTACATAGTAGAGTTGTAAAGCTTACCAGATTAGATAGTTATGCGTGTTATCATTGTTGTCTATCATTTGTTGTTGGGAAGGATATTTTATCAAATAATTTTGCATTAAGAAAACTGAATTCATTAAGCCCCAAATGGAATAGTGTCAAAGATTGGGGAACCTCTTCATTTCCAAATAGAATATGGAATAAATTACCCACTTGCAGATAGGGTTGTGTTTTATGTATACATAGTCATTTCTATAAATCAAGGAAATATTCAAGAGAGTATAAGTGTTGAAGGAAATTCTCAAGAAGGGCCATCCTTTCTAACTTTCTACTGACTTCTCGATTGTGTACAAAAATTACAAAAAAAAGAGTGAAATTTGCAGACCCCATCCTCATAATGGTAAATTGGGAATTAGATTAGCATGGTGACCATCTCCAGTTCTCAGAGTAGATAACAGGGTGTGTTACAATGATCCTCATCAGCAATAGGATAAGAGTGCATCTGCACTTACAATTGATAGCAGCCTGTCAAACTCATTCCGTGGAAATGATCAGGTATACAGTATGATGGGGCCAAGACGTGGTGCCAACAGTATTGGTCCAGGAAAGGTAATCATGTGGAAGTATAAGAAGCTCAAGAATATTTAGTTGATTTGCATATGTTTTTTATGGTGTAGACATGTACTGGTACATAAGATATATTTCCATGGTCAATGATAATAGTTTTTATGTTTTTTTTAGTTAAATGAATGGAATTGACTCCAAAATGTAAAATCTGCAAGTTTTCATATTTTCCATTTGAAATTGGGCTTACCTTTGTCATGTTGCGGTCTTGAAAGGATGTCTCCGAGACTCAAAATTCAAGAACAAGTAAACAACCTGGTTCCTCTTCCGGTCCTACAATTGGTTTTGGAACAATGAATAATGATGGCCCTTCCCTAAGCTTTTCACTCTCAACACCATCTAATTAGACACCTAGTGATGTGTTGTCTATGGCAGGTGCATTGTAACACAATGCTAGCTCATATAAGCCTCTACTCATGTATGGATCAGATGGGGCGCTTGCTTCCCCATCAAACCAATTGGTAAGGATATAAAAATTTATTTACAGTTCTGTAAATAATTTTACTAAGCTTAAATTGAAACTTCTTTAGCAGGTTTCCTAGTAAAGTATTCTAAAAAATGTTACATACAGTCTCATGAGCACTCTATTTTGGCAGTATGATGATAAATAACTTTAACTGCAGGTTGATATGGATCGCTTTAGGGAGGATGGAATCTAGATTGTTGGATGACAATCTGGAGTCATTTTTTCATGATGATACATATCTAGGAGATCTAAATGGGAGATGCATGGATGTCACTAAAGGTATGAGAAATAGGTCCAAGCTAGAGCTGTACAAGTAGGGAGATTACTAAATCACTATAAATGTTGCATCAAGCAAGAAATAGAGAGACTATTTGTAAATATTCTATCATTATTTGAGGTTCTCGTGATATTTGTTGGCATCCTTTAGATGAAATTAAATGTTATAAATACCAATCATTTCAACACAAACACATTTTTTTAACTTAAAGGGTTTTCCTTTAGTGGGTTTGGTTGCCTTTGAGCTAGTACGAGTAAAGTTTTATAATGCCACTTCTTTTTTAATGGTAAATTACTATTCAGTGACGGACATGAGCAGAAGGCAAGGAATGGTTTCCATCTGTGTCTGACATTCACAATTCAATTTGTATAAGGACTGGAATGGTGACTAATTTATTATGAAATATTATGTGGGAATGTAAGCAATGTTGTGGAATATGGAGACACCAAGAGTTTGAAGTACCCTTGAACAACATAACTTATTAATTATTGATTTGTGTTTTAGTTCCAACTCAGCTCGCTTGGCTACATCATCATTAAATAAAACAATCAGGTTTTGGGATGAAAAGAATGTCAGTATGCAATTCATTTCCCCTTTTCTACTTTTGATATGGATATTAACTTATAGTTCATCAATGTCATTATGTAATTCATTTCCCCTTTTCTACTTCTGATAAGGATATTAACTTATAGGTCATCAATCATGTGTTTAGAAGCAAATGTTTCCAATTAAAGATAAATGGGTCAATGTTTGTTCTTCCAAATGATATATGCCCTAAATTATTATTTTTTTTTGAATAAAAATATCAATCTTGAAAAAATTCACATGTTTGATCTTTGTACGTGTGTTACTGGGGAACTATCTATTTTTTTTTCTACATATATTTGAAACTTCTGGTACATGCCTCAGAAACATTGAACAAGGAAGACAATAAAATAATAGATTCCATACAGTTAACTTCTTTAGCTTTCAACATAAGTCATCATGAATAGAGAGAGATACTAACAAGAAAAATTCGTGAAATCGCTTTTTATAGCACATTTTTTATTCCATTCATGTGTTTTTCCTTTTTTCAAGTATTGTTTTACCTTTAAAAATTAAGAGATGGTTCAATTATCCCCTCTCAAATAATTCCCATTAAGGGACATGCAAAATAGATTTGCTTCAGATCTTAGCAGCACATTTGATATATTGTTGCGTCTTTCTAATGATCAAGGGCCTTGCATGATAGATTTTCTTGAGATCTTAGTGGCATATTTGATATATTGTTGCAGCTTTTGAATATCGTTATCCTCTTAAAGTTTGAAGACGAACAATTCATCCTCTCACAAAATGATGCTTGGTTGTTTCATTTTCTCTTGTATTTTTGTGACATAATGGGCTTAGAATTTTGTTTTCCTCTAGATATTAGCATTACTTTAGTTATAAATTCGAGAAAAAAAATTCATTCAACATGAAAATACATTTCCTGCTTGATTAACCATTTCATAAATATTAACCTTGGTTTAAATAAATTCTAAGTAGACTAGTTTCTAAATGATAACCGTGTAGCACCTGTTGTTGCTCTCATTAATTGGGCTGCTTTGGTACCTTCTTGGTACATGCAAGCATTTGAATTTTATTTTATTTTGATTTTTTATAATATATTTGGGTGGAGGATGGCCATTATAAGTTGATGTCATCCAAACATTTACTCAATGGGCATTCTCTCTTAAAGAGTGGTTGCTCCCAAATCTTGTATTAGACAAGTCAAATCATTTTAACATATTGTTATTTGTTAAATCCAAGCTATTCATTGAGAATGTTTACCGGTCATTTACGAACCATTATGTCTCTTGTTTTCCACCTAAACATTGATTTTCTCAGCTCTTGTGATGGAGAAAATGAAATGGGTTATTTTAGTGTTAATTAGGGCATTTTCACAAGAACATTTAAGGTAGGCAATTTATAAAGTATAGTTTTTTAGCTTTATGTAATTAATAGTGATGAATGCACTATGCTAGATCAGATGTTGTACACATTAAATTATGCAGGAATTATTATTTATTTCACTTACTTCATAGGGTGGTATGATTCAAGTGCGATTTCAAATAGGAGTTGGCATATTTCTTGCAGCAACTACAAAAAATGTTGTACTGATTTTTTTATGTTGGGACTGAGCACTATTTTCATACTTTACAGGTATGTTTGTGTTATCATGCATTCACATTCAGTCTTTTGTTATGCACACTAAACTTCTAAGTAATATTGGATGAATATTCTGAGTTTGTTGATTCTCTTAGTTTTGCTTAAATTGGTTTACAGGTATCTATAGTTTCCACATCTGATGCTTATATCTCCTAATTTTTTAAATATGTTCTGGAAATATCTTCAGTGGTTTATCAAATTTAGATAAATAAAGGATTGGAAATGATTAGTATCTTTAATATATTTTTTATTTCATAGGCATACAAAGCCCATGCACTCAGGTTGTTGGAATACAAGTGGAGAATATTTTGTGGCTATAGTATGGTCTTTTCATTCTAGAAAACAAGGTGAACATGTACATGAACTAAGCTATATTGGAAATAAATTCCATTCAATGTTCTTTCATCCAAGCTATCCAAAACTTTTGGTAATCGGATGTCAAGTATTGGTTTACCTTTAAAATTTAAGAGATGGTTCAATTATCCCCTCTCAAATAATGCTCGTTAAGGGATATGCAAGTTAGGTTTGCTTCAGATCTTATCAACACATTTGATATATTGTTGTGTCTGTTTAATGATCAAGTGCCTTGCATGATAGGTTTTCTTGAGATCTTAGAAGCATATTTGATATATTTTTGTAGCTTTCCAATACTATTGTCCTCTTAAGACAAACAATTCATCCTCTCACAAAATGATGCTTGGATTTTTCATTTTCTCTTGTACTTTTGTGACATAATGGGCTTATAATTTTTTTTACCTTTGAATCTTTGCATTTCTTTTGTTATAAATTCAAACAAAACCTTCCATTCAATGTGAAAATGTAGCCCTTGCTTGATTAACCATTTCAGAAATACTAAAGTTGGTTTAAATAAATTCTAAGTACTCTAGTTTCTAGATGATAACCATCTAGCACCTGATGCTACTTGCATTGATTGGGATGCTTTGGTACCTTCTTGGCACATGCAAGCATTTGAATTTTATTTTATTTTAAATTTTGATAATAAATTTGGGTGGATCTGGATGGCCATTATAAGTTGATGTCATCGAAGAATTTATTCAATGGGCATTATTTCTTAAAGAGTGGTTGCTCTAAAATCTTGTATTAGATAGGTCAAATCATTCTAACATATTGTTATTTTTTACAACCAGGCTATTCATTGAGAACATTTACTAGTCATTTAGGAACTGTTGTCTCTTAATTTCCATCCAAACAATGATCTTCTCTGCTCTTGTGATGGATAAAATGAAATGTTTTATTGTAGTGTTAATCAGGGCATTTGCACAAGAACATTTAAGGTGGAAAAATTATAAAGTATATGTCTTTTAGCTCTATGTAATTAATCACAATGAATGCACTATGCTAGTTGAGATGTTGTACACATTAAATTCTGAAAAAATTATTCTTGATTTCAATTACTTCATAGGGTGATATGAGTCAAGTGCAATTTCAAATAGGCGTTGGTATACTTCTTGCAGCCATTGCAAAAAATCTTGTATCAATTTTTGATGTTGAGACTGAGCATAATTGCATTTTTTACAGGTATGTTTTGTGTTATCATGCATTCACATTCAGTCTTTTGTTATGCATGCTAAAATTCTAGGTAATATTGGATGAAGATTCTGAGATTGTTGATTAAATTGGTTTACATAAGGAGTTTGCGGTTTCCACATGTGATGCCTATATCTTCTATGTTTTTAAATATGTTATGGAAATATCTTCAGTGGTTGTAAACATTGATCATATTTAGATAAAGAAAGGCTTGGAAATGATTAGTATATTTAATATATTTATTATTTCAAAGGTATACAAAACATGTGCACTTAGTTTGCTAGGACACAAGTGGAGAATATTTTGTGGCTGTAAGTGAGTATTCTGTTAGGGTATGGTCTTTTCATTTTGGAAAAGAAGGTGAATGTGTGCATGAACTAAGTTGTAGTGGAAATAAATTCCATTCATGTGTCTTTCATCCAAGCTATCCAAAAATTTTGGTAATTGGATGTCAAGTATTGTTTTACCTTTAAAATTAAAAGATGGTTCAATTATCCCCTCTCAAACAATGCCCCTTAAGGGACTTGCAAGATACGTTTTCTTTAAGCCTTGGCAACACATTTGATATATTGTTGTGTCTTTCTAATGATCATGGGCCTTGCATGATAGGTTTGCTTGAGATCTTAGCAACACATTTTATATATTGTTCCAATTTTCCAATATTGGTGTCCTCTTAAACTTTGAAGACGAACAATTCATCCTCTCACTAAATGATGCTTGCCTTTTTCATTTTCTCTTGCATTTTTGTGGCATAATGGGCTTATAATTTTGTTCTCCACAAGGCCTTAACATTGCTTTTGTTATCAATTCAAGAAAAACCTTCCATTCAATATGAAAATACATTTATTGATTGATTTACCATTTCATAAATACTAACCTTGGTTTAATAAATTCTAAGTACACTAGTTTCTAGATGATACCCATCTAGCACATGTTGTTGCTTTCATTGGTTGGGATGCTTTGGTACCTTCTTGGCACATGCAAGCATTTGAATTTTATGTTATTTTAATCTTTTATAATAGATTTGGGTGTAGGATGTTTGTTATAAGTTGATTTCATCCAAGCATTTACTCAATGGGCATTCTCTCTTAAAGAGTGGTTGCTCCCAAATCTTGTATTAGACAAGTCAAATTATTCTAACATATTGTTATTTGTTACAATCAAACTATTCATTGAGAATGTTTACTTATCATTTAGGAATTTTTATGTCTCTTGATTTCCAATATCCAAACAATTATCTACTCTACTCTTGTGATGGAGAAAATGAAATGTGTTATTATAGTGCTAATCATGGCATTTGCACAAGAAATTTTAAGGTGGACAATTTATAAAGTATAATTTTTTTAGATGTGTAATTAATCATGATGAATTCACTATGCTAGATAAGATTTTATACACATCTAATTTTGAAAGACTTATTTTTGATTTAACTTACTTCACAGGGTGGTATGAGTCAAGTGTGATTTCAAACATGAGTTGGCAGACTTCCTACGACCACTACAAAAAAATTTGTATCATTTTTTTATGTTGAGACTGAGCACAATTTGCATTCTTTACAGGTACATTTTGTGTTATCTTGCATTCATAGTCAGTTTTTTGTTATGCACATTAAACTTGTAAGTAATATTGGATGAAGATTTTGAGTTTGTTGATTATCTTAGTTTTGTTGAAATTGCTTTACTTAAGGTATATGTAGTTTCCACCTGTGATGCATGTATCTTTAAAAAAAAATGGAAATATCTTTAATGGTTATAAAAATTTATCAGATTTAGATAAAGAAAGGCTTGGAAATGATTAGTATCATTAATATATTTATTATCTCATATGCATACAAGGCCTTTGTACTCAGTTTGTTGGGATAGAAGTGGAGAATATTTTGCAATTGTAAGTGAGGATTCTGTTAGGGTATGGTTTTTTCATTCTGGAAAAGAATGTGAATGTGTGCATGAACAAAGTTGTAGTGGAAATAAATTCCATTCATGTGTATTTCATCCAAGCTATCCAAAACTTTTGGTAATTCGATGTTATCAGGTTAGTCACATTCGGTATTTGACTTCAAAACATTACTTATATAATATGGGTTTTTTTTCGTTGTAAGAGTTGGTAACTTTTGGTAATTATCAGATTATTCATGTTCAGTATTTGAATTCGAAACTATTACTTATTTAATATGAGATTTTTCCTTATAAGAGTTGGTAATGATAGATGTTGTGATTGAGATATGTGATTTGTTGATCTTTATTGTGTTTGATTGCAATCACTGGAGCTATGGAATATGGAAGAAAACAAGAGTATGACCCTTCTTGCACATGATACCCAAACAAGAATTGAAGAAAGAGGAGAATAATAACACTAGAGCAACAAATGCAAAAAGAGAGAGAGAAGAGAACCAGTCTAGTGATACCCTTAAAGCCATATCTTGCATGAGACACACGCATAAAAATTGATGGTCATGCCTTTAGAGTTGGTGAATTCACCTGCAATGCCTTGACAACACAATGATAATGTTTTGAAGTGATGAAACAATATTTGATGTGTAAATTGTAGTCCAACCAATATTTAGTTGGAAATTCATATTGTAATACTTGACATTTCATATAATATAATTTATGTGGTTGAAGTTATTTATAGTTGTACTTGATATTATTTAGTATTGTAATTAACATATGTAATTATTTCGTTTTCATATTAGATGAACGTCCACATTGTATGACATTTTTTTTAATTTAGTCACAAAATAATACTAATTAATTTATGTTGATTAACAATGAACATATAAAATCAATCCAAAAATACTGAATTAGTAGTTTATATTGATTAATGATGAACACAAATAAAATGACAAAATTAGTCATTTATAATAATTATTAATGAAAGAAAATGAAATGAATATAAACTACTAAATCAATCGTTTATATAATGAATATGAAACTACTAAGAAAAGATAAATGACTAATGGAAATGGTAAATTTGTGATTACAAATAACGACTAAATTCTTCATATATATGACTATTAGTAGCTAATTTACAATCTCTTATAACATGGCTGAAATTTAGTCATATTTATTTTTTAACGTACCTCTTCAACCTACCTCTAGAAATTAGCCCCTATGCTCCAAAATTTTAAAATTTGCTTTATTAATTACAATTAAGTTTCAGGGGTTTTCAATGTCTACTTAACCAATTATTGCATACACGGTGATCATCCCGGCTATTATACTCAAAATCTTAACCAAAAATACATCACAAAGGCAATGAGCCCTTTACATACTCTTTGGATCAATCCTCAAGCTTAAATCACAACTTCTTCAAGGTTTATATGCAATTTTTATCTTGCATCTATTCCCGCTAGCTTGGTCATGAATCATACCCCTCTGGAATATACATAAGGATTAGTGAAGGTAAGGTTTAGACAACATGCTAGAGTAGCTAAGCTGGCTATATTGTATGTAAGTATTGAGATATGCATGGTATGGAAACTTCTAAACATTATTACTAGTAGCCTTTCTCCATTGCAATTCCATATGCATTCAGGTCTTAGGCATATATGCATGTCAAGCTAACCAGGAGTATCACTTAAAATCAGAGGCATACTATATTCCCTAAAATGATAATGATCACATTTTAGATTCAGTAGATGTCTCGCACACCCATATAGGGGTAGCCCACAAGCAAATTAATATAACTAATTAAGATAGCTCCCCAACCCTAGGCAAATAACAACTACCTACTACGCTTCTATCTTTGTGATACAGTCGGAGTCACATGCATAAAACAAAATCCTTCATCATACATAATTCATTGTTCTACCACCCTACTTGCTTGTCAGATTAATATGGTTATCATATAGATTATGCACGAGTAGTCAAAGGAACAACATTGGACACTTAACCTAAAAAATTTGTACCATAATTATCCAGTTAAGCCTTACCCACAATTAATAATGAACCATACTATCACATGCATCCATATAAGGAATCTCATGAAATCCATTAATAGAGACAAATCTAATCATACATAATGATTATATACAATTCCTTCATTCATTCATAGCTAGGAAACTCATGCAAATTATTTCATAAACTAAATGAAATTTAGACAGAGAGGGAAGAAACATCATACATAACATTTTACACAAATGAATCCCACTAAAACATTACTTGGAGAGCAGAGCACCAACACCCAACCATGAATCACCTTTGATCCCCCCCAAGCCGAGGTTCTTGCCATGGATCAACTGTCCTCAATTGATCAATGCACTGGGTATTTAATACCCTCTTTCATGAATTAGTTTCCATTAGAGGTGTCCCACTTTTATGGATTTTTTCCATTTTCCTAGGTCTTTTTCGGAAAAGTTCATCTTTATCTCCCATAAGGATTTTCCTCATAAAAGCTTGCCTTTATCTCCCACAAATATTTTATGTCTAATGGATCTTTATCTCCCATCCATCCAATGGATCTCCAATCCATCCAAGCTTTTCTAGAATCACATCTAGAAGCTTTATCATGAAAGATTCATCTCTATCCCATTCCTCAATTGGATTTGGCAAGAATCTCCTCTCTCTTGGTGCTCCACCCTCCAAGATTTATTTTATTAATTTATTTAATAACACATTTTCTTTTCATATTACATATCGCCTAGCTTTCCTCATTTTAGGTTTAGAATAGTTTAACCCACAAAGGAGGGTATCGCACCTAGCTTTAACTCAGCTTAGGTTTACAAAAATTTAGCACGCAAGGGAGGGGTGTTACATACTCTCCCCCTTAAATTTTACACCATCCTCGGTGTATCATTGCATCATGTCCTCATTCACAGGTAGATTCTAAATCAACAGCTCTCATGGCTCTACCATCTGATGTACATAAGAAAGCCATCTGATGCAATTTTTCTGATGTACATCGGTCACAAGGAGTGCTCCTCTTCCATAGCTACATCAATCTGAAGGAGTGTTCTCCTTTCATAGCTACGTGTAACATTGTTTTCAAACCATTTGTGAAAATATATGGATGCAAAATTTTAACTATCATACATATCATAATATGTTACTTAATATTACTAAAGAAACTATTGCCCATTTTTCATTTTATCTGAAGAATGCATGTTTGCTTCTAGCATTCTTTCAAGCCTTTGTGTTCTTTTTTGAACACCTGCTTCTACAGTTTCTTTGCATACAACACATATGTTAGCATATTTTCCACATCAATATGCTTGTAATGTCATAACAAATTAGTTCACATAAAAATATATATATTCATCATATATATTCTTCGAAATCATATGTATGCCAAACTCAACCATGGTTACTTATCCTTGAACCACTTCTTAATTTTCTTCTTCTGTGTAACTACCTAGTCAGTTGTCCTGCCAGAAATCTACCCAATGTCTTCATGTATACCTGCACACATCTACCCAATTTCTTCATGCATACTTGCACACAATGTGTATTATACACACTGATATACATATCATATTTCAATCATGTAACATTTGTAGTCATACGAGTATGGTATGTACTATTGTACATAGTACCATCTGTGCTACAGCCCATCATACCATTCCCATGGTATCACCTACATGACAAAAACTTTATCCACATATTTTTCTACCATGTTAATATCATGCCAAACATTCCTTTATCTTTTTCTAGCAATTAAACAATTGGACTCAGTTGACAAGGAATTTGTATGAGTATGGTTCATTTATGTAATCAGAGAAAGTTTTGTCAAGTGTAAATCATTTTCAAATTTCATGTGGTTGTAACACAATTATTGTATATATTTTCATCTTAATCATACCTTCTGCTTAATGTTCTAAAGCAGACTATTGACTCACAGATTTTGAGGTTTAATAATGATCAAATCATACTTCATTATTAAATAATTCATCCCATATGATTTACTATTGCCCTTTGTATGCCTCAACAACTTGTTGGCCATGCATAATTTAGTGTAGTTATACTTTCAATCCTACACCCCTTTTAGTTGTAAGTGTTTATGAACTCAGGGTACTTACATGTTAGCTCCTCTTTAACATTAAATCACCCTTAACCCAAAAGATGAGTTATCCATTTTATGAATTCCTATGTGAATTAGGCAACATTTCTTATGTTGTCCAGACACATTATCCATGCAATCCAATAAGAGAATCTCCCAAAAAAATTTGGTACAATCTATGCATTTCGATTTATATGATATCAATCTATTTAAATAGATTGTTAAATACCGTTTAATTGACCTAGTGGACCATACCATTTGTGTTTCTTCATCAATTATTATGGTTTGTACTCAAGGATACTTATAGGTTTCATTATCCATATCCATCGAAAGATGCATATATCTTGTAAATATGTTAAAGTTAAGTTTCCCCTTAATCATACATTCTTCCAACCGAAGAACAAATCACATTGTATGTAGATGCATTAATCAAAGGATTAATTTGAACGACAATTTGTACAACTATATAGTGTTGTACTATAACCTTCAGTTTCCTTGTTCAACCTATCTCTTAAACATAATCATAAGTTATTCATGCATACTTTGCCTATTTATTGTTGGCACATAACAACCCATGGATGTATAGCTCGATTTAGACTCAAGACATTTTCTTATATGGATGCACGACACCAAGACCATCCTATCATTAACCAATTGATAAATACATTATTCTTACAAGTCTATAATACTTCACACGCATGTGCTTGCATGGTAAATTCATATAACTCATTAATATGCATGGATATTAAGTATTCTCCTTTCAACATGTTTATCTTAATTACTACTTAACCAGACTATGGTAACAACATGAAAAACTATCCATGACAATGCACAGGTATATTACACAACAAGTAAGCCCAGATACAACCATGGACTTCCTCCATTATATAATCCTCTTTTCAGGTATTAGGTGAGATTTTCTTTTATTCACCAATCCCTATTTAAATCTCTTACATGTTGGAACAATCAATTCCAATATAGTTTTCCACATGGTTCATAAACCGGTACATGTCATGATTTGGGATGTTGATCCAATGGTAGAAATTGTGTTAGAGGTTTTAACCAAAAGATTTCTAATTTCTCTTCATCATTCATAATACCAATTTTTCCAAAGTTTTCCTTATGTACATCCAGTTTATATCATGCATATATATGTATTTTACCTTCACTTCCGAAACCACAATCTTTGCATGCTCAAGCATGACTAATTTGGAGATTTACATGAAAAATCAACCCACTAAAATATTGCAGGTAGAAAATTTCCTTTGCTCATATATGGAAATCATTATACATAAGGATTTAACTCTTCTATGCAATTCCAATTAAGCAGTTATTTTCTTATGCATAAATATTTATATAGTTATCCATTAGAAGCATACTATGTTCTATACTAAACATAGTGATGATCAAGTTCTGATTTAAAAGAGGTCTCACCCATCCATATACGTTCAACTCATAGAAAAGAAAATATAAATATAATTATTTCTGCTTATGCATCATAGTCCATGCAGATGCTATCATGAGTAGGATAGCTCTATGGCCCAAGCAATAACAATTACCTACTATGCCTCTTACTACTAACTCTACTCTTTGATGCAATAGAGATACATGCTCTTTATATTCTTAACATTGTTCATGGGAACCTTTTTCATTGCATAACACGTTACTAAGGTTTAACATTTCCTCTTTTATACAATCATCCTTTTATTTAGTCAATTCCTTTCGTAGCACTTGTACGAGTTTCAATTTGCTTGTATTGTGATAACATGATGACTATATCATTAACTTCATCAATTGCTACCTACCTATTGGATTAATTTATTCCAATATAATTTTCTAGGGGTTCTCTTTTCCCCTTGCAACTTAGTTATTCAAAACTTAATTAGTTCAACTTTTCTTAGACCTATATGGTTACTCACTTAACCTTTTTCTGGATTAAAGCTTTACTTAATTTTTGGGCAATATCCATATTTCAATTTTTTTTCTTGGTCTGCGCATATTGATAATCAATATTTAAAACTTGGCACTTAGCAAGCAATCTCTTGAAATTCAAATACCTATATTAAGACACAACAGTCATGTGAAAATAAGATTGTCTTCACACTGATGTGAATCTTACTATAAGTTGGCATTCTAGGATTCAGTTTTGTTGGGTTTCAACTATATTCTTTCTGATACAATTTTATACTGAATGAAGTACAATATTCTATTTATAGAGTGGTTAAATCGAGCACATCATTCCATCTACAAAAGCATTAAAATAAATCTCAAGTAGATCTGTTATTATGGTCATGGTGAAATATATGAAATTTATAGATATTTGGTAAGCATTTCCTCTTGCATACTATCATTTAATCTACGCATCAGAAGAACATATACCCTTCTTTCAGAATTTATGTAACTACCAATGAATGGCCAGGTTGTGGCTTTAGATCCGCCTGGCCTTTTGCTTTCACAACTATTCAACCCAGTAACAAAACATTTCATCTATAGTTGATATGTTTTATATTTGCACATGGGTCATCCATAACTGTACATCAAATTTTAAATATACAAGTAAACAAATGAACTCATTCATCGTGCTTATGCAGAGATTTCTCATGTCAATCCACCACTTACTGTCAGCCACCAGAGGGGAGACAGATCATTGAAAGCGTTGTATCAGCCCAAGAGGTTTTGAATCGCCAAAGAAACCATTGTTCATATTTAGAAATGAAGCATCACTAAACGGTTACAATCCATACATACGTACAATACATCCATGCTCATAATTAGAGCTAGAGTTATATCCTACCACACCATCTTGACTTATTTATACAGTTATAATTTTTCTTCAGAATTGGCGTCCCAAAACAACCAATGCGCCCACACTTATTCAATCCACTGATGCATGGTGGTAGCACTTTTTTTTATATGTACTAACAAATTCAAAATTACAGTGAATTCTTTAATATATTGTCATGCTTTATAACTGTGCTATTTCAAAGGTGGAATATGAGAATCCACATTAAAATTTTCAAGCACCATAGTCAACACATTTTTAAATTCTATAACTTAACCATGAACAGCTATACTAAAATATTGTTCTGGTATTATTTACAGCAGCAATGCCAGAGATTTTATAATATTCATGGGGATAACCACATTGTTGAAGAGCCACTGCAACATTCCCATTTCCATTTCCACAATTGCATGGATGAATGAAACAACTTCGAGTTTTCTATCATGTAATTTCTCACCAGGTCCATTTATCTGGTACAAGCTATTTGCTATTGCCGTCAAAACACCGAAGAATTTGCCAATTGAGTTCCTCGGTCCAAACAATAACCGAAGGGATGTTTAACCCTGAGATTTTTAGATTGAAGCCATTCATATGTCATGCCTTACACTACTCTGTGTTAAAAAAATATTGACATTATACCAAAATCGCCGAAAAAAACATTAGATGGTCCACATGCAACCAAAAATCGCCAAATTTTCCAATCAATAATTTATACATGGAGAAGATACATGAAAAGACCTTCCTGGATAACTACAAACCCCATTTTATTTTTCTTTGTAGAAACTCGACTTATGTGGCTTAAAAAAAAAAACAAAAATGCTTAAACTGTAATATAGTCAACAGAATAATAATAATATTTATATATACCATTGATAATGCGTATTAGGTTATAGGATCAGAATTTACGACTCCAATTCAGTATCATGATCAACCTTAAAAAAAAGACTTGACAATAACTGGAAACAAGTGACCTTTTCCATTTCTATGAGATCACACCAGAAAATTCTGAGCATCCTTTACTACATCCTATCACCTTCTACGGGGTATCGGAGGTAAAGTAATCGAAGGTTGTTGTGGCCTTGACTACATTTTCATTTATTTCTGAAGTGACGTATTGCAATTGGGAGCATCTTCTCCATGGCTACCAAACTACGACAAAAATGTATAATCTTAGCTTTCAACACGGCTGCCCTCATTCATTTTATGTATAAGACAACAAAGGGTCATGTCAAGGAGCTAGAGATACTCATAGCTACAGCACTAGATATTTTATTACAGGATTTACCAATGTGTACTTTCTACATATTGGACGATGAGGATAAGCATTATCCTAGATTTTTATCGAATCGTGAGGATATTTCTTAACTCGACTCAGGATAATGATCACCCCAACTTGGCACCTACGCTGCTAACAGACAGTTGAATAAAGAAACAATGACTACAGTTTTTTCCTTGTGATCTTCTGTGGACAGTGACGTTGGATCTATCACCAACTCACATAACTCTAAACTATGATAAGGCACATGAAAGGCAGTAACAAAAAGAAACAACAACCAAGATTTTTTGTGGTGGCTTACACACTATCCTTATCGACGTAACTCCTTTTCAACATGTTGTATGATAATCTCTATCCAAACTCACGATAATAATGCCTCGGATGACATTATCCACTCCTCCATTTTTTTTTATCCTTTCCATGCTTGTGGTAACTCTTATCCGCACATAACTTCCTACAGTGAAGTGGAACAACAACAACCGAGCTTTTGTTTTATGATTTACACCTATCCTTATTGACACATTGTATGATAACCTCTACCCACACTCATGATAATAATGCCCCAGATGATATTATCCATTCCTCAGTTTTTTGTTCCTTCATGCATGCGGTAAAGCAAACCGAAAATAGGAAACAACATTTACTAACGTGATTTTCTCCATAAAATCAAATGAAAGCCACTATCTCTACTTTGGCATGGCTTATACGTCTATGGTAGTTAAAGAATGATTATAAACAAGTTGCATAACCACATACTATTGGACTACGTGCAAGTTGCTGAGATGGTTGGATTATGATCCATCCATGAATCTGCATCGAAACCCACTGTTATTACTTCTAAGTCTCGGCAGAAGCATTTGTTTTGCAACACTCCTTTATATGGCCAAAAGATGCCATACAACATATTCAAGCTTCTCCTTTGGTCATTTTATCACCTTCATATCGCGTTGTAGTTGCTTTAGAAGGTGATGGGGACAGAGGGCAGAAGGAATGATAGCAAACAAATGAGCACCACTATATTTCTCACACAACAACCAGAAGCCATTTTGATAATAACTTGATTAAACTAATTTTAATGCTCCCATTAACAATAAAATTGTTCTTCTTTGCATTAGTACGATCAACAATTTTGGCATTAGACGGTGCTCTATAAAAATCGGATTGAAAACGTGCTTGGAAATCACTTTAAACACCCGTCTTCCTTGCCGTGTTATTTTTTCGATTGTTCCAGGTGTAATATTACTTGGATGGTCACACGTATTGACTGTTAACTAACGGTTATGCACAATACATATATTTGTCTTGACATTTCAATACTACGAATGAGGCCAATTGTGCTATTTAAAATTTAACAATATAAACCATCATGTACATATATACATCACATGGAAATCGATCCATAATGCATGTATGAAAGGTTGTTCATTTTAAACTTTAGATTTTGATTCCAAATCTTAACCTCATACTATCCACTTCATATTCTCAGATCTTGGGAAGTTAAAACCTGTCAATCAAAACACTTCGGAGGTGGATTAGTCCATAGTCCTCAGTGTTTTAACTTTGCTCTGATACCATTTGCAACGTACCTCTTCAGCCTACCTCTAGAAATTAGCCCCTAAGCTCCAAAATTTTAAAATTTCCTTTATTTACAATTAAGTTTCAAGTGTTTTCAACGTCTACTTAACCAATTATTGCATACACGGTGATCATCCTGGCTACTATACTCAAAATCTTAATTGAAAATACATCACAAAGGCAATGAACCCTTTTCATACTCTTTGATTAATCCTCAAGCTTAAATCAAAACTTCTTCAAGGTTTATATGCAATTGTTATCTTGCATCTATTCCCACTAGCCTAGTCATGAATCATGCCTCTGGCATAGACAAAAGGATTAGTGAAGGTAAGGTTTAGGCAACATGCCAGAGTAGCTAAACCAACTATATTGTATGTAAGTCTTGAGATATGCATGGTATGGAAAATTCTAAACATTATTACTAGTAGTCTTTGTCCATAGCAATTCCATATACATTCAGGTCTTAGGCATATATGTCTTTCAAGCTAACCAGGAGTATCACTTAACATCAGAGAAATCCTATATTCCCTAACATGATAATGATCACATTTTAGATTCAGTAGATGTCTCACAAACCCATACATGGGTAGCCCACAAGAAACTTAATATAACTAATTAAGATAGCTCCCCGACGCTAGGGAAATAACAACTACCTACTAGGCTTCTATCTCTATGATACAGTCGGAGTCACATGCATAAAATGGAATCCTTCATCATACATAAGTCATAGTTCTACCACCCTACTTTCCTATCAGATTAATATGGTTATCATATAGATTATGCAAGAGTAGTCAAAGGAACAACATTGGACGCTTAACCTAAATAATTTATACCATAATTATCCAGTTAAGCCTTACCCACAATTAATAATGAGCCATAGTATCACATGCATCCATATAAGGAATCTCATAAAAGCCATTAACAGAGACACATCTAATCATACATAATGATTATATACAATTCCTTCATTCATTCATAGCTAGGAAACTCATGCAATTTCTTTCATAAACTAAATCAAATTTAGACAAAGAGGGAAGAAACATCATACAGAACATTTTACGCAAATGAATCCCACTAAAACATCACTTAGAGAGCGGAGCACCACCAACCAACCATGAATCACCTCTGATTCCCCCTGAGCCGAGGTTCTTGCAATGGATCAACTGTCCTCAATTGATCAATGCACTAGGTATTTAATACCCTCTTTAATGATTTAGTTTCCATTAGCGGCGTCCCGCTTTTATGGATTTTTCCATTTGCCTAGGTATTTTTCGGAAAAGCTCATCTTTATCTCCCACAAGGCTTTTCCTCATAAAATCTTGCCTTTATCTCCAACAAAGCTTTTATGTCCAATGGATCTTTATCTCCCATCCATCCGATGGATCTCCAATCCATCCAAGCTTATCTAGAATCACATCTAGAAGCTTTATCATGAAAGATTCATCTCTATCCCATTCCTCAATGGGATTTGGCAAGAATCTCCTCTCTCTTGGTGCTCCACCCTCCAAGTGATTTATTTTATTAATTTATTTAATAACACATTTTCTTTTCATATTACATATCACCTAGCTTTCCTCAGCTTAGGTTTAGAATAATTTAACCCACAAAGGAGGGTATCACACCTAGCTTTAACTCAGCTTAGGTTTACAATAATTTAGCACACAAGGGAGGGGTGTTACATCTTTGGTCGCTAATTGGTTACAAACGATGACTAAAATTTGCATATATATGACTAACACGACCAACATTTTGGTCATATTTCTTTGGTCATTAATTTGTTTTCTCGGGTGATCATGTAGTGGTATATTTTGTTATGTATTTGGTCATTAATTGTGGCAATTAATGACAAAATTTATGTCTAAATATACTACTAGATGATAAAATTGAGACGACCAATTAATGACTAAGCTAAATATGACTAAAATTTGGTCGCATTATAAGATATTGTAAATTAGCCACTATTGGTCACCAATTGAAAAATGGCTGTTTATATGCAAATTTTAGTCATTTTTTTAGTGTTTGAAGGGGAATGAGAAAGTTAAAGGGAAGTGGCCACCGAAGCGGGGAAGAGCTCATGATGCAAGTGAGAAAGAAAATGTTGCTCCTTACAAGAAGTTTAATGCAATTGAGAAGGGACATGGGCCGTAGCCTGGAGAGCAACAAAACATAGGTGATGGTAGGGGATCATTACAGTGTCAGATATGTGGCAAAGATCATCTCAAGAAGGATTGTCCATTGTACTAGGGTTGCAAGCCTCAGATCTATAGTGCCAAAGAGGCGCAAACAGTTGGGGATGTTGGTCATAGAATTCCTTGGATTTATGCAATTGTGGACAACAAGCAGGCAGATCATTAGGCATCTATTATTGAGATGGAAGGTATGCCTAGTCGTCAAGTTGTTTCTATTTTGATTTGTCCTTGATCTAATTATAGTTATGTTAATCCTAACCTGGTGGATAATTGTGGCTTGAAAAATGAAGTGCATGAAGAGTCTTGGTTGGTGTAATTGACTACATGTACTAAGAAGAGAGCCCATCATTGGGTAAGAGCTTGTGCATTCGAGGTGAATGGTATGTGTATAATAGGACATATGAATATACTGCCATTGGGATCATATAGTATGCTTTTGGGTATGGATTGGTTGTACCTGTTAGCCTCCTGCTGCATCAGGTATTCATCTTTCATGATTGACATTTTTTACATGCCAAATATGTCATACCTTGCATGCTGCAACCCTCCATATTTCCGAAAAAAAGGCCAAAGAAAAGGCCATGAAAGTGTGCCAGTCTAAGTGCCACTGCTGTATTCCAATTTTGATGAGTTATTCCATTTTTGAAGAATTTTCAGTTAAAGGGAGGGCCAAACAGTTTAATCTTGGTCTCCCTAGGTTTCAATTTCCTGTTGTAGAATATAGAGAATCATTATCTGTCCAAACAACTTAACCTTGGCAGATTTGTAGATAGGTAGAGAAACAAGGGTGCTCAACAGCCTAATCTGAGCCTCTGGATGAAATAAGTGTAGATGTAGATAGGAGGATAGTTGAAAAGAAAAAATCAATTAGGGTTTTCAAGTTTAAGTGCACCCTTCCTGAAGTAACAAAAAATGCTAGGTGTATTAGGCTGGGTAGGTAGCCTGGGGTTGCAGAAGCATCAGTTTTGGCATTGTCAAAGAAGGCTCATTCTATCAATGGCAGAAGTACCAGTGTTGTGTTGTGATGGAAAAGTTTATAAGCATATATAACTCCCCTTCACTCCCTTTGAAAAGCTCTTACTAACATTCCCCTAAAGGACCTTGGGATCTGCCCAACTAGTCCTAGTTTCATTTCATTTTTGTGGAACAATAAATCAGAGGTTTGACTTTCTCCATGAAAAGAAGCCACATTTCTTGTGCAATGCCTATGACTATCATCACTTCATAGACTTATCATTGTTTCCCTTGCATTTCCACTCCACCAAGTCATATTAACTCCTAATTCTACTATCTAGCTCCTTAACTGCTCCCCATCCCTATTTACTATTAAAAATATATGAAATCCCCAAAAAATATTAAATAACCCTCCCTTTGGCACTATAGCCATATTCCCTAAGTCCGGGAAATGTTGAGTTCATCTGGGGCTTGGCATTAGCTCTCACGCGTCCTAACCCGGGGTTAATTTGACATTTGGTTAAATTAATAACCACAGTTTCCGCCCCCCACACATAAACTTTGCACTAATGTCCCCCGCGCTTACATATCATTTGGCATTAATTTGATATTCGGTCAAATTAATATAACTCGCGCCTATTCACAAACCCATATAACCCATTGTCCTAAAGTTTTCCCCTGCTAGATTAAAACAATGAATAAAATAACGATGTGGGCCCCCGTCTTTATCCTTCCGCCGACTTGATCGTACCGCTAGCCGTTTGATGCCCAACACTCCAGATCCACGGTGGGCAGGTCTTTTCGTGCCCCGATGTGCCAATGGTTAGCGTCCAGAAGATGGGCGGTTTTCTCGTCGTACTCCTGCCACGCGTCACCCTCTCGGCTGTGGCGGAGCCCCCTCCTCCGAAACCACTTTTGTGCAAAGGTGGTGCGACAAAACCTGTTTGAAATAATACTGAGAGGGGGGGTGAATCAGTATTATCTAGCAATTTAACAAATCTTCCTTATTTGATCTTTTGAATTATTCTTGCATATCAGTACCATAAAATAATGAGCATGAACAAAGAAAATAGACAGTCACACCAAAGAACACAAGATGTAAGGTGGAAACCCAATGTGGGAGAAAACCACCTGCTGCAATATGTCTCTATCTTCTTTCAATTTAGAAATTCTTTTACAATGATTTTGTACTGGTGCAGTCCTTTACCAGTATGCAGGCTGCAACCTGCAGAGAGCTACAACTCTCTCTCGTTTTCCAGTCTCTCCTGGAAGGGAGCTACAACCCCCTACTTCTTTTCATACAAGGACCACTTTTCATAAATTTTCAAACTGGATCCATAAGCATTAATTGATCATCAAGTGTAAGAGAATCACCCAATCAACTGTAGTAACCAGATCACCAATAATAGGACCAAAACCCAGAACACAACAATGATAAACAAGGATTTTAAGAGAAGGAAGCACCCTGCTCAACTGCCAGCCTGAGTCCGGACTCACCCTGTTCAACTGCTAGCCTGAGTCCCTGGACTCACCCTGCTCAACTGCTGACCTGAGTCCCTGGACGCACCCTGCTCAACTGCTAGCCTGCGTCCCGGACGCATCCTGCTCAACTGCTAGCCTGCGTCCCTCGCACTGAGTCTATTGAACTGCCTGCGTCCCGGCGCACCAGAACCCTTCCTGCACCTGCGTCCGGCGCACCTGAAACGCTTCGCTCCTGCGTCCCGGACGCACCTGAACCCTTACTGCACCTGCGTCCCTCTGGGCAAAGATGATTTCAAGACTTTAGAAGTAACCCAGACAATCAGATCTACAGATCCGAGCAAGAGCCGAAGAGATCTCGGTCCATCAGATTCGCCTTGTTTAGATCTAGACCAGATCTTACCCTCATAAGATGTTCAACCAAAAACATGATTAATCCAAATGAACTCCTTTGCTTTATATAGGCAAGCTCCTCCCCAAAACATGGAACAATACCACGAGCCGACACCATAGAAACACAAAACCGTCGGCTAGAAACCACACAAGAAACCCCCACGTGCTTTTCTCTGTCTTGAAATGTGTGCACTGGGTGGACGCACCCCCTAAACGAATGGCCTGCGTCCCTGGACGCGGGTTCTGCATGGTATACCTGCGGGGACGCACTTTCTGAACAGATTGCCTGCGTCCTTCTTAAAAATAGAGAGCTGATCATCAAGAATAGTGATCTATCACCTGAATGGGTTGCCATCAAGGACAACACCTGAATCATAATGCCAACAAAACCCGGATACCGCCCTCCCCTACATGACATCAGCGCTGAGTTTCACCATGACGTCACCTCCACGCTTCCGCTACTGTGCCACAATTGCCGCCACCTCATCCTTCACCCCCTCACCACCCTGCCATCGTGTCATCGCCATGTCACCGCCCTGTCAGCTGCCACATCACCCGTCTGTACCCGGGACCCGCCAATGACGTCATGTTGACGTCATTCAGGAAAAGTGCCAAAAGCGCCAAAATGACTGTTTTTTGCATAAAAACGCGTGAATGACCGTTGTTGTTTCATTTCTATTTGACCCATTGGTTAAGTGCTGGTTCTCCCTTGTTATTGTTGCATTCCCAAAGCTAAAAATCGTCCAGCTGAGCTGCCGCGGCCTGCAAATTTGGCTTCTTAGCCTGCCTTCGCACCAGCTCGTCCACTCTCGGTGCTGTTTGAACCAGGTATTTGCCATTTTTTCCCCTTTTCACTCCCGTTCTTTTATTTTCCTCACTGTACATACTGTGAGCCTACAAATTTCCCCAATTGGCAGCTCTGCCACACCTAAATCTTCATTAAATTCCACTGGAAACCCCTCACTTCAGAAAAACCTTGTAAACCTCGTGCCCATTTACAATTTCACCGACGAAGCTCCTTTGCATTGTTCCTCACAGTCTCCAACTCCAGAGAATTCACTAAGAGAAGGGAAGTTGACCCAAAACCCTACAAAGTTTGTCTCTCATAGCATAAGTCCCAAGCAGTCAAGCTGTTGTTACATTTGAGTTCAGTTCCACTTACTTCTGCTAGTAATTGCAAACAAGTTTGTTAGTCAGTTATTGCCTTAGTCATCATTTCAAACTCAAGCATTCAAAAGTTGCATAATGGCCTCTCCATCAACTCTTAATGTCGCGCCCATAAATCCTCCTAGCAAAGAGCTTGAGTCAATGGACTTGGCAGACACAGAATACCTTATTGAGGACCTAGTCGGGGACAGGAATCATCTACATACCTACTGCCAACTAAGAAAAAGCTTCATAAACAACTTTGACACATATGGCATATGGGAGTCCAATCTGCCACATTATTTCCTCCCCTCTGTCAACATTTTTCCAGAGATCATTCATCTATGTGCTGCAAACTATGAGCAAGTTCAGAGGGCTGTCAAGTCTCCATCTGGGATCATACTGTTCTACATCGCTCCTAACTCCATCAACAAGATGTTGAATTTCAAACAGACTCAGCTGCTGTTTCCTTTCTCAATGAAGAATTTGCTGGAAGAAGCCTCCTGGCTCCCTGGCCCCAAAATTGATAAAATTGCTAAGATATTTATGAAAGCAGACTGTCATCCTAAGGAGCCACCTCCATTCTTGTATAGCCATTTCAATGATGTTGGTACATTGTTAATAGACATGATATCCTATGTATTAGGCTTCAAAACAAGTGAACATGTGGATGAGACAGTGCTAGTGTTGTTGTCTTCATTCAACCAAGGGTAGCCCCCTTCTATCAAGTATAACTATGCCAAGTTCATAGCAAACAAAATTTAAGATCAACTTGTAAAGCTTGATAGGGAAGGAGTCTTTAAATATTCCTCATACATTTACCATTTGTTCATGTATTATCAGTCTGAAAGCTTCCAGTGTCCCATCAAAAAAATGGATTCAAAGGGAGAAAGGAGGTCTGTTATCCTCTGGACATCAGTATTTCATCAAGTCTAGCATTCTCCCTACTCCTACTGTGAATTTATAGAACAGTTTGTCTACCCAATCTCATGCCTCCTAATGAAAGCTCCTCCTCCTAGAATATCCTATGAGATGCAGAAGACATTGCAGTTGTCTAAAAACTACAAATTAGGTGATTGGTATCTATACCAGGACCACACTGTCATCAAAATATATGGCTGTGAGCTCTGTCCTTACAGGCTCCCAAGATATGTGCCTATGAGGCTGTTTTCCTTGGAATACTACAGGAAGCTAATCAATTCAGATCTTACCCATTTTCACAGCACCAGGAAGAAAGCTCGCCTGAAATTCAAATACCACCTAGGCCCCTTCGTCATGAACAAGAAGGAAGGTTGGCAAGAAGTTGATCTAATACTGAGGGATCAACTTAGGTTGAAAAGAAGTTTCTGGTGGGTCCCTTATGACCCACTTGGCTTTATTAATGCCAGAAGATTCAAATACAGATTGACACCCTATACACATTACAAAATCCCACACATTGAACAATATGCTAACCAAGATGCGTGGGCACAAGGCACTTTAGTTGAAGATCTCACTCAAGAGGAAATTATGGAACAAAATGTTAAAGACATTGAAAAGACTCTTGACTTAGATTCTTCTGACCAGGTAGCATTCAAGTTGCCACAACAAATTGGAGAGGGCACATCAGCTACTGCAGCTCCACCACCTATCCAGGCTCCATCTTCACCAAAAACAGGTACACCAAAGGGCAAAGAGCCAATGGACACAGAACAGGTGACTACAGAGTTGCCTGCTATTTCAATAGAGCAGTCCCAAGAACAGGCTCCCCCACAGCAAAAAGGGGCACCCCAAATGCCTATTTTACAAACTCCTGCCCATGAGGATAGAGGCAGAAAACATGACAGAGAAGATTCCACACCTGCCAGTGGATCTACACAACAGCCTGAATCCAAGAGGCAGAAAGTTGATTCTTCATTTGAGGAGGAAATCAGTGAAGATGTCCATGAAAGCCCAAGAAGAGACAGAGAGGGAAGCCAACCAGCTCCTACCAGCTCTTTCCAGCAAGAGCTAGACATACAGCAGGTCATGGAGGTGTCTTCCTCCACACAACGAAGCAAGAAGCCAGCCAGCGTTAAAGCCAGCTTCAAACAGATCAAGGCTCAAAATGAGTTGCTAAGAGTTCAGTTATATGACCAATTTCTAAAAGAAACACCTGCCAAGTAGGAAAGATTGATGGCAGCATATGATATCAAGGAGGAGAAAATGATCCTCAGCCATTTCAAGCCCAAAGTTCAGCAACCTCAAAAAGCCGCAGATTATATCAGGACAAATTTGCAGGTCATGGCAAAAGACATCCACCCAATGGACCAGATTGAGCTACATAAGTAGACTGGTGAGATGGTCTATGCCACATTGGCAGACAAGGCTACGCTAGCCCATGAGTTGAAGGAATCATTGAAAAATATTAACACTCAGTTGGATTTAGAAAGAATGTCCTCCACAGCTAAAGACAACAGGATTAAAACGTTGGAGGAAATAATAATTGACTTAGGACATGATCCTAAGGATCCCAAGGGTGTAAAGGACCTTATGAAAAAGAAATATGATGATATTTTTGCATTGAAAAAGAGATTGAGGTTGCCTCCTGCTGAGCATCCTCAAATTGCAGAGTTAGTACAAGAGAAAGAAACTGAAGACACATTGGATTTGCTGATGAAAATGAATCAAAGAGTACTCCAGATGGAAGAAGAATTAGAAAGAGCAGCCCAGAGTAAGCAGGGAGATTCATCCTCCCAGCCGCCTCTAGTAGTTCAGACTAATGTCCCTGTTCCTCCTATACAGCCAGCAGTAATCCCAGAGGCCACATTAGCAACAACAACAGTAGCAATTACAACATCACCTGAATCAAGCATGAGCATGGAGCAAATGATGAAAGCTGTCAAAGAGGTTGAGCTACAGACTACAGAGATAAAGGAGGCCAGAGAGAAATTGGCCAATCTTGAAGGAAAATATGATAAGTCTAAAATGACTGTACCTGAAAAAACGAGAGAAATTAAGGCCTTGAATGACAAAATTAAAGCCTTAGAGAAAGAGCTAGCTTTGGACAAAACCTTGGCTGAGATTAAAAGGATTTTATGGGGCAAAATAAATCAATCAATGACCGGCCAGTGGAGATCAATTCAGGCCATGTATGAACAAGTAGAGCTAATTGGCCAAGCTCGTTTTGAAGTTCAGAGAGCAAAAGAAGCATTGGGAAATATGCCTGAGCAGGCTAACAAGATGATCAACTTTTTGAATCATCAAACTAAAGAATAGATGGCAGCATTGCAGATCATGAACAGAATAGAGGCCATACTGACAGCTAAAAAGGTGCTAACACTAAGAGGCTTTGTGCAAACTCTAGAAGCAAGATGCAAAGAAATGCAAAGGGATGTAGACCATTTTGAAATAAACCTTGCAGCACTACAGACTAAAGGGTTGCCCAGCTTATTGACCGGTTCTGGAAGATTGTTAACACGTGAACAATATGCAACTAGGGTCAATAACTATGTGACAAATCAACTCACAGCCTCATCAAGTGCTCCAACGTAGGCAGGACCTCCTTTAGGGCAAACTCTCTATGACAAGCTGGAGAACTTATTTTATATGGAACATGAAGTTAACCACTTGTTTGAAATGCCACCTAACTATTACAAATATACTGAGGCTGATGAGACTCTCATCAAGATACAAAGGCATCAACTTCCTCCCGAGGATTGGTGGCAGGCAATGCTGGCCATTTTACCCAAATGATATCAGGCTTTGACGTCTTTTTTGCAAATTTTTGAATGACCGCTACAGGACAACAGCAAGCGCCGCATAGAGCGGAGAACAACAGGTGGAGCAAGTCGAATCATCGACAAGACAAAGAGCTGGCACAGCAAGCCCAAAAAGCGGGAATTTTTAAAAGCGCAACTCCAACCGACTCAGATGGGCCAAAAAGTCAACACTTACTGACAGAACAGAACAACTGTTACTTTTGTCTTTACTTCTGCATTTACTTTCTCATCTGCCGCTCCTTAAGAGTTGGTGAAAGAATTTATGAGATAATAACTCATCCGCTAGATATTTTGTATCTTCTTTTTGTATAAATAGCCCCTCATAGAACATATTAAGGGTTGGTTGATTGATGAATTTACTTCAGAAGAGACTCGCTCTGTATATTTGATATTTTTCTTTAATCAAAGACTGCTGAAAATCTTGGAGGACCAACTGTTTGCTATGTTCAATGGTTGAAGGATGACTGTGAAATTCTTGTGCTGCTACATGAGATAATAAGTTTACTTTATTATATTTTCATTCAGTTTTCAGTTTATGTATGTGTTATCCGCCATCACCATCTAAGTAACAGGAAAAATGAATAGCCTAGACTTTGTTTAACTGCACTCTATGCTCGATCTCTGTTGTTTCTATATGTTTTCTCCTGAAATAGCTGTGAATATGAATTCCTATTGGCTCATATTTCCCCTAATTCACCCATGAATAACAATTATCCAGGAATTCTTAACTGCTCCTAGATAGAGTTTATTCACCTTCCCCCTGTTATGCTAAACGAGAGATTCTTAGTTGCCTCTCATTCATTAACTTTCATCCCATCCTTATTCAGCTTGAATGTTGTTTCATGTGCAGCTACCCTGCTCCACAGTCCTCTTGTGACCAAGAAAACGCACCAGCAACCCTACTTCATGACTCCATGCCCAATGGTTTGAAACTTTTACATTATGCATGCCTCCCTGTTTGAAGACGTCAATCATCCCACCAAAATTTAAACAGACACAAAGAATTTCATAATTAGCCTAAAATCTTTTAAAACAAAGCTAAATCCTAAAGAGAGAGCCCTCTCTGATTGCAGGTAGGCTAGGACCTGCAGTCCAAAGATTGGTTTGTGGTTACCTCGGCCGTATTCCCTTGGGAGTCAAAGGGAACAACCTGAGTGTTAGCATAATGGCGACTCCACTGGGGAATCTCTGAATCATTTGTTCTTTGAAAAGTCCCAAAAAATCAAATAATCACAAAAATCTCAAAATATTTTGTTTCCTGGAGAAAATCTCCCTTTTTCTTCAAATTTATTTTATCTTTAGCTCTGATCTGTGTTGGTGGACAGATATCAGATCAGACCCTTCTAAGTTAGTGTATCCACCTGGCGACTCCACATCATCCTCATAATAAAGACTTCGCTGGAGAAATGAACCCGAAACAGATATATGAGCAGATCAGGCTTTTGGCCTGGATTATTATCCAAGAGGTCATGTTCTTTCTCTTCCATAAAATTTTGTTGTGTATATTGTATTTTAGAGATGATTTTAGACTAGAATTTTATGATTTGCCTTTGGAAAATGTTCATGAAAAGCCTCTTTGCATATTAGAGCAGTAGTCTTTAAACGCTGTTGAAGATCATCATACAGCCAAGGAGGAACCAAAAATCAAAGCCAATCTTCCTATCCCTGTTCATTTTCAGCCCAATATTCCAATCCCTGTACATGTTCCCCTTCTTCATAAAGCTCCTGAAAGATATAAACTGCTCATTTTGCCTCCCGTACTCAGTCCTTTGCCTAAAAAGAATCCTGAGTACCTCCCAAGATTTGATGGAGAGAATGGTGTTACTGCTCAAAAGCATATCCAAGCTTTTGAAGACTATCTTAATATTTTTGAAGTTGAAGATGAGGATGTTAGTCTTAGGCTTTTCGCCCTTTCTTTGCAAAGTGAAGTTAGGACTTGGTTTAAAGCATTGCCTGAGGCTAGCATCTCTAACTTGAGCAGTTATTCAAACTCTTCCTTGATAGATGGATGATCAAAATTAATTTCCTATCACTCATTGAAGAATATGATCAATTAAAGAGACTTTCTAATGAATCTGTTCAGCAATTCTCAGACTGATTCAATCGAGTTTATCATTCCATGCCATTAAATATTAGACCCCCTCCTGATTTAGCCCTATTGCATTATCCAAGAGATTTTGATGTAGAAATTGAATATCATTTGAGAGAAAGAAGCACGTCCACTATGAAACAGATGCAAGACATGGCTGTGGACGTGGAGGCAAATCTGAAGATGAGGGAGAAACAGCCAAGGCAGAGCAAGAATAAAAACTTCATAGTTTGTTACAAAAGTCAGAAGAAATGATGCAGAAGATCACACTGAAATTTGAAAGTTTAGAGCACCAGAACACATCTGTTGTGCAAGAGGAAAGTAGTGACATTCACGAACAAACCTGCCCCAAATCAGATGACATATTCATAGAGACATATGTGAAGGAGCAATCTCATGATATACTATGTGAATATGATAGCTTTTCTTCTTTCAGCTGTCTGCCCAAATATGATCAGTATGATGATGATTATGTGCTTGAAGTCCAGTTCTGCCTTGCAGAGGGATCAGAGCCTATTTTTGCAAAAAGCAGCGTTCAGGTTCAGCAGGCTGAGCCCATTGATCAGCCCATTCATTTCAGCTATGAGGAAAAGGAGGAAAATGCAGAGAATTTTGATTGCAGCGAAGGAACTTTACCCTTTTGTTTTGAATCTTTTCAGTTTATTAGGGATAACTATCATGCAGTTTGTAATCAAGTATTATCAAGTTTTGATACTGACCATCTAGAGGAGAGTCAAACCCTTGCTCCTGATGCATTACCTCTAGATTTGCAGCCCCAAAGTGTCATTCAATGTCAGATTGAAGAAGAAGATTCAGAAGCAAATGTTGATGATCAAATCATCCAAGTAGCTCCTCTGCCTATTTGTTTTCAGTCATCTGAGTTATTTGAAGAAAAAGAGGAGCAGCCTGTGCAAATCAGTCAGGTGCCATCTGGGCCTGTTTGTAATGAGTTGCGAGTATCATTCCAAGTTTGGTATGATCCATCTTCTGGCAGGTTGGATGATGGAATAAATCAGTGCTCTTCTCCATTAACAAGCTGTAAGGCTCATTATCAAGATGCTGTTGGTTTCCAAATTCAAAGGCATGATCGCAATCCTGAACCATTGTACAGTTCTTCAATTCAACTAAGCAATTGTATATATATGTTGCAAGACCCTTTGGTACAGTTTTTTGTTCCGGCAAAGGAGATCAGGACAATCCTTCTCTTTGCAAGGATTAGCAAAGCCACATATGATTGCAAGATCTCCGTTTTAAGCATCAGCAAGCACAAGCAGCAAAGCCCACTCATGTTTTTATTGCTTAAGTGGCTGCATTGGCTATTTCATTTCACCTAACAGCAAAGTAAGTGCTGGTTAGGGTAGGTAGGTAGGATTTTTGTCTTATAGTAAGCTTGCTGCAGTTGAAATCCGAAGTGAAGGCCCTAAGATCTTCAAGCATGTTGTCATATATATAAATAAGGCAACCAGCAAGGGGAATTTTGTAGAGCACATCAACAATAGAAGATCAAGGCAATCTGACCTGCTGTTCTTGGCTTTTCACGAGGAAAAGCCATCCCCAAGTGGAGCCACTGTTAGCCTCCTGCTGCAGCAGGTATTCATCTTTCATGATTGACATTTTTTACATGCCAAATATGTCATACCTTGCATGTTGCAATGCTCCATATTTCTAAAAAAAAGGCCAAAGAAAAGGCCATGAAAGTGTGCCAGTCTAAATGCAACTGTTGTATTCCAATTTTGATGAGTTATTCCATTTTTGAAGAATTTTCAATTAAAGGGAGGGCCAAACAGTTTAATCTTGGTCTCCCTAGGTTTCAATTTCCTGTTGTAGAATATAGAGAATCATTATCTGTCCAAACAGCTTAACCTTGGCAGATTTGTAGATAGGTAGAGAAACAAGGGTGCTCAACAGCCTAATCTGAGCCTCTGGATGAAATAAGTGTAGATGTAGATAGGAGGACAGTTGAAAAGAAAAAAGCAATCGGGGTTTGCAAGTCTAAGTGCACCCTTCCTGAAGTAACAAAAAATGCTAGGTGTATTAGGCTGGGTAGGTAGCCTGGGGTTGCAAAAGCATCAGTTTTGGCCTTGTCAAAGAAGGCTCATCCTATCAATGGCAGAAGTACCAGTGTTGTGTTCTGATGGCAAAGTTTATAAGCATATCTAACTCCCCTTCACTCCCCCTGAAAAGCTCTTACTAACATTCCCCTAAAGGACCTTGGGATCTGCCCAACTAGTCCTAGTTTCATTTCATTTTTGTGGAACAATAAATCAGAGGTTTGACTTTCTCCATGAAAAGAAGCCACATTTCTTGTGCAATGCCTATGAATATCATCACTTCATAGACTTATCATTGTTTCCCTTGCATTTCCACTCCACCAAGTCATATTAACTCCTAATTCTACTATCTAGCTCCTTAACTACTCCCCATCCCTATTTACTATTAAAATATATGAAATCCCCAAAAAATATTAAAATAACCCTCCCTTTGGCACTATAGCCATATTCCCTAAGTTCGGGAAATGCTGACTTCATCTGGGGCTTGGCATTAGCCCTCCCGCGTCCTAACCCGGGGTTAATTTGACATTTGGTTAAATTAATAACCACAGTTTCCCCCCCCCCACACATAAACTTTGCACTAATGTCCCCCGCGCTTACATCTCATTTGGCATTAATTTGATATTTGGTCAAATTAATATAACTCGCGCCTATTCACAAACCCATATAACCCATTGTCCTAAAGTTTTCCCCCGCTCAATTAAAACAATGAATAAAATAACGATGCGAGCCCCCGTCTTTATCCTTTCACCGACTTGATCGTACCGCTAGCTGTTCGATGCCCAGCACTCCAGATCCACGTTGGGCGGGTCTTTTCGTGCCCCGATGTGCCGATGGTTAGCGTCTGGGAGATGGGTGGTTTTCCCATCGTACTCCCTCCACGCGTCACCCTCTCGGCTGTGGCGGAGCCCCCTCCTCCGAAACCACTTTTGTGCAAAGGTGGTGTGACAAAACCCGGATACCGCCCTCCCCTGCATGACATTAGCGCCATGTCTCACCATGACGTCACCTCCACGCTTCCGCTACTGCGCCACAATTGCCGCCACCTCATCCTTCACCCCCTCACCGCCCTGCCATCGTGTCATCACCACATCACCGCCCTGTCAGCTACCACATCACCCGTCCGTACCCGAGACCCGCCAATGACGTCATGTTGACATCATTCAGGAAAAGCGCCAAAATGAGTTTTTTTTCATAAAAACGCGCAAATGACCGTTGTTCTTTCATTTCTATTTGACCCATTGGTTAAGTGTTGGTTCTCCTTTGTTACTGTTTGCATTCCCAAAGCTAAAAATCGTCCAGCTGAGCTGCCGTGGCCTGCAAATTTGGCTTCTTAGCCTGCCTTCGCACCAGCTTGTCCACTCTCGGCACTGTTTGAACTAGGTATTTGCCATTTTTTCCCCTTTTCGCTCCTGTTCTTTTATTTTCTCCACTGTACATACTGTGAGCCTGCAAATTTCCCTAATTGGCAGCTCTGCCACACCTAAATCTTCATTAAAGTCCACTGGAAACCCCTCACTTCAGAAAAACCTTGTAAACCTCGCTCCTTTGCATTGTTCCTCACAGTATCCAACTCCAGAGAATTCACCAAGAGAAGGGAAGTTGACCCAAAACCCTGCAAAGTTTGTCTCTCGTAGCATAAGTCCCAAGCAGTCAAGCTGTTGTTACATTTGAGTTCAGTTCCACTTCTGCTAGTCATTGCAAACAAGTTTGTTAGTCAGTTATTGCCTTAGTCCTCCTTTCAAACTCAAGCATTCAAAATTTGCATAATGGCCTCTCCATCAGCTCTTAATGTCGCGCCCATAAATCCTCCTAGAAAAGAGCTTGAGTCAATGGACTTGGCAGACACAGACTACCTTATTCAGGACCTAGTCGGGGACAGGAATCATCTACATACCTACTGCCAACTAAGAAACAACTTCATAAACAACTCTGACACATATGGCATATGGGAGTCCAATCTGCCACATTATTTCCTCCCCTCTGTCAACATTTTTCCAGAGATCATTCACCTATGTGCTGCAAACTATGAGCGAAGTCAGAGGGCTGTCAAGTCTCCATCTGGGATCATACTGTTCTACATCACTCCTGACTCCATCAACCAGATGTTGAATTTTAAACAGCCTCAGCTTCTGTTTCCTTTCTCCATGAAGAATTTACTGGAAGAAGCCTCCTGACTCCCTGGCCCCAAAATTGATAAAATTGCTAAGATATTTATGAAAGCAGACTGTCAACCTAAGGAGCCACCTCCATTCTTGTATAGCCATTTCAAATATTTTGGCAAGCTCTTAGTAGACATGATATCCTAAGTATTAGGCTTCAAAACAAGTGAACATGTGGATGAGACAATGCTAGTGTTGTTGTCTTCATTCAACCAAGGGCAGCCCCCTTCTATCAATTATAACTGTGCCAAGTTCATAGCAAACAAAATCCATGATCAACTCGTAAAGCTTGATAGGGAAGGAGTCTTTAAATATTCCTCATACATTTACCATTTGTTCATGTATTATCAGTCTGAAAGCTTCTAGTGTCCCATCAAAAAATTGGATTCAAAGGGAGAAAGGAGGTATTTTATCCTCTGGGCATCAGTATTTCATCAAGTCCAGCATTCTCCCTACTCCTACTGTGAATTTATAGACCAGTTTGTCTACCCAGTCTCATGCCTCCTAATGAAAGCTCCTCCTCCCAGAATATCCTATGAGATGCAGAAGACATTGCAGCTGTCTAAAAACTACAAATTAGGTGATTGGTATCTATACCAGGACCACACTGTCATCAGAATATATGGTTGTGAGCTCTGTCCTTACAGGCTCCCAAGATATGTGCCTATGAGGTTGTTTACCTTGGAATACTACAGGCAGCTAATCAATTCAAATCTCACCCATTTTCACAGCACCAGGAAGAAAGCTCGCCTGAAATCCAAAGACCACCTAGGCCCCTTCGTCATGAACAAGAAGGAAGGTTGGCAAGAAGCTAATCTAATACTGAGGGATCAACATAGGTTGAAAATAAGTTTCTGGTGGGTCCCTTATGACCCACTTGGCTTTATTAATGCCAGAAGAATCAAATACAGATTGACACCCTATACACATTGCAAAATCCCACACATTGAACAATATGCTAACCAAGATGCGTGGGCACAAGGCACTTTAGTTGAAGATCTCACTCAAGAGGAAATTATGGAACAAAATGTTAAAGACATTGAAAAGACTCTTGACCTAGATTCTTCTTAGCAAGTAGCATTCAAGTTGCCACAGCAAATTGGAGAGGGCACATTAGCTGTTGCAGCTCCACCACCTAACCATGCTCCATCTTCACCAACAACATGTACAGCAAAGGGCAAAGAGCCAATGGACACAGAAAAGGTGACTACAGAGCTACCTGTTATTTCAATAGAGCAGTCCCAAGAATAGGCTCCCCCACAGCAAACAAAGGCACCCAAAATGCCTATTTTACAAACTCCTGCCCATGAGGATAGAGGCAGAAAACGTGACAGAGAAGATTCCACACCTGCCAGTGGATCTACACAACAACCTGAATCCAAAAGGCAGAAAGTTGATTCTTCATTTGAGGAGGAAATTAGTGAAGACGTCCATGAAAGCCCAAGAAGAGATAGAGAGGGAAGCCAACCAACTCCTACCAGCTCTTTCCAATAAGAGCTAGACATACAGTAGGTAATGGAGGTGTCTTCCTCCACACAACGAAGCAAGAAGCCAGCCAGCGTTAAAGCCAGCTTCAAACAGATCAAGGCTCAAAATGAGCTGCTAAGAGTTCAGTTATATGACCAATTTCTAAAAGCAACACCTGCCAAGCAGGAAAGATTGATGGAAACATATGATATCAAGGAGGAGAAAATGATCCTCAGCCATTTCAAGCCCAAAGTTCAGCAGCCTCAAAAAGCTGTAGATTATATCAGGACAAATTTGCAGGTCATGGCCAAAAACATCCACCCAATGGATAAGATTGAGCTACATAAGCAGACTGGTGAGATGGTCTATGCCACATTGGCAAACAAGGCTACACTAGCCCATGAGTTGAAGGAATCATTGAAAAATATTAACACTCATTTGGATTTAGAAAGAATGTCCTCCACAACGAAAGACAACAGGATTAAAAAATTGGAGGAAATAATAATTGACTTAGGACATGATCCTAAGGATCCCAAGGGTGTAAAGGCCCTTATGAAAAAGAAAGATGATGATATTGCTGCATTGAAAAAGAGATTGAGGTTGCCTCCTACTGAGCATCCTCAAACTGCAGAGTTAGTACAAGAGAAAGAAACTGAAGACACATTGGATTTGCTGATGAAAATGAATCAAAGAGTACTCCAGATGGAAGAATAATTAGAAAGAGTAGCGCAAAGTAAGCAGGGAGAGTCATCCTCCCAGCCGCCTCCAGCAGTTCAGACTAATGTCCCTGTTACTCCTATACAGCTAGCAGCAATCCCATAGGCCACATCAGCAACAACAGCAGTAGCAGTTACAGCACCACCTGAATCAAGCATGAGCATGGAGCAAATGATGAAAGCTGTCAAAGAGGTTGAGCTACAGACTACAGAGATAAAGGAGGCCAGAGAGAAATTGGCCAATCTTGAAGGAAAATATGATAAGTCTAAAATGACTGTAGCTGAAAAAACGAGAGAAATTAAGGCCTTGAATGACAAAATTAAAGCCTTAGAGAAAGAGCTAGCTTTGGAAAAAACCTTGGCTGAGATTAAAAGGATTTTATGGGGCAAAATAAATCAATCAATGACCGGCCAGTGGAGATCAATTCAGGCCATGTATGAACAAGTAGAGCTAATTGGCCAAGCTCGTTTTGAAGTTCAGAGAGCAAAAGAAGCATTGGGAAATATGCCTGAGCAGGCTAACCAGATGATCAACTTTTTGAATCATCAAACTAAAGAAGAGCTGGCAGCATTGTAGATCATGAACAGAAGAGAGGCCATACTGAGAGCTAAAATGGTGCTAACACTAAGAGGCTTTGTGCAAACTCTAGAAGCAAGATGCAGAGAAATGCAAAGGGATGTAGACCATTTTGAAATAAACCTTGCAGCACTACAAAGTAAGGGGTTGCCCAGCTTGCTGACCAGTTCTGGAAGATTGTTAACACGTGAACAATATGCAACTAGGGTCAATAACTATGTGACAAATCAGCTCATAGCCTCATCAAGTGCTCCAACGCAGGCAAGACCTCCTTCAGGGAAAACTCTCTATGACAAGCTGGAGAACTTATTTTATATGGAACATGAAGTTAACCACTTGTTTGAAATGCCACCTAACTATTACAAATATACTGAGGCTGATGAGACTCTCATCAAGATACAAAGGCATCAACTTCCTCCCGAAGATTGGTGGCAGGAAATGTTGGCCATTTTACCCAAATGATATCAGGCTTTGACGTCTTTTTTGCAAATTTTCGAATGACAGCTACAGGACAATAGCAAGCACCGCATAGAGCGGAGAACAACAGGTGGAGCAAGTAAAATCATCGACAAGACAAAGAGCTGGCACAACAAGCCCAAAAAGCGTGAATTTCTAAAAGTGCAGCTCCAACCGACTCAGATGGGCCAAAAAGTCAACACTTACTGACAAAACAGAACAGCTGTTACTTTTGTCTTTACTTCTGCACTTTCTCATTTGTCGCTCCTTAAGAGTTGGTGAAAGAATTTATGAGCTAATAACTCATCCGCTAGATATTTTGTATCTTCTTTTTGTATAAATAGCCCCTCATAGAACATATTAAGGGTTGGTTGATTGATGAATTTACTTCAGAAGAGACTCGCTCTGTATATTTGAGATTTTTCTTTAATCAAGGACTGCTGAAAAGCTTGGAGGACCGACTGTTTGTTGTGTTCAATGGTTGAAGGATGACTGTGAAATTCTTTTGTTGCTACATGAGACAATAAGTTTACTTTATTGTATTTTCATTCAGTTTTCAGTTTATGTATGTGTTTATCCGCCATCACCATCTAAGTAATAGGAAAAATGAATAGCCTAGACTTTGTTTAGCTGCACTCTATGCTCGATTTTTGTTGTTTCTATATGTTTTCCCATGAAATAGCTATGAATATGGATTCCTATTGGCTCATATTTCCCCTAATTCACGCATGAATAACAGTTATCCAGGAATTATTGACTGCTCCTAGATAGAGTTTATTCACCTTCCCCCTGTTATGCTGAACGAGAGATTCTTAGTTGCCTCTCATTCCTTAACTTTCATCCCATCCTTATTCAGCTTGAATGTTGTTTCATGTGCAGCTACCCTGCTCCACAGTCCTCTTGTGACCAAGAAAACGCACCAGCAGCCCTACTTCATGACTCCATGCCCAATGGTTTGAAACTTGTACATCATGCATGCCTCCCTGTTTGAAGACATCAATCATCCCACCAAAATTTAAACAAACACAAACAATTTCATAACTAGCCTAAACTCTTTTAAAACAAAGCTAAATCCTAAAGAGAGAGCCCTCTTTGATTGCAGGTAGGCTAGGACCCGTAGTCCAAAGATTGGTTTGTGGTTACCTCGGTCGTATTCCCTTGGGAGTCAAAGGGAACAACCTGAGTGTTAACAGTACCTTCACAAGATCAAACTAGTTATGACAAGGCTATTGAGTGCTTGGATGATAATGGGGAAAAAATAATCTTGCGAGGAATGAAGAAGCCTGCATTAGTTAGGATGGTCACAGCTATGCAGACTAAGCACAGTTGCAGGAAAGGATGTGTAATGTTTGCAGTTCATATTTCCAGTGACAAGGGTAAGGATGATGAGGATGTAAAAATATTTAAGAGGTACCCTATATTATAGTAGTTTCAAGATGTGTTTCCAACAAAGATTCAAAATTTTCCTCCACATAGGGAAGTGGACTTTTCTATTGAGTTGATACCAAGAGCTGCATCAGCATCAAAGGCTGCTTACAGGATGAGCACACCAGAGTTAGTAGAGTTGAAGTTGTAGCTGAAGGAAATCCTTGATAAGGGATATATTAGGCCAAGTGTATCGCCTTGGGGTGCACCAGTATTGTTCGTAAAGAAGAAGGATTGTACTCTCAAGTTGTGCATTGGTTACAGGCAGCTGAACAAGGTCATGATCAAGAATAGGTAGCCATTGACGAGGATTGATGACTTGTTTGATCAGTTGAAAGGAGCAACAATGTTCTCAAAGATTGATATGAGATTAGGATACCATCAGGTATGCATCAAAGAGGAGGACATCTACATGACTACTTCCATGACCAGGTATGGGCATTATGGGTTTGTTGTGGTTCCTTTTGGTTTAACTAATTCCCCAACTACTTTTATATGCTTGATGAATAGTGTATTGTGTCCTTATCTGGACAAGTTTGTGATTGTATTCATTGATGATATATTGATATATTCTAAGAATGAGGAAAATCATGTTGAACATTTAGCAACATTATTGAGATTAGTAAGAGAGCTTCAGTTGTATTCCAAGCTTAGCAAGCGTGTCTTCTTTTAGAAAGAGATACATTACTTGGGACATATTGTCTCCAAGGAAGACATAACAATGGATCCAGAAAAGATAAGGGCTATCATAGAGTGGGCAGCTCCTAGGAATTTGGATGGAGTAAGGTCATTCATGGGGTTAGCAGGTTACTACAGGAGGTTCATCAAGAAATTCTCACAAATCGTATATATCCTATAACATCATTACAAAGAAAAGGTAAGAAATTCGAACGGATGGAGGAATGTGTAGACAGTTTTGAGCAGTTGAAGTAGTTGTTGACAAATTCCGTAGTTCTTAATATTACAGATCTGGATAAAGAGTTCATAGTGTGTATAGATGCTTGCAAAAGAGGACTTGGTGGAGTCTTGATGCAGGAGGGATAGGTGGTGTATTATGAGTCCAAGAAACTGAATGAGCATGAGCAAAACTATGTGACTCGTGATCTTGAGTTGACAACTATTATTCATGCCTTGAAGATGTGGAGGCATTATCTTCTTGGTACGAGGTTTGTATTGATGAGCGATCACAGTAGGTTGAGATATCTGTTTGACCAACCGAATTTGAATTCCAGGAAGGCTAGGTGGTTGGCCACGCTCAGTGAGTTTGACTTCAAGAAAATATACATTAAGGGTTAGGAGAACATGATTTCAGATGCTCTCATCAAGAGAGTGAATATGAACCATGTTGCAGTTGTGAGCTCATATGGGATAGATTTGCAAGTCGGACCTTAAAGTCCGGACAACAGGATGACTGGTACAAGGAGCTTATGCACATGTTACAACAGGGTACATGTGATCAAGATGTGGATTATCATCTCACAGTAGATGGTTTGGTGAGATTCAGAGACAAGATCTCTGTGTCAGGCAAAAATGAACTCAAGAAGCTTATCTTGAGGGAGTTTTATGTCAAGCCATATTCAAGTCACCTAGGATATCAGAAGACATTGACAAAAATGAAGAAGTTCTACTATTAGCTGAATTTGAAGAAGGAAGTGGTAGAGTTTATGGCTGGATTTTTCAACTGTCAATGGGTGAAAGTAGAGTGTAAGCATCTAAGTGGGTTTCTTTAGCCTATTTTGATTCCAGAATGGAAATGGGAGGTCATTTCCATAGATTTCATTACAGGTCTTCCGAGGACATCGAGGCAACATGATTCTATCATGGTTATGGCCGATAGGTTGAGCAAGGTAGCTCACTTCATTCGAGTGAAGCCTACTTATTTAGCTAGCCAGGTGGCATTGGTTTTTATCAGGGAGATCGTGAGGTTGCATGGTGTTTTGAAGAATATTATGTCAGACAGGGATGCTAAGTTCACTTCCAAGTTTTGGAAGGAGTTGTTTGTAGGTTTGGGGATAGAGTTGACCTTCAGTAAAACTTATCAACCGTAGACAGATGGATAGACAAAGAGGGTCAACAAGATTCTGAAGGATATACTGAGGATGTATGTCATGCACTAGCAGGGGATATCGGAGGAGTACCTTCCATTGGTTGTGTTTGCTTACAAAAATGATTATCAGGAATCATTGAGGATGAGTCTGTTTGAGGCACTATATGGGTAGAGTTGTAATACTCCCATCAGCTGGAGTGATCCAGTGAATAAGGTACTTGTTGAACTAGATATGCTGGCAAAAATGGAATAGGAAATGCAAGTTATAAAGAAGAATCTAAAGGCAACACAAGACCAACAAAAGAGTTATGCAGACTAGCACAGGGAATTTTTGGAGTTTTAGGTTGGGGAGCATGTGTATTTGCACATCAAGCCCAAGAGGAGCTCCTTAAGGATTGGGTAGTGCCAAGTTGGCACCAAAATATTGCGAGCCTTTTGAGATCCTTGAGAGGATTAGACCTGTGGCCTTCAGACTTGCACTTCCTCTGACAATGAAAGTCCATGATGTTTTCCATGTTTCATTTCTTAAAAGATATGTAAAGGATGTTGATCATGTTATTGATCAGTTCATATTGCAGGTGGAACCAGAAGAAGCATTCCAGCTGGAACCTCAATGCAAATTGCAGCGGAAACAACTCATGCTTTGGAACAAACCAATCGAGTAGGTTAAAGTGAACTGGAAGCACTTTGGGCCCGATGAAGCTACATGGATGATGGTTGATCAGATGTAGGCTATGTATCCTTCATTGTTTATCGTTGAAGGCAAATGAGTTTTTAGTATTTGTACATATTTATGTATGGTTGCTATTATAAATACCATAATGAGTTGTTTATAAACTCCAATAAGTGGTATGGTTGTCATGATGGTTTTTTCTTTTGAGTAGGTTGTTCATTGTAAATATTGCGATGAGCTAAGTTATAAAGCTCCATAGGCATTATGCTTTTGGTTTTCAATGGTTTTGTTGGTTGTAGGTGTCATAGAACACCGAGGACGGTGTTCCCCTAAGGGGGAGGGGTCTGTAACAACCCCGAGGATGGTGTTCCCCTAAGAGGGAGGGGTCTATAAGAACCCCGAGTTAAAAGTTCATGTAATGAAGTTAATAAAGGAAAAATAAGACCAAGGTCATGGGACATGTATTCCAATCTGAATGTTGGGAAAAATGTCCTAGTGGCTCCAAGAGTGATCCAAGAAAAATCTAAGTCTCTAAGAGTATGAGGGAGAGAGAATAATGAGAGAGCTCTGAAACTGAACTAACAAAAGGTTACATTGACCAAGCCTGAGCCAAGAGCTTACCAACTAATCCTCATAAGCCATTTTATCAATGAGGCCTCTATTTTTTTCATTTTCCATTATTTTCCTTAAATTTCCTCCTCACATTCAACTTGTGACCTTTCACCTTCCTTTTCTCCTAATTTCCATTATTTTTATAAATAAATGAGCCAAAATTCCTTTTTTCCTTTCCAAAGCCCTATCCATTTCCTTTGCTAATTTCCTTATCCATACTAAGCTGAATCAACACCCACGAGGATTTTTTCCCCACCATTCAACTTGGAATAAGTGTCCCATCATCTGTGGTATTTATATATTTTACGTGATTTTTTAACCAAGTTTGTTACACAGATGAGGGGCTCTGAAGGCAAAACCAATTTACATTTTTTCCATCGAACTCGAGAGCTCAGTCCTTGCATGGTGGACCATGTAAAGGTCCAATGGGACCTGTATAGTCCTTGTCACTTGGGACGATGCATCTTCTATGTGTCTTTAGTTTCCCTTTTTGTTTGATCAAACTTCGGGCCAAGTTTTCTCCAAGAGGGGGAGTATGTAGCATCCCATTTAGCCTAGTACAGTTTTATGACCCCTATTGAGGGTGATGTTTTCATGGATTATATATGACAGCCTTATATGTTATGGACTTGGATTGATCACTTGATTTGGCAATACTGTTATATATTTTATATACATAGTTATATTTCCTCTTATTTGTGGTTATGTGATTGATTATGTGTATCATATCTATGTTGATTTACATCTCCTTTTGTTTTATATCTATATTATGACATATTTTTGGAAGCTACTATGTCGATTAGTTAACGGACCATAATTTTGTTGATGATTTATGATGTATATGATTATACATCCTTGGCCTTGTATATATCAGGATTTGGCAAGGAACTTAGTTATTGTCGAGAATGATGCTCAAATGACTATGGAGGTCATGTATACATTTGGGTAAAATGTGATTGAATTAAATTCATTATGAATTTTTTTGATGCTTTTAATCTATGAGGTTATGATGTGCAGGTCTGGGAAAACAAGGCCTTGCCAAAAGATCATCATATGCATATGAGCTCACAACCAAGACCTTGAGGAAAACCATGTCTCTTGAAAGAGGAATAAATGAGAATCTATGGGAAAGATTAGAGCGCAGAGTCCTAACTTTGGAAAGATCAAGGCATGGAGACTTGGATATTTGGAATAGAACAAGGCGTGGAGTCTTGATTCTACCAAGATGTGGAGTCCTAAGTACAGGGAAAGGGTGTGGTGTCTTGAAAAGTGAGGAGAGGTGCACAATAGGGGTGTGGGAGTCCTAACTTTGGAAAGATCAAGGCATGGAGACTTGGATATTTGGAATGGAACAAGGCGTGGAGTCTTGATTCTACCAAGATGTGGAGTCCTAAGTACAGGGAAAGGGTGTGGTGTCTTGAAAAGTGAGGAGAGGTGCACAATAGGGGTGTGGAATCCCTATTCTTTGACTGAAAAGTACCACTTAAGGGCTTACATCAACTAGGTGAATTAATCTAAGTTAAACGTTAAGTTGAATTAAATCAAATTTACCCACTTTAGAGGATTATTCAAAATAAATATTATTTTAATGAAAAGTATTAGTTATCTACTTTTTAAAAATAAATAATAAGAAAAAATCCTTAAGTAGACACATGGGCCGTAAATATTACATAATTTAGGTACTTAAATAAAATAAGATAAAAGGGGAAAATTTGGAGAGGTGCCACCTTAGTGGGTGGTGAATATTACAATTTTTAATAGATAAAAAATTAGTTAATTTTTGCATGAAGGGGGTGAGGTGTCACTCCACTCCATGCTTATAAATATTGAAGGATTTTTCCCCATAAGGAGAATATTAGAAAGAGTAGGGAAATGGTGCCAAAATGACTACCCAATTCCTAAATTAAAATTCTAGTAATTTATCCTTGTTGATTGAGACTAAGTGGTGTGAGACGAACATATGATATCTTCCTTAGTTTGCCCAAAATTTCTCACTATTATTGAAGTTGGTATTGTTTGTGAACCCATAGAGCTCAGGGGTTCTAAGGAAAAAAGTTTCCATTGGATATGGTTCGATGGTAAATCTCACTTGTCTGTTGGATTTGGTGAGCAGAGCTACTGAACAAAGTAGAATGATTGAGTATCATGTAAAATTTCTAGTTTGTTATATTTTTCTTTAATTAACCTTTCTTGGATGAACATGTAGCTAGTTTACCTTTAAAATAGTTCTAGTTGTTATAAAACATCTGATCATAGTCAACCGTTTACCACTCATTTATTTTGGTTATACATATGTTAAAATTATAGAACTACAAGAATATGTTTTTGTTTTAACTGATGGGTGAATAGCGGCTCTAATTAGTAATTTTTCATTTAAATGGATCGTGAGTGGATAACGAGGTAATGTTAATTGTAATCTATATATCTTTTATCCATTATAAGTTTACTGTTCTTATTTTCAATTTGCGGATTAATGCTTTATTAGACATTTATATTTATGAAAGCATATGTTGAAGAAGAGTTCCTATTCTGTTAATACATTTTTGTCCATGAAATCCTATATTGAAGAAGAGTTAATATTCTGTTAATTTTTGTTGGAGAAGAAAAAAAAATTACAATTTAATCTTGTAATTCAAGTGAGTAAAAAGAAAACAAACCATGTCATGTAAACTATAATTGGAAGAGATAATGTTCATGTTCATATGCTCTGACATCCTCCTTACACCTAGTTGGTTTTCTTTATGGTTATATATTTATCTTTCATCTAATAATAGTTTTATGCAAAAGTCTTGTTTCAGAGTTAGCAATCATTGTTTTGGAGGCCCTAGGTACATTGTTCCTACTCTATGTTTTCCTGGATATATACTCATTCTTTTTGTAGGAAATAAATCTCTCTTGATATATAACATTTATTCTTTTTGCAGAAAAGAAAGTATTCTTTGAAATGTAATGCTTATTCATTTTGCAGAAAAGAAAAAGATATATCTCTTATTTTTTGTTTACTAATGTCAGTGTGCTAATTTAGAATTTTACAGAAAAGAAAAGCATATATCTCTCCTTATTTTTTGTTTACTAATGTCAGTGTGCTAATTTAGAGAGTCTTATCATTAAATTCAAAGGTGGATGCTAATTTAAAGAGTCTTATCATTAAATGCAAAGGTGGATAATGCTTTTAGCTTGATGGGTGTATATCTTGGTTTGTTACATTTACTTTGGTTAATGCTTGAGATAAATTAGCGTGGTAATGTTTTGCAACTTTTACTATAAAACTTTACAAGATAAATTAGTGCGGTAATCCTCTATAACTTTTACTATATGTACATTCTTGAAAAATATGAGTTTATGATTCCTCCCTTTTCAATATGTAGTTTGAAGCTTTCATTATTGCCAAAAGTGTTGTTAATCTTGGTAATCTTTTATAATGTTGGTAATTTTTTATATGCATTCTTGGAAAATGAGATTTTATGATTTATCCATTTGTATTATGTAGTTTAAAGTTATTACTTTCGTAAAAAAATATTATTATGGATAATTATTTAAGGAAGATATTATTAAACATTTTATACACTGGGATTTTTCGTGATTTTGCCAATACTTAATTTTGAAATGAGTTTAAATCATTTATTATTATTTTAATGTTCACTCTACAATACACCAACCTATTTTGCAGGAAGTAATTATGTTTGGATAGTGTGAAAGAACACTCTGTTTTGTAATAATTTTGTTTGGAAAGTATGAAAGAACACTCTCTTTTGCATGAAGTAATTTTGTTTGGATAGTGTGAAAGAACACTATGTTTTGTAGTAATTTTGTTTGGACAATGTGAAAGAACACTTTGTTTTGTTTGTTTGGACTATGGTTGAAAAAAATATTTTAAGTCTTTTGGTTGAAAAGAATATTTTAAGTCTTTTTGTAGGTTGGAAAGATATTATTTGATTTGTTTCATGCAATATGCATAGTTTGAGTTTTTTCATGCAATATGCAATGGCAACAATAAGAATCCTTAGTTCAAATAGTAGGAATTTTGGTAATTATGGTCAATCACATATGGACACCATACTCTGGTATCTTTCCTTGATAGGGATGTTATTTGAATATTAAATCGAATTTATTTGACTAAGTTTGAGAGTCAATGGCATCACCTTCTTTTTCATGCTTTTTGAATTTATTTGACTAAGTTTGAGATCCAATGGCATCACCTTCTTTTTCATGCTTTTAAAGTAATACAAATATTACTGTATTATTAATTAATTGAAATTGTATGTAATTTATTAAGTATTGGAAATTGCATCGTATTTTTTAAAAACTCAAATAGAAATTATGTTGGGTTTTTCCTTTGAGAATATATATAAATTCCCTTGGAATAATTTGCACGTAAAACTATGGTATTGATGAAATATTCTCAGAGTACATAAAGAGATTAATTTTAGTTGTCTGGGGTAATTAAGATAACTAATTTGGAACTAAGATAAATGATTCAAAATTAGCAAGATTATTCAAGTTATAGAATCAGAGATTTAAAAAGAAAGCATTCTAGTGGGGTCAACAATATATGAGTCAAAAGAAAAGGCAGAACGCTTTCCATCATTAATAAGAACCTTTGACATCAGTAAATAAGTTATAGAAAAAAGGAAATGGAAATGAATCCTCATGCTGTGATCATTTAATGATTTCATAATACTATCAAATATTTTTCAAATGGCAAAAAAGTATTCTGCAAACGAATGGATCCAATATTAACCTCTAAACTTTATGTTACATGGAATGAATGTTTAAGATACGATGATTTCTTCGTCCATTTTAGAAGACTTATCATTTATGTAATGATTAATGTGTTTTGTTTTCATGTATTATGAAAGGCCAAAAACATGATACAAATTTTATGTAAAATATTGTTAATATGGATCTATTTTCATTATTTATATAAAATATGAATAATTTTTATGTTAAAAAAAACTTATTATGTACATATAAATATATATACAAATTAATTAAAAAATACACACTCTTTTTTTTTTTTGTAACTTGAGTTAGACCTTATTAGTAATCGAAGGACCTTACATATGAATTTTTTTGTGAAATTTAAAATTAGTTTTACGTATAAGTTTTGGTCACAAAAAATCCTTCCCGCACTATATGGCTCAAAAACCCTATAATTTAATATGTTCTAACATTAAAATCTATTTAATTAATATTTTATTGTTATATATATATATACATTTTTTTTTGGTGAATTATCAATAAAATCCTAAAATTATTTAAAGAATAAATAAATTAAAAGTTATATATACCCTTATCATTTGTTGTCACGACGTATTGTTGAGGTACATCTATTTAAGCAAACGATACTGTCAGATCTTACGTGGTGGTTTGAGATCAACGTAATTTTATCCATAATCTTGGGTAAAATAGTATTGGATATGATATATGGTGAGTTATACTTCTAGGAGGATTAATGAATATTAATATAAAGTTAATTTAATTTAATTTTGGGTATAATAGTTTTGTATATGATATATGGTGAGTTATATTTTTAGAGAGGATTAATGAATATTAATATAAAGTTAATTTAATTTATTTACTTGGAATGTGTTTTTTTAAACATGTTTTAATTTTGGATAAAATATGATTGTATATGATATATTGGTGAGTTATATTTTTAAGGAGGAGTAATGAATATTAATATAAAGTTAATTTAATTTATTCATTTTGAATGTGTTTTCTTCTTAATGTTTTAATTTTGGGTAGAATATTATTGTGTATGATATATTGGTGAGTTATATGTTTAGTGAGAATTAATGAATATCAATATAAAGTTAATTTAATTTATTCATTTTGAATGTGTTTTTTTTAAACATCTTTTAATTTTAGATAAAATATTATTGTTTATGATATATTGGTGAGTGTGTTTAAAAAAAACTATGTTTTTAATGATCAGACCTATTCAAATATTAGGAAACCAAAACCAATACTAATTTATTGAACATATTTTAATATTAAAATATATTAATCTAAAAATTATTTTAAAATATTAAAAATAAAAAATATTAAAAAAAATAGAAATATCATCACTTACATGTGCCAATTTTAGAAATATAACTATATATAGTGAAATAAAGATAAGATATAATCAAATACATAATATTATTCTTTATAATAATAATAAAAAATTAATACATTTATGAAAGCTATATTGATATAATTATATGTATATTAAATTTTATTGACAAGTGTAATAATAATAATAATAATATAGTGTAATTTTTAAAAATAACATATATTTGTTTCTCAATTTTTTAAGAGCAAAATAATATATAAAATAACATGCATATGTTTTTTATATAAGAGATTATTTTATATGAGTTGAGGGATATATTCGTAAAAAAAAATTGTGATTTGATATATGCTTATTCAAATTAATTGATAAAGATATTATTTAAAGTTATTTAATTAAATATTAAATTGGTAGTTGAAAATTCTCTTCATATTTATGTATGACAATAGTAATTTGAAGGGAGTGTTTTCTTACAAGTACCTAGGAACTGATATTCATCACAAGCTCAACTGGAACAGCATTGAGAAAATGATTAATGGGATGGAAAGAATATTTTGGTCTTGAAAATAATTGTAAAATGGAAAACCTCGTAATGTGGGATAGAAAGAAGTTCCTCTTTGAAACTTTAGTCACTCTGGTTATCTTATATGGATGTGAGGTTTAGAGTTGTAGCATCTCTAGAGAATACTGGAGAAAGATTGATCAAATCCAGAAGCGTTTTATAACGTATAACCTCAAAATTAAAAGAAACACACCCTATCCTATTCTCCTTATAGAAGTGGGTCTTTCCCCTATCGAGAACCTAGCTATGACTAGGCTTCTGTTGTACAAGGACAAACTCAATAACATAGGAGACCATAGACTTCCTAAGCTAGCTTTAAATTCCAGCCAAAACCACCTAAGGCTCAAACGAGGTTGGTATAAATACACTAGGGCATAGTTAAACCATTGGGAGATCGACAAAAATGTTGCATTGCAAAACATTAATAACATTAAAAATATTGTTACTTCTAAGTTCAAAAAAAAAATGTGGTGTGAGAAAGATTTAGCAACTAAAATAAAATCAAGATATTATAAGGAGGTCATCAACCCCACCCTAGAAGATCAAAAGTATTTCTGTTTTAACTATCTCAAAGAAGAAAATTAATATAGCCAAGATTAGAACAAACTCTCATGAGTCCCATAGTGAAACAGGTCGTTGGGCAGTTCCTAAAACACCGTGGATAGAAAGGCTCTGCCATCTCTATGAGAATACAAACATCGAGGATGAAAATCACTTCCTCTTAGAGTGCCCTGCGTACAACCACATTAGGTCTCAGTTTCAAATCTTTGTTGCAATACTGAACTTCCTAGCCTTTTACGTTGTCAAATTACAGTGAGTTCGGGAGGCTTCTCTCCGAGCTTTTTTAGCATAGGAATAATATATTAAATCAAACTAAATAATTCTTTTCTTTAGGTTTGATAGGCCAAAGTTTAGTCTCAGTGGATGTTAACCACCATCATCATCATAAATAATAAAAAATAATAAAAAAATTATTTTTTAAAATTCTATTTAACTATGTAGATATTTTATAAAATAAGATTCTTATAAACTAATTATATTAATAAGATTTTATTATTATTATTATTAGATAATTAAAACCCATAATTTTAATAAAAAAATTATTGCCAAATTTCAACTTCAAAAACCAAAATATAGAAAAAGGAGCAGCTTTGGCATGGAATTGGTTTTAGAGTTTTTCGAAAGATGCTCATTTCGCACAGGGTGGGACCCTTTTAATTTAATTCCTAAGCTACGACATGTGACACAGAGAACTCCTATTTCAGACTCTATAGAAAAGTTAATGCTTCTGACATGCAAAGGGAATCGCAGTTTCCTTGTTGCTAAAGTGCCAAAGTCAATTTTGAGGGAAATATAAATGCAAGGAAACTGCTATTCCCTTAACATACTGCATTAACTTTTCTATAGGGTCTGAAATAAGAATTGTGTGTAAGACACAACCTCTAGATTCCATTGGCAAGAGCTAACCAGCCATACATTGGGTATTAAATGCCCAATGTAGGCTGGCCCATCTCTATTTATATCATGGGGGGCATCCATGTGCACCATGGCTGACATCCCGATCCCCGGCGAATTCCCGGCGACTCCACCTTTTCTATTCAGCGATAGTTTATTTAATGCGGTTTAAGAGTATTAGCTCTTGCCATGAAGGAGAGCCGCTGCCACTGTCCCGCTGGGACGACTCGCATTGAGTGATACACCTACAGCATACGGCACCGTCCTTGATTTCATGTTTGAAATTTGAAATTTCTGCGCGCCAAACAAAAGCACTCAATCTGTTATTGTGAAATCGTCTTTTCTCTGATTTTTAAAATCCGGCAAGCAATTTCGCTATTTTCAAATGTTGTGCGCTAATTTTTTCACAATTTGAAATAGACCTTGGGAAAATAATTATATTTTCTTTGCAGGGTTAGAGAATTGAAAGATGGCGAATGATCATATTTTCTTTGCAGGGTTAGAGAATTGAAAGATGGGGAATGATCATATTTTCTTTACAGGGTTAGAGAATTGAAAGATGGTGAGTGACCCTTTCTTGAGCGGTGCAGTAGCAACTTGGCGTGCTAGATGAATGGAGAAGCTCCTCAACGACATCAAGGTAGTTGCACTTAAATTTCCTTTGAGATCATCAAAATGTGCCTTGCCGGCTGGTAAGGAAATTCACCTTGACTCTAAGCTTGAGGCCATATCTGTCGTCTGTCAGGATGGAGTGTTGACCGTAACCGTTCCTAAGCTTCCCCTCCCGTGCTGAAGAAACCGAAGACAATGGAGGTTAAAATTGCACAATTCCTTCGTTGTGTATGCAGAGTTCAAATTATTTGGTACATTTTGTAGAATTTCGTTGTTCGTGCTCTACTATGATTTTTGCATATTTTTGTTTTGAGAATTGATAAAATTTGAGTTTCTTGTTACAGCAGAATACTACTCTGCATCCCTTAAAGAGTTGTCTGATTGTGAGTGTGTTTCTGGTTATCTCAATATTAATCATTTGTGAAAACAGTGCCATGTGGAATTTAAATCTAAACGTCTTCATATTTATTTAAAAATAGATGTATATAGTACTCTAATAGTATGTTTTCCTGGTTATCTCATTATAATTTCTGTATTTGAAAAGTTTTTATGGACGGTGTCATTTGTGAAATTTTTTACCCTTTGCCATTTAAATTTAAACCTAAACCTCTTCCCTATGAATTTAAAAATCAATGTATATTTTAAGCCACACTTTTCGAGTCTAATTTCCAAAGCGGGATGCGTTGGAAATAAGAGGAGGGATGATTTGGGAATAAATTAAATGATTTCTATCCAATTATTGGATATGATTATTTTTTGAAATTTTTATATGTAAGTATTGAATTATAAAATAATGTGAGGAGGGACGACTTGAGAATAGATTAAACGATTTCTATCCAATTAATTAGATAGGACTGAAAAATACATTTATTATATGTAAATATTAAATTATAAAGGAATGTATAAGGTGAGAAGGTTGTATCTATATCGTACCGTGTGCTTCTTTTACTTTTTTTTTTTTATATCCTATTTTTGTATTTTATGTTTTTCCATTTTTATGTTTCTATTATATTGTTTCTAATAACAATCTGATGTTAGTATATATTTTTTAATTTCATTCTTTTCTTAAATGTAAGGTAATAAAATCTACATTTAGTCTTTATGCAAATTTATATATTTTGAAAACAGTTGAAATCTATTTAATTAATATATTTTTAAAAAATATTTAATAAAACTTATAAATACAGTATTAAATTATTATATGAATTTTCGAATAAGATGAAGAAACCTTAACATTTTTTATTTACAACCATATTTTTCTAACAAACAAACTACTAAAACCAAAAAACCAAAACTATTAATATTACACATCTTTTCTTTATAATATTTTATATTTAAAAAAAATCACATAATATTTATAGTTAAAATTTAAATGGTAAAATTTTTAATATAATTAGTATAGATTTATCTAACTCCAGATCAATCATGCGTCGATATGGATCAAATACCTTGAGTTTCAAACCCCTTATTTTTTAGTGCAAAACTTGAGGAAAGATTTGCACCTCGAGACATCTGATCCCTCCCGACGCATGATGGATCCGGAGTTAGATGGATCTAGGTTGGTTTCAGTTGTATGTGGCGACATAAAATATGTGGAACATCTAATTATCTTGGTCATTCTAAATATGTGTAACATTTCTTTTGTGATCAAGAGTAGGACCTTCCATTAAACTTAGTCAAATGTACATAATTTACAAGGAGCCACACCCGTTCTGCGAGAGTTCAACAGTCAGCCGGGCAGACCAAACCCACCAATCAATCAAAACTAAGAGAACCTGAACCGGAAAACCGGGGAGAACTGCCAAACAAAGCACAAGGAGCCAAGAAAACCTTGGAGGGAAAGTCCATAACTCGCCATGGATCCACAAGAGGTCCCACCACAAGTCAAATTGAAAACTGACAAACGGACAAACGGACCCGACAGAAGTTAAAGCATAACACTCTAAACATTTTTCGGGTCCGACCAAAATGCACAAACAATCACCACTGTTGATCCACTGATTAAGATCCAACGGTCGTCGTGGATATCGGAAGGACGAGAAACGTGAGAGTTAACCGCCCAATGAGGGCGGTTTTCTCTCTCCTCGTTCCGCCATGTACCATAAGCTTTGTTAAATGTATAACATCCCTCCAAGACAAATTCGTGCAAATGTTGAAAAGATTCCAGGTAGACCTTGTTTTCTATCAAGAGCGGGAAAGGCCGACATGATTGTTGATTTCCCACCTTCACCAGCGACTTCGATATGTTCGTTAAGCTGAACTTTATTTTCTTGATGTTTGCATTGTCTCGCTGATAGGTCTCCTCTTGTTCAATAGAAACGCCAAATGAAGCAAGGAAACTTAGAATTTTATAGAGGTATCCAACATCCACATGGGAATTGTTATTTGATGATGAATTGGTAGCAGAAATGAGAAAGGAAATATGCTCAGTGGAAAGGGGAACTTCGTTGCCTCGTGTGGCCATGATGTCAGGAATGTTGAGAAATAGCGATGCTTTGAAATCCAATGACTTGACGACAGAGAGTATCATCTCATAAAGCTAGAGCTCCTGCATTGCTGCAGATTCAGGTGATGAGTTGATGTGTTGTCGAATTACCCGAGAAGACATGATTAGTCATGTCCATAGGAGCTTCCATGGTGATAAATTTGTGTTTATAATAAATTTGTGTCCATAGGAGCTTCAATACCTGCGATTTTTAGCGTTTCCGGGATTTTTCCAGATTTGTTTCTGGTTTTTTCCAAGAGTTGTCTTCCGAGTTAGTCGACCATTGTCCTCACCCTGCTTAGGTCTTGATCTACACTGATTTACTCATCGATGTTTGATAAGTAGACTGCCACTCCTCTGACCAGTGTTTCACCTGGAGTTTACAAAGATTCCTTATTGTTGGATGCTTTCTCTAGTCCTCCCCCTCTGATCTTTGATCCTAGCTCTTTGAGTTTTTGCATGTTACAAGCGTCATGAGTTTCTCTCAAGTAGTTTGGTACATCTGATCAATAGTCAGCTCCTCAACACCCTACTTTTACCCTCTCGACTAAGCCATCCAGATCCACCCCCCAAGGACCTCCTCCGTTTTTGTGTGCCTCTCCTATGTTCCCACCAAGAACTATTCCTCCAGGTCTCAACCACCCAGGAGTTGTTCCACTGGGACATTACCCTGCAGGCTAGATACCTTTCTTATTTCCTCCTCCAGGAATCTTTTTTGTCCTTGTCATGGCTTCGCTGGTCCTCCCTAATATGACTTTGGGGATCCCAGTATGGTACCTTGATCCCCCTGCAAGCAATCCACCTAGTCAGTTAAGGCCTTATCATGCTTTGACCCTGGTTCAGCCAGTCCCTATGACCCCTGTTGCTTCTCCAGTTCCATCGCAACCTCAACAGGAACCCATTCATATTTCAAAATCATCCGAACAGGGGGAAAAATCCAAGAGGAAAGAACCTAAGGACAAGGCTCCCCAAGCTCCTCCAGCTCCCAAAGCCCCAAATCCATCACCTCTGTGCGCTTTGTGTAAAGTTTTTGGGCACACCATCAATAATTTTCCTGAGCTCCCTCATCTCAAACCTTCGGTTCATGAAACGTTCCCTGAGTCAAATATCCCTTAGGTCCATGTTAACTTACCGAGTCCAGCCAAGAAACTCATAACATTACGCACAAATCACCCTTGTGCCTTGTGCGATCATCATGGTCATTATTCTCATTGTTTCCCTCATCTCGACGAATTTCATGATTTCCTTGAGGCGCTTAGCGAATATGAGACCACTCGTAGTGGATTGCCTACTCCTCTACCCATGGATTCTGGTACCACTAGTAGACTAGAACAGGGGGAGTCTGGTCCCACCATCGTGACCCCCCCCATGTTGAGATGATGAACTCCATGGGCCATATCCTTTACCTATCGTCATCCTTGAATTCCTAACAGGCAAACCTTTCCAAGGTTTCTCTGCACGTTTCTATCAAACCTCTTTCGACAGAATCCTAGGTCTCAACATCCGTAGATCCTCCATCTACTAGCTTGTCATCTACCATTCTAGATGATGCATATGTGAACCTTCTTTCTCAGGTTGATGCACTAGGTACAATCGTCGCATCATGCAGTCAGTCTTCGTCCCGTGCACCCATCTTCCATTGTGATGGGGACATCATGGAAGCCATGTCTACCTATGATTACCCTTCCACTTAGGCAAGGGGGAATAACTTTTGGAGGATTTTGAAGGCCATCTCCTTCCTAATTCTCCCAATGCACTCTACCTCAAGAAATTTTGCTCATAGCATATCCCTTTTATTTGCGTGTGTTTATTTCTGTCATTCATTAGGTAGGTTGCATCATTTCAATTTATGATTTGACACTTCACCACGAAGCCATTTTTCCAAGAAGGATCACTTCGTCGCCTCTCAAAATTGAATTTCTTCATATGAGATGCTTGTACTTTTGGGACCACCTTCCCAAGTTGGCGCTTTTTGTCTCACGTGTTGATTTTCATCATGAGTAGCCATCATTTACTCATGTTTTCATGGTCCCCACCAAGCCTATTCTGTGTGGCAGCGTCATTGAGTCACCTTTGTACAGAGAATCCATGATGAGTCACCTTTGCATCCATGGAGTCTGTTTTGCATCCCATTGTATCATGTCACAATATTCCATCCATGTTTACATACCATTCATCCCGGTTTGCCCATTTTGGCTTTCAGTCATACTATTCCCCATCCCCTCTCGATTCGAGTCAGTCACCACCAGGTCAACCATCCACTTTATGCTCTGACAAGGGAAGTCATCTGTTTGTCCCACAGTCCCATTTTTTCCATTGTCCTTGGTGTCAGTCCATCAATCATATTACTATTTTCCCTCGTGCCTTAGTTGAGGATCCTCATTACCTCACCTATCGCGGGCCCTATTCTGTTGACATCAACTCATTTATTCTAGAAGAATAGCCTAGAGGGTGGTGTATCTTGGTTCCACCTTCCATTCTTGTTCGGTACCTTAGATCGAGCAGAGGGACTCATTATTGCCCTTTGACTTGGTTGTTTCATGCTCCTGATTTATACACTTTATGGTCCACTGATGCAACAAAGTGTACCGTTTATTCCTGGGTGTGTGTGAGATGCTTCAGACCTTATGAGGGTGTGGCCGTTCAGGTATCCCCCCACATGCCCGGATGCGTTCATATTATCCTACAGCCTCAAATGAAGTTTCGCAGATTTGATGGGCTCAGTTCCTACAAATCGCAGTGTTCATATCATGCACATCTCCTTCAGATGATCCATTTAGTTTTACGAGGCCCTTCCCTATTCAGTAGGGCTTCTTCGATTTTTCTACACTCCCTCCCACTCATTTTTTGCGAGAAGGGCCATTATATCTCATGTACTCAGATGATATTGTATTCAGTCTTAGCTCATGTTTTTTCTAGGTGCATTATGTATATGGGACACACTGGATTATTTTCTGGGTCAGTTATGCTAGCGTGTCATGTACCATTCAACATGTACTTCATTGCTCAGTTTTATGTTTTCGGCGCATCATTATTTTTGTACTAAGTTATCTCGGGGTATATGTATGCCTCCCTTGCCTCACTGAGATCAGGTACCACAACATAAAAGGAGACATGCATTGGCCTCACCCCCTCTGTCCCTATCCTCTTTGACTTTAGCTCTATTGGTCTCTCTCTCTTTCTCTTTGACTCCACTTTGTTATCTAGTGATTATGTCTTTACAACGTACTTCGGTCATACGTTTTTCTCCTAACACTCGTACGTTGGGGCAATCTATTATCACCAAAAAATTGTTCATCTAGCTTAATTTACTAGATGGATCGAATTACACCATGTAAGACCAATTTTACCATAGTAAAATTGCTTTCACTGTGAGAAATTACTTAATAAACCACATTTGTTAAGCAATTTATAATTAAAATCATGAAAAATAATTAAAGAAATCACTATTTATTTAATTTTATTCTAGGAATAATTAATTAAGCCATTGATTAATTAATATTTCTTGTCATAATTGACCCAGTTATGGAAAATAAACTGATAAATTATTAATTATCTTATTTTTCTCTAAGAATAATTAATTAATCACTAATTAATTATTATTCCTTGTCAAGTTTGACTAAATCCCTCAAGAATAATTAAATAAATCATTATTTGTTTATTATTCCTTAACCATATTTTTTGAGATGATAAATAAATCATTTATTTATCTATTATTTCTAAATAAAAGTTTAAATATTTTTTCCCTCCTAACCAAATATAATAAAATATTCCAAGTGGTTATTGCTAGAATGGGGTTAATAATATTTTGTTATTTCTCATTATTTGTGAATAATTCAATATTTTGTTATAAATAGAAGGGTTTTTCATTCATTATTCACTTTTGATTATTTTCATTGTTGCACTTACTCTTGTAACTCTGATTTATCACTGTGGCACACCATTGTTCTTTCCATTTGAGTTCCCATTGAGCTCAAACTTTTTATTTGTTGGGTTTACACGTTATAGAGGAGAGAGACTCTACACAAGTTGAAAACATTTGAAGATAACCAAAAACCCATTTATTTGTTCCATTCACATGCGTTATTCAATAAAACATATTCTTTGTATATCTAGTTTTCATTGGATTATTGGAGTTACCCGCATTTATTACTATTTCATTTTGATGTTTAACTATGATTGTGGTATAGATCAGGACTTTGGCAGGTTTTGTTTCTATCATTTGTTGCAAATCTAAAATGTTTAGCAGCCATTTATATTGTTGACATTGTTTATCATCCACAGTCTTAGGTGATTTCTTTCTGTACACCTTTAAGAAGAAAACACTATAACAATTCACATAATATAAATTAATATTAAAATAAAATAATAATAAAAATAAATGAAGTTGAAACCATTATATATATATATATATATATATATATATATATATATGAACTAGTAAATATACTAAATATTGATAATAATTAACAACTCATTAAATTAGTAAATATTCTACAAATTGAAGGAAATTAATGACTTATTAAATTGGAAAATACACTACAAATTGATGGCATTACTCGTTAAACTAGTAAATATATTACCAGATAATGAATCAAATCAACCAATTAATAACTAATAAAAATAAAACTAAAATTTAGTCATGTTACCATTAGTCTCCTCCCTAAACATAATAACTCATCTATATGGTATAGCTTTTTTTGTAATAACAAAAAAGTGAATTTGTACTTGTCACATACCATTAAATATCTATCTTTTGTAAACCATGATTATGGTACTACGTAAATTAAACAATATAACCTCTTGTAAGGAAATTTACGGTAAAATTGTATTCACCAATATTAACTTTTAGTAAAGTTCTTCATCAGGGTAGCTAATTTTTGTAAAATTTGAGAACTATCAAAATTACTTTAAATTGCATCAACTGATATCTTCAATATTTCATCAATACATAAGCATTTGAAAATTGGATATTCTTTTGTTGCATTGGTTTCATGATGATATAGGGGAAAATAATAATTTGCATTGACTCTAATGGTAATATACCACAAATATATCATGTTTAATTAATTTTGATAATAATGTAACTTAAAATGATTGGATAACAAATATTGATTTCAATATTAATACAACCATGTAATAAATAATACACTAAGCTCTTTACAATATATCCTATGGTCACCATTCATTGAACATTTGAAAAAAATGCTATTAGTCAATTACATTAATTTTAGCAATGTTAATTAGTTGCATTAATTTTAGTGATAATGCATTTAAAAATGATTAGTTATCTCCATGAAGATTAACTAAACCATGTAAAGTATATTGTGGTAATTTAGAGAATTATATAGTAAAAGTTACCAATAATGCGACAATTCAATCACAAGATAAAATATAAAATATACATGCATACATATATGGAAGAAAAGAAAATAGAGAGTAATTATAGAGTCAACAACAAGTATTCTTTATTAATGTAGGCATGGTCTAATTAATATACAAAATGATCTTTTCCCATGAATTGGCAATACAATTTTAGGTGAGATTCTAATTTATTTTTCTTTAAAATGTGTTTTTTAATGCATAAATAGATTCAACACCCTAAAAAATCACATATTCTTATTTTGTTTAAAATATGTTTTTGAATGCATAAACGGGTTCAACACCCTCAAAAAACCACAATGCACATCACATATTCTTATTTTGTTTAAAATATGTTTTTGAATGCATAAATGGGTTCAACACCCTCAAAAAACCACAATGCACACGTCAATCAAACAACTTAAATATATGATTAGCCAATCAAATAGCTTAAATATATGACTCTTAATCTCTACTGGATTTTGAAAAAATTAAAGGGAAAAAATGATTTGAAAAATGGTTATTTTATCTATTAGTTAGGCTACACTATTAATATATGGTCAACAATAAAAAAATATTTTACATTTTAGATCCGTGTCTATTTATACATTACATAAATGAAGGTAGTTGTGACTTGTAACTTCTTATTGGTTGACCTAAACAATCAAGTGACCAACTAAACTATCTCATTGACAACATCTTTGGTTGAATTTCTCTATGACAATGAACTTTAGCTACTCAATCTAGTCAACTAGTCTCTATGAGCCCCCTCCCACATACATTGAACTTAATAATTACATTACCATCATCTTATTTTATTGGTTATTCCCAAACCCTTAAACATTGTAAATGTTTATTACATTTAGGATTCCCAATATAAAAATTATTAATATACAAGGAAGTGTAACTATAAAATACCAAGAATTAAGGAATTTGAGATGTATGACTATAGCATTATTAATTGCAAACATGAAATCCTAGGAGCATTGAGATGTGAAATTATCAATTCAAATGAAAATTTAATAGCTTGCAAATTCTATTAAGAATTTGAAAGATTATATTTATTAATTGCAAACATGAAATCCTAGGAGCATTAGGATGTGAAAATTATCAATTACAATGAAAATTTATTAGCTTCTAAATTTTATTAAGAATTTGAACAATTGTATCTCATTTATTTTGGTGATGTTGGAAAGAAAAATAATAAAGTTTTATTGATTGCAACAATGAAATGACAAACTAATATGCATATATTTAAAAGCCAAGATGATGTAAAACATAATGAAAATTGACTCGACAAATATTATGAAAAATAATATTAAATTACTCCTCAAAATATTGTAAAAATGTTTATAACTAAAATATTTTTACAATTTAAATAAAAATATTTATAACTAAAATATATTTTTAGATAAAGACTAAATGTAGATTTTATTACCTTACATTTAAGAAAAGAATGAAATTAAAAAATATATACTAACATCATCAAATTGTTATTAGAAACAATATAATAGAAACATAAGCATGGAAAAACATAAAATACAAAAATAAGATATAAAAAATAAAAAATAAAAGAAGCACACGGTACGATATAAATACAACCTTCTCACCTTATACATTCCTTTATAATTTAATATTTACATATAATAAATGTATTTTTCAAAGAATAGTCCTATCTAATTAATTGGATAGAAATCGTTTAATCTATTCTCAAGTCGTCCCTCCTCACATTATTTTATAATTCAATACTTACATATAAAAATTTCAAAAAATAATCATATCCAATAATTGGATAGAAATCATTTAATTTATTCCCAAATCATCCCTCCTCTTATTTCCAACGCATCCCGCTTTGGAAATTAGACTCGAAAAGTGTGGCTTAAAATATACATTGATTTTTAAATTCATAGGGAAGAGGTTTAGGTTTAAATTTAAATGGCAAAGGGTAAAAAATTTCACAAATGACACCGTCCATAAAAACTTTTCAAATACAGAAATTATAATGAGATAACCAGGAAAACATACTATTAGAGTACTATATACATCTATTTTTAAATAAATATGAAGACGTTTAGATTTAAATTCCACATGGCACTGTTTTCACAAATGATTAATATTGAGATAACCAGAAACACACTCACAATCAGACAACTCTTTAAGGGATGCAGAGTAGTATTCTGCTGTAACAGGAAACTCAAATTTTATCAATTCTCAAAACAAAAATATGCAAAAATCATAGTAGAGCACGAACAACGAAATTCTACAAAATTTACCAAATAATTTGAACTCTGCATACACAACGAAGGAATTGTGCAATTTTAACCTCCATTGTCTTCGGTTTCTTCAGCGCGGGAGGGGAAGCTTAGGAACGGTTACGGTCAACACTCCATCCTGACAGACGACAGATATGGCCTCAAGCTTAGAGTCAAGGTGAATTTCCTTACCAGCCGGCAAGGCACATTTTGATGATCTCAAAGGAAATTTAAGTGCAACTACCTTGATGTCGTTGAGGAGCTTCTCCATTTCATCTAGCACGCCAAGTTGCTACTGCACCGCTCAAGAAAGGGTCACTCACCATCTTTCAATTCTCTAACCCTGCAAAGAAAATATGATCATTCGCCATCTTTCAATTCTCTAACCCTGCAAAGAATATATGATCATTCGCCATCTTTCAATTCTCTAACCTTGCAAAGAAAATATAATTATTTTCCCAAGGTCTATTTCAAATTGTGAAAAAAATAGCGCACAACATTTGAAAATAGCGAAATTGCTTGCCGGATTTTAAAAATCAGAGAAAAGACGATTTCACAATAACAGATTGAGTGCTTTTGTTTGGTGCGCAGAAATTTCAAATTTCAAACATGAAATCAAGAACGGTGTCGTATGTTGTAGGTGTATCACTCAATGCGAGTCGTCCCAGCGGGACAGTGGCAGCGGCTCTCCTTCATGGCAAGAGCTAATACTCTTAAACCGCATTAAATAAACTAGCGCTGAATAGAAAAGGTGGAGTCGCCAGGAATTCCCCGGGGATCGGGATGTCAACCATGGTGCACATGGATGCCCCCATGATATACATAGAGATAGGCCAGCTTACATTCGGCATTTAATACTCAATGTATGACTGGTTAGCTCTTGCCGATTCCATTGAACCACGTTCATCTTACGTCATTGTAATTTCATGAATTGTTACGCACGGGCACAGCTATGTCAATACACCTCCCAATAAATTTTGCGACGCACGCCCAGCACTATAACGCTGCATCTTGGGTGGATATACGGTTCAATTCATCTACTTGCAGAAGTGCAAAGTCTTCCTAATATTATACAAAATAAGTTGGCATAAATTATATATAGTTATTAATATAATGTTTCTCTTATATTTTTATATTAATTTAAAATACGTAATTAATAAATGAAAATTTTACTTAAATGAGTTGAAAAATTTGTATTTAAATAAGTATTTTTCTGGGGTAAATTATTTTTTAATCTAAAGATTTTATTTTATGATTATAAATACTTTTATTATTTTTTTTATATCAATATATGGAATTTTAAATATTAATTATTTTATATTTTTATATTTTTGTTTATGGTTTCACATTTATCTAACGTAATTAATGCAAATTTTTTAATAAAAAATGACATTATATAAAATATAACAAATATTTGTATTCCAAATTAAAAAAAATGATAATTTTCATTATATATCAACCACATTTATTAATATAATTATGTTAATATATATTAATTTAGAAAATATTAAAAAAAAAATGATTATTATATAATTTGGTGTCTTGCTTAAGTGTGAGTTTAAAATGAGATAATAATAGGAGTAAAAAAAAATTGTTTTTCCTTTGGAGCGTATTTACCAGCACGTAGAAAGTTTTTTTACACTCAAAAATAGAAACATCAAGCACAAGCTTGAATAATAGTCATATACCTCAGTTTAATGGCAAAAATTATGATTATTGGGCCATTACAATGAAGACCCTATTTTCTTCTAAAGACATTTGGGATTTGGTGGAGAATGGTTTTCAAGAACAGGTAGATGCAACAACATACAATGCATTGTCTCAAGAAGAAAGGGATTTGTTGAGGGACAACATGAAGAAGGATGAAAAATCCCTCTTCTACATTTTTCAAGCAGTTCGTGAAAGTGTTTTCCCAAGGGTTGCAGCAGTAACGAAGTCCAAGCAAGCATGGAACACCCTCCAGACAGCCTGCCAAGGCATGACAAAAGTCAAGACAACAAAACTGCAAATGTTGAGAAGAGACCTTGAAACACTTTGTATGAAAGAGTCTGAGAATGTGCACTCTTTTTTTACACATGTAATTGGGTTGGTTATTCAAATCATGTCTCATGGTGAGACACTTGAAGAAAGGAGAATAGTTGAGAAAGTTTTGAGAAGTTTTCTGTAATATTCCTCTTGTAAATAACCAAATAACTCATGGTAAAATCAAAGAGTTACAAATCAGTTACAAACTAATTCTTGATAACTGAATGAGGGTAAATCAAGAAAGGAAAGAAAATGGATTGTATGCATTAAATATGGTGAAAAATTCATAGTATAGGATACGGGCAAGGACTATACATTATAGAGACTCTATTAATGCGAGGTAACAGATGATGGATCTGTTCTTTACACGCTGCGAAAGATACGGTAATGGTTTGCTGCTCAGATTCATAGAACCTTGATGTATTTTTGGTGCAAGAGGGAGCAGCAAAAACTGTGAGCTGACAACTCACATCATCTACTGCGAGTCTGTATAATACTATAATATTTACGCGTTGCAATAGATATATACGCACTCTGCATTCTGCGACAAGCGGTGGGCCGGGGAAAGAAGTGAAGTTGCCTTTGAGCGCTCGATAGACTGGAACAAAGTTGGAGTGGAAACCGGCCATGGTAAACTGTGTGTTTCGATGATGGCCGTTCTCAGAAAAGCTGAAGATCTCAGCGCGCCTAACAATGCAACAGTCCAACTTGCTTTCGTTGCTTTCAGTAGAGGAGAGCTCCGAACCCTGATAGAATAATATATAGGTTTAGAGTGGGCATCTGCTATCTGAATATAAAATGGATATAGAATATTGGTCCGGGGAGCATCGCCTGTTTGCTAGCTTCCTCGTGAACTTAGAATATAAATAAAGAGAGCGCTGCCACCTCTGACAACAACCAAAATAAAGGCTAACAATGGACGGCATGAGTCAGCTACCCACTGTGGGCCGTGACTCCTCGAATCCGAGGAGCGTAAGTGTAGAAGAAGTTGCATAAGAGGAACAACCACGGGCAGGGGCAACTATGCTCCCTACGGCAGAGATGTCATCGATCACCAACCCAACCCACCAGAAGGTTTTCCAATGGGAGACTACGACGGAGTTGTCGAAGGAAAGAGATAAGTTGACCTCTTGAAATATTCTTTGTTTATGTGTAGTAAAAGAATGTTTAAATTATATGTTTTCTTGGTAGAAAACATGTTAATGCATGTAGTTAGAAATGATTATTTTATATATTTTCTTGGTGAAGAAAACATGTTAATGCATGCAGTGAAAGATTAAATATTTTATATGTTTTCTTGGTGGAGAAAACATGTTAATGCATGCAGTAAAAGATTAAATAACATGTTAATGCATGCAGTAAAAGATTAAATTTTTTTATATGTTTTCTTGGTCGAGAAAACATGTTAATGCATGCAGTAAAAGATTAAATATTTTATATGTTTTCTTGGTGGAGAAAACATGTTAATGCCTGCAGTAAAAGATTAAATATTTTATATGTTTTCTTGGTGGAGAAAACATGTTAATGCATGCAGTAAAAGATTAAATATTTTATATGTTTTCTTGGTGGAGAAAACATGTTAATCCCTGTAGTAAAAGATTAAATATTTTGTATGTTTTCTTGGTGGAGAAAAACATGTTAATGCATATTATTTTTATATGTTTTCTTGGTGAATAAAATAGGTTAATGCATTGAATAATTTATATGTTTTCTTGGTAAAGAAAGTATTTTATTGAAATCCATACTTGTTTCATGAAAGGAATATGTGCATTGAAGTAGAGTAATTGTGTTAGGAATAACACATGTTGCATGCACATAAGGGTAGCTATTGTGACCTTGGAAATATGAGTCTGTGTGTACATAGAGAAAGTGAACATGTTAACTTTCTTGAAAACAATAATCTCTTGAAGAGATTGTCTTGTTAGATGAGTTGTGTTGATTTCTTGATTTTGGATGCATAAGTAAACCTTGTTTTTGTATCTTGATTTTTATGCATAAAGATGAATATCTTTAATAATTTCTTGAAAGGGAAGGTTGAGAAACCCTCATATAGGAAGATAGAGAAATGAAGTTATAATGACTTCCTTTAAGAAAGAAGTATGTGGTTTGTTGTATGAAATGATGGTAGTATTCTTGTGAAGGGAATATGTATTGCATACATTAAAGAAGGGCTAATATGATAAGCTATGGTATGCACAAAGAATAGTCATTGTGATATGGAGTTATGTTCTTTGTATGTTAGAGAGATTATGTTGAGTTCTCTAGAAATAACTATGTGAAAAGAACATATGTGCTTAAGCATAGAAATAGCAGTTTATTACATGTATGAAGTTATAACGAATGTGTTAGTAGAACTAATGAGTTAGAACTCTTAAAGAGAGTTATGCATTAGTGTAAATAAACATTGTGGAGGTCAAACAATATTATTTGGGTATATGTACTAGTTAAATAGTAAGTCATGCTTGCTTATGCATATGAGTAGATGCTAAAGGATCTCTTTTAGAGGTTGTTTATTGATTCTTTAATATGGTATCTAATCTTGTTGCCCAAGCTTGTTGTCGACAGCATTGACAGGAAACGATGGCGGTTGGTGTCAAAGAAAAGTGATGTTTAAGGTTGTGGCAGGAAGAGGATCAATGGTCCATGCAGATGAGTTCGAGTTGCAGGAACATACATTGCTAGAACAATCATGCCACAAAGAATGTTGTATGTGGCAGTATGTAAGTAAAAGATTACATGAGAACTGTATTAGCTTTTAGCTAGTTATGTGACAACTTAATGATAATTCATTGTAATGATTTTATAACAATGGTTAAGGGATGGAATCCCTTATAAGCCATTGAGTGAGGGGTTAAATCCCTCATGAGCGTTTAATAATAAGATTAAATGTTTGTTGGTTTCACCCTACGGGGTTTCCAGGGTATATTGGTGTTCAATGGTGTGATTGCCTTTTGTGTCAGTTTGATGATGATGAATCCTTGATGTTGATGGTTCTTTATTTGATGGCATGATCATAATGTCCAAGTATGAGATTAATTAATATGGTTATGGAAATCATGAAATGGATGCAAGGATTCATGAGACAATTTATGTTATTACACTACCACGGTGGTGGTTAATGGTTATGCAACTTACTGTCTATTATTGCAATTTACTTGATGTACTAATGAACACTATATCTAATGGTTAATGATGAATTGTGGAGTTGTGAATTTGATAATTACTTGTGGGTAATTTGTATAAAAAATTCTAACTCCCTACTTTTACATGCGAGGTTACCGGGGTATGTGACATTTTCCATCAAGGTTTGATGCCATTGTTGTGGCCATAGAAGAGACAAAGGATCTCTCACAATTCTCAATGGATGAGCTTCATGCATCGCTGATTTCTCATGTACATAAACTGAATAGAGAAACAAGCTCCTAATTGGAGCATTCCTTCAAGACACAAGCTTCATTTGGTCAAGGTAGAGGCAGAGGAAGGTATTATGCTAGAGGAAGAGGAAGAAGCCCACACAGAGGAGGAAGAAGCCCACACAGAGGTGGAAGAAGAAACCCTTCAAGCTCAAGTGGAAGGGGCAGCAAATAAAATCCAAGTCAAGCCCTGAGCCAAAATAAAGCACAAGGTAAAAGGTATGATAAATCTCAAGTCAAATGTCATTACTGTAAGAAGTATGGTCATTATGAAAATGAATGTATATGTTTAGTGAGGATTAATGAATATTAATATAAAGTTAATTTAATTTATTCATTTTGAATGTGTTTTTTTTAAACATGTTTTAATATTGGGTAAAATATTATTGTATATGATATATTGGCGAGTTATATGTTTACAAAAGATTAATGAATATTAATATAAAGTTATTTTCATTTATTTATTTTGACTGTGTTTTTTTTTTAACATTTTTTAATATTGGGTAAAATATTATTGTATATGATATATTGGTGAGTTATATGTTTAGAGAGGATTAATGAATATTAATATAAAATTAATTTAATTTATTCATTTTGATGGAAAAGGAAACGACAAAGAATTTGAAAAGGAAAAAAGGCATTATTGGTATTTTATTTATGAAAATAAAGGAAAATAGGAGAAACGGGAGGTGAAAGGCCAAAGGTTGCATGTGAGGAGGAAATTGAAGGAAAATTAAGTAAAATGAAGAAATTAGAGGCATCAAAAATAAAAAGACATCAGAGCATTAGTTTGGGGCCTTTTCTCACTTCAGTTTTGGAATTAGTCTCAGAGAGGAGAAGAGCACCAAGAGAAGAAGGAAATCAAGAAAGCAAAGGAAGGAAAAGGAAATTAAAGGAAGGACAAGGAAAACAATGGAAAGCAAGGGTCAAGCAAGGAAAGGTTCAATCAAGCAGCTTCAATGGGAACACTTGCATGTAATAGGTTGCATGTATGCTTTCCTAGTTGGTTTTGGCATGCATGGTATATGCATGTGTGTATTTGGTTTATTTGTTGTCATTGACATGGGTTTTTCCGGGTTTCGATAATGTTTTTAGCCTAATTTTCTTTCCATTTCCGGATAACCATGGTATGATGGGATTATTTCTTAGCTGAGCTTTGGATTGCCAGAAGGTTTTAGATCCAGGTGAGGTGGTATCAAGAAAATCCCAAGGGTTTGGGTAGAGATGGTTTTCTATGGGAATCCCTCAATAGGTGGGTGGAGACATGAAAATTCTTCAAGGGATGGTGAAGGAATTTTGAGGGATCCAAGCTCAGTTTGGTTTTGTGACCTCAAGATTGGTTTAGGTGAGATCACGGTATGGTGAGGGTGGAGGTGGTTAAACCTCTGTATTCCCTTGGTTGTTTATGGATTGGTTTATCCCATGAGATTTAACATTCATGCTTGGAATATGGCACAAGGGTGATTGGTTGAAAGAAAAATTTGGTTCAACCCAATCTATGGTCGAGTGGTACATGCAGGAAGTCCCTGACTTGGTTGGATTTTGCATATGGTTAATAAGATATGTCATAGTCTAACGATTATGCTTTCTTTCCCTTAAAGTTGTCGAAATTCCAGTCATATTTTGAAAAAGATCGGCAGGGATTTTTGTAAATCCAAGTAAAAGTTGTCAAATTCCATAATTTTAGGTGCCTTAGAAATTTTTAATGGTGTTGAATCCATTTCCAACATCAAAAAATGATTCAGACACTGCATCTACAACCTTTTTTGAAATTTTTTTGCCTGGATTCCAGCCACTTTTGGTCGTCCGGGCAATTCCTCGACCTCCCTAGACGACTCCATAAGAGATAAGTCCCTCTTATATTTGATGAGTAATTATACTTGTTATTATGTGGATTTAATGGTTGTTCTATCATTTTTATCTATCTAGTTATATGCTAGTTATAAGCATGGTTATAATATTACATATTTAAGTTTGGATTTTATCACATTTTAATTAATGAATGTCTGGTTAATGAATGCGTGGCTTAAATGGTGTTATGACAGCTATTGTGAAAAGGCATTGGTCCTTCTTGTTAAACCTCAGATAAGTTTTAGATCACTATGTTCAGATTTGCATTCAGGACATGTAGGTTGTATGTTCACCATGTGTTTGACGGAATGCCTGTCCTAGTTGGGAGGGGTCAGGTCAAGTCCTTGCTCAAGTTTTGGTTTAAAAGATTTGTTTCTATGTTATTTATCATTTCTGGAAGTTTCACTGAGTTTTGGGCAGAGGCCTAAGTCCTAGCCCTTAAAAAGTGGCTTAGAATTTGGGGTCGATGGCATAGAATTGACTGGAAAAGTCCACAGTCGCTAGCTAGCAGGCCTATGTGAGTGACTGGAGGCTTACAGTCGCTTGAAAGCCTTGTCAAGGAGCGATTGAGGCTCTAAGTCAATGAAACAGAGAGTTAGCTTAGGGGTTGGACACTTGAAGGGGTTGGGTAGCTCCTGGAGGTCCTGTAACACTTGAGGGAAGTTCGTAAGGTCTTAAGTTGTTGACTCCATTTCCTTAAGATCATATAGGAGGTTGAGTCTTATCATAGTGAGCCTCAGCTCATGTTTACCCTGGGCAAACTGGTGAAAGTGGGTAAATGTGGGAGGAGGTAGTTACATTGGGATTGCATTTGATTCTTCACAAAAGCTCTATTTTGGTGTGCGGAGAAAGGGAGTGCAGGATAAAGTGTGTGCGGAGAATTCACGTCCAAAGCAAGGAACACAAACTCCTTTGCATTCCCTTTCCTCCACACTCCTCACATAATTGCGTGGAAAAAAAAATAACAAAAGAGATCACACCAAATGCATACAATTATGATTTAATAAGTTAACCTCAGGAAGGATGAATCAAAATACATGAGCACATGACTACATAGAAAGTTAAAATATTTTGATTTCTACGATTGGCATTGACATACCGATAACAAATGCGGGAAACAATTGTGCGGAGTAGTGCATGTGCAGAAGAAATCATCTGCAAAGCGGAGATGTATGGAAGAAGTGTGCAGAGACGAGAATAACGACAATTGTGGAAGCAGAGTGTTCTCGAATAATGATAAAGCACGAACCTGACACGGTCTTAATCGTGCCAACATATTGATAGCTCTAATGAAACTATAAATTAAAAATATCTCTAAACGAAAATGTAATAAAAGAGCAGTTTGAACAATTATTGCATCAGTAGCATGTTAAAACCAATTGTTTGACACTTCATTGTATTTGGAAAGAAATTTTCATAAACAATGCTTATGCGCCAATGGTTTTCGATCTCATGATCTTTAACGACTTCACTCTGGAGCATTAATTTGGGATTGCATTTTGATTCTTTGTAGAAGCTCTATTTTGGTGTGTGGAGAAAGGGAGTGGAGGAGAAAGCGTGTGTGGAGCAAGGCACACAAACTCCTCCACATACCCTTTCTCTCGCACTCCTCACATTAATTGTGTGAAAATTAATAAATAAATACCAAAAGAAACATAAAGCCACCTCTGCATCACTGCAACTGTGCTAAAAGCTTAATGTGCAAGTTTGCCACCACCCATCGATGCCTTTCGTAGAAGGTCTCAATTTGTCATGATTATGTTTTTCTTAGTTGTTCTATTATGTTTCCTCAAAGGTGTAGAGGAAGCTTTCCTTGTGCGGAGTGCGGAGGTGGCTTTCATTGCACAAAGTGCGAAGTACGAAAGTGTAGATAAAGCATGTGCGAATATACGTATAATGATAAATTGCATAAACAATTGTGAAATCATAATATTCTTAAATAACAACAAAACACAGACCCCGAACTACCTTAATCATTCATTAACAATAAAAAAAAAACTATGCTACTTTACAACTATCAATTAATCTTATTATAATTATAAATTAACACAATTCAAAAATATTAAATATATCATAAGCCTTATAAATTTGTATAAATTCATTAAAATAAAAAATCAATATCAAATATTATTAACACAATTCAAATGTATTATAGATATTCCAATTTACCATCACACATTTTAAAAAATATTAAAAATAAAATCCATCAAACCCCTATTCTTAAAAAAAAACAAGTTGCAAGGTTTCCAAATAATATAAAAAAAATTCCAAATTTAAAAAATAAATAAATTAATATTAAAATAAATACTTGGAGCGCAAGTAAAGCCGAACAAAACAATTCATCGGAACCATCGTATGCCCCTTTAATTGTACCTCATGTGGGGCCTTCACCATGTCCTTGTTTGATATTCGTGTAGCTCATTCGTTGGACTACTAAAAATCTGTAGTAAAGTCAACGAAGTGTGACGTACCTCATGTGGGGGCCTTCACCATGCGTGCAAAATGATATTTGATATTTCCGTGTTTGATATTTGATATAAAATATTTGATATGGCGGTTGTGTATAATGTTATTTTTGGAAGGTTTTTTTTTGGGTTTTTTGAGTTAAAATTTGGCAGCAATTTATTGGAATCGCAAATTTGATAGCTAGTTTCTGCACAATCAAAGAGTCCCAAAAATTTTTAACAAATCAAAATTAATGAAATCTCCAAAAAAAAATCACATTATAAACTACTACTTTGATATTTGCGTGTTTAGTAGTGATTAACCCTAAGTGGCCTGTTTAGTAGTGCGTAATCAAAACAGAAGGGTATAAGTCCTGAGATATGGGCGATATAGCACCAGCGTTGAAAGCTGCTCTTCCCCCAATTTATATAAATAAGCCGATGCAGCCATAATTCTGGCACAGCGATCCCAATATCGTCCACCTTCGCATTTAGTGAGAGGGAGAAAAGGTCTGTCATTAATTGAGACTGCGCCTCCTTCATGGCGGAGCCGAATCCAAATCCAATAGCCAGAGAGGATGAACAGCAAGTATTGTTTAACGCCACCCGCCATAAGCATGAGCTCTTGCTGTTTGAGGGTCTTCCGGCGTACACATGCAGCGGCTGCAAAGAATACGGAGCCAACAGGGGTTACAAGTGTAAGATTTCTTCTGGTTCGAAGTGTCAGAATTTCACTCTGCACGAGGTCTGCGCCGCTCTCCCAGATGCCATCCAACACCCGTTTCTTAAAGACGTGATCATCAAGTTTCGTTCCAAGACGTTGCTGAGGCATCAGTGCAGTGCCTGCTACGAGGTGATCAAAGGTTTTGTGTTCGAAACTGCAAGGCATAACACAAGGCTCCATCCCTTGTGTGTGGCGCTTCCTAAAATACTCGACTACGGTGGGCACGCAACAGCAAATCACAAACTCAAAATTGTGACGGGTGATGTAAAGGGGAAAGCATACACTTGCAGCGCCTGCGATGGTTACATCCGTTACGGTGGTTGGAGATATCGGTGCGAGGATGTGGCGTGTAAGGTTTACGTGGATCCGAGCTGCGCTAAAAATGACATGTTTGGACTCTCAGAGCATGGTATTCAGCGAGTTGCATCCGTGGGTCCCACCACATCCACATCTGGCGGTAGAAGAGCAGGTTTGGTTCAGTCAATCATCAGTGGAGCAGCACATCTGGCGATAGAAGAGCAGGTTTCGTTCAGTCAATCATCATCTGGCTCATGAAGTAGTAATATTTGCCGTAGTCTTTAACGCGACTTTTTGAAAGCCTTTTCGGCGATTTTTCCTGGTGAAAATCCGGCAGTAATTATTGAAATCGAAGTTTGATAACTAGTTTCTGCACAATGAAAGCGTCCCAGGGGTTTTTCAGGGTGCTGAATCCGAATATGCAGTTAAAAAACCATTTTAACTGCAACAAATCATGATTTCATCTCAATTTCTTCCGCCGGATTCCGTCACCGGAATCTCAAAAAGTCGCATTATAGACAACTCCGTAATATTTTGGAAATATTTTTAAATTTACAATAAACATAAATTTAGATTTATTTTATACTTAGGACATGAATATCTATATGTAAGTTTTTGTTTGTTACTTAAGCTTCAGGACCAGAGTATCTATTTGTAAGTTTGAAATGAATATTTATCTATAAGTTTGCCATCATTTTCATCTTGATTGTCATCTATTCTGATTTTATCATTTTATCTTATTTTCTTGAGCTCTAGTTTTTACAGCATCTCCCAATTAAAAGTCTTTGATCCAATTCTCCTCTATATTCTTTTGTGAACATAACGTCACTGATTTAATTATCCTCCATACCCTAAGAGTTAAACCCATCATTAAGACAAAGAAAAGAGCAATGCCTGAAATACTGTCACGATCTACCCATGCAGATAAAACTTAACCATATCATGGTCCCACTACATCATAACTTCATGCATACGGTTTAAGCATACATATCTAAGGAAATGGTTTATATTATATGGTTGATGCTGTTGACTATAAATGATCTCCCTTACTTACGGTGGTAAACCACTCAGCAACCTTACCTATTGGTGTTGTATTATTGTCAACTCCCATCTGCCAGACCATGCACGGAGTCTCCCTTTCCTTACCTACCCGCACCAGGTGGCACCCTACCGTGCTGAAGCCACGTGATACATCGGATAATGTGTTAGGGTTTACGCGCCATTTGATGGACGATGTGGATGGCAAGATGAGATCCAAGGGTTCTAAGGCATCTAAGGGTTTATCGGAAGTTTATAAGCCCCAGAGCTATTTTCTCGCTGTCATTTGCACCTATTACCGCATGGTGAAAGCTATTTGGTTCGGCGATGTCCCTCTTGCTGCAGCTACCAGCTCTGCAACGTTACACTCAGGTAATGTTATTGCTCATACCCAAGACCACTGACTTCATCACCTATTCTGAGATTGTTTGAGTTTGTAATTTAGAGTTTCATGGCTCTCTGCGTTCATGTTAAATCATGAGTTATGTATATGCCACTAATCCTCTGCTTTCACTGGGTTAGGGTCTTGTTACTCTGTGTCAAGGGTTTGCTATGATTCCTTAGTCACTCAACACAGGGTATACGTCCACGGCTTCAACAGGTATGTACCCATCTCTGCTTTAGCATGACTGGTTTCCCTGTCGAGGGTGAAAGATACTCTTGAGTACTGTATAAGCTTGTTTTCTGACAGTTAAAGGAGTCCCTTACAGAGATTTCCTTAACTGCTTCAGGGTTATACATTTGGCAAACCCTGGTTCGAGCGTGGTCGGCCCTTTTCATGCCGGTACCAGCATTCTCAAGGTCTCTGTTTACTGTTAATATAGATTTAGGCTTCGTGGCTGTCTGCTTGAATGTATTTATAAGTTACAGGCCACTGTCTCATGGCAGAACCCTTTCGATTTACGGTCCATAGACCGATGTTTGTTCGATTGATATATAATACTGGGTCTTCAACTGTTGTCGGTAATTTTGGGAGAACAGTCTCTCCGGATTCTTGTTTTAAATACCATTTGACATTCACAGGATTTCGAGTAATACAGAATCTTCTGCTTAACTTATGGGATACGATATGTATGTTTGGTCACTTATAGTTTCCGGAATCATTTCCGTGCATTTGTTAAGAGTATTGCATCGTATTACAGTCATAGTTGTGCTCGAGGCATTCTCCATTTGCCATTGTTTGATTAGGGTTTATTGCAACCGCTCGGTAATGTATTCAATAGTTTTGTCTTATGGATATTGGCGTATGGCTGACACCATTGCGGCTCTATATTCGGTAGCGTCACGCTGCCCTATGGATATTAGGTCCAACCGCGTTCTAAGACCATGCGTCCCGACGGTGGCAAAAAATTAATGGTTCAAATCTTTGCAATGGCTTGTAATTATTGTTTTAGACTTATGAATATATTCATGGTTCCGCACTTAAGCGTATAACCTTTATACGAAAGGAACCCCTGTTCCAAGTTTATGCTGTAACATTTCGATGGCTATAATTCTCTGTTTCAGATTATGCTTATAACCTCTGTTTCAGATTATGCTTATAACCTCTGTGTTAATGTAACCTCCGTTACAGGTTTAATCTTAGAGTCCTTATGTTAATTTAACCTCTGTATCGGGTTTATATTCATGGTCTGTATACGAGCATAGCCTCTGTTTTCAAATGTATGTAAATGTATTATGGTACCAAGTGTACTAACTCCTTGGTTGCCAACTCGCTATATATTTCAATTACAGTTCGTTTTCAGTTTCTTGCTCTTGATATTTAGATTCGCACGGAATCATTAGGTTTTCAGGATAGACCACTTTTATCGCTATGCAACGATTCTCCACTGCTACACAGCTTGTTGCGTACTTATTGCATACATTTCATTCACACAGTTACTATTTCTAGTTCTGTTTAAATTTCTCTATATATAGTACATTCTGAGTTGTTATACAGATGCATGCAACAATTTCTGTTCTGTCATAAACATCTGTTTTCACATGCCTAGCTCGCGATGTTTAAGTTTGTATCAGATAGTATAAATATATCAGATAGTCTGAGGCTACAACTCCTGTACTTAAACATGTATCAGTTTTCTATATTTACCTGTAATGCATACAGTGGATAGTCTCTGTTCCTTGCTTAATAACTAGCACTAGAATAATCTTAGCACTGGTTAATTGACAGTAACCTTACTTCTACTTTTAAGCAACAGAGAACTGGTTTCATTTCCTTTTAAATTTCCAATACATAGACTAAGGAAAGACTAAATCTGGTGATTAGCTCGTACCTGGTTCGCCAGTTACAGAAGTTAATGCTCCAGATGTTCACCTGTAGTCATATAATTGCTCTTATCCACCCAGCCATGAGATCCATTAATTCACTGGATTCTTCCCCCGAGCTGTCCTGCAGGCCTGCAGCCCTCAGCAAGACTCCAGCACCTCAGTGCCTAGGTTATCTGGTCCTCACCAGACGTAACCCTTTCCTTTGTTTTTTCTTTCACACAGAAAATTTCCTCTCCTCTCTGTCCCAACAGAACAAGAATGCTTTCCCTCCCAGGATTTTTCCTGGCTGAGGGTTAGTTTTCTTTTCAGTTTTCATAACTGTTTCTTTATCCAACTCCTCCCTTAGGAGATTGCCAGCATTTATCAAAATATCTTCCATTTATAAATAACCAAAAATAATATCTTTTAACAATATTAGTTAGTAGTTCATACTAATTTCTACCATGGTAACTTTTATCATTACAAGATTTTACGGGGTCATTACATCTTCCCCCCCTGGGATTGGACATCGTCCCGATGTCTATTCCCATTAAATAAGTCCGGGTACACTTTCCTCATAAGCTCTTCGTCTTCCCAAGTGGCCTCCTCAGGGCCATAGTGCTGCCACAACACTTTAATTTGGGTAATAACCCGTTTCCGCAGCCGCACTTCTCTCCGGTCGAGAATGCTCTGTGGTTCGACCAGAACCTCGCCTTCCGGTTCGACCTGCAGACAATCAATATCCTTAATGAGTCTTCCATTAAGCATATTGACACATACAATCAACGAGATTACTTCTTACCCGAACATCTTGCCATTGGATCACATGTTTGGGATCATATACATATTTCTTTAGAACAGAGACGTGAAACACGTTGTGAATTCTAATATGGCTTGGCAAGGCAAGCTGGTAGGCCACTGGCCCCACTCTAGCTAAGATCTGAAAAGGTCCAAAGTATCGAGGAGCCAGCTTGGCGCACCCACTCCACTGCAGTGTGCTCCTTCTGGTTTGAATCCTTACAAACACATGGTCACCAACCTTATACTCTGTGAATCTTCTTTTCTTGTCTGCAAAACTTTTCTGTCTGTCTTGTGCAGCCTTTAAATTTGCACGCACTCTTTTCACCATATCTTCCATGTCTTTAAGCATTTCCGGACCCAAACTCAGCTTGTCCTCCGGTCCACCCCAACTTGAGGGTGTGCGGCACTTTCGCCCATACAGGACCTCAAAGGGACTTAGCTGGGTTGAGGTGTGATACCCATTGTTGTAGGCAAATTCGACCAGATGCAAATACTCTTCCCATTGACTTGGTTTTAGCATCACATTCGCCCTCAACATGTCTTCCAATACCTGATTAACTCGCTCAGTTTGACCATCGGTCTGCGGGTGATAAGCCGTGCTAAAGTTCAACTGAGTACCCAACTCAGCAAACAATGTTCTCCAGAAGGTGGAAGTGAATTTCACATCACGGTCTGATATGATTACCTTTGGCAATCCATGCAAACAGAACACATTTTGCATAAAGAGATGAGCAATTTGTACTGCCTTGTAAGTGGACTGCACAGGTATAAAGTGCGCTGCTTTACTCAATTTATCAACCACGACCATAATAGAATCGTTGCCCTTCTTTGTTCGTGGCAGCCCGGTTACGAAATCCATGGAAATGGTTTCCCATTTCCATTCTGGAATAGGCAAAGGCTGCAACAGTCCTGCTGGATGTTGATGTTCAGCCTTAATTTGCTGGCATTCCAAACACCGCGCCAAGTACTCAACTACCTGTTTCTTCATTCCTGGCCAGTAATACTCTTTCTTGAGTGTCGTGACCATCTTTTGGTACCCTGGGTGGCCAGTGTAGTGGCTGATGTGGAACTCATCTAGAATCAGCCTCTTAAGGTCATTTGAATCAGGTACATACAATTTCTTATTAAAAAACAGCATTCCCGCACTATCTAGTGTATAACCTTGCTGTAATCTTTCATTAATAGATTGCTGTACTTGCTGTTTTAAGTGCTGATATTCAGAATCATGACTTGCTGCTGCTTTTATCTGTTCAACCAGCGAATTCCGCCACTTGCTGGCTGAAAGTTCACATAAACAATGAACCTTTCGACTTAATGCATCTGCCACCTGGTTTTCTTTGCCCTTTAAATGCTTTATTTCAAAGTCAAACCCACTTAGAAAATCTGCCCAACGGCCTTGTCTCGCATTCAAGGTAGGTTGGCTGAAGTAATGCGTCAAACTGTGATGATCTTTTAACAACAGAAATTTCTTCCCAAGGAGGTAATGTCGCCACATTTTTAGCGCATGAATAACAGCAGTTAATTCTAAATCGTAAGCAGAGTATCTCTGCTCATGCTCTTTTAGTTTCCTTGATTCATACGCTATTACTTTTCCTTCCTGCATCAGTACTCCTCCCACGCCCTCCTTGCTTGCATCGGTGCACACCACGTAATCCTTATTAGGATCAGCTATCCTCAGGATGGGTGCAGTGGTGAGTAAGTGTTTCAAGCGGTCAAAGCTCTGCTGACATTCTAGTGTCCACCTAAATACCTTCCCTTTTTTCTGCAATGAAGTAATAGGATAGGCTATCCTAGAAAAACCTTCCACAAACCTCTGATAATAGCCGGCGAATCCCATAAAGGATCTGATATCAGCAACGTCTTTGGGTATATGCCATTCCATAATAGATTTTATCTTCTCGGGGTCGACTGCAATTCCTTCTTTAGTAATCACGTGACCCAAATACTGAATTTCCTCCTTGAAGAAATCCCATTTGCTGAACTTAGCGTATAGCTGATGCTCCCGAAGAGTTTGTAACACCAATCTAAGGTGCTCCTCATGTTCCTGTTGGGAACAAGAATATATCAAAATGTCGTCGATGAATATCAGTACAAACTTGTCCAAAAACCTGTGAAACACGTTGTTCATCATACACATAAAGGTAGCAGGTGCATTGGTCAAACCGAAAGGTAGCACTACAATTCGTAGTGTCCATAGCGTGTCCTGAAGGCAGTTTTGGCAATGTCTTCCTCTTTAATTCGGATTTGATGATATCCAGATCGCAAATCGATCTTAGAAAACACTGTTGCTCCCTTCACTTGATCGAAGAGTTCGTCAATCCGAGGCAGGGGGTACTTGTTCTTAACTGTGAGCTTGTTCAGCTGACGATAGTCTATGCACATACGGAGGGTCCCATCTTTCTTTTTGACAAATAGCACCGGAGCTCCCCACGGTGACACGCTGGGGCGGATATAATTCTTTTCCAGCAACTCTTGTAGTTGCATTTTCAATTCTGTCAATTCAGGTACACTCATCCGGTACGGTGCTTGTGACACCGGTGCTGCTCCTGATATCAACTCTATAGTGAAATCTATATCCCGTTTCGGGGGTAATCCTGGTACTTCTTCAGGAAATACATCCACAAATTCTTGCACTACCGGGATATTGTCCAACGCAGCTGTCTTGTTCTTCTGGTCTGCATATCCAACTTGAATAGCGTAAATCTGACACTTTTTCTTAATACATTTAGCCAGCTGGGAGGCAGTGATAGGCCGGATCTGTACAGGGTGTTTAATACCTTGTAATTCTAGCTGCTGTCCTGCGTCATCCTTGTAATAAATGGTTTTGGTTTTGCAGTTCACCAACGACCAATGCTTTTCCAACCAATCCATACCAATCAGAATGTCATAGGACCCCAAAGGAAGCACATTCAAGTTAGCTGTCATTGACTGTCCAGCTATGCTAAAAGAACAGTTATTTATTTTGGCCAAAACTCTTCTTTTAGCTCCTGTGGCTAGCTATACCAGCCATGGGTTTTTGAATTTTTCGGAAGATAGCTTACAATGTTCAACTACTTTTGGACTAATATAACTTAAGGTAGCCCCTGGGTCAATAAGAACAGCTATGGAGAGATTGGAAATTTTACCTTCAAATTCTACCATGCTTGGCTGGTATTCCGCTTGACGGTCCTCCAGTGCCACGTTAATTCTTGGCATGCTGCGCGCCACTTCTCCAACGGTCGATGCTTCTTGGATCTGAGATATCTGATCCCCTCCCTTACGCTGAGGACAATTCTTTACATGGTGAGGACCTCCACAGCCCCAGCATTGGACTGGAGGTCTGGCCCCTCCTTCAAGGTCTGATCCGGCAGGTGGTTCACCGATTCTGCTCTCACTGGGTTTAGACCGAAAGGTACTCTTGGCTATATTTCTGCCAATCTGTCCTTTACCAGCAATCTTGCTGCTATTACCACGACTTCCTTTGCTGTTACCAGCAATTCTGTTGCTTTTTCTATCATTCCACCTTTTATTTGAAGTGTCTCCTTTCTGCTTGTTTTGCTGGTAACAGATTCTTGCCTTACGAATTGCCTCGTCCATTGTCCTGGGATTATCGAACTCAATACGTTCTCTTATATAGGCTGGTAAACTGCTTACAAACCTCTGCACCTTGGCCTTCTCCTCCTTGATATATGGTACATAGCGAAGCAAGGAGGTAAAGCGGTTGATGAACTCGTCCATGGATTGCTGTCCCAGTCGCAAATCATGGAACTCCCGTGCCTTCTCATCGTAGAAACGTTCAGTTAGATATCTCTCCTTGAAGTACTTCTGGAACTTTTCCCAAGTTATGTTCTGCTCGCTTACTCCTTTTACAATTTTGATTTCCTCCCACCACAGGGTTGCCTTGCCCTGTAGCTGGAAGATGGCCAACCGCGCCTTCAAATTTGGGTCATATTCATATAGCTGGAAGTACTTGTTAATGTTAATCAACCAAGCCTCTGCAGCTTCCTCCTGCTCTCCGTCAAAATGTGGAGGCTTAATTTTCCGGAATTCTCCTTGCAACTCCATCTTCACTAGTGACTGTTATTGTCTTGCTGTCTCTGTTTTAGTTGTTCCTGATTGATAGACAGAAACCAATTAACTGAATTTAATTCTCATGCATATATTATAAAATAATTCTCATGCAGCTGGAAGTACTGCTCCAGAGGCCACAGATTTGAAACCTCTGCTCTGATACCACATTGTCACGATCTACCCATGCAGATTAAAAAAAAAATTTAACCATATCATGGTCCCACTACATCATAACTTCATGCATACGATTTAAGCATACATATCTAAGGAAATGGTTTATATTATATGGTTGATGCTGTTGACTATAAATGATCTCCCTTACTTACGGTGGTAAATCACTCGGCAACCTTACCTATTGGTGTTGTGTTATTGTCAACTCCCATCTGCCAGACCATGCACAGAGTCTCCCTTTCCTTACCTACCCGCACCAGGTGGCACCCTACCGTGCTGAAGCCACGTGATACATCGGATAATGTGTTAGGGTTTACGCGCCATTTGATGGACGGTGTGGATGGCAAGATGAGATCCAAGGGTTCTGAGGCATCTAAGGGTTTATCGGAAGTTTATAAGCCCCAGAGCTATTTTCTCGCTGTCATTTGCACCTATTACCGCATGGTGAAAGCTATTTGGTTCGGCGATGTTCCTCTTGCTGCAGCTACCAGCTCTGCAACGTTACGCTCAGGTAATGTTATTGCTCATACCCAAGACCACTGACTTCATCACCTATTCTGAGATTGTTTGAGTTTGTAATTTAGAGTTTCATGGCTCTCTGCGTTCATGTTAAATCATGAGTTATGTATATGCCACTAATCCTCTGCTTTCACTGGGTTAGGGTCTTGTTACTCTGCGTCAAGGGTTTTCTATGATTCCTTAGTCACTCAACACAGGGTATACGTCCACGGCTTCAACAGGTATGTACCCATCTCTGCTTTAGCATGACTGGTTTCCCTGTCGAGGGTGAAAGATACTCTTGAGTACTGTATAAGCTTGTTTTCTGAGAGTTAAAGGAGTCCCTTACAGAGATTTCCTTAACTGCTTCAGGGTTATACATTTGGCAAACCCTGGTTCGAGCGTGGTCGGCCCTTTTCATGCCGGTACCAGCGTTCTCAAGGTCTCTGTTTACTGTTAATATAGATTTAGGCTTCGTGCCAGTCTGCTTGAATGTATTTATAAGTTACAGGCCACTGTCTCATGGCAGAACCCTTTCGATTTACGGTCCATAGACCGATGTTTGTTCGATTGATATATAATACTGGGTCTTCAACTTTTGTCGGTAATTTTGGGAGAACAGTCTCTCCAGATTCTTGTTTTAAATACCATTTGACATTCACAGGATTTCGAGTAATACAGAATCTTCTGCTTAACTTATGGGATACGATATGTATGTTTGGTCACTTATAGTTTCCGGAATCATTTTCGTGCATTTGTTAAGAGTATTGCATCGTATTACAGTCATAGTTGTGCTCGAGGCATTCTCCATTTGCCACTGTTTGATTAGGGTTTATTGCAACTGCTCGGTAATGTATTCAATAGTTTTGTCTTATGGATATTGGCGTATGGCTGACACCACTGCGGCTCTATATCCGGTAGCGTCATGCTGCCCTATGGATATTAGGTCCAACCGCGTTCTGAGACCATGCGTCCCGACGGTGGCAAACAATTAATGGTTCAAATCTTTGCAATGGCTTGTAATTATTGTTTTAGACTTATGAATATATTCATGGTTCCGCACTTAAGCATATAACCTTTATACGAAAGGAACCCCTGTTCCAAGTTTATGCTGTAACATTTCGATGGCTATAATTCTCTGTTTCAGATTATGCTTATAACCTCTGTTTCAGATTATGCTTATAACCTCTGTGTTAATGTAACCTCCGTTACAGGTTTAAGCTTAGAGTCCTTATGTTAATTTAACCTCTGTATCGGGTTTATATTCATGGTCTGTATACGAGCATAGCCTCTGTTTTCAAATGTATGTAAATGTATTCTGGTACCAAGTGTACTAACTCCTTGGTTGCCAACTCACTATATATTTCAATTACAGTTCGTTTTCAGTTTCTTGCTCTTGATATTTAGATTCGCACGGAATCATTGGGTTTTCAGGATAGACCACTTCTATCGCTATGCAACGATTCTCCACTGCTACACAGCTTGTTGCGTACTTATTGCATACATTTCATTCACACAGTTACTATTTCTAGTTCTGTTTAAATTTCTCTATATATAGTACATTCTGAGTTGTTATACAGATGCATGCAACAATTTCTGTTCTGTCATAAACATCTGTTTTCACATGCCTAGCTCGCGATGTTTAAGTTTGTATCAGATAGTATAAATATATCAGATAGTCTGAGGCTACAACTCCTGTACTTAAACATGTATCAGTTTTCTATATTTACCTGTAATGCATACAGTGGATAGTCTCTGTTCCTTGCTTAATAACTAGCACTAGAATAATCTTAGCACTGGTTAATTGACAGTAACCTTACTTCTACTTTTAAGCAACAGAGAACTGGTTTCATTTCCTTTTAAATTTCCAATACATAGACTAAGGAAAGACTAAATCTGGTGATTAGCTCGTACCTGGTTCGCCAGTTACAGAAGTTAATGCTCCAGATGTTCACCTGTAGTCATATAATTGCTCTTATCCACCCAGCCATGAGATCCATTAATTCACTGGATTCTTCCCCGAGCTGTCCTGCAGGCCTGCAGCCCTCAGCAAGACTCCAGCAGCTCAGTGCCTAGGTTATTTGGTCCTCACCAGACGTAACCCTTTCCTTTGTTTTTTCTTTCACACAGAATATTTCCTCTCCTCTCTGTCCCAACAGAACAGGAATGCTTTCCCTCCCAGGACTTTTCCTGGCTGAGGGTTAGTTTTCTTTTCAGTTTTCATAACTGTTTCTTTATCCAACTCCTCCCTTAGGAGACTGCCAGCATTTATAAAAATATCTTCCATTTATAAATAACCAAAAATAATATCTTTTAACAATATTAGTTAGTAGTTCATACTAATTTCTACCATGGTAACTTTTATCATTACAAGATTTTACGGGGTCATTACAAATACTATTACCACAAAAACATAGCAGTTAGCGGTCACCAATATTTGCATCTCTCCATAAACCACACTCAAATTAAAAAATAAAAATAAATGATACATGGTTTTCAATTATCTGTCTGTACTTTTATCCTCTGTTTGATGCAATATCATGCAGCGTGATTATTTTCGACAGTGAGTACTTATATTTTTTGTGGATTATATTCATAACTTCTAGCATCTCCGTGACAATGATGAATGATAAAAAGGAGGAGGGAAAAGTAACCGTTTAAGGTCTCGAACAATCTACTATTATATTTAAAATATTAAGGAATTCACTGAAGGAGATTAGCAAAAATTGTCGAGGGTTCGAATTTTATGAATTGATGGTATTTATCATTATCATTGGATAAAAATGAGATGACTGGATTTTTTATTTTAAAATTTTATTTTTATAGGTTGAAAAAGCAAAAGAAAACTTTTAGAATGGGTATTTAATATATATAAAGTGAAGTAATTTTAAGAAATTTAGTTTTAAGTTAGTGCATCTACATAAATTAAATGTTTGATAAATGTAATAAACATTTAAAAAAGAATATTTTATTATGCAATTTACACTACTGAAATAATAAAAAATCATAAAAAATAACTAAATTATATTTTAAGTCTAGATTAACTTAGCTCAACATTGTGGCTTCAACTTCCTTAACTAATTATGTTTTAAATAGTTGATCTTTTGCAAATTTTGGTCTGGGTTTCTCTAGCTGGGGAGATATTGAAGAACTCACAAGATCACAGAAAATCCAAACTCTCTTAAGGAAATAGATTTTTTAGATATGATATATCAAAAGTTTCTCACGAACAAATTCAACATAATCAGTGAATAAGGAAACATTCAAACAAATGAATTGGAATTCAAACAATCCCTTCCAATTTGATGAAATAAACAACTCAACCTGAAACCCCTAGGAGGATACCAAAATTTGAATTTAGGAGCCCAAAATCTCATATTGGCACCTCTGATTATGTAATTAGCACACCTAAATATATCAAAGCTCCACAAAGTCCTAAGTTTGTCGACGAAAAATGGAAGATGAAAACCATAAGGCTACTAAAATAGATCTAGAATTTCAAATCATGAGAACTGCATCCCTCTATGGTAAGGCCTACTACATGAACTTTAGCTCCAAGAACACTGAGTCAAATGACGATCATAATCAACTGAAAGATCTAGCAAAATAATAGTAAATTCTCTTAGAGCTAAGAATGATAGCTAGTCCATGGGTCAATCCCCATTACAAGTCCTAACAGTAAATGCTCTTAGAGCTAGGAATGATAGCTCGTCCATGGGTCAATCCCCATTACAAGTCCTCCACCAGGGTCGATCTTGAGGGTGATGCAAATCCTTTGTGGGATAAGAATCCTAAGATCACCATTACCAACAAATCCTTGTTGGTTAATGCAGAGGAAATGAATTCCCTCATTGATTATTTTCCCCATCTGATAGAACTGGAAATAGAGATTCAAGTGTTGGTCATTCACAGTGAGCTATAGAATTTGGGGTCAGATTTGATGACTCCGTTACAAATCTCCTAGATCTAGACGAGAAGGTGGGGAAATGCGTAATAGTATACATGGAGGATAGTTGCTTAATAGCTGCCATAATACTATCACGAAATACTCAATGTACATGTGAGAGTTGTAGGAACCACTAGATGAGATTTCTAAAAACATTTCATGTAGTTACATACATCACATGCTTCATGTGGTTAGTTCTATATTGCAAGCAACAGATTATCTAAACCTATGGCTACAAGAGTCAAATGTGGCTGAGAAGCAGCAACATATTATGACATTTTAACTGTTTTCATATGCTACTGTCAAAGCTAAAGTCAAAGTTAACAAGATGAGTTGCAAGGCAACTAGTCCCTGCCTAGGGGTAGCGCGACGGTTTCACTCTGCGGTTAAGGACTACTAACCGTAACCTCTGCTTGTTTGCCAGACCACTCACGTGTTGTTTGATGCAGTTAGAGGCCAGCAGTTAGCTTTGCGGTCAAGACAAATGTTAACTGCAATCCCGATGGATAGCATACCCCGATCGCATGGCACAATCCTTCGTTGTACTTACAGTCTCTGCTATGGTTTTGATAACCCGACAGTTAGTACTGCACTGATCACATGCCCCAACGCGGTTAGCTATCCCGATGCCGGGTAGACCTTTCATGTTCTTCCAAATCATAACACCTGTGCAGATAATTCATTGGCCGCATGTTTTTCCAGAGCATAACACCCTGCACATAAACCATTGGCTCCGTCATCACTATGCCAATCTGTAAGCATTGCCATTATCGCCTTCACTGTCGAATACTGGAGCTGTTGCAGAACAACTCTATCTGCTCAATGGCGAAGCCGTGGAATTCGAAGTTAACAAGATATCGAAGTACTTGCAAATCCTTGCCATTTAGATTTTCCGTGTATTCAAAGTCACTTGCTTTGCAAAATTCAGTTATATTTTTGAAAATCAATGTTTTGAATGAGATATGGAAGAATGTGTTGCATAGGTTGTTTTGAATAAGATATAGAAGAATGTGTTGCAGAGGTTGTTGAATTGAGCTTAAATTCGGTAATGGTTGTCGCTGCAATAAATTCGTGATGAACAACAGAGGTAAATTGTCTTTATTCATTTTTAAAAGCTCTAACAGTAAAAGTTTTTCTTCACTGCATACCGAGACAGACAAAGTAGATGTCCTAGGTGTATCAAGGGCTTGCAATTGATAGGCCGTGTCCTTTAATTCTGCGATGTAACTTGTTATCAGGTTTGAATCTTTAGCACCTATATTTTTCGCTACTTTTGGTTGCTGTAGCTGGATACATTCTGATTCGGCTTTTAGTTTGCTAATACATTGAAGTGCATGCCTTTTATGTATTACCACTGTGTAGTCTCCACGTAACACTTACTAGTCAGCTATGGGAAAACAAGCGATGGGTATTTATGTCACAAATTACCAGCTTAGAATGGTATTATATTGTTCTGGTCCTCTGTTACTTTTTAAATTTTTTACTGTAGGACACCTTGCCATATCTACTCTATTATCTGCAGAAGTTAGAACAACTCCAGCTATTGAGGTCATCAATCACTTTAAATTTGTTACTCTGCAGGATACCTTAGCGTATGTATTGTACTATCCACAAAAACCACTTGTAACAACGCGTGCCATGGAACATTTGCACTTTAGGGAGCTGCTAGTAGGGATCGTAAGTGTTTTTCTAATTTAATTTTTGTTCACAGATTTTGATTTTGGCTATTTCATGGCTAGTAATAATCTTTCACACAACCTTATGGTGATGTATATTTGTTTTGCTATTCTTTCGATTCCCTGATTTTTAAACAAGTCTAACATGATTTCCTTCAGAATGCGAAAATTTCAAAAGTTTGAGCAGTACATGAGAAACATAGGCATAATAATAGCGATGCAGACTCCTTGATTACGAAGTCCCTTACATGCGGTTTTTGCATGAATGACAGGTGTCTTCTGCATTGCCAAACAGGCCTATGTATACCGTCTGCACCCCAAATATCCAGCAGCAGATGGTAATGAAGGAGGTGTCACCTTATTTGTCCATATGCTGACATCTGTCATTTTTTACTTGCCAGATCTCTTCACAGGCTTTGAAACTTGAACGGATGGACTATCCAAGTAGAACGATTTATATTCATTCTTCCTCAGAAACAAAATTGTGACTGGAAGAGGAAAGGTAGGTTACAATATTTAGTAATAGTAATGCATTCAGATGGTAAGAACTGGTAACAAAAAATAAAAATTGCAGATTATGAACCAAGTTTGTAAGGAAAAAACTGAAAATTGTGACCAGAAGAGGAAAGGTATGTTACAATATTTAGTAATAGTAATGCATTCAGATGGTAAGAACTGGTAACAAACAAAAAATTGCAGATTATGAGCCAAGTTTCTAAGGCAGAAACTGCTTGCGCTACTTGCAATTTCCAGAAAAAAGAAAGCTCAGAGAGAAATGTGTGCTCGGTCATTTCTCACAGAACAATCCAAACAATTTCCTATTGGTACGCAGATTATTCGGAAATGATCATGTCATAAAACTACTACAGGTTAGTTGGATTGTTTTCAATTTTAGTATGACATTACAGCATGTGCTATGTGATCAAGGCAGCAATAATCAGTTGAAATGCAAACGTATTTGATTCCAGTTTGAAAAAAAAATTATTTAGTATGATGCACAACATTAATTCTTGAAACAGAAAGCACTATTAGCTTAGGTTAGTTAATCAGCTTTCATAATATTGTAGATCCCTAATTTCATAGCGACACTATCTCAGCTTTATTGAGCATGCAAAGTCAGCCATGGATTCTCAGAAGAAACCTGACATCAAAGTTGGGGTGAAAACAAGTCAACATTGTTCCATATGGGTAATGTAGAAGACAATCAGAATTTCATTCTTAGCTCTGAATTCATGGTTTGTTTTAGAATATGCAACTGATTATGGTGGAATTGCAGACTCTATTATGTTACTATGTTAAAAAGTTATGTCATATTATAACTACCTTTCGTGCTCGGATATTGTTCAATGCCCGCTCAGCTTGGACCTCCTTCCTCCTTCTTTGACAGGTTCTGTTCGCTCCCACTGGTCATGCTACTTTTTACCTGAAACATCTGCAGGATGCAAGCAACGTGCCTTGGATCTGGCTTTGCAAGAGGATGCATGGACGCAAGGCATTATAACAAAGAAAGAAAGCTCAGAGAGAAATGTGTGCTCGGTCATTTCTCACAGAACGATCCAAACAATTTCTTATTGGTACGCAGATTATTCGGAAATGATCATGTCATAAAACTACTACAGGTTAGTTGGATTGTTTTCAATGTTAGTATGACTTTACAGCATGTGGTATGTGATAAAGGCAACAATAATCAGTTGAAATGCAAACGTATTTGATTCCAGTTTGAAAAAAAAAATTATTTAGTATGATGCACAACATTAATTCTTGAAACAGAAAGCACTATTAGCTTAGGTTAGTTAATCAGCTTTCATAATATTGTAGATCCCTAATTTCATAGCGACACTATCTCAGCTTTATTGAGCATGCAAAGTCAGCCATGGATTCTCAGAAGAAACCTGACATCAAAGTTGGGGCGAAAACAAGTCAACATTGTTCCATATGGGTAATGTAGAAGACAATCAAAATTTCATTCTTAGCTCTGAATTCATGGTTTGTTTTAGAATATGCAACTGATTATGGTGGAATTGCAGACTCTATTATGTTACTATGTTAAAAAGTTGTGTCATATTATAACTACCTTTCGTGCTCGGATATTGTTCAATGCCTGCTCAGCTTGGACCTCCTTCCTCCTTCTTTGACAGGTTCTGTTCGCTCCCACTGGTCATGCTACTTTTTACCTGAAACATCTGCAGGATGCAAGCAACGTGCCTTGGATCTGGCTTTGCAAGAGGATGCATGGACGCAAGGCATTATAACAAAGAAAGAAAGTTATACTACAAAGGAAATCTGGGTTGGCAAGATACCAAGGCAGGTTCATGACACCTGCCGGCATCCACGGACACCTACAGCACCTGCTGCGCAACACCCTTTAACACCAAACCTTACGAAACCTTAGCATACCCCTGCAGATAATACGAATTAATCGAATTAATGTTAACATTAAAACGAGACCGTTGACGGTTAGCGATAATGCACTGGGCGTAAAAGCAATTTAAGCTATGATCGAGCCTCTTCCGCCTCGGGAAGAGGCCAAATAAGATGGCGAAGCCTCAGGCGGAAATGAAACTTAGGTTATCTCGGCACATCGTCGCACAGGGCATTTGCAAACCTTATGATAAACAACGAATAACACCGGGCAGTGACTAAAAACTAATGCTAACTCAGACTAATTCGATTACTATAGTCCCTGCCGAATGCCAGATGGCAGGGACTAATAATAGTGAAATAAAGAAAAATATGTTATTAAGTAGATAAAATAATAGTTTTTATGACAATAAATATAGGCGTTTTTTCTTCAAAATGGTGAGGCCAAGCTTTCTCTACCTTTTTCTATTTCTATTGGTCTGACATCTATCCTTTTTCAAGATCCCATCAGCGTTTATTCCCTCAAGTTTCATTTATTCGCTCATTTTTTATTTCCTCTTTCGACAGGGTATCTATAGTCGAATTTTACTCTTTACTCTCACCAATCACTCCCATGATGCAAAATTAACTGTTTAGTGGAGTGAACATTTGGTTCCATGATTTTACTTTGTATACATTTGAAATACCTCAAACCCCGAAGTTTTCTCGAAGGCGCAACGATTCTATGTACTGGTGCGTGATTTCAAATTGAAAACTCGAGTAGCAGTGAAGATTCCTTCCGCTACAAGGACATTCTAGAGGTGGGTAGTCTGCATCATTGGAGGGAATTGTGGGCATTGTGGGAATTGCGGGAACATGGGGTCTCAGGATTGTCCGTTGTGCTGGCTAATGGCAGGGGCTCGCTGGGCCGATCGAGCCTCAGCTGAAACCGTGACAGTGTGGCCACGACGAGGATGATTCCGGCTGGGGTCTATGTAAACCGAGGAGTTTAGAGGAGTCATGCCACGTCAATATTTAAGGACCCATATGACCACGTTTTCAATGTGAGAGAACTTTGGGTGGATGCTGACGTGATCAAAATCGCAGTTGTCTATAATGAAACTTTTTGGAAGCTTTTGCGGTGGTTTTTTCCGTCAAAATCCGGTAGCAATTTATTGGAATCGCAAGTTTGATAGCTAGTTTCTGCACAATCAAAGAGTCCCAGGGATTTTTCAGGGTGCTAAATCCAAATATGCAGTAAAAAAATCATTTTAACTGGAACAAATCAAGATTTAACCTCAATTTCTTCCGTCACCAGAATCTCCAAAAAATTGCATTATAGACAACTCCATCAAAATCGGGTGTGTATTTTTAATTTTTGTTGCAAATAAAGGATTCGAGGGCTAATGATAACAAACCACAGGGACTTAGGCCATTTGGAATTGAACATATGCTCATTAGTCATCTGTGGAGGCATGTTTCTATGTTGGGAGGATTTTATTGGATGTAATTTTTGATGGGCTCTCTGAAACATTATTTCTTTAGTTGGGTTAAGAGTAGTATTGAAGAGGGCCAATGAAAAATGTTTATCAAGATATTGTTTCGACACGTATAGATTGTACTGATCAATTTTACTTCTTAATTGTTAAGAGTAGCAGTAGCAATTGATGTCTATGTTGAAAATCTTTTTTTCATCTTGATTTCTATCAGCTAAATGCCGAGGGCTTTAATGTTGGATCAATAATTTAATTTTTAATTCCATGTGGGATGTATGTTGCTACAAGATTTTGGTTTTGGGCTCTAAATGCATCAGTTAGTAGCCGCGTTGAGTGCTTTTTGTAGGTCAAAAATGAATTGATTTTTTCTTAATCACAAGCTATGGCCACTTTAATGAATACAATTGTTTAGGTATTTGTAAAAAATTATAAACATGTATTTGAATTTCACCTGTAAGATTACACAGTACTCCACTAGTTGAAACGTAACGGTGTTTTTTGTCTGTTTTTTTACACTCGTTACACCTGTGCATGCTTATTTGAGATTGAATTTAAGCCCATGTACTTTTTGAGTAATTATTAGAATGTTACTATTGGTTTATTGTTATGGACCCACCACATCTGGTGGTAAAAATGCTGGTTTGGTTCAGTCAATCATCAGTGGAGCAGTAAGTGGGCTCTTCGGCTCATGAAGTAGTAATATTTTGGAAATATTTTTAAATTTACAATAAATATAAATTTAGATTTATTTTAGACTTAGGACATAAATATCTATAGGTAAGTTTTTGTTTGTATTTTGGAAATATTTTTAAATTTACAATAAATATAAATTTAGATTTATTTTAGACTTAGGACATGAATATCTATAGGTAAGTTTTTGTTTGTTTTTTTTCAGCACAAATGTAAGTTTTTGTTTGTTACTTAAGCTTCAGGACCAGAGTATCTATTTGTAAGTCTGAAGTCATCTTTATTTTGATTGTCCTATAAATTTCACTCATAAAAATGAATATTTATCTGTAAGTTTTAAATTTTAAATGTGAATTTAAAACTTGAAGTAATTTTAGAATGCTTTTGTTTGTTTTTTTTTAATGTTTTTTTTACCTTATATGTTTTTTATAATGTAATTTTTTATTTTTATTTAAATGTGAATTTAAAACTTGAAGTAATTTTAGAATGTTTTTGTTTGTTTTTTTTTTACCTTATATGTTTTTTTATAATGTAATTTGTTATTTTTTTTTTTGTAAATTTAGATGTTTGAATATTTTGATTTATAAGGTAAAGTAATTGTAGGAAATTTAGTTTCAAGCTAGTGTATCTACATAAATTAAATGTATGATAAATGTAAATAAATATTTAAAAAAATTTACTTTATTATGCAACTTACACTATTAAACTAATAAAAAATCATAAAAAATAACTAAATTATATTTTTAAGTCCACGTTAACCTACCTCAACATTGTGGCTTCAACTTCCTTAACTAATTATGCCTTATATAGTTCATCTTTTGCAAATTTTGGTCTGGATTTCTCTGGTTAGGGAGATATTGAAGAACACAGAAGATCAAGAAAATCCAAACTCTCTTAAGGAAATAGATTTATTAGATATAATATATCGAAAGTTTCTCACCAACAAATTCAACATAATCAGTGAATCAAGGAAACATTCAAACAAATGAATTGGCATTCAAAAAATCAGTTCCAATTTGATGAAATAAATAACTCAACATGCAACCCCTAGGAGGATACCATAATTAGAGTTTAGGAGCCCAAAATCTCATATTGGCACCTCTGATTAAGTAATTATCACTCCTAAATATACCAAAACTCCACAAAGTCCTAAGTTTATAGAGGCAAAATCGAAGATGAAAACCATAATGCTACAGAAACAGATCTAGAATTACAAAACAAATATAGAATTACAAATCATGAGCACTGCAACCCTCTATGGTAAGGCCCACTACATGAAATTTAGCTCCAGGAATACTGAGTTAGATGAGGATCATAATCAACTAAAAGATCTAGAAAAATAACAACAAATGATCTTAGAGCTAAGAATGATAGCTAGTCCATTAGTCCATGGCTCAATCCCCATTACAAGTTCATTACAAGTTCTCCACTAGGGTCGATCTTGAGGGTGAGGGAAATCCTTTGTGGGATGAGAATCCTAGGATCACCATTACCAAAAAATCCTTGTTGATCAATGCAGAGGAAATGAATCACCATTACCAAAAGATCCTTGTTGATTAATGCAGAGGAAATGAATGCCCTCATTGATTATTTTCCCCATCAGATAGAACTAGCAATAGAGATTCAAGAGTTGATCGTTCATTGTGAGCTATAAAATTTGGGGTCATATTTGATTTCAAGATTTACTCTGGACTCCCTCACAAATATCCTAGTTGTAGACAAGAAGGTGGGGAAATGCGTAATGGTATACATGGAGGATAGTTGCTTAATGGCTAACATAATAATATCACCAAGTACTCCATGTCCATGTGGGAGTTGTAGGAATCACTAAATGATATTTCTAAAAACATTTCATGTAGCTGCATACATCACATGCTTCAAGTGGTTGGTTCTATATTGCATGCAATAGATTATCTGAACCTATGGCTACAAGAGTCCAACTTGCACAACTCCCAATGGAAAGTGCTTCAATATTGTTTCTCACATGCCACAACTCCTCATCGTTTTGATACCAAAACAAGAAAAACAAAGACAATATAGAGAAATATAATAACTATGCAACTTAGAGATTTTATTAATCTGAACACACATATGTTCACATAATAGAGCCTTATCTTATGGCAATGGTGTCAACATAGAAGATAATGATGATGTAGCTACAAATTAATGCTATATACTAACAACAATTAACTAATTTAATATAGAAGAATGGATTAGAATAATACGTCCCTCTAATTAACTCTAACATCCTATTATTCCTAATTTTATGGATGAATTTTAAACAATAATTCTTTAAATTTTATAGTGAATATGTACTAAATGCTCATGAGTGAAATAAGAGTAGCTATCTCACATATCTACTTACTACATTAAAATTGTTTTCTACATTATGCAAAGAAATGTATTTTCCTCTTAAAACAATATATATTTGTTTAGCATTTATATGGCACTGCATAAAACACATTTTATTATCAATTTAAAGTACATAAATTGTGTAGTGAATACGTGAGAGTGCTTAATTTAAAGTACATAAATGGTATATTGAATGCTTGAGAGTGCTTATTTCACACTCTCATATCTCATTGTCTTTTCTTCATTTTATTCAAATAATTTTCAAAATTATGTAAAAATATTTATTTGCTTTTAAAAGCAACATATATTACAAAACTACATTTCTAATTTCTTTAGTATTTATCTATCATTGTATAAACCACATTCTATTATCAATCTAAATTATATAAACATGTGAAATGAAAATATTATATATGTAGAATTATATTATTTGTAATATGTTTAATTATTTTATTAATGCTTAAGGTTGTAAATTTACATGAAATATATCATTGAATCATATTTATTATTTGTAAATCTAGTTGTAGTAAGTATTTAATTATGAAGATTTAAATTTTTTATAACAATATTTCATTTAATTTATTTCAAAATATAATCTATTTTTTTTATTAATATTTTTTTATTTGATAGGTTAAATAATAATGTTCGCACAAAAGCTAAATCATAGTTAATTGAAATAATTTATTAGTAGTGTTTACGGGAGCTCCGTTAAGGCACTCCACCGTGATCAAGAGGTTTGTGTGATCAGGCAGTTTGTTAAGGCACTTCTTGATGTGAAGTTATTATGTTCCATTAAGGCACTCCACCCTAATCAAGAGGTTTGTTAAGGCACTCCTTGATGTGAAGTCATTATTTCAATTGGCTTCGAGGGGATATGTTGGACGTGATGAAGATGTAGTCTCACCAAGCCTACAACTTTTTTTATTAATAGTGTTGAAAGAAATAGACTTAAATCTTACTTTTCTATCAATCCATTTTCTTAAGTAAAGAAAAATAAAACTTAACCAATTTTTTTTGAAAAAGATGACACAAATATAATAATAATTAATTTATTAATCTATTTTCATAACTAAATGAAAATAAGGCATCGCCAAAAAACATTATTTTTCTTCTTAAAAATAAATTAAATAAGAACAAAACTCCATAAATCAAATAATATTTTTAGAAAAAAATAAAATGAGAAAATAAAATTTCTACTAATTAGAAAATAAGAAAATAAATTTCTAATAAAAATTAATAATAGATAATCAAAAAAATCTATTTTCGTTTTGAAAATAAATCAAATATGAAAAAGCCGCATAAATCAAATAGATTTATTAATCTATTATTAGTTCATTTTCTTAGATAGAAAAAAATAAAACCTAACAAATATATATGAGCGGCCTTGGGCTACTCACTAGATGTAAATGTTTCCCTCCAAGAGGCATTTATTCACGCCACAATGGCGGAGAAACGGTCATACCCCTATCAAAACGATGCACAAGGGGCAGACTCTCTTGTCGATTCTCCCCACATGGACCAGCCTGTCCGAGCACAAACCAATTCGTTGCATGGAAGAGCCAATACTCTTAAGCTTCGGGCACGACGTCTTATGGGACGATGACACTGTTCAGGGACCAGAGATATGGACATGGGGGATGGGTTGCTACTCAATGGACTACCCTTCTGGGTTATGCTCCCAAGGTCAGTGGACTTCTTAACCATTGTTTCTCTTTTCACTTTTTACACCGGGAAGATGTTGAGATTATTTTGGTGCACCCCTCAGTTTGCGGATGGGGCTTCATTGAACTCTAAAAATGATACGTTAGATTTAACCCTTTGTTGGACACACCCAAGAATAAGTTGGTTTGGGTTAAATGGTCTTATCCTCCTGAAATATTGGATGCGACAAGATCTGATGGCTATTGGGGATTCGTTCGGGTGTTTCTCTTATATGGACCCCCGCATTTTGGGGGCACATGATAAGTGTGTCACATGGATTTTGGTTGAAGTAAATTTCTTCGGTGGTCTCCCTGAAAATATCATACTTAAATGGGACTCTCGGCGCATCCGTCACAGATTGACTATTGGGTATGCTCTTTTGGTGTTTACTCTGCCACCACATGGGGCATTTTTTGGACCAATGCTCGCCTCGTTTCCATCATTGGCACTCGTTTAAGGGTACAAATCATAAGCCTTCCACCGGTCTGCAATCGGAGCGGGCAATAGGTAACTCTATTTCCTCTGAAAACTCATATTTGCAAAATCATACTTTATCCACTAATCATCTCTCATCCTCCCCATTGTCCCCTCAACATCCATTGTCATAATATATCATGGATCCTCTAAATCCTTTTACCTCAGCTTCCTCTTTCCCTGATGCTCCTTCGACATCCTCACATCTTATTCCCTCTCAGTCTTCCCATCCACCATTAACCACTGAGAACTTTGAATCCATTTCAGCTATTCCATCCCTTCTCCTCGACCCTGCGGTCCCTCTGCCTTATGACCCTTTCTGAGCGGTGCCTTTGTCCCATGACCCTCCTCCCACTACATCTGAACTCAACCCTCCTCCCCCTAAGGGGATCCCCAATCTATTTCTTCCCCTCACAACTCTATTGATAGCAACGTTGAATTCCTTCTACTGAACCCCACCATGAATCTCTCATCCCCCACAGTACATAAGGGGAAGGACCTAGTTTCCTCACTTGTTATCAACCAAAATTCAGCCCGCAATATCAAGGCTCGTAGGGGGGGTGGTAAGCGTGGCCTTCACCATAGGGGAAACACCTCGAGAAAGATATTGCTTAGCAATTTCTCTACGCTACATGATGTTCTAATTATTGACTCTTCTGCATCTCGGGCCCTTAGAGAAAATGCACCCTCGGCATGGTTAAAAAATGAATATTATCTCTTTTAGATTGTGTGGGTTAGGGGATGCCACAAAAATTATCCCTTAGACATCTAATTTCTACTTACCGCTTGATTAGGATTCTTATTCAGGAGAGTATGTCTGATTTTCCTCGTGCCATCCCTTATTTTCATGCTAATGTTCCTACTTGGTCTATAGTGGTGGTGAATTCATGTGGTTTATCTGGGGGAATTACTGCTCTATGGGATCTTGTTATGAAACTAGCTCACAAAAAGATAGAAAAGATAGATGAACGCCTTAGAATTCAGCCTCTTCGAGGGGGCAACCTCCTTTACATTACATAAATGAACAATTCTTTGATAATACAAATGACAAAACCTCCTTTCTATATATAGGAGTCTAAGGGATCACAATATAACCAAGCCAACCTAACAATAATAATATAAAGGCACAAAAATAACAATAGAGGGATTCTATGGGGCACAGTAATAACAATATGGGGACAATAGGGGCACAAAAATATTAATAAGGGATACAACTACAATAGTAATGGGATAATCACTAGTATTATAGGGACCTAACATGCCCCTCTCCTTCAAAAAAGTGTTGTCCTTAATGCTTGAATAGTTCTGGATGCTTCTGTATAAAATTCTTATCCTCCCATGTGGAATCTTCAGCGGATAAGTTCTTCCATTTGATGAGATACTTCGAAATTGATTGATTTCGTAGCTATCGAGTTCTTGTTTCTGTGACTGCTTCCGGTTCCAATATAATTTTTCCTTCCTCGTAAAGTTCTGGCAATATTGTTTTAACTGGGAGTTTGTCACCTATAACCTTCTTTAAACATGAAACATGGAACACTGGGTGCACTCGAGAAGCTGCAGGAAGCTCCAATTTGTATGCCATAGTACCAATCTTTTGCAACACCTTGTACAAACCATAATACTTTGGTGATAATTTATTATCCTTCTTATCTTGCTTGAGGGATATTTGTTTATATGGTTGTAGCTATAGAAATACCCAGTCACCTACATCAAAACTTCTTTCGCTGTGATGTTGATTTGCCTGTTGCTTCATTCTATTTTGCGCCAACACAAGGTTATCCTTTAAGAGTTGGAGAACTTGTTGTTGATGCTCAATGAGATGTTCCACTGCTTGAACATTAGAATTTTCTCTTAAATATGATGGAATGGATGGTGGCTGATATCCATAAAGTGCCATAAATGAGGTCATTTTTGTTGCAGTATGGTAGGAAGTGTTATACCACCATTCAGCCAGAAGCAACCATTTGACCCATTGTGTCTGTTTATTAGATACGAAGCAACAAAGATATCCTTCCAAACATTTATTTACTATCTCAGTTTGCCCATCAGATGGAGGATGATAAGATGAGCTATGAGCTAATTGAGTACCAAGACAAGAAAACAATTCTGTCCAAAAATTTCCTGTGAAAGTGGGATCTCTATCACCTACAATAATCTTTGGGTTTCCATGTAGCTTTTGAATTATTTCCATAAATGCAGTAGAAACTGTACTGGCTTTAAATGGATGTGATAATGCACAAAAGTGTGCATACATGGTAAGTTTGTCAACTACCACAATGATGACATTCTTTCCCTCAGACTTGGGTAAACCTGTGATAAAATCCATTGAAACCTCCTCCCAACATTGGCTTGGAATGGATAAAGGTTGTAATAGACCTAGGGTCTTAATTGTTTCAACTTTATGTTGTTGGCAAACCAAAAATTCCACCACAAACTTTCGAATATCCGCTTTAAGGCCATCCCAAAAAAATTCCTTCTTAACCATGTGGTAAGTTTTTAAAAATCCTGAGTGCCCTCTTAAGGGAGAAGTATGCAATTCCATAAAAATATTTTCTTTGAGTTGGAGATTCTTATAGAGGTATAAGCAATCTTTGTACCATAACAAATCATTTTTCTAGCTAAATGTATCAGATGTACTGGAATCTTGTTGTAACTTTGGAATAAGTGCCCACACTTCTTCGTCATTCTTCCATTCCTCTCTTGCTTCGTTTATCCAATCTGGTTGGATAACAGAAATGGCGCACAACAATGCTCCCACATCCTCATCCTTTCTTGAGAGTGCATCTGCCACAACATTTTGCTTCCCTTTTTTGTAGATAATTTCGAAGTCATAACCCAACATCTTTGTGACCCATTTTGTTGCTCTTCAGAGGATAATCTTTGTTGCCTTCCATAGCCCTTTATAAGGGTTCTCAACATTCTTTGTATCACCCCTTTAATATGCTTTTTGGGATGCATCCCAATGCATTGTTTGATATTTTATGTTTGTTGATGTATAATCCAACCCTTTGGATCAGTCAATTATGCGTTGAAAGTAGTGTGTTCCTCCTAATTTCATTATCTTATATTACGAAGAAAACACATTTTATGGGCAAGGAGCTAGATATGTTTTCCTTGGGTCACAAATTTGGTGAGGTCGCACAGTCTCCATTTAATGGAAATCACATTTTCTAGAAGCAACGTTGGAGCCCTGAAACATGACTTTGTGACCTGCAATGTTGGTCCCGTCACATTTCGTAAAGGCAAGGTAGGTTGCATAGTCACAGCGTAGTTCGGGTCACATTTTCAGGTCATGGTGTTGGGGCCTCTGTCGTGATCTTGCGACCTAATGGAAGGTTGCATAGTCACAAAAGAGGGAGTCTCATAGATATCATGAGATTTTTCAAGTGTGGTTTTGCGACCTTGGAGAGGGGTCGCAGAGTCGCAATACATACAGGTTGCAAATCCTCACTGCATGAATGAGGCTTATAACTACGATTTTGTGACTTGGAGATAGTCTAGTCGCAGATGTGAAAGGCTCAACATAACCCATGCATAGACTTAGCAACAACTGTAGCTCTTCTGATTAAAGGGACAAGGATCTACTTTATGGTTCCGAGTTCAATGTAGCACAAACTACAACGTTCAAGCCTTTGCTCTGCTTAGTGATCCACTTTCATTGTTGGGTATGTTGATATGGTTGCCCAGGTAACATCACCAAAAGTCTTCCCTAGTACAAGCATGGTTTTCATAGCAACAGTAAGGTGCCAGTTAATCTCACTTTGAAGTAATCGAGGGAGAAATGGAAGTATGACTATGCAAATATTCCGCGTGAATATTCCACTTCTTTCAACCAGAATACTGATAATATCAATAGATATAGAATGACCTCCCATCTTTCTCATAGCATCAATAACACTTTCACGTCATTCCTTTGCCAAAATATCCTTATCACCAGCAACTTAGTCAAGCGAGCTTGAAGAATTCTTGTAAATGTGTGGTGTCATTGCATGAGCTTGTCTATAACACTACTGTCATTACAAACAGTCATGTCACTTTGTGAAGTCCCATGGCTTCCTTTGTATAGGTCACATCTATAGGGGAGAGGCGTTAATAGAGACTGTGGGAGAGATCACAGCTGGATACTGCGACCAGTCAATAGAATTGTGACCCGTAGATAGGAATACGACTCATATAGATGGTCCAATCGCTGCAATTAGGGCAGATCACATTTTTGAACTAGATTGTTGTAGCTCAAACTACGATTTTGTGACCATCCTAATCACAAATCTATTGAGAGACCGCAGTTATTGCTCACCCAATAGGTCGCATTACCTTATTTGGTTAGCAAAGTGCGACTTGCCCTAAATTTCTAATACATCATGGGTTCCTCCATTGCTTAGTTTTGTTCGTGGAATCACTGTCAACTCACTCCATATTCCATTATTCTCTGCGATGGGCATTATGATGTGGTATGCACCCAATGTACTTTGTTGACACCTAAATGTATGTAGGATCATCTCGCCTTTCATAAAGGCTCGCATCGTGCCCACCATATGGCATATTATGTGCATACTCCCACAACGTGTCATTCATGACTCACTAGGCTTGGTGTTGATCCTTTATGCATGGTTTATTGATAACCATAAATATATGTGTGTGTTCCAGCACTCGAGTACGTGGCATGATTCTAATTTAATAAAAGTGTCATTTGGTATGTATTCCATGGCACTCCCTTTAAGTTCTTTGATTAAAAGTGTGTTGAGGATGAATCACTAAGGAGTGTGATAGTCTTAGTATACAACATTTTGACAGGCCTCTTCTTGTTGAGTTCCAGTCACCATCTAAGTGACACATTCAACGTTGCATCATTGAAACATTAGCTCACTCGTTCCATGTAATGTTTTGTTGGCACTATCCATGCATTCTCTTGACATCGACCTTTTTTGACATGAGATATATGCAACAACAATTTTAGATCAGTCTGCCCATTATGAATCTCCCTAACATTTCTTTGGTATCCACCCAAATATGTATTAAAAGGACAATTTACTTCACTTGAATGTTTGTTAGTTGTCCCCATGCGTTGTCTTATAATTGCTGCTTTCAAAGTATGTGCTTCATTAACCATGGCATTGTTTACCTTTCGCATTGCAAATATTGTTCCATAATATATGAGCATAACATTCAACAAGCCATTGATCTTTACTTTTGAGGACAATGTCATCAAAGTTTATTGAAGCACACTCTATTTATGAGTTGGATGAACTTTTCTTGTTTGATCCAGCCTTCCCATTTATCCAGTCTTTAACAATAGTTTTCAACTGCTGAATTGCAAATTCGGTTGTTGGTTTTGAATCCTTTTCTCCTTGATACTCTAATGGAGGATTTTCAGGAGTAAATACCTTAATGGTTGGAAATCTCTTGTTGTGTATTCCATGGTGAAAAAACTAAACAAGGACACTCTTGTCAGAGTTTAGAACCTGTGGTGGCCATATGATATTCATATCTCTTATGCTCCATTTAAATCCCTACAAAGAAAAGGGATAAATAATTAAAACTATGAAAATAAATTCATGTAGAGGTGATAGTAAAAAATTGCAACTAAATTATACGAGTAAAACAAGAGGTGCTCGAAACCAAAAATCAACGCAACATTTAGGCACCTTACCGGACTTATGAATTTCCAGTAATTTATGTTATGCAAAAGCAATGGTGCATCCATAGATTCAAGGGCGCGGAGTAAGATGGAAATTTGAGGAATCTTAATGCACTCGAGGGGAGGAGGACCAAGACAAAGCAGGGCTATTGTCATGATGCATTATCACAAACCCTTACCCATGTGTGATCATGCTTCGTGGTGAGTGGTGGGGTGTCCAAAATTTTGAATATGCCCAAAAATTTGGGTGGTGTTGTAGCGGCTACAACACAACTTAATATTTAAATTTGTGAATTGTTTTTATTTTTGTGATCTTTTGAATAGCATGTTCCATTATTTTTAAGTAATTAGGGATGTTTTTCAATCCCACCATAATAATTTAGAATATTATATGGTTTATTATAAACCATATTCATAAATTTATAAAATTACGTAAAATTATAAAAATGTTGAAATGATCTATTGAGCATATTAATTTATCTAATTGAATTTTATCACAAATAGCAAACAATAGTAAAGATATCAAATCCAAAATAGTATTGACGGACCTGTGAACTCCATACTCAATGTGGAAGGTATTGACAAACCTGTTTCAGAATAGCAGTGACCATAGGAAGTTAGCACTTAAGAACAAACTTAGAAAGATCAAGATGGAGAAGGGCAACTCAATTCTGAATTACTTGACCAAGTTCACTCATTGTTGGGATGAGCTTGGAAGTGTCAGGATTACTGTTTCTGAAGACGATATGGTGAGCCTAGCTCTTCTAGGACTTCCCAAGAGCTGGCATAGTTTCCAGGACTCTATTACTGGGAGGGAGAAGGTACCAGATTGGGAACTACTATGGGCAAATTTGGTACAAGAAGAGATTCGGAGGAACACCAGAGATGGGACCTCTTCCAAAGAAGTGGAAGAGGAATTTTCATTAGTGAACAAAGACAACAAAGACAAGGGAAAGAATTCCCAAGGCGAGGTGGGTGGCAAGAAGATGGACTTGTCGAAAGTCAAGTGTTTTCACTGTCACGAGCACAGGCATTATGCCATGAATTGCCCACAGAAGAAAGAAAGCAATAAGGAGCCAACAGTAGTGGCAATAGGTGAAGCTCTAGCTTCAAAATTTAAACTTGATTTCACTCTCATTACATGTATGGTCAGCACTGTAATGGGAGGCGTGTGGTATCTTAATAGTAGTGCCTTGTTCCAGATGACAGGGAAAAAAGATCTCTTTAGTGATTTTGAGGAGAAATAACTCAAGCAGAACATAGAGTTTGGATATGATGAGAGGCATAGAGCTACCAAGATCGGTATATTTACCTTTCATAGGGAGTCTGGCTCCCCTCTCATAATCACAGATGTGATGTATGTTCCAGGGCTAAATAAGAATCTTGTTTCCATTGCGGTATTGGAATATCATGGCTATGATGTGATTTTTAGTAAGGGAAAGGTTTTCCTTAGAACCATCCCCACGGGACAGGTGAAACAAATCGGTGGACGAGTCAAGAAGCTATATGCTCTTGAGGTACAAGATGCATGCAAAGCCTTGAGGAGCAAGGAAAAGGTTAGAGACTGGTGGTTGAGAGGGAGAGTGAATTACCTCTCAACATGTAGCCCCAAAAGAATCCTCAGAAGTAGTATCATACAATTGTGGAGCATCCACAACTGGAGAAGCAGAGAGGAGACCGAGTGGAGAGATCCACTCAAATAGAGAAGAAGCAGCCTTAGAGGTAGGCTCAGACAATTGTGGAGCTGCCACAATTGGAGAAGTAAAGAGGAGACCAAGTGGAGGAATCCACTCATGCAGAGACCTCCAGTAGGGGGGAATTTCAAGCAAGGTGGGAAGAGGGAGCACATGCAGCCATACTCCATGTGAGAGGTGGGGCAATGTGAAGTGATAGTCCCAAGAGGGCAAAAATTGGGCAAGTTACATTGAGAGGTTTTATCTCTTGAATCTCAACCATGTTTATTTTAGGGTTTATAATATTTATCTTAGGTTTATATAGCCTGGGTTTATAATATTAATCCCTAAGGTTTAATATTATTCCCTTGGGTTTATAATTCCTTAATTTTTTAGTATTAATCCCTTGGGTTAATATTATTGCCTTAGTTTTTTAATCCCTTGGGGTTTTAGTATTAAACCATAGGAATATGAACCCTTACATTGATAAACCAAAGGGATTGGTATTATAAACACAAGTGTTAATACTAAAACCCAAAGGGACTAATATTATTAAGCCCAAGGGACTAATATTATAAATCCAAGGTATATAAACCCTTGGATGACCATGATTTATATTGAACCTAGAGGATTAATACTATAGACCTATGAATAATATTATACCCTAGGAATATGAATCCTTAGATTAATATACCCAAGGGAATATAAACCCTAGCGCTATTAGTATTAATCTGTTGGGTTTATTATAGCTCGGGTTATTAATATTCCCTTGGGTTTATAATCCCTTGGGGTTTTAGTATTAACCCCTTGGGTTTATTATTCCCTTGGGTTTTTAATATCAATCCCAAGGTTTTAGTAATCTAAGGGTTCATATTTATATTACCTAATTTAAAATTAAATTATATTAAACAATTATTATTATAAAGAAATAATTATTATTAATTATAATTATAATAATAATATTTTTATTGCAACAAATTTTTTTGTATTATTATTTCTATTATTACATATTTATCAATGGTAGATACAAATGAAACCTTCGACTATATCAACCACATTAATATTAATATTTTTAATGTGGTTGTACATCCCATGCATTCTATTTCACTTGTAATTAACACCATGAAAAATAAATAAAGAAAATAATCAAATAACACATATATGATGATGATGATGTTGATGGTGGTTAACATCCACTGAGACCAAATTGGTCTATCGGACCTATAATTTTCTTAGTTTTTAATTGTCTGGCTCCTCGTCTTTCTTCGCGAGATTGGTGCTGTAGCTTTCCTTTTTTTCTCTACGGTCTTCCAACTTCCTTTATCTTGCATCTCCTTCATCTCTTTTGGTTCTTGGGACATTGGTGTTTTAGCTTCGCGATCTATTGTGTTCGTCCTTTTGAAGATAGTCGGAGAAGAAGTTTGGTCTAGATTTGCTATTAAATGAAGATTTATTTTGTGCGGTATTCGTATCCTCATAACTGTTGATGCTTGAGGGGTTGTCCAGTTCACTTTTTTGTTGTTGGGCGGGGCTTTCTCCCTGCTTGTCTTGAGAGTTGTTTCTTTCATGTAGTTTCATGAATACCAAGTTTATTGTTTCTATTTAAAGACTCTAATTATGATCATTAGTTTTATGATATTAAAACTAAATACATACAAATTGATAACCAATGAAAACTTTTCTTTTCACTTTATCCTTTCTTTATTTTTTCTTAATCTTCTCACCCTTTCCTACTTTGAAAAAAAGCAACACATGGTTTCAAAAGAAAATGATTATGTTTTTCAAGAGCTCTCTAATGGAAACAATAAAAATCGCCCAATTGGAGTCAAATCAATTTTCTTAACTCTAATAAATTTTGAAAATTTTAACTCTCTTTTTATGTTATTTAAAATATTTATAATATCTATCATAATATTCCAATCCACCTAAATAAAGATAAGAAAATGCACAAAGAAGCCATTAGAAACCTATTTGTACTTCATAATGATACATTCATTTAAGTTGAATGTATGTATTATTTATAATGAGAATTCTTTAAATTTGTGTGTAAAACTTTCGAGCATAGTCATAAGTAATTAAACAAATGGTTGAAACCAATTTAATATTACTTAATATGTAATTTTTCTTAAGTCTAAATGAAAGCTCATCCCCAACACACAATTTGAAGCTTCTTCCAAGCCCTAAATTCCAAAATGGAGGTGTTTCTTTTCCTATTCAAAAATGAATAAAGAATTTCCCTTTGAACTCAATTTATTCCATTAAGAGGGACTTACTCTACTAGGAGATGATAACAATAATTGATCAATCAAAATAAATGACAAAGTTGCATTGATCTGCCCTAAGAACTTATACCTACCAATTTGAGATCCAACAACAAATACTAGGTGAAGAAGATCAGAAGAAAGTAACTCCACAACCTTCATAGATTTAATTAAAGAACGTGATCAATAAAATGGGAAAATTTACTAATTTCATTAAAAGTTGTAGTTAATTATCAAGATCTTTGTGTTTTCTGTTTTACCATGGTTTGGTCTTTTTTTATGTTTTAAACTAATTTTATTTATTTATTTTCAACTAATATATATTCAATAATGACTCCACACTAGTGAGCAATTGCATGAGTTCAACTTGAGCATTATCAATATTGAACATCAACATCAATTATCTTGTTGTCTCCAAAAAGCCTTTGCAATATAGATCCTACTCCAATCAAAATCATACCAATAGTTTCCCCAACATGTCACACTCATGTCTCATTGCACCCTACACATAAGCAAATTTCTTAAACGATGGTATGATTTTACTCTGCCAGTCACGTTAACCTAATTAGAAACACAACCACCAATGTAAAACAAATAGTAAGGTGTAGTTTATGAATTATTTAAAATTTATTCAACCATAGTTTTCTCTCCCTCTAAAAAAAATTTAAATTTAAATTTCTCTTAATTTAATATGATTTATAATATGTTAAAATCCAAACATTAAACTCTTGGAGGCACTCTATAATTCTTTGGATGTTTGATCAATATAAGTGTGAAAATTGGGGGATTGGGTGAGTGTGAGAATTGATATTTTTTGTTTTTATATATCAAATATCGAATTAGAACTTTCGAAATTTTTGGAAGCACATATCTAGTAAATTTAACAATAAAAATAAAAACATTTAAATTTCTCTCAGAATTTGGTATTGATTTTTTCTGGTTGCCTACATCTCTTTAGAAACATTCCCCACTACATCTAATTATATAAAAAATATTTTATTTTGGATACACCATTGGAAAAAGACACCAAACACATAATAATTTTTATGTCATAAAAGACACCAATCAAATGTTAATTGCCAATCTACAAACCCCAAGAAAAACCAAGAAAAATAGAATCTGCATGCATACTATAACTTTTTCGTCTCCTTCGATCATAGAACCTAATAACTCTTTTCGAAGACAAATCATTACACTTACAATGACAATGGTGAAACATCAGACGAAGTTAATTATTAAGCACACAAGAGAAACTTAAACCACTTGGCAAAAACATAGTAAACCAAATTTAATTATTAAGGACAAAAGAGCAGCTCAAACAACTTGGAAAAATCATAGTAAACCAAAGTTAATTATTAAGGACAAAAGAGCAGCTCAAACCACTTAGCAAAAACAGAGTAGGAAAAATATTTCAAAGTTGAATTCCGTAAGATTATAAAAGTAGCGGAATATGGACAGTAATTCTTTGCAAAAGTGAGGAGTGTCTATAATCTTGGATAATAACCAAAGGATTTGAATATAGGTGAATTTAGTTAGCTCATTCAATAGTCATGTAATCACATTCACAAACTTAAGTGAATGCAGACATATATTGTATGTATTCAACTGCTGGTATGAAGTACCATTGCTCAGTGATAGAGAGTTCACATAAAATTTAATTATTGACTAGAGTTTAACAATCAAATGAGATTGAGAAAGACCATAAGCAATCACGATAACATAATGAAATTTTTACATTCCAATATATATATATAACAACCAACTTACTACTATTATTCAAACAATTAAGTTGACATGTTGATTGGCCACCTCAACAATAAAATAATTTACTCAATTAACACTTTGAAATGGTTTTTCTTTTGGTAATATTTACCGTGTTTGTTTTGATTAAATAGGAAAATCTTATTAAAACACACCCCTTATAATACTTCAGGATGAAATATAATTACAACTTTAACTATCAAAGAAGCCAAAATATTTCCAACAATTCTTCTCAGAAAAATGCTTCAACACAGTAATTGGCTACTAGATAAATTAAATCACATTATTCCTTAATCTTTGGCACTGACATAGTTTGATAATTTAAAGGAAACAAGATTGTTAATGTTATGGAGAATGCATCAAAACCCTCATTTACATTGGAAAAATAAGTAAAACCAAAGATGTTCGGTCTGCAAATCAGTAATGAGCTCCACGTCATATGCACAATAATCATTTTCTTGGAATATTTAGGGAACATAACCTTCACATAAAGGAAGGACTTAACCATGGATCGAAATCCAAAGATTCTGGTTTCGCCTTATCCATTGCACTAAAACATGGGTTCCTTCCGTTTTTGGGATATCCCTTTGATGCCGCTCCTTTGGATATTATTGTCTTTAAAATTTGAAGCATTCACACCTATGATAAAGTGTTTTTGTACTCAATTATGTTTACACTCCATTTTTTTTGGTTGTTTCCCTTAGCTTTTGGACAAAGTTTAATGATGAATGTAAGTGTTTTACATGAATATGATGAATTATTTTGATCGTAGAAGGAACTGAAAGAAGCAATGTTGAGGCAGTGAGCTAATATAAATCTTCTAGAGTCTTGACTTCAAGAGGCACTACAAGTATCCAAAGGTAAATGGTGGCTTATTCACGTCAATTTCACCTTATCTTAATCTGGAAAGGGACTCAGAATGGGATCACATGGCACCACTTTCGTTGTATTGTGGCTCAATCTCTTCACTTTGCTAGTGTATGTGGAAGTTGCATGGATGGGGATATGGCTGGGCACTGAACACCATAACGAGTGTGACAGGCTCCTCACTCTACTCGTCTTTCCATTTGAGGATTTGATTTTTCTCATATCATTTAGTAGGTTTATAGGAGCTTTGAAAGACATATATATACTCTTATGGATTTTCATTTACTTGATACTCATGTTTTCTTGTTCCTGGTGGGCATTACCTCCTTCAGAGTATTAACGAGCTTCTTCAAATAATAGTGTACTTCTCCTTAGTTGTTTGCAGACAAGGTTATGGCATCATCAAGGCTCTGTTAGCCAACCATGTTGGTATACTTTGCAGAATAAAGAAGGGGAGCCACTATATTGGAATCAATGAAGGAGCTATAAACATAATTAAGCTAGATTTTAAAAGGAATTTATAATTGATCTAATGGGAGCCTGAGGGACTCTTATTCCTATTGAACAAGTATGGATTCTATACACAATATGGAGATGAATAGCATGAACTATGGTCAACATATTCCTCTATAGCTAGAGCATGGTTTATTTTCTTTTCAAGATATGGATTTTTTTTCCTCGACCTACAGAATTAATATCACCTCAAAAGAATTCAAAATTTTCACTCTCAACACATCTTTTAAGTCAAGATGGTCGAGAGGTGTAATGTTATTGGTGTGTTTAGGGTCTAGATTTTGAACCTTGCTCTCATACCATACGTGAGGCCCTAACCTAGTTCTTCTATCTAAACCAAATTTATCATTAAATTTAATTACAGTAAGAAGAAAATATAGCATGTTTATAACTCTACATTTACTTGATAAAAACATACAATTAAAATTTGATCAACGACATATTAAAGATGTAAGACATTTCATTTACAGCAATTTACCTAAATAAAACAACAAATACAAGAATATATATTCCAGTGGCTTGGTTGAGATGCTCCAGACTCTGCTGGGATGCTCCTCTTGGCTACCTGACTGAATTTACCTCCCAGCCAACTAAGAATGATTTCCTAGCCCAGAGAACCTACATAGGTTCCCTAGCCCTCTGAACCCAAGTTCGACCAGCTGTAGTGTGTCCAAGTTAAAACTAACACCCTCCAATAGATTCAAGTTTGATTTCTCTCATTTTTCTCTCCATTCTCTCCCTTCTCCTTCTCCACATTCCTCCCCAAAATAAAATCTTTCAATGCCAAAAAAAAGACCAACGATCTCCCCCTCCCTTCTCCTCTTATCCTCCTTAACCACTTACCATTAATGCCATGAATACCCCCACATCCTTTTAATTTAATACCATTGACTTTCTTTACAATAACTTATCCAAAAGTAGATTTTAGAAGACACCTTGGGAATATAAATATAGATATTTGATTTAGAAATAAATTTGTGAAGACCATATCTTATCCAAAAGTAGATTTGAGAAGACACCTTGGGAATAGAAATATGGATATTTAGTTTGGAAATAAATTGGATAAGACCATATATTATCCAAAAGTAGATTTGAGAAGACACCTTGAGAATAAAATAATAACAAATAACAAAAGTCATATTAGTAAAATAAAATTACAGATTCACAAGTGTAGATATATACCAATATTACTTAATATTGGTATATAAGTCAATATTTGCAGGTTAATTAAACACTAATCAAAATTAGCCTAATAGGATCAAGTAGGGAATTACATTGCATATAAGCTACATGCAAAAAATACAAAGATAGTGACATTGCCACCTTGTGACTCTTGTTATTAACTATCCACCAAACTTTAAAGTTTAGACCCTGCTTTTATTTGTGTGCAAATATTTATTTCAATGATGATGTGTGCGTGCATGCAGATGTTGCTTCTATTGACCATCCAATAATTTGACAAATAAACATTTCTTCTACATTACAATATTTAATACAGCTAATTTAAATAATTGCATAAAATATTTCGACTTACCATTCGAATGGGTAGTGTTTATATATATAATTATATCTAATTATCCTAAAACTCGAAATTTTGAGACATTTCATTATGAATTCATTTAAAAAAGTTGAAACATTGAAAATAATTAAAAGACCTCATAAGCCATGTTGTTACTATATCAAGGATCACCCATTATTATTAATTGTCAAAAAATGATGATTACGATTGTTACTATATCAAGGATCACCCATTATTATTAATTGTCAAAAAATGATGATTACGATTGTATCATACATTTTGTAAACCCCTAAAAACAAATTATGGTAAAAATAACAAATTATATAATTATGGATCTCAATGTAATTCACAATAGCCACTTACACTAAAATTTAACATAAAAAACAACAAAATGAAAAAAATTAATATAAAATTTGAAACAAATTTTATGATAGATTTGATATGGTATTAAAAACAATGTGATTTTATTGTAGAAATTGTTATATAAATATAGACCTTTATTTTAGCAATAAAAAATGTATATATATTTATTATCTTTATTTTTATTATTATTTAATTTAATTTTTTGACAATTATTTTTTATTAAAAATTTATAATAAATAAAAATTTATAAATCAATAAAATTAAAATAAATATTTTATATAAATCATAATTTTTTTAAATTTGAAATTGATATTTTTTATTAATATATTATTATCTTCCTCATCTTAACATATTAGAAAAATATATTGGACTTCAAGAGTAAGATTAATAAATATACCATATGAATATAAATAAATAAAAACATAATAAAATATTTTTTTATTTGTTTTCCAATTAAACTCAGATTAGTTGTGATTTACCCAATATCAGTTATGATTTAACCCACGAGTAGGATGATGTCATTAAGATTTATTCGGGTTTTTCTTGAAATAGTTTTTATTTCTAAACTCTTAATACCTCTCCTGAAATTTAAACTAATAATATAATGGAAGGTAAACCTCTCACGCGCTAACTAATTTACATTTCATAAATAAAAAAATGAAAAACAAAATAAATATATATAAAAGTTGATTTTATAGATGGAAAAGAAGTTTCGTGGAAAACGCTGTCGCTTTGACAAAATTAGGAAAACAACTAGTCACGACAAAGAAGGGTGCGATTTTTTGGGGATGGATGTGACGTTCCCATGGATGATGGCCATAGATAACAACATTTAAAGTGCACATTACTTGTAAATATTAGGTTATATTCCTTAATTATTTTTCAACCTTGACAGTAAACTAATTTATATTTTTTACATGGTTTGAATTACATTATAAATTGGATTTTCCCTTTCCAAATGGTAATTTTTCATGGCATTCCGCACTATAAAGGATTAGGTAATTTTTCATGGCATTCCGCACTATAAAGGGTTAGCACATGTTGGTAATAGAATCTTTAAGGTTTTTTAGTTGTAAATATATAAAATTAATTATATTTTTTTCATAATTTCATATCAATAATTTGGCATATTTCCATGGTAATAAAGTATTGAAACTTAGTCTTCTACCAATAGAAATTTATGAAAATTAAATAGAAATATTTTTTTGAATACTCAAACTTATAAAAAGTAGCTTAAATGTTCATAGACATCACAAAGTGTATCCCATGACACACCTCACATTATCAAAAAATTAAAAATCATAAAATTTAACCAAATTATAACTTTATTTTAATATTATTAGTAATTTCTTCATGAGGCACTCTAAAACCCACTATGGGGGGATGTGTAGAGTTAGATGTTAGATATCTAGTTGTTAAATGTTAGATGTGTAGGAGTTAAATATGTGAATATTTTTTAAATGTAAGGCTCATAAGAATATGTCAGATGCCCATATATATATATATATATATATATATATATATATATATATATATTATAAAAGAAAATAGTAATACATAATTATAACAATATACGAGCTATGCATTGTAAATTCTATTTTTTACAAAGTATTGTTTATAATTCCAAAGTATATTTGATTAACTACGGAAATCGGATTTCTACGCCCATGATGTAACGGTCCCATAATGCCATTTGTCATTGGGTTCGTCTGCTCTAGAGAGCATTCAAGTCACATAATGGAACTCTATACTTTATTTTAAAAATACCAGTGAATTGATAAAACAATATTTAATGCTCACTTATCCTTTCAGGTGATTGGTTGCCCTAGAATTGGGAAATACTACATTTGGAGCCTTCGTTATGCACCACAGCTGGCCCTCTGTGTATTGGTAAGTGTGATTCATCAACGGCTCTTTGACAATCTCCAGATCGAACAGTGGATGTGGATGCCTACTGATCTAAGATTCTTTGTGGTATGGTAGCTGGTCATTTTTCACATCTCTGAGGCAGAGGGTTAGGTTCCAGTCCACTATCGAGCTTCCTCTCAGGTAAGCATTCCTGCACTATTACTCCTTCCTTGTCATTGCGCGATTTTCCTCGTTCTCAGTATTTTCTGCAATGGAGCTTAAGAGTGTACCTCTTTTCCGCAGGTTGACTTTTGGTGTTGTTATTGCTTCCAGATGTTGCTAGATGGTTATCTACACTCTGAAAGGTATGAGTTTCCTCTCATTTAGCTAGCTTGGTGTCTCTGTTAATGCTTCAATTTAAAGTTCTTCAAATAGCTCTCACACTATGCTACTTACCTGCCTGGGTATCGCTAGGATTTTTAAAAGCTTTTCTTGTTTCCTTGGTAATGGATCTAGACATTATGAAGCTTCTTCTCAGCCTACCAAACCCTACAAACTTCATGCAAGGAATTAGCGGGTAATGCCATAGACAATTCAAGCTGTCACTGAGGGTTTAGTGTTTTGGATGAGGGTTTTAGCAATTTTCTCCGGTTATGTGCAGATTCTGACTGTATTTATATTTAAAATGGTCTTCTAGTTTACAAAACAGCCTCAGGCTGTGTTAATGTTAATGGCCTTTGTCCATATTCCCGAGAGAGGAATTATTGTTGATTTTTTTGTAAATTTGAAACTAAACTTTTAAGGGTTTGCGACCATGAGAATTCTGGGTTGTTTTCTTTAACTACTGATGAAGCTAATTTAGGGATTGTTGTGGAATTATTGAGAATGGTTAAGTTTTGTGAGTTCGTCGATCTACGATGAAAACCTCCGTTTGAAGATCTAGTCTATTGCTTTATGCTTCATATATTTAACCATTTACCTCTTTATATCAAATGGTTGCTCTAGTATGGTTAAATGGCTTTGTCGGTATATGTATGTTTAATTGGGAATCTTCCGGTTGAGGTCTATAATTTTATTTTGGCTATCATTCTGGATTGTGTTAAACCTCAGAAAAATTTTGAAGGGTAAACTTTTGTTTAAATATGGTAAAACTTCATGAATCTTTTCTTATAATGAGTTAGGTTGTCTTGTACAGTTCTTGCACCAGGTTCTGTACATTTACATTTCTCTTTTATTTTTTTTCCTCTATTATGGCTTATATACAGTGGGTTATCATGAGCGTGGTTTCCATACAGTATTGTTTGCTCACTTAAAATTCTAAACAAGCATCATATAACTATAGGCTATCTTTCGGTTTCTGCCCTATTTACAGGGTTATTCAAGTTTTTGATTTCTTCTACATCTTTATATGTCTGCAGACTTCATTTCATATTTTTACCTATCTATTGGGTTACACATGGTCTTTACTTTGTCTTCTAAGTTTATAAATTATTATACAATAATAAAAATAAATATTCATATTTTATCCTATCTACAGGGTTACACATGGTCTTTCCTTGTTTTCTGAGTTTATAAACTCTTGGACAATAATGGAAATAAATACTTTAAATAAAAGGACAAACAGTTATTCTAATTGAGAGAATAAATCTTATAATTTTTCCTATAGTTAGCTCTAGAGTATACTTACTTGTTTGTCGCTAATATTCCTATTGTTCGCACATTACAAACCTTAATCTTCTTGTTTTCCTCCCAACCATGATACTTGTTGCTCTAGCCTCGCTATTCAACCTAAGTCTTCCCCCGAGCTATCCTGTCACAAGATTTCTCCTTAAGACTTATAGTCTTGAATAATAACAGCTATCTCGTCTTAACCAGACTAAGCTCCTTAAACTTGTCTAACCTCCTAACATAGTTTACATTTTTTCTGAATTAAAATCTTTCTTTAATCACAGATACGCCTATCCTCTTGATTCCTCCCTTGGGAATAAATCTCCAAGGAAGTAGTTAGGGTTATGTAACCACCTAAGCTAACCACTTGACACATGAGAAATGTAAAACTATCATCATTCTAACATTTCACTCTCCATGTAACTTTAATCAAAAAAATAATTACTGCCATCATTTTGACATTTCATTTTCCATGTAACTTTAATAAAAAATAATTAATTATATAAACTTAATAGTATTAAGTTTGTTCAAACATGGTAAATAAATATGTAATCACTGGGGACATCACATCTTCCCACTCCTAAGACTGAACATCATCCTGATGTTTCTCTACTGGGAATAAGTTTGGAAAAGTCTCCTTAATAACCTGTTCATCTTCCCAGGTGGCCTCCTCTGGCCGAAAGTGCTACCACTGCACTTTAACTTGGGTGATAACTCATCTCCACAGCATTACTTCTCTCTGATCGAGTATACCCAGTGGTTCGACCAAGAACTCATCTTCTAGTTCGACCTATAAAACAAAACAAAATTTTAGTCAACCCTCTTTTTTTTTGTAATCAGTTTTGCAGTCTTATTTATGATATGCCATATTCTTAATTCAACTCTTCTGCCTTACTTGTATATCATGCTAATTGATTATATGGTTAGGGGATCATATATGTATTTTTTTAACACGGAAACATGAAAGACATCATGCATGTGAATATGGCTGGGTAAAGCAAGTTGATAAGCCACAGGTCCAATTCGAGTTAAAATTTGGAAAGGACCGCAAAATCTGGGTGCCAATTAAGAACATCCACTCCATTGCATTGTACTTTTCTTGGCTTGAACATGAACATAGACATGATCTCACACTTGGAATTCCTGAAAACATATTTTCTGATCAGCACAATTCTCTTTTCGATCCTGAGCAACTTTTAAATCGGTTCGCACCTTTTTAACCATCTCTTCCATTTCTGTTAGCATATCTCCTAGCATTAACTTATCTTCTGGGCCACCCCAATTCGACGGTGTCCTATATTTACGCTCGTACAAAACTTCAAATGGACTCATTTGCTGAGAAGTATGGTAGTTGTTGTTGTAAGCAAACTCTACTAAATGTATATACTCCTCCCATTTAGATGGTTTTTGCATTACATAGGTTCGCATCATATCCTCCACTATTTGATACACTTGCTCAGTCTGCCCATTTGTCTGAGGATGGTTGGCAGTGCTGAAAATCGGCTAAGTGCCTAGACCCCCAAATAAAGCTTTCCAGAAGGTTGATGTAAATTTTACATCACGATCGGATATTATAATTTTTGGTATATCGTGTAACCTAAAAATAATTTGCATGAATATATTAGTGATTTGAACCGCCTTATAAGTAGATTGTACTGGTATGAAGTGAAAAAGTTTTCTCAACTTATCAACTACCACCATTGTTGAATCATTCTTCTTTTCTGATTTAGGTAGCCATGTCATAAAATTGATGGAAATAGTTTCCCATTTCCATTCCAGGATAGGAAATGGACGGAGCAATGACAGTGATCTGCTTTCACTTGCTGGCATTCCAAACAGTGGACTAAATACTCGGCCACCTCCTTCTTCATGTCGGGCTAGAAATATTCCTTTCTCAGTGTAGTAATTAATTTCTGATATACAGGGTGGCCTGCATAGGGAATTTTATGATACTCATCTAAAATTAAATTTTTAATTTCTTTCTGGTCAGGTACATACATTCTTCCTCTATAAATCAGTATACCTTCTTGATTTATTTTGTATCCCAGCTGTTGTTCATTGTTGTTCAAAATTTTAGTTTGCTAAAAAATTATATTCCAGATCCTGCATTGTTGCCTCTTTAATTTGCTCCTTAAATGTGTTCGAACGCACTTCACTAAAAGATACCTCATATATGCAGTTGATCTTAAGACTTAAAGCATCTGCTACATAGTTGTCTTTTCCTTTCAAGTTCTTGATTTCAAAATCAAATCTTCTTAAGAAATCGACCCAACGAGCTTGCCTAGCATTCAGAGTGGTCTGCTTAAATAGTTAGTTAAACTATGATGATCAGTCATTAAGAGAAATTTCTTACCCATCAAGTAATGTCACCACATATTTAATGCATGAATGGCTACTATCAGCTCTAAGTCATAAGCTGAATACTTTTTCTTATGCACCTTAAGCTTCCTAGACTCATAAGAAACAACCCTGCCCTCCTGCTTTAGTACACCACCTACACCTTCCTTGTTGGCATCTGTACAAACCACATGCATCTTTATCTGGATCTGCAATGCATAAAATAGGCACGGTGGTGAGTAAATGCTTAAGCTGATCAAAACTCCTTTGGCAATCCATGCTCCACTTAAAAAAATTTCCTTTATTTTGCAGAGAGGAAATGGGATATGCTACCTTGGAAAATCCTTCAAAAAATCACTTGTAGTATCTAGCTAGACTCATAAATGATATTACATCAACCACATCTTTTGGTACTGGCCACTCCATTATAGTTTTATTTTCTCTAGGTATACAACAATTCCATCCTTATTAATGACATGCCCAAGATATTGGATTTGTTCTTTAAAGAAGTCGCATTTGTTGTACTTGGCGTACAATTGGTGTTCTCTTAAAACTTGTAGAACAATAAAAATATGTTCTTTATGTTCTTCTACATTCCGAGATAAATTAGTATGTCATCGATAAAAATCAACACAAATTTATCCAAATATTGATGGAATACATTGTTCATAAGGCACATGAAGGTCGTGGGAGCATTAGTTAATCTAAAGGGCATCACAACAAACTCATAATTCCCATAACTATTTCTAAAGGTTGTTTTTGCTATATCTTCCTCCTTTATTATAATCTGATGATAACCCAAGCGAAGGTTGATTTTTGAAAATATAGTTGCTCCCTTCACTTGATCAAACAACTCGTCTATACGAGGTAGAGGATATTTATTCTTGATGGTTAGTTTATTTAACTTGTGATAATCCATGCACATTCACAAGGTTCCATCCTTCTTCTTAACAAAAAGCATGAGAGCTCGGGTAATTGCATTTTTATTTATGTTAACTCCTGTATACTCATGCCATTAGGAGCTCGGGATACGGGAGCAGCTCCTGGAATCAATTCAATGGTGAAATCTATATCCATATTTGGTGAGAGTCCCAAAATTTCTTCAGGACACATGTCTGAAAAATTATCCACCACTGGTATATTTTCTAAAGAAACAAACTTTTCTTTTGATTTAGTATATCCTACCTATATTGCATAAATTTGGCATCCTTTCCGTATACACTTTTCCATTTGAGAGATTGTTACAGGTATCAGTTTTAATGGTCTTATTATCCCCTGAATTTCATGCCTCTTTCCTTCTTCATCAATATAGTTAATAGTTTTGATTTTATAGTTAATCAAGGACGAATGTTTTTCCAACCAATCCATGCTTATTAAAATATCATACGATCCTAGGGGAAACACATACAAGTCTGCCATAATAGATTGACCTGCTAGCTTTAGGGGTCAGTACCTAACCTTGGTCAACACCCTCTTTTTGCTCCCGTGGCTAATTGTACTAACCAAGGACTCTTAAATTTCATAGCTTTCAAATAACATTATTCTACTATTTTGGGACTAATATAACTCAACGTAGCTCCTGGATGAATTAAAATAGATACAGTTCGATAGAATATTTTACTTTCAAATTCGATCATGGTAGGTTGGTATTCCGCTTGATGGTCTTCAAGGGCAACATTGATTTTAGGAATACTTCTTGCCACTTCTCCCATCATTGATGCTCCTTGAATTTGTCAAACCTGATGTGTCCCCTTGCAGTGTGGACAATTTTTAACATAATGTGGTTCTCCGCATCCCCAGCACTGTACTGGGGGTCTAGCTACTACCTCTAATTCAGTCCTCTTGTTCATTTGTCTTGGAATCACTGGGAAATTTGAATCTAGGATGATTTATGTTCATATTTCTATTTGCCTGCACTTTACGAGGTCTATTGACTATAGTCTTATTCCCCTTACCGTCAGAGGAAAACTTATTCCCTTTTTTGTCAATCCATCTCTTACCTCCATCTCATTTTATCCTACTTTGATGATAGCAGAATCGAGCCTTCGTATGACTTCATCCATGGTTTTCGGGTTATCAAACTTGAGGCACTCTTTCATAAACAATGACAAACTACTAATAAATTGTTGCACCTTTGCTTTTTCTTCCCGTATGTATGGAACATACCATAACAAGGATGTAAATTTTGCTATGAACTCATCCATAGATAGTTGACCCAATTGAAGGTCATGAAACTCCTTGGCTTTCTCGTCATAGAATCTTTTAGTTAAATATTTCTCCTTAAAATATCTTTGAAATTTGTCCCAAGTTATGCTCTGCTCATTTACGCCACGTACCGTTTTGACTTCCTCCCACCACAAGCTGGTGTTTCCTTGCAACTGAAAGATGGCCAATCGAGCCTTTAAGTTATGATCATATTCGTACAGCTAAAAATACTTGTTCATATTCATGAGCCAGGCCTCAACTGCCTCTTCTTGTTCACCATCAAAGAGGGGAGGTTTTATTTTCCAAAATTCTCCTTGTAGTTCTACTTTCTATCTCTTTTGCGTTTTGTGTTTTGATACGTTGCCAGATTCTTCCTCCTAATTCTCTTCACTGCCTTCAATTTCTACATTCTCAATACGAAATTATTTTTGACCAATCATGTTCCTGTGCTTAGGACTGGTAATTAGTTGTCGTTGATTCTGTCTATCGAACAGAAATTCCATGATCTTTTGTTGTTCCTACATCAACCTTTCATTATCATCCCGTAATCAAGCCATCTCATCCTTTAACTCTTACACAGCTTCCAATATTACAGTATTAGTGTTATGTGGCTCTTCCCCAGTTGTACCCATACCTTAGAATTGGCTTCTTGAAAAGATGTTGGTCCTGTTCTTGTCACAGTTCGGTGTGGTGTAATTCTCGTTCTCCTCATTTTGGCTACTTTTCTTTCTATGTGTACATCACATATCTTGTTACTCATTTATTTTCCAGAGGTCTCAGTTTTGTAACTTGAGCACTCGGAACCACATGTCACATACCCATATAAAAGAAAATTATTGTTAGTTAGTAAAAAAAACAATAATACATAATTATAACAATATACGAGATATGCAGTGCAAATTCACTTTTTACAAAGTACTTTTTAGAATTCCAAAGTATATTTGATTAACTACGGAAATCTGATTTCTACGCCCATGATGTAACAGTCTCATAATGTCATTTTTCATTGGGTTTATTTGATCTAGAGAGCATTCAAGTCACATAATCGAACTCTATACTTTATTTTAAAAAGACTAGTGAATTGGTACAACAATATTTAATGATCACATATCCTTTCGAGCGGTTTGCTACCCTAGAACTAGGAAACACTGCATCTGGATCCTTCGTTATGCACCACAGTTGACCCTCCGTGTATTGGTGAGTGTGATTCATTAACCGATCTCTAACAGTCTCCAGATCGAATGGTGGATTTGGATGCCCATCGATCTAAGCTTCTTCGTGGTATGGTAGGCGGTCATTTTTCGCATATCTAGAGCATAGGGTTAGGTTCTAGTCCACTTTCGAGCTTCCTCTCAGGTAAGCATTCCTGCACCATTACTCATTCCTTTCCATCGTGTGGTTTTCCTTGTTCTCACTCTTTTCTGCAATGGAGTTTAAGAGTGTACCTCTTTTCTGTAGGTTGCCTTTCGATGATGTTCTTGCTTCCGAATGTTGCTGGATGGTTATCTACACTCTGAAAGGTATGGGTTTCCTCTCATTTAGCTAGCTTGTTGTCTCTGTTAACGCTTCAGTTTAAAGTTCTTCAACTACCCCTCACACTATGTTGCTTTCTCGCCTAGGTATCACCGGGATTTTTCAAAGCTTTTCTTGTTCACTTGGTAATGGATCTAGACGTTATGAAGCTTCTGCTAAGCCTATCGAACCCTGCAGACTTCATGTAAGGAATTACTAGGTAATTCCATAGACAATTCAAGTAGTCACTTTGGGTTTAGTATTTTGGATGACGGTTTTAGCAATTTCCTTCGGTTATGCGTAGATTCTAACTGTATTTATATTTAAACCAATCTTCTAGTTTACAAAACATCCTCAGGCTGTGTTAATGTTAATGGCCTTAGTCCATATTCCCGAGAGAGGAATTATTGTTGATTTTTTTGTAAATTTGAAACTAAATTGTTAAGGGTTTGTGGCCATGAGAATTCTGGCTTGTTTTCTTTAACTATTGATGAAGCTAATTTAGGGATTTTTTTGGAATTATTGAGAACGATTAAGCTTTGTGAGTCCGTCGATCTACGATGAAACCAATGGTTTGAAGATCTAGTCTATTTCTTTATGCTTTGTATATATTTAACTGTCTAGCTCTTTATATCAAACGGTTGTTCCAGTATAGTTAAATGGCTTCATTGGTATATGTATGATAATTGGAATCTTTTGGTTGAGGTCTATAATTTTATTTTGGGTATTATTCTGGATTGTGTTAAACCTCACCAAAATTTTGAAGGATAAATTTTTGTTTAAATATGATAAAACTTCATGAATCTTTTCCTATAATCAGTTAGGTTGTCTTGTATAGTTCTTGCACCAGGTTCTATACATTTACATTTCTCTTTTAATTTTTCTCCTCTGTTATGGTTTATATACAGTGGGTTGTCATGAGCGTGGTTTCCATACAATATTGTTTGCTCACATAGAATTCTAAACAAGCATCTTATGACTGTATACTACCTTTCAGTTTCTGCCCTATGTACAGGGTTATTCAAGTTCTTGTTTTCTTCTACATATTTATATGTCTGCAGACATCATTTCGTAGTTTATCCTATCTACTAGGTTACACATGGTCTTTACTTTGTCTTCTGATTTTATAAATTCTTGTACTATAATAGAAATAACTATTCATATTTTACCTTATCTACAGGGTTACACATGGTCTTTGCTTTTTTTTTTTAAGTTTACAAACCCTTGACAATAATAGAAGTAATTACTTTAAATAAAAGGACAGACAATTGTTCTAATTGACATAATAAATCTTACAATTGTTCCTCTTGTTAGCTCCAGAGTATACTTATTTGTTTGTCGCTAATATTCCTGTTGTTCGCATGTTACAAACCTTAATCTTCTTATTTTCCTCCCAACTGTGAGACTTGTTGTTCCAACCTCGGTATTCAACCTAAGTCTCCCCCCGAGCTATCCTCTAACAGGATTTCTCCTTAGGACTTATAGTCTTGAATAATAACAGATATCTAGTCTTAATCGGACTTAGCTCCTTAAATCTGTCTAACCTTCCAGCACAATTTACATGTTTTCTGAATTAGAATCTTTTTTGATCTTAGATACACCTATCCTCTTGATCCCTCACTTGGGAATAAATCTCCAAGGATGTAGTTAGGGTTAGGTAACCACCTAACCTAAATCTTCACACATGAGAAATGTAAAACTGTCATCATTCTGACATTTCACTCTCCCTGCAATTTTAATCAAAAAAATAATTACTGCCATCATAGTGACATTTCATTTTCCATGTAACTTTAATAAAAAATAATTAATTATATAAACTTAATAGTATTCAGTTTGTTCAAATGCGGTAAATAGATATTTACATTCACTGGGGACATCACAAAATATTTGGTCAAATTACATAAAAAGATAAAGTTTAAGTAAATAAATAAATTTTAATTTAAAATTTAATAATTAATAATTAAAATAAATTGAGATAAAACAATAAATTTCAAAACCCACAATTTTTCCCATATTATTATATGAGTTTAACATATATATTTTTAACAAACATCTAATATTATTAACCATGGAGATTCGCTTCCATTTACCATGGATATGCAATAAATAGACTTTGTAACAATACTATGTGTCATGATATATATGGTACATGCTCATATCACATTTTTTCAATTAATCAAATTAATTAATAGTGAAGAAAAAACTTAACTACTTCAGAGATAAATCTCAAATTTAATCTATAAGTACAACTACAAATGTTCTAGAATATTATGTCAAAACTAAATAAATATTATCTATAATTATAATTATTCATAATAAAAATAAAATCTTTAAAACTGTGTTTTAAAATAGTTAAAATTATGCTATGTAACTTTATAGAAATTTGTTTGATATTATCAATCAAATTTAATGTTAGAATATCTATATACAATTAATAAAACTAAAATTAAAAAAACATAAGGTACAAATTAACTAATATTTTACTTATGTTTGGGTTATAGGCCTTTTTTTTCACATTACCCAATATAAACTCGTAGCGCATATATATATATATATATATATGATATGATATGAAAATCGAACTTTCAATGAAAGTAAATTCAATTGGTAAAAATAAAGTTATTATAACTATTTCATTATATAAATAAGCATTAATAATATGAAAATCGAACGTTCAATGAAAGTAAAGTCAATTGGTAAAAGTAAAGTTATTATAACTATTTCATTATATAAATAAACATTAATAATTTGAAAATTGAACGTTCAATGAAAGTAAATTCAATCGGTAAAAATAAAGTTATTATGTTAAATTTAAGGGAGTGCTTTCTTATTGTTTTATATAGCTAAGGAAGTTAGGGAACATACAATTACCAACTTGTTAATGGGCCAAAATGTACCGCCAACGACTAAGGGGTCTCCGTGGTGTGAAGTCCCAATTAGACCTCACATCATTTGGGATAGGCGCCCCATCCGGTAATCAATTGCGAAGTAGTTCACAATAGGTCACCGACATGGCAAGGAACAAGTAAACATAGATTCTAAAAAATGAAACATACATGCAACCACTATGTATCAGTACATAACATCTTGCGTATATGAAAGCACTTATATAGATATGGTGAGGTACCAGCCAGCTAATAAACCACCATGAGTCAGCATTGGAATCAGTGCAAAGGGAAGAGAAAACATCTTATTAATATTGTTGCAACTTCAAATACATATTATGAAACTAGTAAATACCCAGTAGTGGAACATGGACTATTCATACTATCACCCGATGTCAAAACCCTAGCCCTATTGCAAACCCACTCTCCTAGCTACTAAGAGCTGAGTAGCCTTAGCTCTCAAGCATCAATCAACTACCTCTACTGGCCTCAACTCAAGTGCTAAAGTCCACTATCAATGAGGCAAGAAGGCACATTTATAGAGGTGAGGTGATTGTTCACCTACTATGACCTTTCACCTACCCTCATGACTCTTGAACTTCCTCACTGCTCTCTCATGCCTACCACCTAGTACATGCTCGATCGACCTCAACATATTTGTTGGCGCCATGATGAGAGCATTTACATATTTATAGAAAGGAAAATGTGAGGAGAATAAAAGAGGGTTGCTAGAAACCCTAATGTTGTTGAGTAGTCAAGATCAGCTACTAAACAGGGTTGTGATGCATTTGTTGTGTTGAATGTTGATTAGCCTACTATTGTTCCTGCCATCATGGCTGACACAATGCTTCGAGCATCTACATGGATCCAGATAGATTGTTTATCAACACCCTAATCACACAGTTTCTTACAAAAGCCCTAGCTTTCCCCATGAAAACTTTCCACCTGCACACAAATGACATTGGTCATATATACTTTTCAACAAAGAATGATTGAAAGCATAAGTACTTGCTTGAAAAGAAAAAAAAACACTAATTGAGATTCCTGTATAGTCCCCTTCCATGTAATGGTGTTGTTGAAACAAGTGGCCTTTGCGAGGATTTTTCTAAGCTTCCTCGATCATGTTATCATCCATATATCTATTATTATCCTTAGAACAATTGTTGAATGCAGCCTCGTTGTCTTACAATGACAAAGGCATAGCGTTTTTAAAACTGGATGATGTTTTTCCATGTCAATGGAAACTATAGTAACAAACTCTTTCACAACATCAACCCTGCAGCACATACAGCCATTGATTAATCATCAATATAAGTTTACTTTAATAAAACAAGTAGCAAATTTTATAATAGGCAAAAATGTATGGCCCTGATATACTATCATCAAGATGGAGCTCGACCTTCCATAACCCTTTATAAAGGCACTCAACATTCTTTGTATCACCCCTTTAATATGCTTTTTGGGAGGCATCCCAACTCATTGTTTGATATCGTATGCTTGTTTATGTATAATCCAACCCTTTGGATCAGTCAATTAGGTGTTGAAACTAGTGCGTTCCTCCTACTTTCATTATCTTATATTACGAAGAAAACGTATTTGATGGGTAAGGAGCTAGATATGTTATCCTTGGGTTGCAAATCTGTTAAGGTCACACAGTCGCCATTTAATGGAGATCACATTTTCTAGAAGCAACATTGGAGACATGAAACGCGACTTTCCTACAATGTTGCTCTCGTCGCAATTTGTAAAGGCGAGCTAGGTTGCATAGTCACATCGTAGTTCGGGTCACATTTTCAGGTCATGGTGTTGGAGCCTCTATCATGATATTGCAACCTAAAGGAGGGTCGCATAGTCACAAATGAGGGAGGCTCAGAGAGATCATGAGATTTTTCAAGTGTGGTTTTGCGACCTTAGAGAGGGGTCGCAGTGTCGCAATACATACAGGTCGCAAATCCTCGCTGCATGAATGAGGCTTATAACTATGATTTTGCGACTTGGAGATAGTCTAGTCGCAGAAATGAAAGGCTCAACTTAACCCATGCATAGACTTAGCAACAACTCCAACTCTTCTGATTAAAGGGACAAGGATCTACTTGATGTTTCTGAGTTCAATGTAGCACAGAATACAACGTTCGAACCTTTGCACTATGAAGAGATCAACTTTAATTGTTGGGGAGGTTGATAACGTTGCACAGGTAACATCACCAAAAGTCTTCCCTAGTACAAGCATGGTTTCCATAGCAATAGTAAGGTGCCAGTTAATCTCACTTTGAGGTAACCAAGGGAGCAATGGAAGTACGACTATGCAAATATTTTGCGTGAAGATTCCACTTCTTTCAACTAGAATACTAAAAATATCAACAGATATAGAATGATCTCCAATCTTTCTCATAGCATCAATAGCACTTTCACGTCATTATTTTGCCAGAATCTCCTTATCACCTGCAACTTAGTCAAGCGAGCTTGAAGAATTCTTGTAAAAGCATGGTGTCATTATATGAGCTCGTATAGCTCACTATTATCATTACAAATTGTCATGTCGCTTTCTCAAGTCCCATGGATTCCTTTGTATAGGTCGCATCTATAAGGGAGAGGCGCTAATAGAGACTGTGGGAGAGATCACAGCTGGATACTATGACCAGTAAGTAGAATTGTGACCCATAGATAGGAATGTGACTCATATAGATGGTCAAATAATCACAATTAGGCCAAGTCACATTTTCGGACTAGATTGTTGTAGCTCAAACTACGATTTTGTGACCAGCCTAGTCGCAAATCTATTGATAGAGTGTAGTTCTTTCTCACCCAACAGGTCGCATTACCTTATTTGGTTAGCAGAGTGCGACTTTCCCTAATTTTCTAATGCATCGTGGGTTCCTCCATTGCTTAGTTTTCTTCATGGAATGACTGTCAACGCACTCCATATTCCATTATTCAATGCGATGGGCATTATGATGCTGTATGAACCCAATGCACTCTGTTGACACCTAAATGTATGTAGTATCATTGCGCCTTTCATAAAGGCTTGCATTGTGCCCACCATATGGCATATTATGTGCACACTCCCACAATGTGTCATTAATGAATCGTTAGGCTTGGTGCTGGTCCTTTATGCATGGTTTATCGATAACGTAAATATATGTGTGTGTTCCAGCCCTCGGGCACGTGGCACGATTCTAATTTAATAAAAGTGTCATTTGGTATGTATTCCATGCCACTCAATTTAAGTTCTTTGACTAAAAGTGTGTTGAAGATGAATCACGAAGGAATGTGATAGTCTCAATATACAACATTTTGACAGGCCTCTTGTTGTTGAGCTCCAGTCACCATCTAAGCGACACATTCAACGTTGTATCACTGAAACATTAGCTCACTCATTCCATGTAATGTTTTGTTGGCACTATCTATGCATTCTCTTGACATAGACCTTTTTTAGCATAAGATATATGCCGCAACAATTTTAGATCAGTCACCCCATTATGAATCTCCCTAACATTTCTTTGGTATCCACCCAAATATGTATTAAAAGAACAATTTACTTCACGTGAATGTTGGTTAGTTGTCCCCATGTATTGTCTTAATGTTGCAGCTTTCAAATTATGTGCTTCATTAACCATGGCATTGCCTTTCACATTGCAAATATTGTTCCATAATATACAAGCATAACATTCAACAAGCCATTGATCTTTAATTTTGAGGACAATGTCATCAAATTCGCTTGCAGCGCGCTCTATTTATGAGCTGGATGAACTTTTATTATTTGATCCAATCTTCCCATTTAGTCGGTCTTGAACAACAGTTTTCAATTTCTAAATTGCAAATTTGGTTGTTGGTTTTGCATCATTTTAGCCTCGATAGTCTAATGGGGGCTTTCTAGTAGTAAATACCTTAATGGTTGGAAATCCCTTGATTGTGTATTCTATGGTGCAAAAACTCAATAAGGACACTCCTGTCAGAGTTTAGAACCTGTGGTGCCCATATGATATCTCTTATGCTCCATTTAAATCCCTACAAAGAAAAGGGATAAATAATTAAAACTTTGAAAATAATTTCATCTCGAGGTGATAGTAAAAATTGCAACTAAATTATATGAGTAAAACAAGAGGTGCTCGAAACCGAAATTCAATACAACATTTAGGCACCTTACCACACTTATGAATTGCCAATAACTTATGTGATGCAAAAGAAATGGTGCAGCTATAGATTCAAGGGCGCAGAGTAAGATGGAAATTTGAGGAATATTAATCCACTCGAGGGGAGGAGGACCAAGACAAAGCAGGGTTACTGTCATGATGCATTATCAAAAACCCTTATGCATATGTGTGATCATGCTTCGAAGTGAGTGGTGGGCTACCCAAAATTTTGAATATGCCCACAAATTTGGGTGGTGTTGTAGCAACTACAACAATTGGCGAACAACTATTAGAATCCAGTATCTCTGCCAACACCCATGTAGTAGTCCGAGTGTGAATAATGATGCAAGGTAATATTGAAAAAATGTTATGGGTACCTCTTGCGTGGCCACGAACGTTTCATATATGCCTTCCCTCCTGCCTCAGCTAGGTCTTGCCAGTCAGTAAACACCTCATTAATAGTTCACACATGCCGGTAGTTAATGATGATGCAAAGAACAGGGAAGAGGGCTTATTGTATTCAGAATTTTAAAAGTAATTTTTTGGTGTTTCTCCACTGCTAGCAGGCCTGGAGAGTACCCCGGTGGATTCACTTCAAGAAATCACAAACGTTGCTCCACTGCCAGCGAGCCTGATCAGTACCCCGTGGAGTCGTTGCATTACCTCTCTGCGTAGGAAGCCTTTCTCGATACTTTACCCTTTATTTAGTTTCATTTTCCTTTACGTGTGCATTTGCACTTATTTTGTGGTGTTCATTGCGCCAGGGAAGATGAGGGATCCCAACTTATTTTACGAGAAAGAGAGGTTGTTTCTTTTTTGATAGAAACTAAGGGATACCCTGATTTAGGTTTGCCCTCATGCCAAGGTTTCACATCTCATTTCCAGTCAGCAAGTAAAAGAACACAAGTCATTGAAACAATCAAGACCAGTTGGGCACAAGGTTCAGGTTATGGGCATAGGTCATTTAAACAGATTAGGGTTCCCCATGAGCAATTTGTTCATATTTTCCCTGTTAATAAATTTGACTCGTAAGAGAGATATTCAGGATGCAAATTTGATCACTGGCTCTAAGAGAGGCTACCCATTGGTGTAACCATCACAGGTTCACACAATCACAGGGCTAGGGTTTTAGTTCTAGGGCTAGGTGACCAAGAAACTATCCTAGGGTTTACAAACCAGTGTGAAGAGGTTGAAGCAATGCACTTAGAGTAAGAGCCAAACGTGTGAGAAAGCTATTCACAAACCCACAACTTTGTAATCTTCAGGTTCATGAAGGCTCATGCATCGACATGCAACATAGGTCAAAATTCCAGGTTATGTCAAAGGTGAGTGTGTGCCAAGTGAGAAGGCAAGCATATGATGCAATGCAGCAATAACGATTAATGACCCAATGTAATGCTATGTGCAGAAAATATCAACTAATTGCCATTAAAGGACAAATGCAATGCGTATGCAGAGATTTCATAAATGTGATTAAATAACAAACAAATGCAAGGACATGAGTGCAGAAGAAACAAGCAGGGAACTAACTACCTACAATAAAGAAAATGAAACATGACAAATTTAAATCATGCGCAAATTCTAATCAGCCAACTGATAAGGAAAGCTAAAACCTAACTAGTCTAAACCCTAAATCCTAAATTAACCAAAGCTTAGGTTTGGTTATTTGCAATCAAACTTCCAATGCAACCACCACATGAGTTCCCAACCTGCAAAAACAAAGATGACAACAATTAGAATTTGTGGGAAGAGTTGTGAAAAAATATCTTTCTTACCTGTAAAGCATGCACAACAAAAAGAACATATTTTCCACTTATAGGGAAACACGTCAAAGAAGACCTTTCAAGACAAACTGAAACCCAATCCCGATAAACTGAACCACAAGTGTGAAATTTATATTCATCTATCCATAACATACATCTGTTTATGCTTAACCCTAAATCCAATGCAAGTAAGGCAAGATGTTGCCAGCTAATAAAGGAATATGCCATATTAATCCAATCAGCAACCCTATCATGATTTATAGGATGATCAGCTTGATAGCCCAAAAAAGAGGGACCTCTATTGGGTGTAACTGAGATCCCTGAGGACTCAGACACATAAACCCTAATTTCAGAAACCCTTGTTTGAAATTTTTCATGGATTGCACCAAGGACTTGAGGACCTGACATAACCATCAGTTGAAGCTGAAGTGCCTCATCGTCTTGGCTAACCTCTAAACCTTCAAACGACACACCATCCAATATTGGTAGTTTTGCAAGATTTGTAGATCGGTGTATACGGTTATTGTTGGTTGTGACTGAACAGTTATCAGCAAAAATATTGTGGATGGGATTCATTGTATGAATATTCATAGATTGTTAGCTCGACAAATGAGACTCTTTAGATTCCCGAAAATGAACTAAATCAACCGCAAGAGTGTCAGGGAAAGGGAAGATCACGCGATTGACCCCTTTCCATATAGGAGATTGAAAGCTATCATTTGATTGTGTATGTTGATAGATTTTATTGGTTGGGAGACAATAAAAAAGATTTGAGACAATGGCCAGAGCACTTCCTTTAGCGAACAAATTAGGATATAGAGGTTGAGGTGCATCAGTTGAAATGTGATCGAAAGATTTTCTCAGAGAGGCATTGCTCAAATCAGAGGGTTTCCAAGATGAGCTCGCATATGGCGGGATGATGCTGAGAGGGGTGTGATGTGCAGAAACCCTAATTTGACCTGGTTCAGGGGTCTCATCAGGAATGTGAGAACCTGATATAACCATAAGCAGAAGCTGAAGTACCTCAACTTCATGATGAGTCCCTAAACATTTAAAAGGTGGGTGAGAAAATTTTGGTGGCTTCATAGGATCGATAGACAGATACGTAGGATAATCACCAGAGGCGTGAGCAAATATATTTCTGGTAAAATGAGAATCGCTGAAATCGCCAGTTTGATCAAGTTGGGTATCTAATACATAAGGATCTTCTTGTCTTGGGGGTGAAGCGGCATTAATGAGGGAACCAGCTTGAGTTGGGTGAGATGAAGGGCCCTCTTCCTCACTTGGTAAAGACTACAAGTGGAAAAGATCAGGCATAAGGGATTCAAACTCTGCATCCTTTGACTGTGAAACCTGAGCCCCATGCACATGATTGTAATCAATGTGAGCGAGATAATGATATGAATGACTTGAAGGAACCACCAATGTAGTAGACCCATAAACTAAATCAAGGTACAATGGATGCACAAGGTCAGATGAAAGAGCACTAATCAGACCCGAACTCGCATCCTGCCCATTTACATTCGCCAAAGAGAAAGACAGATTTACAGGCGTGATATGTTCCATGGATTTGATAAGATAGTCAACATTACTTGAGACAATAACAACACCATCATGCACAATTGAATGACATCCTGGGATATACTGCAACATATGTTGAAAGGACCCGATCGGAATAGATGTTATGTGATCTTCAGATTCAAAACCAAAAGAATGTAGGAGGGATTTAAAGACGAGACTGTGAGATCTGTTTCCTAGAAAGCACTGTTCATCGTTTGAACCATCAATGGCCACAATCTTATTATGTAACAAGTCAAGAGGAGGATGAGAAATCCCATAAACAATAATCTCTTCCTCAGGGTTTTGAGGTTGTTCCAGATTTAAATAGATAGGCAAAAAAAAATTATGGGTAGAATCTGGGGACTTTGCAATCTGCAAATTATGATGATACTCATGTGAAACAGGACTTGTTTCTAATTGAAAATGTTGTAAGGAAACGAGGACCAATCGTTGAAAATTTATATTCAAATATACCCAACCGACGTCACTTTCAGGAAATTCAAAAAAATACGCACATATCTGAAAGAAAAGTCTTCTAAAGATTCTTTAGGTTTCATCCTAAGCTCATTTATCCTCTTTAACACATCTTGAAAATCATACCTATCAAATGCTTGTTGGAGCTTACCGACGATTTTCTCGAACGAATGAATGGACACCACTGGTAACATGTGGCACCATTTCTTGGCGCGACCTTCAAGGGTGAGGGAAAAAACGCACAAGAAAACACTTCATTGTCGATCTAAAAATATCCATAGAACTCGAGGAAGTCATAAATGTGCTCTATTAAAGGTGTTCCATCCTCACCATCAAAATGTAACTGAGACAAGTGGTGGAGCTGCTCCTGGGGGATGGAAAATAAAAAAATAGACAAACCAGATAAACACCCCAAGAGTAAGATTTTGGTTGGAGTAAGTAACAGAGATGAGACAAAAATGTAGGATCCAAGGGCTCAGCTTTTCAACTGGCCTTCTAGTGCAAAATTTGTTGACAGGCCAAAATGTACCGCCAACGACTAAGGGGTCTCCCCGATGTGAAGTCCCAATTAGACCTCACACCATTTGGAATAGAAGCCCCATCCGATATGTGGGCCTGGCTTCCACCATGAATGTTTTCTACTCTTGGTTATCAAATGAGAAGGTGCCAGAGTGGGGTGGGAATGAAGTGCTCGGACAGCGAAACAAAATAAAACCATGATTGACAAATTGCAGAAAGAGGTTTAAACAAATCACAGCAACGATAAGAAGAGATGAACAATGAGGGTGATTAGTTAGCTAAAACCCCATCAGTCATAATAAAAAAGAACATGTCGAAGGTCAATTGCGAAGTAGTTCACAATAGGTCACCGACATGGCAAGGAACAAGTGCACACAGATTCTAAAGAGAAACATACATGCAACTACTATGTATCAGTACATAACATCTCATGTATATGAAATCACTCATAAAGACATGGTGAGGTATGAGACAGTTAATACAACCACCATGAGTCATGTGGGAATTATTTCAAAGGCGAGAGAAAACATCTTATTAATATTGTTGCAACTTCAAATACATACAATGCAACTAGTCAATACCCAGTAGTGAAACATGGACTGTTCATACCATCGTCGGGTGTCAAAACCCTAGCCCTACTGTAAACCCACTCTCCTAGGTACCAAGAGCTGAGTGGCCTTAGCTCTCAAGCATCAATCAACTATCTCTATTGGCCTCAACTCAAGTGCTAAAGTCCACTATCAATGAGGCATGAAGGCACATTTATAGAGGTGAGGTGATTGTTCACCTACTGTGACCTTTGACCCACCCTCATGACTCTTGAACTTCCTCACTGCTCTCTCATGCCTACCACCTAGTACATGCTCGACTGACCTCAACATACTTTTTGGCACCATGATGAGAACAATTACATATTGATAGAAGAGAAAATGTGAGGAGAATAAAAGAGGGTTGCTAGAAACCCTAATATTGTTACGCAGTCAAGATGAGCTACTAAATAGGGTCATGATGCATTTGTTGTGCTGAATGTTGATTAGCCTACTATTCTTCCTTCCGTCATGGTTTACACAGTGCTTCAAGTATCTACATGGAACTAGCTAGCTTGTTTGTCGACACCCTAATCGCACGGTTTCTTACAAAAACCCTAGCTTTCTCCATGCAAACCTTCCACCTGCACACAAATGACATTGGTCATATATACTTTTCAATAAAGAATGATTTAAAGCATAAGTACTTGCTTGAAAAAAAACACTAATTGGGACCCTGTATAGTCCCCTTCCATGTAATGGTGTTGTTGAAACAAGTGGCCTTTGCGGGGTTTTTTATAAGCTTCCTCGATCATGCTATCATCCATAGATCTATTATTATCCTTAGAACAAGTTTTGAATGCAGCCTCATTGTCTTGTAATGTCAAAGTCATAGTGCTTTTAAAACTGGATGATGTTTTCTCATGTCTCTAGAAACTACAGTAACAAACTCTTTCACAACATCAACCCTGCAACACATACAACCATTAATTAATCATCAATATAAGTTTACGTTAATAAAACAAGTAGAAAATGTTACAAATAATAATTGGCAAAAATGTATGGCCCTGAGATACTATCATCAAGATGGCTTGGCCTTCCACAGCCCTTTATAAGGGTTCTCAACATTCTTTGTATCACCCCTTTAATATGCTTTTTGGGATGCATCCCAATGCATTGTTTGATATTATATGTTTGTTGATGTGTAATCCAACCCTTTGGATTAGTCAATTAGGCGTTGAAAGTAGTGCGTTCCTCCTACTTTCATTATCTTATATTACGAAGTAAACATATTTTATGGGCAAGGAGCTATATATGTTTTCCTTGGGTCACAAATTTGGTGAGGTCACACAGTCTCCATTTAATAGAGGTCACACTTTCTGGAAGCAATTTTGGAGCCCTAAATGCGACATTATGACCTGTAATGTTGCTCCCGTCACATTTCGTAAAGCCAAGGCAGGTTGCATAGTCACAGCGTAGTTTAGGTCGCATTTTCAGATCGTGGTGTTGGGGCCTCTGTCGGAATCTTGCGACCTAATGGAAGATCGCATAGTCGCAAAAGAGAGAATATCATAGAGATCATGAGATTTTTCAAGTGTGGTTTTGCGACCTTGGGGAGGGGTCGCAAAGTCGCAATACATACAAGTTCCAAATCCTCACTGCATGAATGAGGCTTATAACTACTATTTTGTGACTTGGAGATAGTATAGTCGCAGATGTGAAAGGCTCAACTTAACCCATGCATAGACTTAGCAACAACTCTAGCTCTTCTGATTAAAGGGACAAGGATCTCCTTGATGTTTCCGAGTTCAATGTAGCACAAACTACAACGTTCAATCCTTTGCTCTGCTCAGAGATTAACTTTCATTATTGGGTATGTTGATATGGTTGCCCAAGTAACATCACCAAAAGTCTTCCCTAGTACAAGCATGGTTTCCATAGCAATAGTAAGGTGCCAATTAATCTCACTTTGAAGTAATCGAGGGAGAAATGGAAGTATGACTATGCAAATATTCCACGTGAATATTCCACTTCTTTCAACCAGAATACCAATAATATCAATAGATATAGAATGGCCTCCCATCTTTCTCATAGCATCAATAACACTTTCACATCATTCCTTTGCCAAAAAATCCTTATCACCTGCAACTTAGTCAAGCGAGCTTGAAGAATGCTTGTAAACATGTGGTGTCATTGCATGAGCTTGTCTATAACACTATTGTCATTACAAACAGGCATGTCACTTTCTGAAGTCCCATGGTTTCCTTTGTATAGGTCGCATCTATAGGGGAGAGGCATTAATAGAGACTGTGGGCAAGATGACAGTTGAATACTACGACCAGTTAGTAGAATTGTGACCCGTAGATAGGAATACGACTCATATAGAAGGTCTAATAGTCGCAATTAGGGAAGATCATATTTTCGAACTAGAATGTTGTAGCTCAAACTATGATTTTGTGACCATCCTAGTCACAAATCTATTGAGAGACCACAGTTCTCGCTCACCCAATAGGTCGCATTACCTTATTTGGTTAACAGAGTGACTTGCCCTAAATTTCTAATGCATCATGGGTTCCTCCATTGCTTAGCTTTCTTCGTGGAATGATTGTCAACGAACTCCATATTCCATTATTCTCTGCGATGGGCATTATGATGTGGTATGCACCCAATGCACTCTGTTGACACCTAAATGTATGTAGGATCATCGCGCCTTTCATAAAGGCCCGCATTGTGCCCACGATATGGCATATTATGTGCATACTCCCACACCATTTCTTTCATGACTCGCTAGGCTTGGTGTTTCCTTTATGCATGGTTTATTGATAACCATAAATATATGTGTGTGTTCTAGCACTCGAGCATGTGGCATGATTCTAATTTAATAAAAGTGTCATTTGGTATGTATTCCATGCCACTCCCTTTAAGTTCTTTGATTAAAAGTGTGTTGAGGATGAATCACTAAGGAGTGTGATAGTCTCAGTATACAACATTTTTACAGGCCTCTTGTTGTTGAGTTCCAGTCACCATCTAAGCAACACATTCAATGTTGTATCATTGAAACATTAGCTCACTCATTCCATGTAATGTTTTGTTGGCAGTATCCATGCATTCTCTTGACATCAACCTTTTTTGACATGAGATATATGCAAAAACAATTTGAGATAAGTCTGTCCATTATGAATCTCCCTAACATTTCCTTGGTATCCACCCAAATATGTATTAAAAGAACAATTTACTTCACGTGAATGTTGGTTAGTTGTCCCCGTGCAATGTCTTATAATTGGAGCTTTCAAAGTATGTGCTTCATTAACCTGGCATTGTTTACCTTTCGCATTGCAAATATTGTTCCATAATATATGAGCATAACATTCAACAAGCCATTGATCTTTACTTTTGAGGACAATGTCATCAAAGTTGCTTGAAGCATGCTCTATTTATGAGCTGGATGAACTTTTCTTGTTTGATCCAGTCTTCCCATTTAGCCAGTCTTTAACAATATTTTTCAACTGCTGAATTGCAAAATCGGTTGTTGGTTTTGAATCCTTCTCTCCTTGATAGTCTAATGGGGGATTTTCAGGATTAAATACCTTAATGGTTGGAAATCCCTTGTTGTGTATTCCATGGTGAAAAAACTAAATAAGGACACTCTTATCAGAGTTTAGAACCTGTGGTGGGCATATGATATTCATATCTCTTATGCTCCATTTAAATCCCTGCAAAGAAAAGGGATAAATAATTAAAACTATGAAAATAATTTCATCTAGAGGTGATAGTAAAAAATTGCAACTAAATTACATGAGTAAAACAAGAGATGCTCGAAACCGAAAATCAACGCAACATTTAGGCACCTTACCAGACTTATGAATTTCCAGTAATTTATGTGATGCAAAAGCAATGGTGCATCTATAGATTCAAGGGCGCGGAGTAAGATGGAAATTTGAGGAATCTTAATGCACTTGAGGGGAGGAGGACCAAGACAAAGCAGGGTTACTCTCATGATGCATTATCACAAACCCTTATGCATGTGTGATCATGCTTCGGGTGAGTGGTGGGGTACCCAAAATTTTGAATATGCCCAAAAATTTGGGTGGTGTTGTAGCAGCTACAACACAACTTAATATTTAAATTTGTGAATTGTTTTTATTTTTGTGATTTTCTGAATAGCATGTTCCATTTTTTTTAAGTAATTAGGGATGTTTTTAAAGTCCACCATAATAATTTAGAATATTATATGGCTTATTATAAACCATATTAATAAATTTATAAAATTACGTAAAATTATAAAATGTTGAAATGATCTATTGAGCATATTAATTTATATAATTGAATCTTATCGCAAATAGCAAACAATAGTAAAGATATCAAATCCAAAATAGTATTGATGGACCTGTGAACTCTATACTAAATGTGGAAGGTATTGACAGACCTATTTTAGAATAGCAGTGACCATAGGAAGTTAGCACTTAAGAACAAACTCAGAAAGATCAAGATGGAGAAGGGCAACCCAATTCTCAATTACTTGACCAAGTTCACTCATTGTTGGGATGAGCTTGGAAGTGTAAGGATTATTGTTTCTGAAGACGATATGGTGATCCTAGCTCTTCTAGGACTTCTCAAGTGCTGGCATAGTTACCAGGACTCTGTTAACGGGAGGGAGAAGCTACGAGATTGGGAACGACTATGGTCAGATTTTGTACAAGAAGAGATTCGGAGGAACACCACAGATGGGACCTCTTCCAAAGAAGTGGAAGAGGAATTTTGATTAGTGAGCAAAGACAACAAAGACAAGGGAGAGAATTCCCAACGCGAGGCAGGTGGCAAGAAGATGGACTTATCGAAAGTCAAGTGTTTTCACTGTCACGAGCAAGGGCATTATGCCATGAATTGCCCACAGAAGAAAGCAAGCAATAAGGAGCCAATAGTAGTGGCAATAGGTGAAGCTCTAGCTTCAAAATTTGAACTTGATTTCACTCTCATTTCATGTATGGTCAGCACTGTAATGGGAGGCGTGTGGTATCTTAATAGCATTGCCTCGTTCCATATGACAGGGAACAAACATCTCTTTAGTGATTTTGAGGAGAAAGAACTCAAGCAGAACATAGAGTTTGGATATGACGGGAGGCATAGAGCTACTGAGATCAGTATAGTTACCTTTCATAGGGAGTCTAGCTCCCCTCTCATAATCACAGATGTGATGTATGTTCTAGGGCTAAAGAAGAATCTTGTTTCCATTGCGGTATTGGAAAACCATGGCTATGATGTGATTTTTAGTAAGGGAAAGGTTTTCCTTAGAAACATCCCCACGGGATAGGTGAAACAAGTTAGTGCATGAGTCAAGAACCTATATGCTCTTGAGGTACAAGATGCATGCAAAGCCTTGCGGAGCAAGGAAAAGGTTAGAGACTTGGTGGTTGAGAGGGAGATTGAATTACCTCTCAACATGTAGCCCCAAAAGAAGCCTCAGAAGTAGTATCATACAATTGTGGAGCATCCACAACTGGAGAAGAATAGAGGAGACTGAGAGGAGAGATCCACTCAAGCAGAGAAGAAGCAGCCTCAGAGGTAGGTTCAGACAATTGTGGAGCTACCACAATTAGAGAAGTAGAGAGCAGACTGAGTGGAGGCATCCACTCATGCAGAGACCTCCATTAGGGGAAATTTCGAGCAAGGTGGGAAGAGGGAGCACATGCAGCCATACCTCCATGTGAGAGGTGGGGCAATGTGAAGTGATAGTCCCAAGAGGGCAAAAATTGGGGAAGTTACATTGAGAGGTTTTATCTCTTGGTCCTCAACCATGTTTATTTTAGGGTTTATAATATTTATCTTAGGGTTTATATAGCTCGGGTTTATAATATTAATCCCTAAGGTTTAATATTATTCCCTTGGGTTTATAATTCCTTAATTTTTTAGTATTAATCCCTTAGGTTAATATTATTTCCTTGGTTTTATAATCCCTTGGGTTTTTAGTATTAAACCATAGGAATATGAACCCTTACATTGATAAACCCAAGGGATTGGTATTATAAACACAAGTTTTGATACTAAAACCCAAAGGGACTAATATTATTAAGCCCAAGGGACTAATATTATAAATCCAAGGTATATAAACCATTGGATGACCATGATCTATATTGAGCCTAGAGGATTAATATTATAAACCTATGAATAATATTATACCCTAGGAATATGAATCCTTAGATTAATATACCCAAGGGATTGATATTATAAACCCAAGGGAATAATAAACCCAATGGAATATAAACCCTAGCGTTATTAGTATTAATTTGTTGGGATTATTATAGCTCGGGTTATTATTATTCCCTTGGGTTTATAATCCCTTGGGGTTTTAGTATTAACCCCTTGGGTTTATTATTCCCTTGGGTTTTTAATATCAATCCCAAGGTTTTAGTAATCTAAGAGTTCATATTTATATTACCTAATTTAAAATTAAATTATATTAAATAATTATTATTATAAAGAAATAATTATTATTAATTATAATTATAATAATAATATTTTTATTGCAACAATTTTTTTTTGTATTATTATTTCTATTATTACATATTTATCAATGGTAGATACAAATGAAGCCTTCAACTATATCAACCACATTAATATTAATATTTTTAATGTGGTTGTACATCCCATGCATTCTATTTCACTTCTAATTAACACCATGAAAAATAAATAAAGAAAATAATCAAATAACACATATATGATGATGATGGTGGTGGTGGTGGTTAACGTCCACTAAGACCAAATTGGTCTATCGGACCTATAATTTTCTTAGTTTTTAATTATCTGGCTCCTCGTCTTTGTTGGCGAGATTGGTGTTGTAGCTTTCTTTTTTTTTCTCTACGGTCTTCCAACTTCCTTTATCTTGCATCTCCTTCATCTCTTCTGGTTCTTGGGACATTGGTGTCTTAGCTTCGCGATTTATTGTTTTCTTCCTTTTGAAGATAGTCGGAGAAGAAGTTTGGTCTAGCAGATCTGATTTGTTGTTACAGGAATATTTATTTTGTGCGGTATTTGAATCCACATAAATGTTGATGCTTGAGGGGTCATTGAGTTCACTTTTTTGTTGTTGGGTGGGGCTTTCTCCCTGCTTGTCTTGAGAGTTGTTTCTTTCATGTAGTTTCATGAATACCAAGTTTATTGTTTCTATTTAAAGACTCTAATTATGATCGTTAGTTTTATGATATTAAAACTAAATACATACAATCTGATAACCAATGAACACTTTTCTTTTCACTTTATCCTTTTTTTCTTTTTTCTTAATCTTCTCACCCTTTCCTACTTTGAAAAAAGCAACGCAGGGTTTCAAAATCAAATGATTATGTTTTTCAAGAGCTCTCTAATGGAAACAATAAAAATCACCCAATTGGAGTCAAATCATTTTTCTTAACTCTAATAAATTTTAAAAATTTTAACTCTTTTTTTATGTTATTTAAATTTAATTTTATGTTAAAATATTTATAATATCTATCATAATATTCCAATCCACATAAAATAAAGATAAAAAAATGCACAAAGAAGCCATTAGAAAGTTATTTGTACTTCATAATGATACATTCATTTAAGTTGAATGTATGTATTATGTATAATCAGAATTCTTTAAATTTGTGTGTAAACCTTTCGAGCATAGTCATAAGTAATTAAAAAAATGGTTGAAACCAATTCGATATTACTTAATATGTAATTTTTCTTAAGTCTAAATGAAATCTTATCTGCAACACACAATTTGAAGCTTCTTCCAAGCCCTAAATTCCAAAATTGAGGTGTTTCTTTTCCAATTCAAAAATGAATAAAGAATTTCCTCTTTGAACTCAATTTATTCCATTAAGAGGGACTTACTCTACTAGGAGATGATAACAATAATTGATCAATCAGAATAAATGACAAAGTTGCATTGATCCGCCTTAACAACCTATACTTACCAATTTGAGATCCAACAAGAAATACTAGGTGAAGAAGATCAGAAGAAAGTAACTCCACAACCTTCCTAGATTTAATTAAAGAATGTGATCAATAAAATGGGAAAATTTACTAATTTCATTAAAGGTTGTGGTTAATTATCAAGATCTTTGTGTTTTCTGTTTTACCATGGTTCAGTCTTTTTTTATGTTTTACCGTAATCTTATTTATTTATTTTCAACTAATATATATTCAATAATGAATCCACACTAGTGAGAAATTGCATCAGTTCAACTTGAGCATTATCAATATTGAACATCAACATCAATTATCTTGTTGTCTCCAAAAATCCTTTGCAATATAGATCCTACTCCACCAATCAAAATCATACCAATAGTTTCCCCAACATGTAACATGCATGTCTCATTGCACCCTACACATAAGAAAATTTCTTAAAGGATGGTATGATTTTACTCTGCCAGTCACGTTAACCAAATTAAAAACACAACCACCAATGTAAAACAAATAGTAAGGTGTAGTATATGAATTATTTAAAATTTATTCAACCATAGTTTTCTCTCCCGGTAAAATAAATTTTAAATTTAAATTTCTCTTAATTTAATATTATTTATAATATGTTAAAATCCAAACAATAAACTCTTGGAGGCACTCTGTAATTCTTTGGATGTTTGATCAATAGAAGTGTGAAATTGGGAGCTTGGATGTTTGATCAATAGAAGTGTGAGAATTAATATTTTTTGTTTTTATATATATCAAATTTCGAATTAAAACTTTTGACATTTTTGGAAGCAGCAAATTTAAAAATAAAAATAAAAACATTTAAATTTGTCTCTAAATTTAGTATTGATTTTTTTTGTTGCATACATCTCCTTAGAAACATTCCCCACTACATATAATTATATAAAAAAATATTTTCTTTTGGATACACCATTGGAAAAGGACGCCAAACACATAGTGATTTTTATGTCATAAAATTAATTGACTTTGTGAAAGTCCAATCAAATGTTCATTGCCAATCTACGAACGCCAAGAAAAAGCAAGAAAAATAGAATCTGCATGCATGCTATAACTTTTTCGTCTCCTTCGATCATAGAACTTAATAACTCTTTTCGAAGACAAATAATTACACTTACAATGACAATGGTGAAACATCAGACGAAGTTAATTATTAAGCACAAAAGAGAAACTTAAACCACTTGGCAAAAACTCAATAAACCAAATTTAATTATTAAGGACTTGACAAAAGAGCAACTCAAGCCTCAAAAGACTTGTAAAAAACATAGTAAACCAAAGTTAATTATTAAGGACAAAAGAGCAGCTCAAACAACTTAGCAAAAGCACAGTAGGAAAAATATTTCAAAGTTGAATTCCATACAATTATAAAAGTAGTGAAAGTTGGACAGTAAGTACATATAATTCTTTGCAAAAGTGAGGAGTGACTATAATCTTGGATAATAACGAAAGGAATTGAATATACCCATTAAAATTTCAAAAGGTGAATTTAATTAGCTCATTCAATAGTCATGTAATCACATTCGCAAACTTAAGTGAATGCAGATACATATCATATGTATTCAACTGCTGGTATGAAGTACCATTGCTCAATGATAGAGAGTTCACATAAAATTTAATTTAACAATCAAATGAGATTGAGAAAGACCATAATGCAATGTTTATGTTCCAAAGATTATATATATATATATATATATATAAACCAACTTACTATTATTATTCAAACAATCAAGTTGACATGTTGATTTGCCACTTAAACAATAAAATATTTTCTAAATTAACACTTGAAATGGTTTTGCTATTTACAATATTTATGCTTCAATTAAATAGGAAAATCTTATTAAAACACACCCCTTATAATACCTCATGATGAAATATAATTACAACTTTAACTATCAAAGAAGCCAAAATATATTTCCAACAATTCTTGTATAAGAAAAATGCTTCAACACAATAATTGGCTACTAGATAAAATAAATCACATTATTTCAAGGTCTACTAATGAAAGTAAATTTTGGATTTGATTACCCTAAATTACTTCAAGCTCGAAACAACTTTCTTGAAGTTGTCACTAAATGTTTTTGTTAACAAAAGAAAATTGCGCAAACCAAACACCAATTTTCAGATTATTCATGCTCTTCCATGAAAAATGCATCCTTAATCATCAAAAGCCATTACACATTGCCTCAAGGAGTATATTTCAGTGATTTACAAGTTATATTGTTATGTTTGTTATTTGAGTAGGTTTTTGTCTTTCAGCTACAAAACGCAGCCACATTTCGCAGCTAACCGGTTGTTCCGCAGCCATCTCCACGCATTTGTAGGTTACAAGTGTCAAGAGAAGAAAAGGACCACATGGGTAGCTTGGAAAACGTTAGACCATGGATTGTATCCTATCCATTTGGCCAGGATCGATGTGGAGGACTCTGGTCAAAGGGAAGTCAACTGAAGAAACCCATGGCAACTAAGACTCTGTTTTTACACGATTCTTAGTGATGGATCTGAGGCAGTCTCCTGAAGCCAAGGACCTCATTTTCTACCTGCACAAACAGAATCCAACAGCCACTATTAGAAGATTTATGTTTCAAGGCAACCGAAGACAAGAATTCTGCACACATTACCTGTCTACGTGTTTTTCTCTAGCTAATTTCTCTCTTCAAATAGTTGTATATTTTTCCTATAAATACTAGCGTGTAGAACGCAGAACAAGTTCAAGTTTTTGCTTATGTAATAGTGAAAATTTCCGCTTTGTAGTGTGAAAAAATGAATGCTTTGTTTTAATATAAAAACTTTGTTTTCAATGGATACCTGAAGCGCTTGTGAAGTGTTGATTCCGTGTTCATAATCCAAGACCTTGCAAAGGGCCCCCGTGTGGTCATGTGTACATGTTTTATTTCTGTTTTTTTCTTTTTTTTTAGTTTAATTATAAATTCACTGTGTTTTTTTCATCATGTTCATAATCGTTTTCTAACTCTGTGTATCATGCAACTTATGTCATTTTCACTAACTCAGAGTAGTTGTATTCCAGCATAGAATAGTCCTTTGGTTTTCATTGCTTTTTAGTTTCTTAACTGTAGCTTTAAGTTGATGGCAGTAGCATAAATTGATTTATTTCATCTGTTGTTCCTTAATTTCTAGATTTTAAATTAAGTTGTTCAATGCCATTTTCTTATTAGTGTAGTCACTCATGATATAAATGAATGTTTCCAAAAGCCTTTCAGTTGAAGGTTAATCCTAAAACTAAGTGGTGAAATGTTACATTTATGAATGAGTCTTTCATTACAATTGTTGTTCATTAGTTTTTGAGTTAAGTTGTTCAATGCCATTTTCTTATCAGTTTAGTAACTCATGATATAAATGGATATTTCCAAAAACCCTTTCAGTTGAAGGTTAATCCTAAAACTAAGTGGTGAAATGTTTTATTTATGAATGAGTATTTCCTTGCATTTTCATGTTTACTTTTCTTAGAATGATGAAGAATGAAATCTCTCAAATTGCTATCATAAGGAGGTAGTTCTCCCTGAATTATGTAGCAGAGTGACAACAATACTTCATTTAGCCTTGCTTTCAAAATAGAATAGTTGCAATTTCATTTTTAGTTTTTCACTTAGTTCTGCTGCAATTTCATCTTCAGTAGTTCATTAAGCTTTAATTCTGCAAATAGATTAGACAGTAGAGGTAATCTTATTTCTAGTGCTTCATTTTTTATTTATCATAGATAGCTGCCATCTCATTTTCTCATTTAAGCTTTGGTTTTGTAATTGAGTAGATAATAGTCTTAAAAGTCCTTTCAGTTCATGTTTTGGAAACAATCATAATAGCAAGAAGAGAGGCTTTTTTTTCATTTTCTTGTTTAAAAAACTTTACTTCCAAATTTGGACCTAAAAGCACTTTTATCTCTCACTTCATTTCTCTAGATTCTTAGCTACAGTAGATTAAGATTATGTAGATTACATTGCATAACATTAGGAATCAAAAGAAGAAAACCCCAAAACAAACATAAATTCAAAAATAGTGAGGTAAGAAAGGGTCATCTAGCACATATAGTGCACTACACTTCATCACTTTATGATACTTTTGTGACCACCAACAACCCCCCTCCTTCTTTAGTATTAGCAATAACACTAAAGAAGTGGGGACCCTTAGTAAAAAATCCAAAAAATTTATAAAATTTTTTTTGTATTATACTCCTCAAAAATACATCGCACGGAGAAGAGTGAAACATTTCTTTATGAGCACAATAAGAAACTGTGAAGAAGCGGCGCAAAATTCATCGCATCGCATACATTAAGAAGCGCCCATAAATGAAAATCTTAAGAAATATCCAATGGCCGATATGCAACATCGCATATTGCAACGTCGCATAAACATCACACAAATAACTTAACAAATTGCAGCGATGTTGCGATCTGCGATCTTGTGATGCTGCGGTCTGTGATTTGCTGCGATCTGCGATCTGTGATCTGTGATTTTCTGTGATCTTGCGATGCTGCGATCTGCGATCTGTGATCCTGCGATCTGCGCAATTCTGCACCAAACTGATCAGGAAACTCTGCGATGACACACCTTGATAATGCGATAAACGCGATGATGCGATACGAGTCGCAGAAATCACCCATTGCAAATTCTCCTCGGCTCAGCATTCAAGAAAAGCTGTCCCTAAACCAAAAATTGGGCACGCGCCTTAAAGAAGATTAATGAATGTACGCCAAAGTATTCATGAAGGACAGTTTTGTGTTTTTTTTGAAGAGTCAGTTCACTGTGGATGTCATGATTTTATACATTCGTAGAGCTTAAAGCTTTCATGTCAAAATTTAATATCGTTACTCTTTTCCTTTGCGTGAACTGCAGGAATAAAAAACAGGGAACGACATGAAGCAATGTGCAGGAAACATCTAAGGAAAAAGGGAAAGCGTCAATGCTCGGAGAACAGAGAAGAGATGCCCTCATAAACGGATACTGCATGCAACAGAAACGCAGATTTCAGAGTATTACTGAACAGACGCTGATATCAATAGGCGATTCAAAACTCAAGGTCAAAAGCTCACAAAAGTAGCATGTTTACAAAATTCTGAAGCTTATGTCTGGTAAAGGAAAGAGCGCTAAAGGCGGAAAACACACCAGAAAGGCCCGGATCAAAGAACGGAGGCGGTTTTTGATGCGCGATTAGTGCCTAGCGCTAATCGCGCATCGCTAAGAAAATTGTTTAGAAAGAAAAGTCCCTAACTTGCTTAGTCATCCATGAGTCCGAAAACTGAGATAGCAAAAACAGAGGCAATTTAAGAGGAATTTGGGTTGTTACCAAGTATACATGCAGTAAATTCGCACAGCCAGAAGATGGTTCCCAGAAATATCTTCTAGTTTACTAAAAAGTGGTGCCAGCGCTTGCCGTTTCTATTTTCATAACCCAAGAAAAATCAGAAGACGACCAACCGACTCTTCCCAGACAAATGTTACACGCTCGCAGCACTAAAGAGCAAATACAGAAATAGTTAGAAATTAGATTCAATTTTTAGAAATAAGTTTGCTTAGATAAAGGGTGGTCATTTAAACCGTATCCGAAATTTGTGTAATTAAGTTATTTAGTTAGTAGTATTTAAACCCTTCTCAGGCATTTAGAGAAGGGTCCATAAATTTGTCAAAAACTTGTCCTCAGAACATGCACTTCTGCACCCTCAGAGAAGGTTTTGATGAATGGTTCAAGGCTTATTAATGTTTGTATTTGATATCTGCTACTAATGTTGCACTTCTGTACTCTTAGTAGATATTAGAACAAGTAGAGATAAATCATTGTTGTTTGAAGCTTATGAGTAGGACCAGTTATAAATGGTACTTTTATCTCTTGGCCATTTCTGCTTATATTCTTAAAGTGATATACAGTTTTTAGTTGTTTATATGTTATTGCATGAATGTTTGAGTTACCATTTGGCACTTTTGTACGGTGGAGTCATTTATATATGTTTGATATATGAATAACTTATTATGCGATATGTTGTTCACAACTGTTTTGCCTAACTTTTTATGCAAAGTGGTTCATCTTAATTGATTTCCATTCTTATGATAGCTGAATGATCTTTATTACCAGTTATTATTTGAAATCTCTTTAGATCGCATAATAGAAGAAATACATCTCGGGTTAGCATAGATTAGATGTGTGTTTTCATTAGATTACAATATCATAGAATTAGATTAAAGTAGCTTAGATTAGAACTCTTAGATCAGCAACATCCAACTCTGCACACACACACACACCCTTAGATTGGGAAACTGGTCCCATTATCCCCAGTCGGACCCGCTATACCAAACGGATAAGGAGCTGCCAACCAAGGTCCGGACCGGGTGGGTATCCCCCTTGTTGTCGACCCGATTTTCGGGGCCTCAACATATTTGGCGCTAGAAGGAGGGCCTGAACTATGAATGACACTTAAATCAAAATCTAAATACCATTCTGAGAGTAAATCGTCCTTATCATCTCCCCGAATTCTCCAGTATATTTAAATCCAGAATCAGAAGTTGCCCGAGTATCAATCGCTGCTACACACCCTGATATTTCAGACCAGTCTACCATTAAACCTCCTGGAGTCGAATCTCTGATTCACAAACTTCAGAGATTTTCCATTTCTCCTCAGAGGTCTGATAAATCTCAAATCAGTGTGACTTCGCAGTACAATCCTGCTCATCCCCTAACCAGGTTAAAGAGTGAAAAATTTGGCATCCATCCAACTGAGTTGCCTCTTCCCACCAGGGAAAGAGCGAGAAAATCACCACAAGAGTCTGACAGTAAGACTCTTTCGTCTACATCGCCCATTTCAACTACCTCACTGCGAAGTAAACCACCCACACCTCCCTTCCAAACCATCATCCATCCGTCTACCACAACCCCTCTTCAATCATCCACGATCGTAGTATCCTCATCTTCCCAGCCACAGAGATCATCTCCTGCACTTTTCTCTACTAGCAGCTCAACGATGGCCCAGTCTCCATGGAACAACCCTGGGGTAGTCTTAATGCCTGCGCCCTTGAGTCAAATACTGGCCCATCCTGAGAAATGGCTGCCAAAATTCAATCCAGAAGCAAGCATGCTAGCGGAAGAACACATAAACAATTTCATGCTTTCTATCAATCTCAACAGAGTTACTAACGAAGATGTTGTTGTTTGGATTTTTCCCTATACACCGCAAGGGACAACCGGGTCATGGTATTTTTCATTACCCTCTGGGTCTATCACAAGTTGGGATATCTTCCAGAATCAATTCCTTATCAAGTTTGGTGATGACAGATCAACGGCAACATTAATCAATGACCTATCCAATCTTAAAGCCCAAGCTAAAGAACCTATCAAAGATTTCAATTTACGGTTCAATAAAATTCTCAACAAAATTTCCACTACTTCCCAACCTAGCGAAGAAGTACGATGTCAATGGTATATTACTGCTTTACCATCAAACATAGCAATCTTCGTGGATAGAGAAAATAAAACAACCTTAGTTGAAAACATGACAGAGGCGATAACAGTAGAGAAACGCGTAATAGCCCTGGAAAAGAGATTTGCGATAGAGGAACGAAAGTCTAAAAAAGTCACCTTCAAGGAAGACTCCAAGAAGAAACAAACAAAAGACCCTTTCGATTTGGAAGGATTGAAAAAAGTATTAAAGACCATGTCTAATGAGATGGTTGACATAAAAAAACAAGTAGCAGAAACTTCTTCAAAAAAGCCCTACAGAGCTTTTAAAAGATGTCCTTCAACGAATGCAAAACCACCCAATGCCATCTCCAATGCTGAAACTGAGGAAGAGGAAGAACAAGAAAGTGCTACTAAAGGGCATACTGATGACGAAGAAGTTGTGGAATTACAAAGAATGTGGGATTTCATCCTCCCACAAGAAGAAGTTCAAGAAGTATTTCCGGTTAGCACACGAAGCAAAAATCAGCTTGATCCTCCCAAAACTACCCCTAAGCAGAAGAGCGCAAGCCCTACAACAAAAGATGAAGTTGCAACAAAGAAAACAACTACTAAAGCGACTCAATCTAGCCCAGTCCGAGCAGATCAAACAACTCCATCAAAAACACTGATAGTGTCAGATGAAATGGAGTACAATATTATCGATGACATGAAAAAGACTAGGGCTAATATTACCCTTTATGAATTGAGCAAATTGAAGCATCAACAGAAGATAATGATGAAAGAATTACATGCTGTGCCTATTGCACCTTTGCCTGCCGTTGTACTCTCTCAAGCTTCCCATAACATGGGAAGACCTCCAACTAACGCGATTAATAAGATTGATCCAAATGATATCACCTTGATTGGAGGAAGATCAAGATCTCACACTCCCCCATTTCTTCTCACTTACGAGATTTTCAACAAAAATGTGCATAATTGTTTGGTAGATTCTGATGCTTCATCGAATATTTTACCTAGATCAATATGTGCTAAGTTAAATGTTCAACCACAAAAATCCGCAATGCGCATAGTTCAGCTTGATCGATCTCAAGTCGGAGTGGTTGGTGAAATTAATCAAGTAACCATAAGATTGTCATCCAACCCGAAGATATGTCAAGTTATTGACATGCTTGTGGCTGATATCCCAGAATTCTATGACTTAATTCTTAGCAGAGATTGGTCCGAGAAACTCCATGGATACTTTGCAACCGACTGGTCGCACATGTGGTTACCCTACAACGGTAAACCGAATCAGATAAAGGTTGAACGAGAGTTACACCAGAAGTACATAGTAACGGAATTAGAGGGAGAAAATGAAGCAGTATCATATAACAGCAGTATTATAGGCAATTACTCAGTAGATTCTTTTCTCGGTAATTTCAATGCTCACACATAACCTTACTTAGAAAATTCAGTTTTGTAACAAGTGAAAATTTTTTCCCAAACTGATAGTTCAAAGTGCATTAATTTTGTAGATGTACCTGTAAATACATCTTTGTTTTGGAAATTATATTTCGATGGCTCTAAATCTAACGAAGGAGTAGGAGCAGGATGCGTTCTGATTAGTCCAGAAGGAAACAAGACCATGCTTACGTGCAGACTCAAATTCAATTGCACAAACAATACAGCAGAATATGAGGCCTTGGTGCAAGGCCTATACAAAGTAATCGGGTTAAACGTCAAGTATCTTCAGGTCTTTGGAGACTCTGAGATTATCGTTAAACAAGTACGTAACACTATAAATTTCCTATCAGTTCATTTAAAGCACTATCAATCTTTAGTACAAGATCTGACTGAGCATTTCATAGCATTTAATATGTCTTCAATCCCGAGACTCCAAAACGCTAGCGCAGACCTTTTGGCTAACGTAGCCTCTAGGCTTATTCCCTCCGAAGACTTTAGTCTAGATAGATTCTCGATAGAATTAATCTTTAGACCGTCCATCCCTGACAACATTACAAATTGGAGAGTATTCAATGACGATCCTGATATTGTAAATTTCCTCACTTCTGAAGGATCCTACTCCAATCAGATAATTGACGAAGACCATCACGATCGAAAAATACAACAAAATAGCACTGATAATGCTATACCTAAATCGGTGGTTAAGTTAGAAGACTTATACGATTTGAAAAACCGGTTTAAAAGGTCTACCAATTCAAAGCTCTACAGTCCAACTCTAAACTACGAATTAGTAAACCTAGGAACCGATGATAAACCACAAAACGTTAATATAGGCATAGGCCTAGCCCCTGAAGAAAAACTAGCATATATTCGTCTTTTGAGACAATATAAAAATGTTCTTGCCTCGAATTACGATGAGCTGAAGACGTACGACACTTCTATCATTCAACATACTATTCCTATGATTGACAACGAAAAACCTGTCCAACAGAAACTGAGAAAGATCCACCCCAATTTAGAAAATCAAATAAAAACTAAGCTAAATAAGTTATTAAAAGCCAGAATAATTTTCCCCGTCACACATTCCAAATGGGTCTCCAATATGGTACCCGTTAGAAAGAAAAACGGAGATATTAGAATCTGTATCGATTTTCGGAATCTTAACAAAGCCTGTCAAAAAGACAATTTTCCTCTTCCACCTATGGAACAGATATTACAGGCAGTAGCAGGCTCAGAACTGATGTCTTTCTTGGACGGATTTTCAAGATATAGTCAAGTGCTGGTACATCCCAATGATCAGTTGAAAACCACATTCAGAACTAAATGGGGCACACATGCATATCGGAAGATTCCATTTGGTTTGATTAATGCCAGCGCTACATTTCAAAGAGCAATGGACATCACATTTAAGGGTTTAGTCAATAAATCTGTAGTGATTTATCTGGATGATATAACAGTGTACTCCAAGAAGCGAAGCGACCATCTCAAAGATTTAAAACAAATTTTTCAACGATGTTTAAGGTATGGGATTTCACTTAACCCAAAGAATTTTTTTTTGGCATTATGTGAAGGAAAACTTCTAAGATTCATAGTGTCAAAATCTGGTATTCACATTGATCCTGACAGAATCAAAGAAATCTCTGAAATATCCCTACCTCATAATAAAAAATCCATGCAATCTTTACTTGGTCAAATCAATTTTGCAAAGAGATTTGTCCCAGAATTTTCACGAATTGTGTCTCCTTTGCAAAACATGATTAAAAAGAATTCAACTTTCAAATGGGGTCAAGATGAACATGAAGCATTCAACCTGATCAAGCAAGCTATTATTAATGCTCCATCTTTAGCAACCCCGAATTTTTTAGAATCTTTTCTTTTATACACATTTGCCTCAGAGAAATCATATGCTGCGATTCTAACTCAAGCAAATCAAGAAAAAGCGGAAACTCCAATTGTGTTTTTTAGCTCAAATTTACAAGGTGCTGAACTCAATTATTCAGACATAGAAAAACAGGCCTATGCTATTTTCAAAGCGGTCAAATATTTCAGACCTTTCTTACTCGAAACCCATACTAAGATCATAGTATCGTTTCCAGCGGTAAGAAATCTTCTAGTACCGAAGGATATGGGCGAGAAAAGAGAAAATTGGATCACTGCTTTACAGGAATACAATCTTGAGATAAACCAACAAACATTGTAAGAGTTCAAGGCTTCTGCAAAATGTTGGCTGGAGCATCGCAAATCCCTGAAATTTCATCTGAAGAGGTACAAATGTATGAGGTAAGGCTAAACGATGCAAAATCATTGTATGTTGATATCATTTATTATCTTAAGAACGGGTATGATCCTTTACACCTGGATCACACTAAGAAAAGAGCTCTGAGATTGAAAGCTAAACAATATCAACTCATAAATGATATTCTTTTTAGAAAGTATTATGATTATGTTCTTCTTAGATGTCTTGAAAAAACTGAAGCTGAAATTTTTTGCAGGAACTCCATGATGGACTAGCAAGTGGACACTATGCTGGAGGTGCTACTGCACATAAAATTTTACGTGCAGGATATTACTGGCCTACGTTGTTCAAAGATTCACACAGTTACGTGAGGAAATGTCAAGTCTGCCAAACTACTGCTGGAATACAAAAGAAGTCGTCCCTGCCACTACAACCGGTAAACATCAAGCAACCATTCAGCCAGTGGGGCTTGGACATAATAGGTGAGACCGTTCCTCACTCTTATAAGCAGCATAGATACATCCTCACGGCAACAGATTATTTTACTAAATGGGTAGAGGCAGTTCCCCTCAAGACAGCTAATTCTGAAAATATTATTGAATTCATAGAACAATTTATAATCACTAGGTTTGGATTTCCAATGGCTTTAATGTTTGATAATGCATCATACTTTTCTGGAAATGCAATGATTGAGTTTGCACTTAAAAGAGGGTTCAAACTAAAATATTCGGCCAATTACTATCTGCAAGGTAATGGGTTAGCTGAGTCAACAAATAAAAACCTAATTAGGATTATTAAAAGAACAGTTGACCAGAACCAAAAGAATTGGTATGAAGCTTTGGTAAACGCTTTATGGGCAGATAGAATAACAAAAAAATCTTCGATCAGCACTTCCCCCTTTAATTTAGTTTATGGGAAAGAAGTGGTTCTTCCAACTCACTTAGTCATTCCCTCTTTGTCTTTAATACAATACATTGATGATGTACCTACTTCCTCCATACAACTAATACAAATGGAAATAATCAAATTAGAAGAGCAACGAGAACAAGCTAAGAGAACCCATGCTCATCATCAAGCGCTAATAAAATCATCTTTTGATTCAAACATAATGACCAGAAAAATTTTTTAGATGGGAGATTTAGTTTTAAAATGGGATAAGGCTCATGAAGAAAAGGGCAAACATACAAAATTTCAAAAGATGTGGCTTAGTCCTTTTCAGATTGTTGAAGTCATAGGTCCATCAACGTTTGTCTTACAGGATCTAGTAGGTAGAAGGGATTCTTTGCCTGTTAATGGTCAAATCCTTAAAATATATTTTCCATAGAAGATTATTCTTCTCTTTTGTAGAATAGTTTTGTTTTTATTTTCTTTTTTATAATAAAGCCAGTTGTTAATGGTTACCATCGGTATTCGTGAAAAGACACCAATTCTCTTTCAGATTTTGAGCTTTCCGCTTGTATAAATAGAAAATTTTTGAAAATCTGATCTTTATTATTGACAGATACAGTTAAAAACTTTAGCCTAGATATGATACTAGTTTCAACTTCAAAACATTTGATGAAAGCAACCTTTAGCAAAGGAATTGTTTTATATCAGCACAATGAAAGGTATCAATAGAAAAATAAAGATTCTCTGTAAAATTGTTGTTTACAAACTCTATTATTGTAGTCCAAAGCTTTCTTAAGGAAAACAATGATATCCTCACTGTTAAAGAAAATCGCAGCATTCCGAGGGACAATCCAAGAAACACTATATCTCAAAGAATAAGAGGTCTCATCACGAGCCGGCTTATCATGATCACAGATATTATAACTTTGCTGACTTTGCCAAACATTGTCCATCAAAACAAGGCAATGACTCAAGATTGTTGAAATCAAAAGACAAGGGGTCTCATCACGAGCCAGCTTGTTCAGCAAAAGTGTAAATCAGGTGAATGACTGTGTCATAATTTGGCTACCAAACCAAGACATTGTTCTTTAAGAATAAAAAAGGAAAAAGTGTCAATATGGATTTTTCTTTAAGGGTTGTAGATAACCTTAAACGGCGATAAAGGGTCATTGTTGGTAAACAGTAACCCTGTCGAGGCTATGGATGCCTGCTGGCAGCAGTGGCCTCTACCTACGCCAAACGAGAAATTTATTAAAAGCTAGCACATAGAGAAGAC